>JANHGO010000053.1:68480257-68587250 GCA_024606505.1 Aquila spilogaster
AGCACAGCTATAGCAGTAACCTCTATATTCTTCCCCTTCCACAGTTAATTTTTCCATTATTAAATTGTTTTTAAATGATCTTCCACCTACATCAATCTCAAATAATTGTTATCAGTTTGCAAAGAAAATGATTTTGCTGTAACTTACACAGGACCACATGAAACAGGAAAGAGCACAGCAATGGACACTCTGTGATCCTGTTTAAAACAGCATATCTCAACCATAAGGAAGCATATACTTCAAACATAGAGCAACACAAAAACTACGCTACAGTGTGTGAGTTATGATTAAAACCTAATCTATTAGGTCACTGGTTGCTATTAACCACAATCAGAAGCTGAAGAATGGTCTAACCTGCTAGCGGCCTTCTGAGCCAATTGCTTCAGCTTTGGAGATGTATTCTGCAGCTTTTGTCTGACAGCCTCCAGAATTCCAGTAGCTGCAGACAGGTCTCCTCCTCCTCCTGTCAGCGTGGGGTACATTGATTCATTCGTCTCAGCTCCTTCCATTTTTTGCTGGAGAACCCAATTTCTTGTCCTTTCATTGGGTGTATCCCAAGTAGTCTGTACATAAATACATACCTATGTAAATACGCTTCAACTATAATGCTTTGAAATAGAAGCATTTAATTCTGAAATACACTTAAAAATTATAGAACATAATTCTGATGCAGAAAGGAGTGCAATGTGACCACACTATTGTTGTGGTGTACCACTCCAACTACTGCTTCTGAGTGGTATTGGGTGGTGCCTTTCTCGGTCAAGATCTAGCTATCACAGATCTAAAGTGAATTCATTCAGTAAACTCAGCTGATCAGAAGCCACCAGCCTTTCTGGTTTTAATGCCATCAGCTCCTTTACCAATTGTGCCCGCTTCTGACACCAATTCAGAGAGATGGGACTGAAAACGCCCACCATGGTCATGGTCTTTGGATATTTGATGACAGTGAGGTGTCAATGAGGGGGGGGAAAAAAAAAAAGCAGAGTATTGTAAATGTCACAGGAAGCAGTAGGAGATTCATTATTTGAAAGTCCTGGCAGATCCTGCACAGCAAATAGTGCTGTCTACTGCTGATGAGGGGAAGATGCCTCAGGGGCCACTGCCACTTGATCCAAGGGAAAACTGTTCCTTGATCACAGTGCTCGCAGTTACCTCTGATCAGGACATCTGGTGCTATCAGCTATTGCAAACTCTTGGTAGTTGCCAATGCTTCAGAAGATTAAAAGCAGTAGCCAAATTTGATGAAGACAAAAGTGTCCTTCCTGGCTCCACAGAGAAACAGCTGCCTAAGAGAAAGCAGTGATTCCAGGATGGGCAAAAAACATGGATAGCAGGGAGGCAAGTCTCCAGCCAACCACCTCCCTTCAGATTGTCCACAAAGCACCCACTGATTATCACTTACATCTTACAGGAAAGATTCTAAAGAATTTTAAAAGTCATTTAAAAACCATTACAGAACTGCCCAAACCTTTTATGAAGGAGAAAAGTTCACTGGCAACAGTGGTTTCAACTTCTGATAAACTAAATATTAAGCTAAATTCTGAAATTATTTTTCTACATTGATTTCTTCCTTCTATTTTGTTTGCTAACTTATACATATTCACTCATATACTTATTCTACTACATATTCATTTAATTCCTGCAGTTGCTGAGAGATCACTTTTTGATGTTTCAAAGACCACTTGTAGTTCATGAACTAAGGATTTAAGAACCCTGGTCTGGAGCACTCCTGAGCTCATTCATGAGACTGGATGAGGGGAATATTCTTTTTCTACAATACTTAAAGTGCATGTATACACTCAGATACATATCTCCTGCTCACTCTTCTCCTTACACATCTCTACAGCTTCATTCTCAGAGAACACTAGTGAATAGTTTCAGACAGCAGAACTAGAGTGCTTTTCCCTTTCTCTGGTGCCTGTATTTTGGCACATGTAATTTGCCAGCTATTTTATAGGTTAAAGGCACAGTGACAAACAATAGTAATTGAACAAAAGAATTAAAAGCAAAATTGCACAGTTCAGAATCACACACTGCTCTCAGACCTACCGTACCTCATTTTGATTGTGGCTTGGTGTTCTTTCAGCTTCCTTTTTCCCTTTACTCTCCTGCTCCTTTATCTGTAGTTCTTGGATTACTTCCTGCAATTTCTTTGTCTCCTTCCCTAATTTATGAACCTCTTGCTCCTTTTGTCCCAGTTGCCACTGAAGGTCTTCTACTTTGGACTCCAGTTCATGGAGTTTCTTCTGTGCTATTGTGTTAGCATCTTGTTCTGCTTGTAATGCTTTCCTCTGGATTTGCCTCTCTTTTTCCATTTGCTGTCTCACTTGCACAGATTCCAGTTTATACTTCTCCATCTCACTCACTAACTCCACTATACGGTCATGCTTTTCATCCATTTGTTTCTGTAGCTCTTTAAGTAATTCCTCAGATGGATTAGGTGTTCCAGCTCGCCCCTTATGTTCAGCACTTTGAAGCTGAGCACATAGCTCTTTTTCCCTTTCTAGTGCACTGCTTATTTCAAGAGCTCGAACCTTCTCTGATTCAAGAAGAACCTGCAACTCAGAATTACGGCCTCGTTCACGTGACAGCTGGGCAGCACTGAATGCTTCTTGGGATTCAATTTTCTGTTGCAGATCACTTGACAGTTGTTTCTCTTCTTCCAAAAGTTCATTTAACTGTAAGTTCTTCTGTTTTTGATCTTCAAGTGAAAATTTTAAATCCTTCCATAAGAAAACAGAAGAAAAAAATGATTAAAACCATTCATATACACTTTGCTTTATGTTAGGCAAGTTGCAAAAATGCTGGCTGTACATACTTTTAAACAAGTTTTGCTGTTCACAAATTAATGTGACAATACTCCAAATGCTGCAGATACAGCTGATTTTCAAGATAAATCATAGGTGTCTATACTCTAAAATCAGATCATCTCAAAAAATAATGCTTTTTACAGGACACGGCTATAGATCTGAAGTTTAAGAAAACTAACTCTTCTTATTTTCTAAAGCTGTGAGAAGGACTTTCCAAATTAAGCTTTCAAGATATAAATAAATCTACGTTGTTGAGCTGACTGCTTTTTTTTTGTCTTAATGATGTACTAGGATACCTGTTTTACATGTAGCCCTGTTAGCAGTCTCTCCTTTAACAGCTGTTCCACATATTCTACAGAATAGAATATTTCTGCACTGAACACAACAAACACAGCTGTAAAATTCCTATTAGTTTAAATGGCCTTTTTCTTTTTTTTTGTCACACTCCTTTCTTCAAGTCTAGATGGCATAATACTGCTGTTTAAGACATGAACATGGACAAAAACATGAACACACTGGAAAAAAATGTAAGTCAAGATTAAATGTTGACCAAAAGAATACGTGTGCTCCTTAATGTTTCAGGCCATTTGGGATTATGGAAGGAATACCTCAAGCTCTTCTCTTCGTCTTTCCTCACTGCGCTCCATTTTAGCTTTCTCCTTTTCCAAAGCCCACTGTAACTCTCTTGATTTCTTCTGTTCGCTGGCCATTGTCTCCTTGAGAACATCGAGCTCAGCTGCTTTTTCTTTAACTTCATTCCTAAAATAGAAATGGGCCATTAGATCACGGCTGTCATACTGCTGAAGTTACATCAGTTACATGATACTTCTTTTATCTTGTGCTTGTGTAGTAGAATAAAAACAAAAAGCCTATTTAGAAAAACAAGCCCAACTCAAACATCAAAAAGAGCCGCACAGATCAAAAATGACTGAAGAATGCCTGTACTCCTGACTTTATAGCTGCCACATTTCATGAGTTAGTGGCTAGTGTTGAACGTAATCCAGTCATTGGCCAAAGTTCAAAAGGGTGCAGGGAAAAAGCATCTTGTCACGTGTCTCAAAGGATCTGTAAAAGTTATAAGGTTGTCTGTAAGGCAACATCAATTTGAATTGTGTCATTATTTGCTATCACTGACATTATGATACTGTATGAAAACATACCAGTCTGGTAAAGACATTAATAGTAATGGCTTTCCTGAGTGTCAAATACTTTGGTACCTCTGCTGTTGGCCATAGTAAAGCAGCACAATGTCTATTTTTTGGTAGACATGTTCCATAGAAAAACTGAGACTCATTTATATTACACGAGACCAAATTCCTCAATAAAATCAGTACTTTGATTTGGGGTGGCACAGAAGTTATCAAATTTGCTGTCAGTGCTGAAAAGTTGAAACTGAAAGCTGTACCTGATGGTTTCTAGGTCCTTGAAGTGCTTGTGCTGTGCTTTCAGGGTTGTTTCAAGCTCTAATTTGGCCTGGGCAAGTTCATTCTTCAGTTCAGCACTCATCATTCGCTCCGAATTTAACTGTTCCTGAAGCTCAGCTGCTCTATCTTTCACACTCCGGAGCTCCACTTGCATCTCCAGTACCTGTGACTGCTTCTGCTGCATACCGTACTCCAGCATTTCTGATGGAAGCACCATTAACAAGGATATTAGTCTAGTAATCAAACAACACCATTCCTTCGGGTCCAGTTTCCCATAGCACAGAGAATGACCATAAGGCTTATCACTAACAGCGATGTTTTCAAAAACAACATTTTCTTTAAACAGTGGTGTGAAAACAAACGCACCTTTTACACTGGAAAACACTTCATACTTTCCAAGAAATCACTTCAATTCTTCGAATGATTTAAAAACGATATGCACAACCACATTTGTATTTATCATTTGGCTTATGAGCAACATAATCAAAGGCAGTTGCACGCGTATACTTTTGACCAAATCTTTGTGACAAAACACTGAAAGCACTTACAGCTTAAGTTTAAAGCACATTTGCTCTCTGAACTTTTTGTTGTTCATTCTTCCTCTTGATTTACTGCACAACTTGGAAAAGTTCAGAAAGCACAGAAAATAATCTTAAAACACTCGATTTCCATAGCAATTGAAATAACTTTCTATCACTTATGATACAAGTCATAAGAACACAGCTGACATCTACATTTCTGAAAAATTACTCCAATAAGACTAAAAAAGATGAGAAGTAAATATGCTCTGATCGTAAGTTGAGCATCAAAATCAGAGAGTCAACAGTTCTTCACTTACAAATAGAACAGCACTGGCATGAAAATATGTAGGAAATACTATATAAATCACCTTGGCTTTTTGAATCAATTTCTTGTTCTTTCTTTGGGTTATTTTTCATACTGTTCATCTGAGCATGCAATACTTGAATCTCCATTAGCAAACTTCTTCTGTCTGCATCATGAAGACAGTCCATTGCTGTTCTCTGGTTAATAGCCTGTTAGGATTGAAAACACACTTGAAAGTAAAAACTCTGGATTTTATTAGAGTATCTATGGTGTGGACATTATATCCATCTATATATTCACAGTCCATATATACTTAAAACATTTTAAACTAAGTCACAATTAGCACAATATTAAAATATTATAAAGAAGTCTTTTTAATTTCCCTGCTGGGCATCAAAATTATAGAATCAGAAGAGCTATCAGCTTTGTGACAAATTATTAATTTCCTCACTAATCCTTCCATGACCCACAGGAGAATAAACGACCACTCTCTGTTCCACACCAACATTACTTCCTCTTCTGATAACATGCTTCATACATGTAAGCTACTTTTCCTCTTGGACAGTGTAGCATAATTATATTTAATGGAACCAAACTCAGGATAACTTTTTATTCAAATCTGTCTCCATAGGTTGTATTTTTTCTATATCTTGTGCCTACAAAAGCTTTTCTTATTAAACAAATTTCTTCTTCCTTTAAGACATACTTTATATCAACTGTCTGATCTGCCATAGCTACATATATTTTTCAAAGAATTTATATGTTTAAAAGTAAAAACCAACATAAATGTAAACAAGCCTTGACTTAAGTATGTTTTATGTTACCTGCTCTTGTAGCCTGTGCTCTAACTGATTCATCAGAACCACAGCATCTCTTGTGCCCAGTTCTGCTAGTTCAGTTTGAAATACAGCAAGAAGAACATTTTGTTCCCTCACAAAAACCTGCTGAATGGCACGCAGCAGTTCTCCTCGCCAGTCTGAGTCGCCTTCAGGAGGTTCAGAACTTGCATAAATCTACAACGGTAAACACCAGTTTAAACATTTCGCAGAATTCAAAGGTAACACCAAGAACTGATGTTATCATGTATGCAAAATGTGTGTTTTTAGTGGAATATTGGACATCTCTTACATAAAATTCATTCATCCAAATGGATACATTCTTGTACACCTGATTTCTTCTGCATGCACAAATGCTCAACTTTACCAACTTTTTTCCTCTTTCCTCTCACAACAGTACCATTTTGACAGCTGCTGGAAACATGCTTTCCAGATACAATCCTTTTTAAAAAGGTAGACTAGTATCAGGAGTTAGCAAATATAGGCATAACTGAAGGTATGTTTTCTTAACAGAAAGTGCAACATGCAGCTTTACTGTGTATTTCTGAAATCTTGGCTTGTAGTGATACATTTGCAGCGTTTAAAACTGAATTATGTGTGTGCTTTATAAGGTTCTCATAAATCAGTTTTGTTTCAGAAAGAATCTTATGACATTGTTTATACCTCAGCTTCTCTGTGAAGTTGCATTTTTGAAATCAGGTCTTTCAAAGACGAGATGGTGCTTAGAAAGGCTTTCCTTTCCTCAAGCCAAGATTCTGGCCCTTGCTTAAGAGGTGGCATCTCCCTTTCACCATATGGAAATTCAGTGAGAGACAGCACCTGTACGCCTTCACGATGGACTGCTCTCAGCAAACCCTACAATAAATACAAAAAGAAATCAGAAACGTCAGTCCTAACAATAATGATGGTATTTCATACATATTGAAACATTGGTACTTCTATGTCAAACATCACAAGGAAAACACTTAGGCTCCCTCATATCAATGTCAGAAGCATCATCCAGTACTTCATATTGGCCAAGCACCGCAGCTTATTAAATAGATGTGTTCCCTCAGTTTCAAATGAAAATACCCAAATTCATACACAAATTGAAAATTGATTGCTGATGGAAACATTTTAAAAATAAAGTTCTGTGGAGCTTCCTGGCAAGCTTTCAATTAACTTCTTGAAATTGCTATTAAATTATTCATTATTATTATTCAAGGCCAGGCTGGATGGGCCCTGGGCAGACTGATTTGGTGGGTGGCAAACCTGCCCACAGCAGCGGGTTGGAACTGGATGGGCTTTAAGGTCCCTTCCAACCCAAGCCATCCTACAGTTCGATGATTTAAGTTAGGTCTTTGTCAGAAAAGGCTTGTGTTCTCTTTTGTTGTGCTGTGTGTTGTTTTTTCTCTTCAGTAATTAAAAGCACGATACCCTTACTGTTTACGACACACAAATTAAATTACTTTCATAACATAGTTATTATTCTACATCTATAATGATAGAACCTAAATGATTGTGTAACATGATCATGACACCATCATTAATACATAAGAAACACAATAAAATATAATTAAAGAGTTAAATATTTCACAATCATAATTGAGAACAAGTCTACTGCTACAAAACTCACGTTCAACTGAAATCCTGTGAAAGATATTTTAAATGAAACAACATATTCTTTTCAACAAAAATTTTGCTAGCTACAGGCATTTCTAACAAAATCCATATCACTTATCAGAAGTATTTTAAGATGGATTTGGACAGCTAACACTTCAAACAATCTAAAAGGCTCACAATTCACTAATCAAGCAGTAACTAACCTAAGCTTTTAGTACCATCATTCTTGCTCCACAATAAAAATGCTCAGCTCCATTTTACCTTAATTTTTTGAGGAAGCAAATCTGTTGAAGTTTCACCTTCATCCAGTCCTTCTGATACTGTGTCAGATCCTTGGGTCTGAGCAAGATACATTCCTTGACTCCAGTCTGAACTGGAGTCTAAAATAAAAGGAGAGAAAAACATGAAAGCTGGATTACTGTGAAACTTTGAAGAACAGACATCAGAAAGGTATTTTTGTTATAACGTGGCTGCATGTCACCACAGTTGATTCTATGCCTGGAGACTATTGGTTCTATAGCTTTTACATTTCAAATCAGTGGCAGCAAAAAAAAACAAAACAAAACAAATAAAAAACTACCCTCCCCCTCCAAAATGTCAAACTTTAAAATACTATTTTAGAAGAAAAACAACTTCTTTACACAAATACATCTGCTAAATGACTCTTCTTAGTATGCTTAGCCTTCGTATATGACAAGGATTGTATTAGTAATTTCTATTGCTCCTGAGGAAGTCTGAACCAGCCATCATCTCTCACTGCCAGGGACTGCCAGCTTTCAATTCATCAAGATATGATGGAGTTATGTTGAAGAGATACCGGAATATGTAAGAAGAATATAGACAGTCCAATTGGAAGATAAAAAAAACTTGCATCAAATATCTTGACTCAACCCATCTCCAATCCCATCATTTTTTAATTCTGTAACAGTTCAACGGACGTAATAAGCTCGAATGCTCAGAACCCCTTTTTTAGTGTACTAAGAGTTCTGCTTTGATCTGGGGAACAGTTGTTTTTGTTTCTTAGAACATAAACGCTTTAACAGTAAACTTGCTATTAAAACGCAAATTTAATTTATAATGCAGACCACGTGAAATCTACTAAAACGAGTTTCTTACCACTAGAACCTCCATCTCTAGTTTGATATGGTGGAGAACGTACTAATCCAGAAATCGGGATTCCCTATATTCAGAAAAGAGAGCAGTGAATAATCTCACATCCACTCTTAATAAAAGAGCTAATTCTGAGGAGCCTGAAATGATACGAGTGTCTCTCTTCAGTTTCCCCTGCAATAAAAGTAATCAAAATGGAGACTAAAAAGATGGGGTTCCATAGTGTAGCTTACACTTGTCCCCGCTTCACAGAGCATGATGAGTTCAAGACATAGCACAAGGAAGCACCTAACAGTTGAGCACACTCCCAAATTTAAATTGCCGAGGAAGTGGTTCACAATCTCCCCCTAGGCCATAGAAACATCACAGCACTTAAAATTTTTACATTAATGTTCAGTAATGGTGATTTAAAATGGGAATTTCTGTAGCAGAAGTAAAAGCAGAAACCAAAGTACTTCAATGAATATAAAACAGGATACATACTTCTTTAGTACGTAGAGTCTCTATGACTTCTTTTAAAGCATTACATTCATCAGTTAATACTTGTACTGCAACAAACTTCTCTCTCTTTAGTGCTTCAGATTCAGAGATATGCCTTGTCTCCATGTCCATGATTTCAGCAGCATGGAGTTCTTGCATTTGCTCAATTTTTTCATTAAATTCTCTTATGATCTCTGCAATCTCTTCTGAGGAGCAGGCACTTTGCAAGTCAATTTGAATTTCTGCATTTTTTACAAGGACTGGTGAAGTCTGGATATAGCTGCTGATTTCCACAGCCTTGTCTGTCTGTGAAGATGTGCTGCTCCTAGTTAGAGTAGACTCACTGGTTAGCAAATCACACACTATTTCTGCATCTTTTTTGCTTTCAGTTTTTGCCATGTCCTTTTCCTTTTTCACATAATTTGCAAGCTTCTCTTCTACTTCAACTAGCTTCTCTTTGACTTTGCATAGGTCTTCCCGAAGGTGTACCAGATTTGTTTCTTTTACCTGCAAATATGGAAAATCTGAATTGCAGTTCCTCTAAATCCTTGGAAATAAACAAGACCTGAACAACTCTCTATACAGCTGCAACTCGGTTTAGTTCTATTTTAAAGTGGCTATGACACATGGTAACAGATGTTATATCTTAAGAAATACACCTCTAGATCCACTATTGCATTATATTGGACTGTAAATCTCTGGCATTAAATGAAGTTTTGGTCTACAGTAACAGCTCTATTCCATCGACAGTAGGTAATGAGCAGCTGTTATTCTTAGTGGCATGCTCTGTACAAGATGTTTTAGAAAATAGCATGCATAAAGGTTATAATAAATCCTTTATAATCAATTGATTTAAATACATTATAGAACAATTTGGTTCTTACTGATAGTTCCTTCCGAAGTTTTTCTGTCTCTTCTCTGTAACTGTTCAGTTCTTCCTTAACAGCAGCTGCTTCTTCCTTAACTTTCTCTAGTTCAAGTTCATTAGAAAGTGCATTATCATTTGGCCTTTCCTTGAGTTGTGCTCCGACCTACAGTGCAACATAAGGTATGGAAAAAGGGGAAGAATCTTATGAACAGTCAAGAATTAACAACACTGATTACTCATGCTGATTTACTAAAACCACACATGAAAGTAAGATAGGAAAAAAACAAATCCATTTTATTTCGATTAACACATCCTCTAAAAATGAAGAACATTTTCCTTGATTAACTCCTACAAACTGGTTACGTGTGGGAGTAAAGACCATCTAGAAAGCATGGGGAGGAAGGTCAACAGCCAGTGGGAAATAAAGTCTGATAATATCATTGAATTTATAACAGATACATGACATTCATTCAATCTGTACCTTGATGAAAGGCCTTTGAACCTTTTCTGGTCCAGCAACAGGTTTCATGCCCTCTCACCTTTTTTAATTAGGCCCAGTGAACTACAAAGGTTTCAAATTCAGATGCAACTTAACTAGTGGTGGATGTAAATCAAGACAAATGTACATTTGTGAAAGCTACCAATGGGAAATGCATTTGGAATCAAAGCAGGAAAGAAAACAAAGTAAAGCAAAAATAAAAGCATGCATAATGGTAAATGTTTGCATTGCCATGAGAGGTTCAGGATGGATAATTTCCTCTCAGAAAAGGTGATGGGGCACTGGAACAGGCTGCCCAGGGAGGCGGTGGAGTCACCATCCCTGGACATTTTCAAGAAAAGGATAGATATGGCACTGAGTGACATGGTTTAGTGGTATGGTGGTGATGAGTTGATGGCTGAACTACATGATCTTAGTGGAATCTTTATGGTTCTGTGATTCTATAAACAAATAAAAATGTTCAGACAAACTACTATCACTCCCTTACCCGCTCTGAACCTTCTTTCCAGAAGATTTTGCCATTTTGACTGGTCTACTTCCTTGCCATATAAGTGTAATCCAGTCCATTATATGTCAATTCAAAGTAATAATAAGAAAGTATATGTTCAAAATTCAAATCAATTAATGTAAAATGAAATTGATAGTAGAGTTCACCTAAAATAATATCTTTTTCCTCCTGTTACTCCAGGAATAACAAAGAAATGAAGATCTGCTCCACACAGCAGGATATTTCTATTGCTAGTTTTGTGAAGTTCTGCATTCATTACAGTTTACACACAAATAACTGATTTTAATGAAAACAAGCGGAAAGAAAATTGTATATAATTACCAGATACATCTGCGTTTCTTCTTGCTTAATGCATTTCTGAATCTCACTTCTGTGTTTCTCTTCAACCTCTGCTAGTAATTGCTGAAGTTCCAATAGCTTGTCTTCTTTCAATTTAGATTCCTGTTGTGTAACTTTTACATTTTCTTTTTCTAGCTCCAAGCTATGATTTGTCTTCGCTAGCTGTTCCTCCACCTCTCTAAGCCTCTGTGTTAAGAGTGATAATTCTGATTCCATCTCATTTTCAGTAGTATCACTCAAACCCTCTGTTTGGGGGTGCTTGCTTGCTTCCTCCAGGCATTTTGAAGCTTCCTGCAAGAATTTCCCTTGTTCTTGGACTGCATTTAGCTGAACCTGACTCACGAGAGCAGCTGCAACTTTTTCCACTAGTGTTTTCTCTAGTTCTAAAATCTTATTTTCAAGCATTTCTCTTTCAGCTTTTCCTTGTTCTTTCAGATCTTTTATTTCACTGTAGGACTGGCACAGTTCTGAATCTTTCTCCTTAATGCATGCCTGAAGTTGCTGCAGCTGTACCTCCATCTTGCTAATGGCGACCCTTGTATTTTCACCCGAAGACCTGAGCTGGGTTTGATCTAGCATTTCTGTCATCTCACATGAGCCTTCATCCACTTTCTCAGTTTTCCTGTTGCTCTCAACTTCTGTTTTTTCCCTATCACCTTTCATCACTGCACACTTATACTTCTCTGTTACTTCTTCATGTTCTTTTCTTAAAATGTTTATTTCTTGCTTTAGCCGGTTCATTTCTAACTTAGTTTCCTCAAGCTCTTTCTTTCTTTGAGACGCCTCTAAATTAATACTTTCTACTTGCTTCTCCAAAGCCTCTTTTTCTACCAGAACTGTTTCAAGTGTGTGTTTCAGGCTGTCAGCATCCTCATGAAAAGCAGTGATATCTGCAGGTATTTGTTCAATATTTGCCAGCTCTTGCTGAAGCTTATCAATTACATCGTTCAACTGTTCTATTTCCTCATCATTTTTTTTCTTCACACGTTCCTGATCACTTTTCAGACATTCTACCAGGGCTTCAAGCTCCCGTATATGCTCATTTTGTTCTTCAAAAATCTGCAAAAAAGGAAAACAAAAAAAAATCATAATAAGTAACTACAAAAGCTTCAGTTTAGTCCAGTTCCTGGACTTCACAATAACAGTTTTATCACAGTTTGCAGTGTCTTGTAAAAAAAAGTATGTTATAAGTGACCTTCTTGTCTCTTGTAAAGGTCTATGAGAATCAAGATACCTTCACATAGGACTTACAGAGCCTGTGACCCAAATAAACTCTATATGTAGGTGTGAAAGTATCAAATGAAGTGAAAACAATCATAATATTTACAGAGGTATGAAATGCTGAAGCTCAAGTGTTCACAATACTTTTTCCCAACCGTTTGGTCTAAAGCTCTAGCTTTTCCTTACTGTTGAAAATTAAAACAACCGAAGCCATTCTATGATTCTATAATTTTATGCAAAGGACAAAAAATTCAAAGAAATTCATGAAAGGATGTAACAAAGCAAATATGAGGCTGATGACTTTATAATACAGAGAAAAAGAAGCCATCTTATATCAATTTCTAATAAGAAGCACAAAAAATATCAAATTATTCATGATCACTAAATTTAACACATTAAAAAAATTCTCATCAAAAGGAAAAGTATGACAAGCAGTCAGGTTCCAAACAGAGTAACATTTATAAAATTAATCATAAAAACTACTTGTTAAATTGTAGTGGGAGCAATATCTCATTAGAATATATAAGAACACTGAAAACTCATTTTAAAAGTAAAAATAAAGGCAGACCAGATTACAAGTAGTAGGAATCTGTGAATCGAAGTGGATATATTTTCTTAGTAGAATGTCTGGAGATCTGAAATGAACACTGCTTATACACTGGAATTGAAAAAAAAAACAAAACAAAACAGAAGGAAATCTCTCAAGAATATTTTGAAAGGAAGAGTATGAAATGAAATTAGTTATGGTACCTAAAATAGTTAAGAACAGCAAAAGGGCCTTTTACAAATATTAGGAAGAGGGGAAAAAATAAAAGAAAGATAACAACATTTATTACTAAAATAGCTGTGGTTTTCCCTTTATCTCTCAGTATTTCGTTAGGTTTAGTTAGTTAAATACTAAAATGACTTTGTAATAACTATAATAGGTTTAAGAATAAATGAAAAATGTGACCATGTAAATTAGAAGGGCTGATTTGAGAATCAATAACTTACTTTTAAAAATCCACAGAGACTGAAGGAAGCTCAAAAGCACTAAAGAAAATGTGAACAAGAAGAACTTTTCTTCTTTTCAGAAGAAAAGAACAGTGACTCTGCTGACTGCTATCCAGTGAGCTTAACAGCTTCTGTTCTTCATAACAATGGAATAAAGGGCCACATAAGGCCTATACAGCTATTAAAAGAAAAGCACTTTGTGGGATGAGGATGTCTACAGGATTAAGAAAGGGATTAACCTAAGGATGATCTATTCATTTTTTTTAATGCTGACCTCATAAACAAACAAACAGTAATTATTTAATGTTCTGGAAACTATAACAGGGTAAGAAGATGAAATTAAGAAAACAAAATTCTATCCTAAAGGAGAAGAACCAATCATTTAAATGAATGACACCTAAATCCTAGGTGTTTTCCTCAAGGCAAGGAATTTAACTCACTTACTGTGGTCATTATATAAAGCAGAATTGTTCTAGATTCCTGAAATATGATCTTTCCTAAATCCAGTTTCCTAAATCCAATTCAAGTTCTCCTAATTATTCACTGAGGTTCCTTATAAGAAAAAGAATCACATATAAACTCAGCAAAACAGTTTTTATTATTACTTTACTGAATAATCTGGGCTTTGGGAACAAGGTTTATGACTAAAAAAATTCATGTTTAAAATAGTCAGAATGCAAAATCTTTCCAGTGAAAAGATCCGATGTTTTTGCTACAAAAAAAATGTGAGAGCAGAGGCCTGTTTCCGCTATCACTTACACCAATACAGAACATGTACTATTATCTATTGAAATCAAGTGCACTACATCTGTACAAACTGCAAGTAAGCCAGAGGAAGATGAAGCTTATTTTCATAAGAACGCATAATTGAAAGATACCAGAAAACTACTGGTGTTAAACCTCAATACATAAGATAAAGATAAATCAGTTTCTTTTTGCTCTATTTTTTTTAAGAGAACCCAGTACGCTGCTTGCACAACCACCACATTTTAAACTGGATTAAATATGTTGCCAACATCAGCGTGATGGCAAAGTATTTATATAAACTCACAAGAACAGAAGTTCAGGCACTAAAATCAACAGAATGTCCAACAGGTGTCACTGTTGGACATAACTGAAGGTAAACCACTGCAAGGAAGACGGTAGAATGCATGTTGAGATCCAATCCAGCTACCTAAACATCACTAAATTTTCAGAAGTACAAGAAGAATATGGAAAGAAGAACTTCAGACAAAAAATGAAACAGAAATAACGCAGAGTAACGAATAGAAAGCAAGTATAATTTCTTCACAGCATGAAAAAAAAAGAGGTGGAAAAGCAGATCAGTGTTAAAACATTGTTTGATACTGAAAAATTAATGTTTTTAAATTAAAGCAAAAATAGAAGATACTGTAAAGGGAGATACATCACTCATATTTTTACTATTATTTTTAAAGCTAGCAACATAACACAGGTCTCTGACAAAAGATTTCAAAAGTACGTACTTTGTTGTCAGTTGTGCCTTCAAGTTGCTGTTGCAGTTTTGCAATTTGTTCATGAAGATTATCTATTTCCTGCTCCTTTTCCTGCATGATGTGAGCGAGTTTCCCAGCCACTAAATGATGGTCCTTTATGGTGGCATCTTCAGACTTCTGGATAGCTAGTCCCAGTATTTCCATTTCATCCTACCAAAAAAATCCAACCCACAAAAAACCAAAATCATGTTACAGTTGTACATAACATTTTCTGCATATTTTTGAATGAGTATTTAAGGTATAGGAATAACAAACTGTATGGAATGAGAAGTTATTATATGAGCTTTTTAGTATTTTGCAAGTTGAACTGCAAAATGCTTGAGAAAAAGAAATAATTTGTCATCCTGGCATTTGTGAAGAATTTATTTCTGAGAAGAGAGAATAAAGTTCTAGGCTTACCAGTTACATAATTACCTTAAATAATTTGTTCTCTTGTTCAAGTTCTTGCAAGTGTGTAGTAGATTCCTTGCGCTGAATTTCTAGTTGCATGTGCAACTGCTGAACTTCTTCATTTTTATTTTCTAACTCCTCTCGAAATTGCTCCAGTTGTTCTTCAAGGTTTGTGACCTGTGTTCACAAAACAAATGATGAAAAAGGAACAGACAACCATACCAAAAATTAAATGCTGTAATTTCAAGTGCAACGTCTTCTGTAAAAGACTTTGGTAGCTCAAAACAATTGAGTGCATACCCAGTGACATTCTGAGTCTCTGAATGGAATTTTAAAATACACTAAAAATCAGCTGAAATAACTAGGAATATTTTCTTAATTGGGCTGAACTTTGATTACAGAAATACTCTTGTAACTCATAAGCATTAACAGAGATAATAATAAAAATGGCTCACAAGAGAATTTCAGCGGGGTTTGGACAGCTATTTCATCTGTTTAAAAATTTCATCTGCATAGTTTACTATATTCACAAGTAAGCAAAAACTAATAAACCAATCAGTGGAAACATTACACAGATATTTTACCTCCTTTTCCTTTCTGTCCACAGCTTCTCGTTCAGCTTGCAGTTGTATTTCAAGAGGTAATTCTCCTTTTACAATAATGGTGCCAAATTGTTTCCTTTCCTCCACCTTTAAACATGCATTATAATTAGTTACTTCACTTGTTTAATAAGAAACAAATCAAAAGGATACACTGCTTTGTTCTCCAGAAAATAAGAAAGGAGTAAATACATAGTTTTAAACCAAGAATACCTTTTGCAAGTTATCTGCACTGATGATTAAAGCTTGTTCCAGTTCTCTTATTCTGCATTCTAATTTCTCAATTTCTTCATTTCGTTCTTGTATATCTCTCTGAAGTTGCTCCTTAGAAAGCAAAAGCTCGCTGCACTTGTCTGTTTTTTCTTTTAGATGATTTGTTAACTGTTCAACCTGGTGACAATATGGAAAGAAGATGAATATAACTATAGCAGATTGGAAAGCTTTGCTAGCAATAGTAACAGCACTCATTTTTCACGGAGAAAAAAAATCCCTCTTTTTTCTTGTAATGAAATTCTTATTCTTTAGGTGGAACAGAATGCAAAATTAGGATGCTGTAGTGTTAATTCAACAAATACTACAAGCATTTCCAAAGAAGTCATGTATTCTGTGTTGTATCAATCGCTCTCTAGAACTGCCTTTGTTACACACAGTGTCCTCAACAAAATGTCCAGCATACAGTTAGATTAGGACCAAACACATTGTGTGACAGGCTGTGCTCATAGGGTTATAAATGTAATGGAGTACATCAGTCTGGTGGCCAGTCACAAGAGAGGTTCTGCAGGGCTTCATTTTAGGGCCAGTTCTCTTTAATGTCATCGTGAATTATGTGGATGCAGGACATGAAGATATACTAAGTAAGTATGTGGATGACACTAGACCACGAGGAGTGTTTGACTTCCTCAAAGTCAGAGAGGCCTTGCAAAAAGATCTTGGCAAATGAGAGGGCTGTGCAATTGCCAATGAGATCCCCACGGGAGGGGATCTGGGGGTCCTGGTTGATGGCAAGCTGAACATGAGTCAGCAGTGCCAGCAGCCCTGGCAGCCAGAAGGGCCAACCATACCCTGGGGTGCAGCAGGCTCAGCACTGCCACTGGGTGAGGGGAGAGGTCAGCTCTGCACTGGTGCAGTTCCAGCTGCTGCAACGTAAGAAGAACGTAAAACTATAAGAGAGGGGGGCTGCGAAGATGGTGAAGGGTCTGGAAGACAAGATATATGAGGAACGGCTGAGGTGCCTGCATTTGCTCAGTGCAGAGCAGAGGAGCTGAGGGCAGCCCTCATGGTGGCTGCAGCTCCGCATAGCGCTGAGCTCTGCTCTCAGTGACAGCGACAGTGCCCGAGGGAACGGCATGGAGCTGTGTCAGGGGAGGGGCAGCTGGGGGTTAGGGAAAGGCTCTGCACCAGAGGGCAGTGGGCATAGAACAGGCTGCACAGGGTAGGGTGCACAGCCCCGAGGGGTTGGTGTTCTATGGGTGTTTGGACAGCACTCCCAGCCACAGGGTTTGGATTTTGGGTGGTGCTGTGTGGAGTCAGGAACTGGACACAGTGATCCTCATGGGTACTTTCCAACTCGGGGATATTCTATGATTCTATGTTTCTATACTGAAAATCATGGAAAAACTGAAAAAAAAAAATCAAAGAACAATATATGCCTTGCTCAAAATGTAAGGTGTACGAAAATCATACACACACACAAAAAAATTTCCCTGCCTATCAAACAAAACATATATACAGCATTTGCACTGCAGACAGTTTTCTTGATTTTGTCAGTTACAACAGTTTCCCATGACTTCCCTGAACTTATCTGTTCTATAGGTACTACATTTGTTTTAGTGGAGACAGAATTTCACTCTCAGCATCACTGGAGAGGTTCAAGTGTGCACGGAGGGAGCTACCACATCTCACATATTTCTACCTTAAGTAATTCAGTTCCTTCAGTTGTCCTTCAGTTGTGTACCTGTGCTACGAACACGACGTCACAAAACAATGTAAGAACATGTTAAATAGCTAAAGTAGTCCTGACTGTTTCCACAGGATTCTGAAAACAGAGTGGACTTTCTAAATTAATTTATACAAAAGATACAAAGTCTTTGTATGTTTAATAGTAAACAGCCCCAATAAAACCCCCGAACAGCCCTCTCCCACAGCACAGTCATCTGTTGGGGTATATTGGCTTGTAAATGGATGTAGACTAGGTAGCTCAATTACAATACCATAAGAGTTGTCATTTTATCTTACATATTCACTGATTACAAGTAATAAAACGCCTGACCTCTCTGCTTTGATGTTCATTGACAGGCTGACTCCTTTGTGGAACCTTCAGCTGTTGTTCCAACTTCTGTATCTCTTGCTGGAACACGTCTCTCTCATGCTCTCTGTCAACTGCTTGCTCCTGGAAGTTACAGAATCATGTGGATACAGCATTTGATTTTAAAAAGTATCTGAATTAATTATCTTATTACTTTGTATTTTTTATAATGTGAGGCCGGTATCAGCATGTCTGTGTTTTGATGTAGCAGAACCTCTTACAACTATGACTTAAACAAAATTCTTTCCGCTTTCATAGTTCATACTTTTTGTTAAAAAAACGAAGACAGCGCAGATTCACCCAATACTATTTCACAAAACCAACGGTCGTGCTTCTTCTATGCCAGGCACACCACATGAATGGCAATAAGCCAATATTTTACTATGTTTTTTTCTCAACATTTGTCATTGATATTCAAAGCATAAATATAAATTATGAATAGGAATTAACTTAGGAATTAACTATATGAATATTGATGTGAATATTGGAGCCAACAACAAAAGAACTCCAAACAAATAAAATAGCCCCTAAACAAGCCACAAAAACTCACCGAGATTATAAATATTTATAAATTGTTCACTTTCAATTTCAGTTTCACTTTTGACTAATTTCAGTTGTTATATCCCAGTTAGACAGTTGTGAAATATATTATTATAGAGGAAATAGAACGCAACTGGCAGCATCCAGTGAATCAGTACCTTTAAGTTTTGTCTGTTTAACAAAGTGACATTATCACTATTAGTTATGAATTTATCGAAAATGCACAGAAATAATAGTTTTGTCTCAAGCATAAGACACTTCATAGGAAAAAAATTGAGCAAAGAAGACTGCAAGAGGTGACGGTGTTTGTTGAAAACGTAGTAGTGTTTAAATTGCTGAGACAGACTGTAGGAAGGAAAAAACTGGGTGCGTTAGAGAGGCAAATGCCGCTGTGAATGTGGGCAAATACACATATAACTGGATGGGAGAAGTGGCTTAATATCTGGAGACAGATTCTTAGATGTTATGAAAAAAAGTATACAAAAAAGCTAGAGAAATTATGCTTTTGATTTCAAAGTGCAACTGAAACTGAGTAATTAATTTCAACAGACTTCAGTTTCTAGACATTTGCTGAAAAGAAGAACAAACCCCACCAAGCATTTGCTGCTAAACCAAACCTCAGCACAAGTGCCCACCCATGCACCTTCATGAAACACGTTTCACCATACTTACATCTAGAAATTTTCTTGTTTTCTCAAGTTGCTTTTCCAAAGCCTGGTTTTGCTGCCTTAAGTCCATAAGTTCTGCATTTTTTTCTTGCTCTAGCTCTATAAATCGACTGACTTGTTCTTCCAAGTCTATTTCCAAGACTTTCACTTGCTTCTGAAGGTCATCATATTCTTTTTCAGCTTGACGCTGTACTTCAATTTTTTCTTTCATTAGCTTTTCTGTTTCCTCTAGTAATTCTGGTTATAATAAAATCATCACACACTACTTTTAGATATGAATGGTCATCAGTGTTACGAAACAAAACCACTTCCCAAGGTTGTATGTATCCATGCTGTAGTCTGCAGAAGGACATGAACTGGTTTGGGTTTTTACTATTTTTCATTTTTAGAAAATGTGTTTTCTTTCGAGAAGTAATCAAGATAATCATTATAGCAAATTCATACTAGAATTACTGTCCTTTAGATAGTCTTCAGAGGACTGATAGTAAAATGATTCTAGATCACTTCCCCATTTAAGTTACATATAAATTAAACAGTCTTTGTATAACTGGCACAGAAAAGAAAAACACAGATTCAATCTATAGCTGGTCAGCACAAGGGCTAGCAATGAAATGCAGGAAACCCAATATTTTCCTCCTCCTTAGGATCATTAAAATCAGTCCTCTCCCAGGCTTCAGCATTTAATGTGATACATAGAAATAATTTGAAGGAAATACTGAAAGACTTAGCAAGATTGCCAGGCAGAGAGGGAAACTGCTGACCTGTAACTGAACCTTTGCAAAAATCAATGTCTGAATGCCCAATTTTGATTCCTCACAAAAATGCTGGCACACGTATATAGTAAAGCCCCAAACCACTATTAAGACTCTTAAGCCACAGCCCGTTGAAGTATATGTTAACTAACCGTTAAGGCATCACTTGAGGTAAAATCCAAACTGTAAAGTGCAATTACATTTGGAGAGTCTTTAAAACATGATTGATAATTAGACAGAAACAATACAATTTGCAATCACTACAGAAGAAATATCCTTCAGGCACCATCATCTTACATCATACTGAACCAATTCTTATTTTAAGGTAACCATTGTATGTCCATAGAACACATTGTTTAGATATCATAATGGAAGACTTCACTATATTTGGAAACAAAAGCAAAAAAAAACAAAAACAAAAACAAAAACAAAAAAAAACCCTACAAAAATATCCTTCCGATATCAACTAAGTATGTGTAATTCATAGGTGAATAAGATGATGGTTATTAATGAATTTGCTCATTTATGCGTAGAAATCATAAGAAACGTTGTTAGACAAATGTAAAACTGAGTATGAAATACAACATCAAAGCTGCAGGCCAGTAAGAATTACAAGTGATGTCAGTAAGCCAAAAGCCCAATAATCCTGATTAACAATGTCAGTACGTTTAAATCTTCCACCCAGTTACAGGATTGGCCATGCAACATACAAACACACCTGCTTGGGAAGCTGCATCGACTGCAGCATCTACTAGGCCTAGGAGAATAGAGAGAGAGAGAAAAAACAAAAAAAGAAGCAAAGTAATTTACATGCCAGCTATAGTTTTGTTGTGATGCAACAATGTAAGAGAAAATGAAGCCAAAGAGAGTGTGGTATTTAATGACAAAGTTGTTGAGGTAACTTAGGGAATGTGGTAGGTTATTCTGGTATGTGTGATATAAGTACCTAAACATACATTTGTACAATTGTTTACCCTTACAGTACTCATATTGCTATGCTTTAAAATATTTAGACATATAAAACATAAAACAATTTAACTGGAGCCATATACAAGAATCTTCTTTACAGTAAAGTAGTGACTGGCTGTTGTTAACATTTCACTATAAAATTTAAATAAAATAAAATCAATACAATTTACAAAATCAGCAACATGATAAATTGCCATAAACTTTTAGACATTAAATAAAATGCTAATTTCATGCAAGCACTGCAATCCGCAAAGGAACAGCACTTCTTAAATACCACTGTTTTAATTTTCTTCCCTTTCAAACATACAACATTAATTCTTCCTTAAGCTAATAAATTACAAGACATGTTCACTTCATAAAGGCAAATGCTCTTTTTTCCCCCGAGTAAGCAGTTAGTTAGATTAAACTGATGTGATATTTGTGATGTGATACTGAAAATTCTGCCATCACAATTTTTAATACATGTTTAATTTACATATTTTATTTTCTGGAGAACTGAGTAAGCAGATTTTGGTACTGGTAACAGCCTTTCCTTAGTATGCAACTCTTGCACCATTCTTCCTCCAACAAACAATCTGATATAGAAGCATACCACTGATGCCTAAAGTAAGTATGGACATCACGTGTAATTCAATCACATTCTGGCAGGTAACCTTCCTACTGCCTCAAACTCTGTTTCAAAAATACTTAGGACAGTATTTTTATACACAGGTGCCAGCTTTGATATATTCCATCTTCAGCAGTAATATAAATAACAGATTCTCATAGGTATCAAGCTTTTGTTTACTTCAAGAACATCCACAATTGCTCAACAGTCATTTTTTTTTGTTCAAATATCCTGTAAAGTTATCTTGCTAACATTAGGAACTAGGTATGAAAATACCACATTTTGCCACTTCATATTTTTATTAAAGATTAAAAACAATTTCATCAAGATTACTTATTATCTTGTTTAAAAATAAGAAAATCTTATAAGAAATAAGAAAGATTGTGGGAAATACATACGCTGCTCTACTGGCCCCGCATCTGCTCTCATGGCATCCTTCTGCCTGGCGAGTAACTCCTTTTCTTCCTGGATCTGCTGCTGTTCAGCCTCTAATTCCTGCAATTTGTTACCTGTACACAGTAGTTCTTGCTCAAGATGATCAATTACATCTATTTTTTCCTGCAGTTGTTTTTCCAGAAACGCTTTTTCATCTGCATAACCATCAATGAGGCCTGTAGAGCATCAGTTTTTGGGTAGATTTAATAAGAATGGTCAAGTCACTGCAGTAATCTCACATGAATGCACATGTATGTTAGATACTCAGTACTTGAGAAATTCTGCTCCTGTTTTTCTCTTCTTACTCAATGAACAAACAATAAAAAGGATACCACATGACCAAAAATAACTATTTCTTTCTGCATGTCAACCTTGGTAGCAAACGGGAACTCAAAAGCCAAGAAAAAATAAGTATGCAATAAACTCCGGAAGAAATAAGAAATTTCAAATAAATTCAGGTGGACAGTGCCGTGCTGTGTGTCGTAAGACATTTTCTGGACCTCAGTCCCACAGTTTCTGGACAATCGTGGGTGTTGTGTATGACAGGTATCATGCAGATGCCTCCAATATCGTAAGGCACCTGAACCGGCCCCAGGTGTCCACACTTAGCTGCTGAAACACTCCCAGAAGCAGTGTAACAGCTGACATCTGAGAAAACTTATTTACTAACTATGCTCATTTTTAAAACTGCACAGACCAATTTATGATTTTTTAAAACAGAGAATTTGGGCCACTAACTTGGGAATCTATGTCTTGTATGCTTTAAGAAAAATTGGTTTCATAGGTTTACATAGGAATCTGAAAGAGAGCTCTATTTTAGGTTGATGAATATTACAGCAATAAGAAACGGCACCATCTTGCAATGATGCAGAAGTGAGCACAAAGCTAAATTCTTAGAGAAAAAAAAGCGGTAAATATCCTTGTGGACTGTACAAACTAACCAAAGATCCTATAAAGGTATTGGCCTCTGCATGAATGAGAGGCCATCAGTCCTCTCAGAAACATCTGACCATAGTACACATAATTTTATTGCACTGTATAAAGTACTAAATATGTAGAGTGCACTCCTGGAAAACTGAGGGCAAGTTTCACAGACTTCCATGGTAAGGTGTGTTCTATCATCTCTGATACTGATGGTTCTAGAGGACAGTCTAGACATCAGTTGTACAATGTCTGAACCTTGTCAGTGAGACACACAACCCTGTCTCACAGGTTTTGCCTTACTAAGCCCACTGAACCAATGTAGTATCTTTTCCAATACTCAAGTGAGCTTTGCCAGTATAAATATATAGTCGTGAGCCAAAGTTAATATAGCTTGAGAATACAGGAAAACTAACTATGTTTCCATTGGATGTCAACATAGAAAATGTAAAACTCCTCTGAGCACTTAAATCCATAACAGATGAAAGCTATCAAAAAGAAAAATAAGTAACAGAGTTTTTTGCAGATACAGTTGGAAAAGAAGAGGCCCGGTCCTAGGCATAGCATCAATCAGGCACTGCTCACCAGTATTTGTTTCCAGACTTGGATTCAAAGTGCAGAGCCACCTAGAGAGATGAACTGCTGAAGAAGATACTAAACTAGAATCATAGAATCTTTTAGGTTGGAGAAGACGTTCAAGATTATCGAGTCCAACCATCAACCTGAGCTACCAAGTCCCAGTACTAAACTATGTGCCTCAGTGCCACATCCACACACTTCTCAAATGCCTCCAGGGATGATGACTCCACTGCTTCCCTGGGCAGTCCATTCCAACGCTTGAAAAACATTATCAACAGCACTTCAAAAAATTTGAGACAATACAAACTATAGGAGTTACTTCCCTATAACAGCTGATATTCACAATGAGTACTTAGCAGATTGGAGGCTGAGAGGGTATCCTGAGGTTAAACAGTGCTCACACTGATCAAAAAGGTGTGAAAAAGTCTTATATGATGGTAAGATCACCTGTGTTTGTTTGTTTTTTTTTTTTTAAGAGAGATGTAATGAAAGTTGTCAGCGTTCTCAGTGTTCAGTGAACAAATTGATTGGTGTTAGCTTTTCCATCACATTTGTTAGGTCAGTCATATCTGATGCCACTGAAACATTGGAGGTTTGAAAATATCTCAGCTGCAGCAGCTTTTGTGATAAGAAAGAAATGTCAAAAATGATACACTTTATCTCAAGAGAAGACAGAGTACCATCAGATACATAATCAACTTGGACATTGTTTTGCATGCCTATCTAAGGAACTGGATAAGAGAACGTAGTTTGGCTTTGTAAGACTATGCTCATAGCTCAGTTCAAAGAGCAGAAAAAAAAATAAAAAGAGTTATATGGCATTTTTGTTTTGTTATATCAGTACACAAAACAGTGCATGTCATTTAGAAGTGCACTGATTTCCAAAGACCACCCAAAAAAGGTTAAAAAAGATGTAATGAATTCAGAAGTTATAAAGCTACTAACAGTCCCTGATTTTAGAGGCATGGCTTAGAGACCTACATTTCCTTTCCAGTTATGTGTGTCACAACTATTAATAGCATGTGAACTCATCTTGGATTATCTATTTAAAAAGAAGAAGAAAGCTGGCAAGGTGGCATTCTCTAGCAATAAAATTCAGCTATGAAACTACTTGCTCCCACTCTGAAACAGAGAAGTCTGCTGAACTATCTAATATATTATTCTTCTAATTACTATGGGGATCTTACACTTAGGATAGATGTTTTTGCATCCCCAATGTCAGTTAGGAACTGCTATATAAAGATAATAATAGAAATGCTAGATGGAAACAAAGCATTCAACTACTGAAGCAGTAAGGCTGCTTTGACAATAAGGCCTTCTGACTACAAAGAAAGGTATTGAAACAAATCAAGTGTCTGTTAGATTAGTATGTATTTTTCTGATGTCAGAAAAGATGCTAGATTTCCTCTGTTGTAACACTCTGGAACGTTACCATTTTTAATTGCTCCCTTGATGTGGCTGCAAATATGCTTAGAGACATCACTTCAAACAAAGTGTAAGTTGAAATATATCAACACTGTATCACCAAATTCAGGCAGAAGTTTCCTCCTTTTTATCTATGTTTTGTGGATCTAAGTTAAGGTCAAGAGGCAGAAGGCACAAAATGAAATACAGGAAACTACATTTAAATGCATTTTCCTTCCCTTTCCCTCACTTTGAGGGCAATGAAATACTAGAATAGGCTAGACATAGCTCTGGGAAATCTGCTTTAGCTGACCCTGCTTTGAGCAGGCTTCCAGCCTGAACTATTTAAGGTTCTGTGACTCTAAGTTGCTAATATTTCAGTTTGACTGCACATAGCAAAATTAATTTTGAGGATAACAACATATATCCAAACTATTATTTTTAATAATAAGTGATTAAAAAGTTGGTAAACAGAATTACAGAGTGGTAACATTCTGAAGTTTGCTAAGAAAGTGATCTAATTTGCAATGTCTTCATCCAGTTAATAGGTTAGTCAGTGTAAAGATTAACAACTCAAAACGGTTACTCACCTTCAGCTTTACTAAGCTCCAAAGCCAACTGCTCTCTGGCTTTGGTTTCTTCACCGAGACGTTCTTGCAGTTCTTCCTGATACCTGATAAACTCTGTGGCCTCTTCTTGCTTTTTGAAGGATTCTCGCATGAGTTCTGTCTGAGTAATTTTGGCATGTTCAAGCTACCACAGGGGAAAATTACAGAGATTAGACAAATTAAATATCTTGTGGTAAATAACTGCTCTCTCTCTCATATTTCATTAATAGTGGCTTAACAGTGTGATGAGAATTCCTACATAATTTCACTGGACATTGGATAAGATCAACACATATTCGCAGACAACAATAGCAAGAAAGACATGTATGCAAACAAACAGTTCTCAGTATACTGAACTGAATGAGCTACCTGGCTAGATAAGAGTGTTTGTTCCGGTAATTTCAGGTTTATGAGTTTACAGTAGATTCACCTTTCTTTACACGAGTAAATATGCATATGAGTAAGCTATCATGCACCATATGCTTAGAATGGCTAAACAAAGTGCATAAAAATAGCAGAAGTTTTGATATAAATTGACAGAATTTTTTTCATCTCTTTCTCTCCTAAACAAGAAGATGAATGAAGACACCAAGATAGTGAATTACTGATTACACAAAATGTGTAATAGCAAATGGGTCAATTACCAAGAAGACCCATACTTCTCAACTGTCTACAGTCTACATCCACCTCTTGGAGGGACACAAATACAAACTGACTGATCTGAATGGGGCATGAGTTCTTGGTGTGTCTGGTATTCAAACTAAGACAACATGTCAACTTCAGAAAAGGAAGTAACACATTTCCTGCTTCCCCTCCCATTTTTTTCTCTTTAATATTATGGATAACTGGCAAATACTTGTAAGATAGTAACTTTTTTGGCTTTGCTGCAGTTTATATTGAACAAATATCTCTCAATTTCTTTAAAAATAATGGCTTTCTGACCATCTCCACTTCAGGTCATGAGTACAATTAGCTTGCTTTAAAATCCCTGACAAAAACAGGTTAAGAATATTTTACAGAAGATTACACACAAAATTATCCATTCGTAAATAATTTCAAATTGAAATAACATTGAAAAGAATGTCTGAGTAATCAATGCATTCTCTTTTGTGATACATTGAATCTAAAGACTTAATTTAATTTCTGGAGCATTCCTTTATGGACATCATTATCTTGAATAGGAGTATTCTGACGAGTTAAAAAATGGAACAGACACTGCAGCACTGCAGTTGAATACCTGCACTGGATTAATTTAAAAAAAAAAAAAAATTACAGAGCCTTCTTACTCTATTCTTACATTTTGAAGTTCTGCATTTTAAGTTCAGAGTCCCTTCTCAGTTAAAGAAAAACGTATAACAGGTTTAATGTATGGAGACAACAACAAAAAAGGCTTATTGGAATGCATGAAATCCACACTAATGCAGCTCTAGTTAAAACTCAAAAATTCTTCACCAGCTCTTTTTAGTTATAACAACTTAAAGTAATATTCCAAATAATACCAAAAGAAAAACCCAAAAGAAACAGAAATGTGAACACTTTTCTCAAGTACAAAAATTTTCTTATGGGATCATTAGAAGCTATTAGCAAGCTTGTGCTAGTTAATGGTACCACTCAGTGCATGAAAGCCACAAAGGAAAAATGCTTGCTAGCAATACAAAGCAAGTTTATAACATTTTTCACTGTGTTCATTCTCTTCTATTTAAGCAGATTAAGATATTTTCTAAAAAAAAAAATTATACTTACTGAGTAGGGTGGTGTAGGCAAGGAAATTTTAGAAACAACTTTTAAAATGTGCCCATTTTTTTTGTGTCTGTAGTGAAAAATTGCAGTATTTACAACTACAGAATTATTCTCATCCAAGTGTTCAGTGAAAGGAAAAGGATATGGCAAAGGCACGCGAGATTCAATCTCATAAATGTCTTCTTCTTGGCCTTCTGTCCACAAAGGATTCAACAGATTAGCTGCCCAGTAGGTGCGGTAAGAATCCATTCCCTAATGCTGCTGTCACTGTCTTCTCAATCATCACACCGGTACTTTGCACTAGCTAAGCTGCCTTTAGAAATTGCTAAGAGCAATTTGTAACAGAACATGTACTTTTAGCAGTCTGAGAACATGTACCAGTACTGTCAGTGACAAACCTACTGAAAATCCCCAGGGTTAGAAGAGTAATTCAGCAGCAATCAGCAGAAATCCAAGGCAGAGATGCACGAAAACTTCATATGGTCACTCCTAAAAATCCTCCTTGGAGAAGTTTCACGTGAAAAAGCAACACAAATCTTCCAGTAGCAGCTGGCAGGTAAATTCCACAGCAAAGAAGCATGATTTTGTTTTACCTGAGCAGGTATACTCTAGCAGACAAGCACAGTAGCAAAACAGAAACTAAAAATGATTTTCCACTTGCGCTACAGCCAATGAAAGAGAATTACAGAGATGTCCTTGTTTGCCTTCATTCCTGTTCTTTAAGTTAATTGAACAGGAAAAGCTTTCTCAGACTCTGCTCATTTCAAGACTTCCTGTTAGTATCTCCCAACCAAAGAACAGGGGAGGGGCCTGATTTATTTACCTGTACATAACACCAGCAGGTGGAATTTGAATTAAAACACCCACTCTGCGCCTTGCCTGAAAGGATTCAAACTGCGCTTCAGACTGAAATGTGTGTTCAGACAGGTCTGGAGCAGTCACTTTGAAGATGTTGCCAGGTTTCTCTCACTCCTTAAAGCTTGCTTTAGGAAATGCGTAGTGGCTTGTACGCACAACACAAATTATTAAGAGGAAAGGTTAAAAATCTTTTCTCTCCACGATTGATTTAGGCTATTTTCTCCATTCTGCAGTATTTCATGAAGTAAAGATGTAAAGGCACATACAAACCCTTGGTATATACAGGAACTCTGTGTAATTCAGTAACCATACAACAGATGTTGGCAACGGGTATTGGCAAAGTCTCAGCTACAAAGTTGTGAAGGTAAAATAAATCTTCCTGATCAATTGAGAATAAATAAAAATAAACTGCTTAGAATATATTGATTACTTTCACTGGTATCATAAAAATTAAGTACTTACTTTAAAAACATCAATCACAAAAATAAAATAATTTAAGTTTATGTATAGAACTACTGTGTTTAAATACCAGCAGCAAAATATTCATGAGAAACATCAACTGTAAGAGAAAACTGACCATACTTCTGTAGTTGCAGCATTAATTCTTAATTACTGCAACAGTTTGAAGCTGTTTGTCTGCATCACCTGTTCCTTGAATGCAAGATTTCCTGCTAATGTCTAACAATATTTTTTAAGGTCTAAATACATTAGAGTATCTGTATCGTTATTCAATATTACGTAATGCTGGGACTACAGGAAAAAAAAAACACCTCAAAAAGCCAAACATCTCTATTTAACCTACCTTATGCTCAAACAGAAGAGAGCTATTGAAGAAGCAGTTCGAAGAAATGGATTTACAAGATCCACCAGGCTACTTCTTGTTGGGGGATGTCAGGAGGGGGGTGTTAAATTTGCATTAAACTACTTTAAACTTACTTTTTTTTAGTATCAGCATCATTTTGGAAGTATTTTTAAGAAGTATCAGTTATTTAAATGCCTAACTCTAACAGCTGGATTTTCATATTATTCTCATCACCTCAGTTTTTTTTTCCTTCATTTGCAGTAGCTACGATTTACACATTTTACACCCAGAGACAATAAGGACAACTTTTAAATAATATCATTATTAGGTTAACTCACAGATGGGTCTGTAGTATAAAACACATTGCAGCCTTGGAATTCTGGTCTGAAGTACATTAAAGAACTGAATTTGAAGAGTTCTTCAAATGACAGTGACTTAAGAACAGACTGTGAGATACCAAGTATTTTCTCAGAGTATCTTTAAACAGATACACATCATCTTAAAGTTATGCACGTGGTATAAACAGCATGATTCAAAATGTCTGAGCAAGGTACATAACACCCATTTCAATTAGCAGAGACATACTCGAGAGAGAAACTGAAATTCCACCATGCACATACCCCTACAGCAAAGAAGAAAGCAATACCCACATGCTGCCTCTTTGGAAGCTATCCACGAGCCACATACCTCAAACATACACCAGAAAGCTGGAGTGTAGACTCCTTTTCTGATAGCAAGGAAGGCATGTGCTTAACCTGCCAGGTTAAAATCATAGACCAAAGAGACAGTTGGAGAACTCCATCTTTTTCCTGAATTTAATGGACCAAAATATCAAGTGAACCGGGCACAGTTCCCTTTATACTTCTCCCTTCACATGGGTCAGCTAGATGTGCTCTGACACCTCCTGTCTCATCTCTGGATCGCAGCAAAATGCAAGTGACTTGTATGAGGAATGAAAGACTGCCCCAGATGGATAAACATGCCTCAATTCAGGCATCCTTTGTAGCCCAAGCCCAATTCCCAGTGTGAATCTAAATTCATCAGCGAAGTAATGCTGAAGAAGAATTTTTGGGGTGGGCACCTGAAGCACTGTTTCAGCTTTGAAAACGAGTCTACAGATTTTAGGCTCATAAGAAAGCATTCATGGGAAAAATAAAGAATAAAACAAAAAAATTAAGACACAAAATTCAAAACACATTACTATTAGATCACACGCTACCTGATTGGAGGTTTCATTGATAGCTTCCAGAAGTTTTTCAACAGCTGCTTGTAGTCGAGAACTAATATTCAGGACCAGTTCTTCATTTTCAGGATCTAATTCCACTCCACTTTCTGCAAGATGTTGGCTCAGCAGTCCTTCCTCTGTGGCTCCTGACCACATACTAATATCATCATCTCCCATACTACTACCATGGTAGGACTCTGGAAAAACAATAGTTTTGACATAGACTCTTAGGACTTCAATATATGAAAACTCTGAGATATGGTCAGAAACACAAATCAGAGCATGATAAAAATATTCATCTTGATCACAAAGACAGAAAGGGAAATATCACAATGAAATTTACGTAAACAAAATACTCAATGTGTTAACTAAAAATGAGCTGAAGAGAGAGAGAGAAAAGGAGATATTAATTAACAGGATATTTTAGACACCCTTTCAGTATGCTTTGGATTCCTTACTCTTTGGAATAAACTGCAGTAATTATTTGCACGATTTTCTTATAAAATGTAAAAAACAAACCAAAAAAACCCCTGACCATCAGTCATTCTTTCCACAGTGTCCAGTTATGTTAGCGTGCTTTAAAACATAATTGTTCAAGTTAGTAATGCAATAACAAAGACCCAAGAGAGTAAAAGGAATGATATACATGTGATTCAGACAATTTCTCGGTACGAAGACTAAAATACGGAACACCAACATTCAGCATTAATCAATTTTCAAGACACTAACAATAAAATGAGTATCCGAACAAGCCAAGTACAGTAACTGTCCCTACTGACGGGCAGTATGACATCTTCCTACTCTCAGTCTTCCCAAGGTCTCAATTGGCTTAAGGGCATTTATCCATTTTGTTTTAAAGCAGGAGACACAGAGTTTGCCTATGGTACTGAACTGATAGTAATTCATCTAGAAAACAGTAAATTCGTTAAATTTAGAATTTATTTAAAAAAGACAAGTGAAAGCACACTCAGAATCACAGAACTGTAGGGGCTAGAAGGGACCTCTAGAGATCACCTAGTCCAACCCTGCTGCCGAAGCAGGGTGGGTCAAAATCTCAATTTAGTATGAAAAATTCAAGTAGTACATCCTAACAGTAGATAACTTTTGCTGATGAGTTAAGGATAGTCAATGCCTATTTACCTTTCAAAAAATGCTTTCAAATTTCAGTTTTCCTATTTAGAAAAAATACTGGCTTTAAAGATGGACAAAACTTTCAATGTATTCACAAACGTAGATGAAGCTGGCAACGATGAGTGAATCTCAGTCTAAAATTCATGTTCTATAACCCTTATATTTTAGTGAATTGTTTGGTTGATTGGTACATCTGAATTGTGCAATGATGAGTGTAAGTCAAATAGAAAAATGAACATTATAGAAAATAACTACAGAAATATGCAGTCTGTTGCAAGATTATGTAAACTTCTGGCTGTCTGGAAATTTGAAGAGAAAAAATTAAAAACCTCAACGTCTGCTCAGAATGTCATCATTCAAAAGCCAGGTCTGTAATGTCTCTTACACTAATGGTAACACTGATACCATTATTTCTTCTGTTGGTGACCAGAAGAGTACAATTTGGTCTCCAAGAAGTAACAACAATATTTTAAACTCCTGCTTTGCTTACATCAGTTCAACTGCAATTTGCTTCCATTTCTTTCCAGACAAATACAAAATAAAGCAATTTTAAAATCTAGTTTTGCGATATCATAAATCCTAGAACAGAAGATCATAATTTACCTGATGAACTATAAGAAATAAAGGACAGAAGAGGAGAGTTGTCATTTAAAGGACAATTTTGTATATGGAAAGTTTACAACTTTCAAAAATGAAAAAAGTTATCAAGTACACTCAAAACCTGTAATAATTAGGTTTATAATGTAGAGTTGGCAATCAGAGTAGAAAAATCCATGACATGATAAATATAGACACTTAGAATGGGAATTCCATTTCAGTGTCTTTCTAACAGCAAAGTGAAAACTTCTGCATCTTTTCTCCCTCAGAATGGTCTTGGTACACCAAAGTGTTATCATAGAATCATTAAGGTTGGAAAAAAACACTAAAATCATCTAGTCCAACCATCAACCTTTTTGCCACCATTTCCAATAAACCATGTTCCTCAGTGCCACATCTACATGTTTCTTGAACACCTCCAAGGATGGTGATTCCAATGCTTCCCTGGGCAGTCTGTTCTAATGCCTTCTCTTTCTGAGAAGAAATTTTTCCTAACATCCATCATGAACCTCCCATGGTGTGACTTAAGGCCAGTAGCTCTCATTCTATTGCTGTTTCCTGAGAGAAGAGGCTGACCTCCACCTTGCTACAACCTCCTTTCAGTAAGTTGTAGAGAGTGATAAGGTCTCCCCTGAGCCTCCTCTTCTCCAGTCTAAACAACCCCAGTTCCTTTATGGCACAGCATCTCTCCTGAAGATTTTCAGTGGTTGCAAGAAATAGAAATATTGTTAAATCTAATTAACTCCTCATGGCAGTTGAATACCTAACCCCCATTTGTACTAACCCTCACAATGGTGATCAACACAATCTCTGCTCCAAGTATTAAAACCAAATTCTCCTTCCCCAAATTCTATTTTTTATAGATACAAAATAATGAATAGAATACAACCCTCAAAAATAAATGTCTTTTCCTTCTGTAAACTCACTCATTGTAATGAAAAAGAAAAGGCTTATAGTTTTCCATTCATCAAGAAGTTTGCAGTTAAGCATGTCAGATGTCATGGCCCACAAAACCATAAGACATAGTGTTTACTCAGAAGTTTCAGATACAGATGCTGTTTATAAGCTCTCAACTGACATTTATGAAGCAATATCTGTTTCATTTGAGACATATTTTGTGTCACTTGGACCTAAGGTCTCAGTTTACTCCAACATATCCACAAGGAATTATGTTTAGGGGTTACAAGCTGAAAACCAGCAAAAAATTCAGCACAGTTCAGTGGATATAACCACTCACTACTTTGTTCCTCATACACAGAAAACGAGGAGCTCAGGAAGTACATCAGAGGGTTTCATGCTCAAGGGATGCCACAACCACACAGGCAACCGTCTCTCTGCCTCCAGGTAGAGCACGAAAGGGGCTCTTACATGGTGACTTCTGGCCCCAGTCTCCAAATGTAATTAACTCACTCAATTACTCTGCACAAATGCTGTTAACTTCAAATGATAGGTTTTATGGCTGAACTTGGAACTTTACTCTCTATTCTAGAAATAAAATCCTGTGTTAGCCAATAGTCCTGTGGAGGTCTCAAGTAAACCTCTATATGGTGTGTAAATTAAGTTAACATTTACAAGCATGTGACTTTAATGATTCAGCTCAGTAAAATGCTGAAACAACTCAGCAGAAACAGTACTCTGAACTTGACAGTAAGTATGGGTTATGTTCAATTGGTCAGTGATGATTTACTTTAGTGAACACATTATTATTTCTATTTTATTACCAAATTTTTATTAGTACAAATGTATTCCTACATATTTCCTAAGCAATTTAAAAGGAATTTCCTTTTCCTAATCAATTTAAAAGGAAGTTTGTTCAGAAAATACAATAACATGCAGAGGTTAAAATACACAGATAGTATCTATCTACTTCTATCTTCCAGAAAACAGTGGTAAATTTTCTTAAGAGATTATGTTCTTTTGGGCCATTCTGTGGAAGTATAGAAAATGAGCAGTATCAGTCCTTTTGCTGAGAGCACTAGCAGAATATTTCTATTTGAAGTAGGTTTGAACACTTCAGTTGGTGAAACAGCACAATGACTAGAAGGGCTGTCTGACCTGACCGGTAGAACTACGAGCACAGGAAGGATGCTCTTGTGACATTCTGAAAGTGAGAGAAAAAAAGTAAACTGCGAATACTACATCAGAAGTCAGTCACACACTTTGCATTCACCCATCACAACCACAGCTGCTTTGAGTCCTCCTTAATCCTTACTCTGTTTTTTATTCCACTTCTGCATCATTATTTCTGACCATTAAAAAGAATATTGTAATAAAGAACTGGTATGTAGACAGATGATAGCTAATAGACCACTCTGTGCTAAGGGGGAATCACAATAACGGACAAATTGTTCTCCTTAGGTGCATCTTTAAAACACATTAATAGCAAACACAAGAATTTTAACAATGAAGTAGACCTTCATTGCAGAGGAATGAAATATATTTCCCTTTTATTTAAGAAAGTACACTTTCATCAGAAAGCTTGAGAAGAACAGGGTCTGTAGTGCATTTAGATAACAGTAGCACAATTTTATATTTTGCCCACACAAAATATCAAAGAAAGGTAGTCTGTGTTCTTCCACATATATGCAATGAGAATAATCCCTATTAAGAATTGTTAATGACAATAACTTGTGACAAGTATACACATTGCTGTGGAAGAGCAGGCAAAAAGCAAAAGCAAAAATACTTTTTACACTACACAATGAGAACATGAAGAATACAAGAAATATTTATAAATTATCATTTTCAATATAGAAAGCTGATTTAAAACACAATTCATATAAATTTAAAGACTACCTTGTATTACAGTAGCAGGTGATAAACTTTGAGCCTGGTCATTGTTACCGTTATCATCTGGCTAAGAGACAGTGTGCAAGATAGATAGCTGGTTACGGCTGAAGATACTACAAATTGTTTCTACATAAGCAAACTATAACCACTTCATCTCCCATCCCAAAGTAAAATGCAAAACTACTCAATTTTGAATAAAGTGATTCCCTCAATTCCAGTACCAGGACAAGTACCGAAAATTTAGGCCAGAGGCTTAGTTACCCAATCTAAAATGTGGGAATAAAAAGCAGAACCTCAAAAATCTGAGTTTTCAAAAAGTAATTTTCCTTACAATTAAATACAGCAAAATGTGCAGAAAATAGAAGTTATGAGGATTTTTAATGAAACGACAGCACTATAAGAGCATAAAAGTGTTTTTAACTTAAGAACTTCAAGAATTCCTAGATTGCAGCTGTACACATTTCACTGCAGATAACCTTTACAGAAAACAGCTGAAAGAGATGCCACTGTGCTTCGAGTCATACATTCTTTCTCAACTTGCATCCAAGCTTAATGTGACCTATATTTAAAGATAAAAGGAATCAGTAGTAATATTTAATAATCTATGTTCTGAATGAAAGAGATAACGTTTGTCTTTATTTACCATTTGTATTATTAGTCTGTAGTATATGTTTTCTTAATAGTGAAATGTAGTATTTGGCTTACAGGTTCTTTTGCATTCACAGTAGTTAAAATTCCAAACAAAACCAGACGTATGATGTGTTTTAGCCTGAACTGATCTGCTGCACATTCCACATCCCTAAGTCTCAGGATGAATATATACGTCCTTACACTGGCTTCTTTTACCATGGGTACTTGAACAACAATACAACAGAGTTCCTATTCTTGCCCCAAGAGAAGCGAACAGAACAGACACTATCTTAGTACAATCATAGCGAACTAAGCAGTGCCTGGGAAGGTTCTTAGATACCAGTAAGCAACTATCTACACTGTTAAATGCTCCCTTAGGCTCCTGCCAACCAGCACGACTCCAAACAGCTGATGGGCTAGGCTTGGCAGTCCGAAAGTTCCCTGAACTCTTTCCAATAGGCTGTTTGCATGTAACCAACCTCTTTTTGGGAGGCTAAGGAAGTGCACAAGCATAAATACAGGCAGTCCCATGCCAACTGCCCTCAGTGCAGTGTACTGTGCATGACTGTGCAGAGCAAAGGGCAGTAATGATGTTTTAGCCCTTTGTACACAGAGTTACGCATTTTTTATCCGAGCAATATTCTCAGCAAATAAGAACGTGGGAGAAAACAGCAGAAAGTGTTCTATGAATAGGTACGATACAACTCGGAACTAGCATCAGTGAAAGCACCAGGTAACAACTCAATAAATATAACTGTGATACCCTCTAATCTAAGTTCTTCCATAACTGGAACACATTTCTATTTCTTTGAGCAAAAATTGTGTACTGTGCATGACTGTGCAGAGCAAAGGGCAGTAATGATGTTTTAGCCCTTTGTACACAGAGTTACGTCGTACTCAGAAAAAGTCCTCCTGAAATGGCTTTCAAGCAGAGATAACGCGTGCATTCACATGAATGATACTTTTTTTTTAAAGTTAGTATTTGATTAAAAATTTCAAAATGAAGGATATTTAAATATAAAAAAGAAAATATGCAAATGCTAATTGTTATGAAATCGGAAACCATATAAGTACCTTTTTCATATCCCACACGGATACTAGGTTTTACTGAATCCTCTGCCTCTGTGTCCCATCCAGCTGGTTTGGAAGGTTGGACTTTCCCAGATCTATCCAGTAACACAAGAACATGGCGACCAATTGTTTCTTCCATGGCCACAGTCGTCTTTACAACTTCCAACAGAATCTTCATGAGTTTCTCATTAGCCTTCTGATAAACATGCCTGCAGGACAGAAATTAATCAGACGTTTCATTTTCCTCTGCTTTCAAAGGAAGTGTTATCCCTTACAAACCATTGCAACTAGGAAAGAGTTGGAGCTGAATCTGTAAAATTAAGATTTCTTTTTTAAGACTGAAAAGCAGATAACATACATGAACATTAAAAAGCACATTTGTGTTAAAAGACAGGTTTTTTAAAATCAAGATATGTACTTTATATCGCGGTATTTTTTATAGATTTTCTTTTAAAATGGTCAGAGATTCACCTTTGCTTGGTATTCATTTAAAACTTACTCTTTTTTCAAGGTGACAATTACAGATTGCTCATCCACATAGATTACAAAAGTTACAGAATACTCAAAATGTATTACCAAATGCAATAATTACATTAATGAATTTATTTCATATATGTAAACACAATGTGTTACATATGCACCTGTGTAGAAATTATGATTCTATACAGAAAAGGCATTGGTTAATGTCTTTTGTTAATTTGGTTAATTCTCTATGCATTAAAAAACTAGGCTTTATAAAACATAAAATTTTGTTTCATCTTAAGTATGTAAACTTAGAAATACGGTTATCTAAAATCAAAAAATACCATTATCACAAACTTCCGTCACAAATATAAACAGTATTAACTTAATTGCAAGAACACAATTCTCAAGGTTTTTTTCTTTTTTTTTTAAGTAGTATTTTCTTAACTAACAGTTCTAAGCACCTTTCTTTAGAAAGCAGAGCTGAAGATACTTCGTCCAGCCTTCTTCCTTCATCTTCATTCTCAGAGATTTGCTCTCTCACATCGTTTTGGTTTTCATTTTCATTCTGAGCAAGCTTTTGCAGAGGGAGAGAAGACAAAATAGAGAGAAATCCTGTCATGCCAGAAACCACATGTTCTTCTAAGAAGCAGAAGAATATGAAATTCAGAACTGAAATCAGCTGTGTTTTCTTAATAAAATTTTTGCTTGAAATCACAAATCAAGAAATACTTTTCCTATGCGGAAAAAGTTAAACTAAAACAAATGAAAACAAAACAGGAAGTGCAAGGCAGGGCGTATTAGAAAGCACTTTGTTATGCTGATTAAACAGCCCTTGTGCTTTCAGTTGTTGTTGCTATAGCAATATGAATATGAGCTTACCTGAGTAAACAGCTGTATTAATCCCCACCTTCAACCTGCTAAACTTGCTTCTGCTGACCTGAAGTAAAAACTATGTCTAGTTCTTAAATTTGCTCGATTCAAGAAGTACCCTACATCTTTTAGGAAAGTATATTACATCAAAAACAGTTGCAGTAAAACCAAATCTTCCTAGTTTTGCATGTCACAGCTCCCAAGAAAGTCAAAGTCCACACTCACCTCTGTTTGCGTGCCACTGTTCTGTAGCTCATGGACGAGCCTCTCTTTTCCAGGTACAGAATGTTGTCTCAATGATTTCAGTTCTTCCAAAAGCATTCTCTCTCTCTCTGCAGCCAGGTTGTCATTCTCCATTGAGACACGCTAAGAAAGAAGTGGTACAAACGCACAGACTAGTTTTTAAGCTTCTGAAAACCAGGGAGTCCTGTCACTTCTAATTTTTTACATATTTTGCACAGTGAAAATTCAGTCCACATCTTTAAATGGTTATAAAGAGGCTGAATGCTTTCTAGAACTAAACTCAGTCAATAATACTTTTGGTATCTTATAGCTTATTTGATTTTCCTACAATTTCTGTGCTCCTAATGAAATAAGGTGGTCACAATGTAAACTGGAAGTTTAACATCTAAATGTCACATGCCATTGTACATATATTCTGAACAATGGAGAAAAAAGATGAAAATATTTTCTTTTAAAAAGCCTACACACATTCTTTTAGAATTGCTGGAAGTGTTCATGGCTTAAACACAGTGCATAAATTCCTATGCAGTTCTTATGCATGAACATCCTTGACACACACACATGCACAAAAAAAGAAAAGCCAGCAGCACAAGTTCTAATATTTTTCATCCATTTACTACCCCTGACAAATGACGAAGTTGCAAATTGGCAAAGAGATAAAGGCTAACGTATGCATATTTTAAAAGGAAATATTACCAGGATAAATGACACAAAAACATCTATAAAGTAGGTGAGAGAACCTCACAAGAACCAGACAACCAGAATACAAGTGACTTACTTTCTAGTTTCCCAAGCTCTCTGATCCCAAAATTAAGCAGAACAGTTTGGGTAATGTCTGAAAGAATCTTAGTTCCACTCCACAGTGAAATTAAAGAATTTTAGAATTCACTGATTACTATTTCCATGTGTAACATTACAGTTTTGAAAACAAATCAGAGCAAGACAAGTTCGTCTGAATTCAGTTTACTTGGCCTTTCATTTTGTCTTCAAGGGTTTGAAGACAAGACTGTAAGTGACATTTTTTTGAAGACTCAATTACTAAGATAAATTAATGAGTTTAATGAGTATCATTAGCATATCTGCAATACGCTTTGAATTAGATGCAGTACTGAAAGGCAAAGAAACACAGCGGCATTTCCCACCAAACCACACTGATTTTGTTTCATTCTAACAGAGTCCATAAGGACTTCAACATTCGTGATTAAAAAAAAATTAAAGATTGCCAAAGCACTTTGTGCTACTTGGAATGACTTCCCCCTCCAGGATGTCTTTGGCATTAATTGGCACCCAACTATGCATAGAAATTCCTGCCAGCTTCCAAAGCCTTGATCCACTCAAGCAAAACAAAGCATCTCCTAGGAGTGTGCTTTAGATTCCATTAAAGAAGCAGCAGATTATGCTGCAGAAAAACAGAGTGGTCAAACTTCTATTCCACAAGATTGAGCTGACTAGGGGAAAAGGAAAAAAAGAAGTGATGGAAGGAACATGACAGGAGACACATTAATTAGAAACCAGACTAGCCAAAGCGAGTACTGAAAGCCTGTGTTCCCCTAACTTACCAGGCTTGTGTTTCACAGCCCTCAGAACAATCACACTAACGCCAGAAGTAGGAAAAAAGAAAATGGGTGGCAGGGAAGAGAGTTACAACTTCAACTGGGTATAAGGAAAAATAAAGCATTCTGTAGTATTTCTAGCTGTGACTGGGGGCTTCATTGATGTCAATGGTTGCTAACGTGCATCCTGCACAGGGCCATGTACCTGGAATGTGGCATATATGCGTATGTGTGTATACATAAGTACAGACACGTATGTGTGTGCATACATATATTAAAGGTGTGTGTGAATAGATACTTAAGTATAAATAAATCTGACTGGTGGGGTCTCTTGGTTAAGCCATTGTTAACTCATTGTGTCAGGCACCGCATTACCTCAGCTAATTGCACTTTAAGTCTCTCAAGCTCTGCTAGAAGTTGCTCTTGATTTTCTTTCTGACGTTCCATTTGCTGCATATGCCCTTGTCTCAGTAATTCTGTTGCCTGCTGATGTTCCTGATACTGCCGAACCAGTTCCTGGCGCATATCTTCCAAGCGTTCCTCATATATCAATAGCTGACTTGATGTTTCTGCATCTGATGCCGTCATCACATTGTTGCACTGAAATATTGTCATTATTTTAACATTTAATGTCCAAAGACAGTTACTAGGAAAGATTTAAATATATTTTAGAAACTACTTTCAAAAACTAAAATAGATATTGCTAAGGCATTAACTTCTTGCCTGTCTCTTGGAAAGCCCACATTCTCCATTTAAAAAAAGCTTTTCAAAATAACTCTAATACTTTTTAGCTGACAGGGATCTCAACAGAAAATGCAGTGGCAGACATACATGCCTGTGAGTTAGTGAGTGTGTGTGTGTGTGTACTGCAACAGAAGTTTGAGAGAACAGCATCATACAAATCAAAAACATTATAAATCCTGATGTATTCACTATCGAGATAATACAAGAGTAGAATATTTAACTGTTACACAAATTTGAAAGAGTAATTTTTTGCTCTAGCTAGTGCCAAATTCAATAAAGTACAAAATTACACTAGGATTAAATAATAGGCTGCTTTTTAACATATTTATTACAGACCTTATCCTTCAGCTCATGTTTCTGAAATGCTAAACATGAGATTCATTCTTTACATATTACTTTCATAATTTTATTTATCACAAGGGACTAACTCTTTAAACACAATTTTTAATCTGCTCCATGCTCAGGCACTAGAAAACAATAGCTTAAGAAGTCTTTATATCATTTACTGCTTGCAATACAGTTTTAACACAAAATGGAATAATCTGTTTTCCCACAATCAATGACATATTTCTTTCCTCACAGCATAGCAGAACGCTATGATAATGCAATGGAGCACGAAAAAGAAGGTAGATAATTCGAGATCTAAAGTTGTCATCCCTTTTAAAGGGAAAAGAAAACATTCCAATTTTCATCTTAATTTCTTTCTTTGGTGCCTTCACATTGAAATGCAACTATATTCAAATATGTTATTCAAATGTGTTATTATGCTTTACCTATTTTAAATACTCACCAATGTTTCTTCTGCCATATGCCCCTGGACATGGGAGAAAAGTTCTTCAGAAGTCACTGATTCATGTGTGGTCTGTCCTAACACATAATCAGACTTGCAGTTAGAACAAAGCTGTTCTCCAAGCAAGCCCATCTCACCAGACTCTTCACTGAGTTCCTTGCAAAGTGATTTCAGTTCTTCATGTTTGCTTTTTTCTGTTGCTTTTTTGAGAGGGCTGTCAACCTCTTCTCTGCTACATTCTCTTTTCATTTCAAAATGCATTCCCCGTTGATGCACAGTTTGTGTTTGTGTTTCTTCTTTCTTCTGCCTAGCAATTCTTGATAATTCACTCTGTTTGGCAAATGCTACACTCATTGACACAATTACCTGAAGAAATTAAAAAAATGCATTAATTTATACTTTGTAGTATCTCTTACTGCAGAAGAAATCTCCCTGTTTACCATCAATAATATAAATACAAGTACTAAAAGTTCTGATCTATGATTTTACTATGTTTTAAATAGAAGCAAATACAAAGTTAAAAGAATATAGATACTTTGCCAATACTCTGAACAGTCATATCTTAAAATACAGACATGCAGTGTTTAAGGCAGTCTAATAAATTGTGATGCTATTTTCAATTAAAATATATTTATCCAGGAATTATCTAGTTCTCTTATATATGTATGTATGTATGTATGTATAAAATAGTCTAGAATCTCTAAGGTGACTCAGAGAAGCACAGCCATGCTAAGCTTCCTTTATCTATCCAAGCATCATCCATAAATATTCCCCTGACACCGATTTTGGGCAGCAGGGCCAAGTACTTGATACCCAGCACAGGTGTTTACTTGACCAGAAGAAAACTTCTACAGGTACTATAAAGCTGCAGTTTCATTTACAACTGATTGGTAACCTTTTCATTGCTAAGCATCTCCATTTAATACAAATAACCCCCCTTTCCAACCACATTAGCAGTTGCTTGCTAGATTTAGGATAGCAGATGAGACAGAAGAAACTTTTACTCCAGAAATTTGGATTGCTTAAATTAATGTCATCGTCTGGTGCTGTCTATAACATTTTTCTCAACTCTGATCACAAACCTTTTGAAGGAGCATTCCCTTACTTTTTACCAATTTTTAATTAATAATTAATTTAACTTACATGTTTTTATGCCATCATACTGGCATAAATGCATAAAAAGCAGGGATTTAATAAGCATAAAGCTTATTAAGACTTACACATTCAGAATCAGAAGGAACCAAATCTTTGTTAAAAAAACAAGAACAGAATTTAGCATACAATACTGCAACTGTGTGAACTTTCAGGAACAATAAACAAAAATGACAATATTTTAAAGCATATCTTGAAGTAACAAAATAAAACCAATACCTTTGCTATTTCTTCTTCTAATCTTTCCTGGTACTGTTTTTCTAGCAATTGAACAACATCCAGATCGTTTTTCATTTCAATTTCATTAGTAAGCTGTAAGAAAAGCATGAAATCTCAAATCATATATTTGTACTTTTATTTCATGATTTTTAAATGTTTTAAGAGATATTTTTCCCCTCAACTGGCTCATCTTTATTTGATATAAATAACAGAATTTTGTACCACAATATAAAGGACTATATAAAGACCTTCTCTCATTTCTGCAGCAAAACTAATTTTAGAAGTTGAGTTTGAAGCAACTGATCTTCTAGCACTATTTGAATTATCAAAATGCAGAGGAATCAAGGGAGAAACCACAGGATCACAGTAGAAAACAACATCACTGTTTTCCAAAGTGGAGAATTTCTGAGCCAGGTTTAAAGCAGTACTAAAGGAAGAATGTAAGGAGTATCTTCCATTTGCATTTGGTTTCTAAGATCTTTGGAATTTTTTTTTTTCAAAATTTCTTCTAAATTGTGTAGTCTATACTGAAAAAGTACTATGATTTCACTGAAATATTTTTTGCATGAGTCGCCTTTAATGAAAAGTCTCAATATTTTAAAAACTCCTAAATAAACCTTTGACCATTAACATTTTTCCACTTTTATGAGAAGTAGTCCAATCCAAAAATCTTGTTTCAGAGAATCAGTACAAAATAAAAATTAAAATGGAAAAGCGAAGGCTGGACCAATGAAGCAAGTTTATGGCTTATAATTTCTAGAAACATTTTTTTTTTGCAAAATTTCTCTTTTTCTATTTTCTCTAATGTGGACTGTCAAGTGTAGAACACAGTACTGAGATAATTATTTTATTACTATCAAATGTTAGTCAGTATTTCAATTTCATCTGATAGCCCATAGCATCTAAATTATATCGACAGCATGCATATTAGTTGTCAACTGAATTATATGATACCTCCAGTGCTACATCTGCTCTTTGCTGATGAGGATTTTCAGTGCACTTCACTTTCCTGAAGGACTCTTTTATCTTCATTTGTGACTGCGGGGATACGCTAAGAAGGTAAAAGAGGCAGAGAGGGCAGGGTTTAAAATAAAATAAATGTTTTAATATACATCATTTTTTCCTCCATTCAAATATGCACCTATACGAATACACATATGCATCATGCATGTTCAAAGACCAATAACTGCAAATATTTTCTTCACAACATACCTTTCTCCATGTCATTAATTTCATATACTTTATAATTCATCTACCTTCCACATACCAGGCTCTGTCAATATAAGACTTCTTAACATCAGTTTTGTCAACACCACCCAAATAACTGTTTTACAGCTACTTGAGAACATGCTGTGCTCAGTGACTACAAAATTAAACTGAATACTTCAGTGCCTTTTTGAATCATTAGGATTTGATTCGTCACTCAAATGACTCAGTAAGAAATGGCATACACAAGAAAACAGTAAGAAATCCAATATGATTCAGTTTATATTTAAATATCAACATGCTGAAATATATTCAGTGCTGCAAATCAGTTAAAAAAAAAAGAGAAAACCACAGATCATGAAAACTGCAGTTCCCTTTTCACTATCATACTGAAAAAAACACAAATACATCACCACAAGCGTAAGATACAGTATCGAACAACTAGAAAAATCTCTTTGTGATCTTCTAGCTTAAAGAAATGAATAGCTTGCTAAGAGACAGGGTGGAAAACAGCTTGTTAGAAAGTAACTACTGTCTGTGAGACTTACAGTCTTTATCTACACTTGGTTTTACAAAAAGCATTTCTTTTGCTCAAATCTGGGTCAGTTTAAAGAATCCTGAAATGGGAGTCCACAATGATAATTTTATAATCTTTGTCTAATCTTAGCTACAAAAACTAACCCACTATTTTTAGCTTTTGTGTTAAATCTGATGAATGAAGACCAGAAATATATTTTGAGGAATGAAAAGAACACTGTTTATAAGATAGAAAAACAGAGATAGCTGACATAAGGTACTGTCAGATACTCTTACAATAAGGGTAAATCAGCTGTTTGAGTTTTAATGGTCGAAGGAAAACAGTTCTATCTTCATTTCTCTCAGCCTCTAAGGATTCACCTTACCACAACCATCCTTTGGCCTTTTAAAAAGAGTGCTATGGTAAGTGTATCAAATAATAGGCAATTTACAGAAAAATATCTTTTCATCCCTCCTAAATAACATTTCTTTTTGCTACTGTGTTTGTTTTCCCTTTACAGCCAGGCATTGGCTGACAAACAAACCCTGACAGTTCTCCTTCAAATAAAGGTACAGCAAGTGAAATGAAAAATGCATAAATTCCAAACAGATTTGGAGTACATCAAATGAAACAAATGAAAAAAACAGCAAACAGGAGAGGACACCAAAAAGACCACAATCAAAAGCACCCACCACTCCCTGAACATACCCCACTGTTTCCAGTGAAAGAATCATCAACAACAGGCTCTGCAGTTGTCAGGATTCCCCCCAAGGAACACTACTTCTTTCAGGTTGGAATGGCCATATCAGTCAGGGCCAGGAAGAGGCTGATGAGCATGTGCTATGGCCCATGACTTTGTGAGAGCCAGAACCTGCTAAGCTGACCTCAATTATGCCACAAACTTTATAGCTACATATTCTCCAAAACTACTGATTCCATGCAAGTACGCTAGAGTACATACAATACAACATAATGCCAAGTACATTGCCTGGAATTTCAAGGGTGGTCAAGTTTTCAGCGGCCTACTGAGTTGGAAGTTTTGAACTTATAGCTAAAATGCTCATATACGTGAAGTGGCGCTTACATATTATTCCAATTAACATATTTTCCTCTATTCACTATCAAAATATAATACAACATATTTTAAAACATTTTTCAAATTCTAAATACTGCACTATCTTGTTCACAACACTTATGTAATTTCTTGGCAGCAATCAACATCTCTTGAAAGAACAAAAGAATGTGAGTGATGCGTTTATATATAATTTCTCAAATTTCAAAGTAAAACACGTAGCTTCACATGAATGGTTATTTGGAACGAAGTACAAAGCTGTAAGCATTAAAGAACTGATTATACCTTGTGCAGTCAGAGGATACCCCATCACTCCGAAGCTTATCTTGTAAATGAACAATCTCTGCTGTGTACCTCTCTTCACTTTCTTTCAGCTGTTGTTGGAAATAAGACCTGAGGTGCTCCACATCTTGAGCGTGTTGTTCTTCAAGTTGTGTTTTAACATTCTTTATCTCCTTCCAACAGTGCTCGTGAATCTTAGGATCTTTACGCAGATTATTTGAATATGGAAAAGGGAAAAAAAATATAATAGTATAAATTCATTCCTATCCCAAACTATTACCAGTGGTGGAACTGAATAATTATACCAGTTAAAAATTTAATCTGATATCATATTAATTTTTTTCCACAGTAAATAACTTAAGTCTTCCATTTTGAAAAATTGAATAAAACCTCCCCCTCCTGTTATTTCTTAAGAGTAACAGAACTCTAGCTGTGGAAAACTGAACAAGAAAAAACAAATCTGCTTCATAGAATGCAATTCAATTGAATTTTACAGTTTTAAGAAAAGTGTGGTATCATACTGTAAAATCTGCAAAAAGCTCTTACATGATTCAAGCTGTTATAAACTAAGAGTCAGTTAAGGGTTAGTCATTCTCTCTTCTCTTGCTCTCTTTGAATACACATATATTAAAGTTGCATATGCATCTTTTTACCCATTAGACCCTGTGAAGAGGCCTGCAAGGATTCCTTTCCTGTTTGCAGATAGTTAGGTTCCTCTTCTTTTCCTCTTTCAGGTTCTGAAGATGACAGCCACTGTTCTTTGACCTAAGAAACAATCAGGTCAATACAAAGGACAGTAATTTGCATAGCAATAATGCAAAGAATATTAACTGCATTTATAGACATATAATGAAAGGTCAGTAGCCAATACACAAGGGAATGTAATTGACATAACAAATATGTTTCATTTTACAGCTTGAATTATCAAGTATTCATTTATAGCTAGGTTATCAGCCTGTTTAAACTGTCCACTACAAATCTCTAATTCTTATCCCTGGATATAAACTGTTGTGTCATAATTCTTGTGGCTCCAGAAATACTGTACTTCTTCTCCAAGGTGAATGAAGACCCTAATAGCTTTCAGTCCCAAGATGCAGTTTTCAGACTTAGTGTAAAAGTATGGAGCAAGAAAGACTTACACTTGGTAGAAAGGGACAAGGTTAGGGACCATTTAAGCAAATTGGACATGAACAATTTTTTGGGGCCCAATGGGATGCACCAATGAGTGCTGTGGACACTGCTTTATTTCACTGTAAGGCCATTCTAAATTACCTTTCAAAAGCAATGGTGATTGGGACATGCTTCTGAAGATAAATGCAAATGTCACTTCCTTCCTTCCTTCAAGAGGAGAAGGAAGGAAGATTTGAGGAACTACAGGTCAGTCACTTGCTTTCATTTCTGGGAAGGTGATGGAGCAAATAAGCCTGGAAACCACTTCCAAACACATGAAACCATAAAGACAGTCCACTTGTATGCATGGATTTATGAAGAGGAATCATGCTTGATTAACCTTTCTACACTGCCTTCCATTAAACATCCACAGACAAATTGATGAGGAACAGAGATGGTAAGACAGACTGAAAACTGGCTTAAGTTCTGGGCTTAAAAGGTTGTGATTTGTGGCCTGAAGTCCAGTTGGAGGGCAGTCACAAATATATCTAATGGGCTGCTACTGGGGCCAATACTGTTTAAGCTTTTCATTTATGCCCTGAATGATGGGACAGAGTGCATCCTCAGCAGCTTTGAAGTCTACACAAAATTGCAAGGAATGTTTGATACACCAGATGGCTAGAGAAATGGGCTGAAAAGAGTCACATGATGTTCAACAGAGGGAAATGCCAAGTCCTGCACCTAGAGAGGAATAACCTCCCTGCATCAGTGCATGGAGGGGACTGAATAGAAAAGGAACTTGGGTCCTTGGTGAACAGCTAGTTAAACAGAAGCCAGAAATACTCCAATAAGAAGAAAGTCCAACAGCCTCTTGGGCTGTGTTAGAGCATTGCCATGAAGACGAGGGAGCTGGTACTTCCTCCCTACTCCATTGCTGTGCTCTCCAGTTTTGAGTTCAGCAGAAGGCCATAAAGGAGATGAGGAGCTTTGAGTAATTGTTTTATAATGAGAGTCGGAGAGACCTGGGTAGCATGGAGAAAAGAAGGCTGCCCATTGGAGTTGTGTAGTCTCCATCCTTGGAGATACTCAGAACTCAACTGAATACTGTCTTAAGAAGCCTGGTTAAGCTGACCCTGCTTTGTGTAGGGGTTGGAAGAGACAAGCTCTAAAGATGCCTTCCAGACTCAGGCTATTCTATGATTCTGTGACACAGGCAGCAGTCTTTTCTATTTTATCTCACCATAGCATTGCTATGTCATTGAACCAGGACACATAAACATGATTTGAAATACATTCTTTCATTGATTGAGGAAGAATTAATGCAACAAATACAAATTAAAGGCCTATAGACTGCAATACTATAAAAAGTTTACCTGTTTACAATCCTTCATCAGCTGTGTTTGAAGTGCTCTTAGCCTACTGTATTCTTTCAGTATCTTATGCAGAAGTGCTTCCATATGTCCTTGCAGAGCTAAATTAAACAATCATCAGGGAATTAAAACAAAATTTAATGAACATTTTATCATAAACTTTAATACAATGTATTGTTTACAAGTTCTTCACTGAAGAGTTATTCAATATAGATAACACATCAAAACAAATGGGGCACCTCCAAGTTTTAGAATGTACTTTTACATAGTGTTGTTATATAGGATTTTTTGGTAGAACTGCTAGCTTCTACAGAAGGAGAAGAAAAATATAATCACTTTTTTTTTCACCAATTTTCAGTATAAGAAAACAGCACAAGAAAACACTCATAAGAAAAGTTGTTCAGAATATCTTCAGAAATCTTTAAAGCAGCTATTTAGGCACCTATTAGCAGCTATTCAGATGCTAATTTAGATGAATTAGCATTTGAACAACCAGTGGCATAATTGCTAGTCTGAAATACTTGAAATCAATGTTTGTTTAACCAGTATGATAGTACAATGCCATTACCTTGAGTTTGACCTCTGTGTCTTGTTAGTTCCACATCAAGTTTTTCCTTCTCAGCAGCAGGTCTATCGAAAATAGCCTGTTCCTTATCACTAGCTTCTATCACAGTTGAAGATTTTTCATTCCAGCTATCACACAAAATCTGCACAACGAATAAAATACAGAAAAAAGTCAAGAACTGTTCATAAATGTATCAAAAAACATGGAAAAATAGTGTCATTGATAGCTGGTAGTAGAGCAAAGACTAAAAAGAATCTTCAACTTCTGATCACAATATTTAGTTACTGAAAAACACTTCACTGAAGATTAAGACTAAGTATAAGACAGAAAAATTTGCTATAGAAGGACATGAAACAGTTTAGGAAAAAACTGCAAAAACCTTTGTAACATTATTTTAGAAGATCAGTTTGTCTCTAGAGATCAAGGCAAAAAGAAAAGCTGCAAAGAAAACCTGTTAAAGATGATGCACAAAGCAGGGTCATGTAGAGGAGGTTAAAGATGATGCAGAAAAACATGATGACTCACTGTATACATAATTCTTTACATAATTCTTCATTTTCAAGTGTTAGACTGAAAAAAAGCTTTTAGTTAAGTCTTACCTGTGTAAGCCTAGAACATTCCTCAGTTATAGCTTTATTCAGCTTTTCTATAAGTCTCTGAGAAGATGAGACTTCATCATCTGTGAATATCAATTATTAATATTATTATTTTTGAACACTTGTTGCACAACAATTTTTCAAAAGGCTTCATGTGTCAATGAACTCTAGAAATATCAAACATTACTTAAACATACAAGAGAGCAAAGAACTTATTATGCAAAAAAATTACACAAGGGCAAATAATAGAGTGACAGAAAATGTAGTGGCAGAAAATAAATCTGATAACATAAAATCTCATGGAGGAAAAAAGGCAGAGAACAATGTTCCTGAAAGCAGTATCAAAAAACCTTACTTAATAGGGCAGGAAACCGATTCATAAATTTAAAGACCAGTGAATGAAACAAGCTTAAAATATTCTGATGATGCATTTGTTTAATATTGTAGTAAATAATATAAATGGAAGATTAATATATTACATAATTCCTTGCAATTAATTGATCTAATACAAATAGCAAAACATGAGCTGCAATACTTTCCATTCCTATTTTTTATACTCTTTTTATCCTTTTTAAAATATCTTCAGCAATAGACCATTTATAATGGGGAAATACTATGAAAAAAGCACTGTAAAATGTTCTTTGAAAATAATTCATTGGACAGCCATGTGCACCTTCCCCCCAAACTCTTGTGCTCATTTTATTTTAAAGACACTATCTATATCTCCTATCAAGAGATACACTCTTCTAATTTTCTCATGTTACCTGCTTGTTGAATTTTCATGGTCTGGAGCTCCATTTGATGAACTTTTTTAAGATCATTCATCTCTTGTAAATGACTGCGTACAAGCTCCTCTTTAAGACTGCAAAGTTCACTCTCTTTTTCTGCTTTCAGGTGCTCACGGACCTGGTCTACATGAGCTGAATAAACCAAAGAAAGGCAAATGCGCTGTGCTTCCATCTGTAGCTGTAAATCAGCCTTTGAATAAAAATAAACATTTTATGAAGAATGAAAAAAAAAAAAAAACCAAAAAAAACCCAAGAATGTCCAGTCTTGGTAAATTTCTGAAAATAATACTTAATATGTTGAATGGAGTACTGCATATATGTTATATATTAAATAATTTTAAATATGCACATTTTGGAAACTCAAACTACCATGAAGCAGTTAAGACACTTTTTCAACTACAATGAAATGGAGAAGAAGAATCTTAAATAGTGTACACATCGACCCGATTGGTCTGCTATGTTACCTCAGCCTATCTGTGGATATGGACAAATGTTAATAAACACACAAAAATTTTAAAAAATAACTGAACAAAGGTGGCCCTGCTTTGAGTAGGCTTTGGACCAGGTCATCTCCAGATGTCCCTTCCAAGTTATGTTATCCTATTCTACAGACTGGAGTGGCTGAAAACTAGCTCCTGCTACAATGGACACTGGTGATGTTAAATACCTTGGGTAGAACAGATTCCCAAATAACTTAAACCGCTCCAGCAAGACTATCTGTGCTTGCAGGCTAAAAGCTGATATCACAGGGAAGGCTTGGCCTTCATGTTTTCTGAAATCTCAGCTGAGAACCAGACTATTTTGTTTTAACTGAACAACAAATTTCAGTTAAGACCATCTTCCCACATCCTTTAAAAATCCATTTCTCCCTTCACATTCAGAACTGGACACATTACTAAAGAAATGATAACCACATATACACAATAAATTTGATAGCGGAATATTACAATTTGACAAGTCTGACAAAAGATAACTGAAGAAGTCAAGAGTGTCACTCTATGTATTGTTTATCAGAGTACTTAAAGAGCTGAAAAGCTAGTCATAGATGAAAAAAATTGGTTTTCAGTAAGTTTTCAACATCAGTAATTCTGTGCCACATCAAAAGACGAAGTGCTCCCGATGTCTTCTCCTCCCTATTGTTTTGTTGTTGCCGATTTAATTGAATAAAATTGAAAGATATTTCTTTCATCGAAAAACAGCATCCTTCTACGTATTAACTACAGTTTGTAGGTCCAGTCATTCATTCGGTAACTTAAAACTATTAGCCACTCTCTGTCACATACTAATCATCTTGCACATGCATTTTAAAGCAGTTAAAAGGAAAAATAAGATACAAGTTTCCAAGGGCAAGCTCCTAAAACTTGTCATAGTTAAATGATTCTTTCTCTATAGTTTTATGCAACATACCTGTTCTGATTTTAATATATTCACTTGCTGCTGAAGATGATTATTTTCAGTCTGCGTAATGGCTATTAATGGTGTTTCATCTGTCAGCCTGTCTGTCATCTCATGCAAATGTTCTACCAAAGGTGGCTGCTCTGGTTTCGACATTTGCTGAACTTCCTGTACTTCTGTAACCTGATGACTGATAGCTTCACCTGAACCCAGATTTTCTCTTACATTTATTCCTTCACCAACTTTGTTGCTTGGAGCAGATGTTTTATTTCTACTTTCATACGCTGGCACAGCAGTCTCTAGAGCTTTTCCTTTAAAGCCTTTTGTCTTAGGCTCACTATTACTTATATTTTCTCTCTTAGCATGGCTAATTATAAATTCTAGTTCTTTACATTTTGCTAGAACTTTCTCTTTCTCATCTTCTAAGGATTTAACTCTTTCACTTAAATGACAAACTTCACTATGCTTTGACTTTAACTGTTCAGAAAGATCAGAAAGTCTCAGGGATAATTCCAGTTTCTCACGCTGGGTAACTTCAAGCTTTTCCATAAGTTCTGTTGCATCTTTCTCAACAACTTCTCCAGCCTCAAGTGTGTCTGCCTTAGACACCTTGTTTTTGTTACTCTCTTCAAAACTGGAATTTCTACTTTTAAATAAAACTGGTCTATTGCTTTGCAGATGGTGAAGTTCTTCACTCAAAGCTTTAAGTTTGATTTTATATTCAGTTTCCAGCTTATTCATGTTCTCTTCTAACAAGTTCTTTGCCTTCAGAAGACTTTCACATTCTTTTTGCAGCCCTTTGTAATTAGCTTCAAGTTCTTTCTCAGTAGACAAAAACGCGCTCTTCTGCCTTTCAGTATCCTCTTGGAGTTGACTATTTTGTTTTTTAAGTTGCTCATTTTCAGTAATCAGGTTTTCTATTCTTTTTTGCACATCCAAATTTTCTGACTTAGAACTCACACTGTCATTCAAAATGACATTTTCTTCAGAGATTACCAACATGCTTTTTAATTTCTCTTCAAGAGTTTTGTTTTCCCCTTGAAGGAGATTATTCTGTGTTTCAAGTTCAGTACATTTGTTTTGAAGGCTATCTTCTGTCTCCCTCATTTGTTTCTGCATCAATTCAGTTTTAAGCTGCAGCTCTTGAATTTCTTGTTCAAGAGTACCCTTTTCCTTTTCTTCTTGCCTAAGTACTTCAATTTCTTTCTGTAGTTCATGAATCTGAAGTGTCATTTCTTCAGATTTAGAATTTACAATAGACTGCTGTAAATCTTTAAGCCTTGAAATCTCTAATATCAACTGGTTTTGCTTTGTGATTAAGTTGTCCTTTTCAATCTGCATGGCTTCTATCTTTTGACTCATTTCTTTTTTTACTCCATCCAACTGCTGCTTATGGTGCATATTCAAGTTATCTTTAAGGCTTTCCATGTTCACCATGTGTTCTTTTTGTAAGTCTTCTTTAAGTCTGGAAAGCTCCTCTTCATGACTAAACAAAAGCTTTGTCCTCAGCCTCTCTAATTCTGCTTCTTGAGATTCTGCCATCCTGTCCAAAACTGCATCCTTCTCTCTTTCTAGCATTTCAAGTTTTATTTTGTAATTTGTGACTTCTGCCTCATGTTTTAGTTCTAATTCCTTCCTGAATTCTGAGGCAGAAGCCAGCTGAGTTTTTAGATCTTCAATCACAAACTGATATTTTTCAGCTTCATTCAACCTACATTCCATATCCACTATAGTTTGTTTGGCTCTTTGAACCTGCTCCCTTGAAAAATTCAGTTCTTGGAAAAGATCTTCAATTTTAGTTTGCTGAAGAGACTTCTCTGCTGAAATGACTTCCATCTGTTGTGACAATTCTTGCTTTATTTTTTCCCTTTCACTATCAGCATCTTGCAATTTCACATTCAGTTCATTAATTTTAATATTCATAAGATGCATTTGATCTTTATTAACATTATCACTCAAACACAGACTTGAAGTTTTCTCCAGTTCTACTTTTTGTTGCGCAAGACGCTGTTCAATTTCCATCGTGTGCTGCTTAATTAATTCTTGCTTCATTTGCACAATCTGCTGGCCATGCACTTCATCTAATTCAGCCTGAAGTTGTGCCAGTCTCCTTTGTGTTTCTAACTCCATTCTTTGCACAATGTCAGCTTCAGACTGGCTGTCTTTATAACATCGTTTCTGTAGTTCTTCCACAGTTCCCATTAATTGTTTTATTTCATCAGAACATTGTCTTTCTTTCTGTTTGTAGGTGGTAAGTTCAATTCTCATATTACTTATCTCCAGGTTCTTTAGCGAAATCTGTTCTTTTAATTCTTCATGCAATTTACTGACATCTGTTAATTTTTCCTTAAGCTGAAATGATTTTTTCTCTTCTTCTTTAAGTTTTGCTTCCAGCTCTTCAACTAATGCCTCTTTTTCTTGTAGTTTACTCATACCTTCTTCCTCATTTCTTTGCTTTTCCTTAAAAATGAGCAAAAACAATTCTAGTTCATTTTCTGAACGCACCGGAACATTTATACACTTAGCTATTGAAACATTACATCCTTCTTGAAAATATCATTGGCTACAGATCATTTATAAAAACTAAATTAATTATTTGTTGCCTTCTCTGGAAGGATTTCTGTACATTTGGAATATGTGACTTTTTCCCTTCATGTGCCAAAAATAACCCCTAACACAAAAACAAACATATAAAAAAATCATTTCCATTTTTTTACCAGTTGTGCTATGTTACTCCAAAAGCTATTTTGTACAACTTCCTGAAAGCTTTGTTTTTTTTCTCACTTTTAATGGCATTTATTTTTTTGAGCTACTTCTAAGCTTTCAATTATGGACAATATTAAATGCATATGAGAAATTCATTCTTCATGACAGAAAATTGTTTAAGCAAGTTCTTTTTAATTTTTTCTAACAAAACGTCGCTTAACAAAGGCATTCTAATGTTCTGCACAGTTTCAATGATTCTTGTAAATTTTCTGCAATTTTTAAAAACACAATACATAATATTGTCATTAGCATTTCAGCTGAAAATTCTAAGCAAATAATGTGTAAGTTAACAGATGCGGTCTTAAAGATTTAAAATTTCTGTATGCATTATACATCATCTGTGGTTTGGCCCTTTCAAAGGGCCAAAAAAATTTCAATTAAAAAAAAATTCAAAATAGAATAGCAAAGATACATTTCTGACAAGGAACATACCATTTCATATGTTTTGATCTTGCCTTGAAGATGTGTTATCTGAACTTCAAACTCTTCATTTTTCTTTTGGTAATTCTTCAGTAGACATTCTTGATCTTCTAGCTGTTGTTGATGTGAAAGTATCTGTTGCTTGGCTTGCAATAAATCAGCAGCTGTGCAACTATGGCTGGTGTTCCTTAGGGCTTCACTTGCCTGTAACTTGTATATATTAAAAAAATAAAAAAAATAAAAAAATCAAGATGACAAGGAACAGTTTGCACTACAGAGACAGCTATGATTTTCACTTTCTTATTCCACCTCATAAGCACGAACATAATCACAAAATTTTAGAAGATCTCGTAGAAGGAACTGAAATATTATTACAGCCAATAAAAATATTTAATATTAAACTCTTTTACAGTGAACTAGCATAGGACAGCAGTGTCTCAAGAAAAATCTCAACTGGTAAAATGAACTAGTTGTAATTACTGTTCCCCAAATCCAACTTTAATTTATTAACAGGATTAATTAATTAGGTAATTAAAACTAAATGTACACCTAAAGAGGCAGATTTTATCCAAAAATATAGGACTAGAGCATTAAACAGTGACCCACCAAAGCTAATGGCTGGCTATTTTGATTGGAAAGGTAACAAGTTGGATTTCAGCCCAAAACTTTAAGAACAGTAATTACATGACTTTTTTTTCTCCCTAAGACAACTGTCATCATCCAGTATTTATTGGCAGCTACTACTACAGAGTAGGAGAGAAAACGGACTAATCTCTATTATTTTATATCCTCTATAATGATGACTGTAGGACTGTTCAGTTGACTGCAGATCTATACCAAGGAACCAAGTCTCCAAAAACACAAAATCACAAAATTCTGCTTCTGCAGGAATCAGCTACTAATGTATCCTCCAAAGTGACACCAATTTTCAAACCCAAATAAACATTGTTAGTGCCGTAACTTACATGCTGAAACTGAATTTGCAGTTTTTGGCTTTGTTCTGTTAGCTCTAAAAACTCCCTCATAGTTTCATCCTTTTCTTTCCGTGCCTGCTGTAGGTTAGTAGTGAGCTGAGTGATGATATCATCTCTTTTTTTGATAGCAGCTTCAAATTCTTGCAGCTACAAAAGATTAAATTTAAACTAGTAATACACATCAAAGCCATAGATAGAAAAAATAATAACTTATTCTAGTTAAACAGGAATACATGTTCCCTAACCATTCTATTAAAAAGACATAACATAGACATACCAGGGAATTTATGTTTTCACAGACTCTTATGTGTAAGTATTTTAGAAATATTTTTTGTTCTCATTCAACAGTGTAAAAGCTCTCCATAAATATACTCATCAAAAGGCAAAATCTGAGCTTTTGAAAAGTTAAATTTAGAATTTGCTTTTAAAATAGTGAGTATGGCCATGTAAACAAACAATCATAAAGGCAGTCCAGGTACTTAAGTATAAAGTATCAGCAATTTTGTCCAACTATTCATGCCCACATACTTTTCCCACAGTAAATGCAAGTTATGCCACCTCTCACTAAAAGTGCAATAAGTTGCATTCATTGTATTAAAAGTGTAAATTAGAGGCCATTCAGTATCTTACACTGCAGAACTTATTTATATAGCTACATGAGAAAATTAGCTCAAGTCTCACATCTGATGCAATGCATTTAATAGATTCATCTTTTGTAATTTGTAGTGATGAAGAAATGATAAAAGGACAGAAAAAAATCCTTTGCAAGGCTTTTTTTTTTTGTAACATAAAATCCAGGTAGTCAGAAATTCTACAATAATAATTGGGACTGTATTCAAATACATAAATAGATATGTTATTCACTTTAAAGTCACTTTGTCAGTTTGAACTCAGTCAAGGCTTAGCACATGCTTCATCTCTACACTGTGAAATTTTCTTAAAGCATCCATTGCCTTCTCCAACTATTTTGTTTACTATGCTCTCAAAAAGAAGTTTCTCCAGGTCATATGCCAATCCTTGAAGTAAAATTATAATACTTCCAGATAAAGCTCACTGATTTAGAGGATAGAGACATTTTTCCCGTGGGACACACAAACCAAGAGGCCCTTAAACACGCCGAACTATGAAAATTCAAGGAAAATCTTTGACAGTTCTTTTCAGAACACTGTGGAGAATTCCTAATTTAAAGGCAGAGATGTAGTGGAAATACTAGATGCTTGTTATAATAAAGAAAATTTACGAATAGATCAGATACTTAAGTGTTTCATATTTTTTCCTTTGTATCTGTTCAATGAAATTTAAAAGTAAATTTATCTGTTCATATCCACCCACTGTTATATGTTCCTTTTCAACTTCTTTTATTCAACCATTTTATTTAACAACCAGGCAGAGATAATGCACACAATGTGTCTTTTGCAGCTGCTCCTTTCAAAAATTCTTTGCTTCTTCTGAAATATACACTGTATGCATTTCTCAGCTGCGATATTACACACTGTACCACTATCATAAAGAATATGCTGTAGCTAAAAACAGTTTTAAATATTATTGTACTGCAACCTGTTTTAACAGATTTTTAACTTCTTAAAATAGTAATCAGTAATTTAAAAATGCAAACATCTTCACTTTAAACTTTCTCATGCAAAACTAACAGTAGTTTTGCTACTAACACGATTGTTTGAAACTAAAATTATGTTCTTTAGTATGCTGTAATTATGACTACTACACTTAGCAGAATGGATACAAGACACAGTAATTAGAAGCTAAGCCTGACTTAAAAGGCAACAACAGAGATTCACCAACAGACAAAGCAATGATAAACCTGCAAGGTAACCATTCAAAGATCACTTTAGCGTACTGGAAAACATGACATCCATTTTCACAGATAAAATACAAATGGAAACAGCAAAAATTATAACTGCACAGCAATAATGAAGGCGAAAATGACTCAATTTTAAAACAATTTTTGTGTTCTGTAGTACTTAGCAAAGCAAAGACAAGCATACCATGATGACCTGAATCCAAATTGAAGGAGAGACTTAAGACATGAAGCATGACATAGCACTGACTTTTAAGCATGTAGTGCTTGCTTAAACTGGAAGAAAAATTATTTTACATTCTTCACCTTAAAATCTAATGTTATATGCCAGTGGTATTTCTAACTAAAGAAACACTTCCATGCAATCCCAAGTTATTAAATGTCTCTTAGAACATCCTGGCACAGTGGCCTTGTAATTTCAGACTGTGAAGTCTGACAAACAAACACCTTTTTAGTTCAAGGACCAACTCAGCAATACCATTCCTTACAAAGTAAAATATTGTTTCTTTTATTTTTATTTTTAATCTTTGTGGAACAAGAAGGTTCTAAAGAAACTGAATCTTTGCACAATAAAGGAAGAATTCGAACTTTTCTTCAAGAAAATCATTTTTCCATTCCTGATTCAAAGAAAGTCACTGCAAAGAACACTGAAATTTTAGTCACAAAATATAGAGAAAAAGGACACACAATGAAAATGCCACTCAAATAATAGAACACATGGTATGTGATTAAAAGAAATTACGTATAATTCTATATCACACACTGCATTCTGAACATCTGCCCTTAAGAGTGATCTTTTTCAGGTGACACTGCATTTTTGCGCATTACCAAGTAGCAAGTAGAAAGCAACATAAGGTAATTATACCTGTTGCAATCCTTCTGTACCATATGCTGCCCTCATTTCTTCTAGCTCTCTGTTTAGCTCTTCAATCTCTTGTTGTTTCCCAGCCAATTCATTCTCCATCACCTCTAGTTGCATCAGAGAGTGTTGCATTCCATGCTCTGAACAAATCTCTCCAACTCCAAATTCTTCTTCCTAAATTAATCCAAGTTCCTTAACATGCCATTTTTTTAAGCTTTATCAAGATAAGTAAACTCGAATATCAAATTCTGTATCAAATGGCACCTTAGAACATTAACATATAATACAGCATTGAAGATCTTATTGCCATGGTAACCTCCTTTGTTAGTATAATTCACATCTCAAAAGCATGAAGCATTCTGCAAGTTCTGCTTTATAATATTAGCCTTAGTACAAGTAGTAAAACATTTTGTATTTCAAGTTTAAAGATAAACATTATTCATTTAACAAACAATGCAGATCCGGAGCACAGCATGCAAAATAAAGTATTAGTCAACAGCACAGTCTTTGTTCAAAATGAACTGTTTGAGGTTTTTAGTATTCTTTATTAGTATTACAATTCAGTTTGCAATACTGTACCCTGATCAAGTCTGTGGGTATAGATGTTCTTGTCACAAAACTGCAACCATTTACCTGCATAAAGACAATTCCTAAATACATTATTATTTGAAATGAAGCTTGATTTCCATTTTCAATTTGTTTGAACCTTATATGGTGATTCCTGCAGATCCATGTGAATTCTTAATGCTACAAAAATTTATTTCATTGGAAATACAAAATATCTTTTTGGAAGATTTTGGAATTGAATTTAGCACAAGTAACAGGTAACCCCCCTTCCAAAATTACAAAACCAGATACTGCTGTCTAAAACCAAAATACACTTAAACATACAGAGAAAACAAAGGAATTCAGAACTAAAGATCAATGCAAAGCTTTATGTGTAGTAATACTGCATTTTAAATTACACATTTAATATTACTAAACATAGTTGTTTTCAAAAATATATTTTTTTTACCCCAAGATCTACTATTCCTAAGAGTCACCAACATCTCTGCAACAGATGAAAGGCAGTATCATAAACAGACATTCACAGCTTGAAGGAATTTCTTAAGAATGAAAAGGAGCAGAAATTGTACATTCAGCACCAGCCTTGTGAAAAATCCTTTCACTCACCTAACACTGCGACTCGTATCAAGCTTCCATGAGAATTTTGGTTCTACAGGGCGTACAAACCAATAATGATGAATCTCCAAAAGGTAAGCACAAGTCAAAGTAGTAGTTATATATCAAAAAATAATAATTTAAAAGTCAAGATAAAATGAATAATCTGTTGTAGTCATGATAAACCGTCAGACAGACAGGCAGGCTTTTAAAATCGCAGACCAATGTCTTAAAACAAGAAAGCAAGAGAAGCTGTACTTCTCCTCAGAGCTCTGTAACACTTTAGAGCCAGAAACAAAAATAATGGCACTAGAAATGGAAAGGTATCATACCGTTTCACATATGAATACTGCGTTCACATCAAAAAAAGGGGCTATACAGCTCAGATACCTGCCACAGGTAAGATTAGGGCTTATTTACAAAGGACCATCATGTCTGAGCAAATCAATAAGTTACCTGACATGGAAGCGTACTGCTATAAATGGGATCAATACAGTCGTCAAATTTGTATTAAGAATACTCCTGCATTAGGTTTGAATTTGCAGAGCTGACACACGGACATTTTCGATTCCTGACTTCCTCAATGAAAAGAAAGACACCACAGTGAGATTATAACTACCTTATTTTAGAGAGAATAAATAAGATTTCAGCAAACGTCAGTGCAGACAACTCATGGAGGCAGTACACATCATTTGTGTTTTGCCAGATGTTTGTTCTTCATTCAGAAATACAAGTGTCTACACAGTGCCTGGCACTAATGTCTTTATTTGGATTCTGGCTCACGGCCCAGTTTAATACTTCTTTTCCTTCTTTTTAACTGTTATTTGATTTAGACATAATTGATAAAGATGTAGTGTATGATTCTTGTAAGCTACCACACAGAGAAGTGGACACACTTCCCATGAATCATTTCAGTGTGGAACAACCAGTGACTCTCACACGCTTTATAACAAGAGCTGCTAGGCAGACATAAAAGCCTTAATTAGATGTTCCAAACTCCTTGGCAGCTGAGCTTCCTACAGAAAGATCTTACAAGGGATTTTGGCATATCCAAAACAACTGCCTGGAACTTTAGAAATGCTGCTTCACGTCACAGAAGCCTAGCCGTTAGCTGTAACTGACGTGAACCACAGTAATGCCTTAGTGCACTCTTGTTTCTCACCCCATACCTTCTCCTGTCAAAACCCTTATGCCCTCTTTTAAAGTGCAAGTTAAAACAACAGGACAACACTATGCACTGCAATCTACACAAAAAGACTGAAGTCCAGATATTAACTTCAGTGTTAACAGATGTCTGCACAACGCCTACTGGGCTCAGGCGTTGTCTCCTGGATCCCGTGGTTTACCTGTACAGAGCTCTTCTATAAGCCTGTACAGTCTTTTAATTTCTTCTTTTAAAGCTTTGCAATTCAGCTTTAACTCTGAAATTTCCTTATACCTGAATGTTTTATGATTTGCTTAGTTACATACTCCCAGCATACAATTAAATGTTTGAAGAAGAAATCAAACCACATAAGATAAGATAAAGGAAGGTAATGGAAGCAAGGAATAATGTGCTCTGAATATAACTGCATAAAAAAATAACCACAAAGCAAGGAAAAATGCAATTTTACAACACATTAGCTACTCAGGAGCAACTGCTTAGGTGAACATAAGGCACATGGATTACGGAAGTCCCCCAAAGGACGTTTTAACTCCAAGTTTTCTTCCCTGCTTGTATTTTCAAACTAATTCACAAACATAGTATTTACTAAGATAACAACATATAAAATACAATTTGTAGTCTATTCTAGTCTAAAAGGAAAAATATAAATTATATTGCATCAGTAAATACATATGCTTAGGCAAGTGAACACAAGCTTCTTGAGAAAAATACGAGGAAAAAACAACTTCCACCACCAAGGAAGGCAGCAATTTAGGACAATTGCCACCAGAGGTCAGGATTAAATTTATGAAATCACTGCACTTCAATGCAGAGTCAACACTCCCTTGCTAACGTTCCTTAGAACTTGGAATACCTGAAAGCATATCTCAAAAATACTGAGTAGTTACATGCAATATATTATTACTGCTAACTATGATGTCCATACTAGAGAGAATTCTCTTTATATATTGCAAACTCGGGCTTAGTGTAAATCAGTACTTATTGATCACTCACTGCAAAATGTAAAAATATTGTAGTGCATGAAAATAATTTAACCTATTATAGACTGGCAAGCAGAATTCTGGTTTAAAAAGTGTTTTGATTTAGTAGTAGAAACATACAGAAGTATCTAGAATAGATTAACATTTTACCTCATGTTTTTAGTTTTTTCTTTTCTTGTGCATTTTGGACACTAGATTAATTTACAAGAATTAATACTTAGACCTCAAACAGTGCTTGACTGTGTTCTTAGGATTTTCATCAATTTTCTAGTTACGTCACAGTTGACTATATGGAACGTAGCTAAAATTAGCATTATGACAACCGGTGAAAATAATTTTGTTATTTTTTTAAACTCCATAAATGAAAATCATTTTCAGTTTCTCATAAAAATAATTACAATCACAGATGTAAATAAGGCTAATAACTTTTTGCAAGTAACAATTAACAGCCTTCAAAAATATTATGGCTTAATATATTTTTCTATACAGTATTAAAACACAACAGAAGATTTCTTTGTGTGATGACTATACATAAAGGTTAACATATTGAATTTCATTAACATTTACAACAAAAAGGGAAAAGAATAAGGATCAAGAAAGGGAAAGGAAAAAAAATAATGCTGTAAGTTTTCTTATCAACTTATTTAGAGGTACAGTTTGCAAACTGGGAAGAGGCACTGAGAGAAAAAACAATCCAGGCAGATTACATTCATACCATAAAAATTAAGAAGTATAGGAAACAATTTTACCTTACACAATTATAAAAAAGCCCAAACAACTAACTGTTGGAAAAGCCTAATTTCCCTCAGTTCAGAGGTTAGACCACGACCATACATACATAATCACCATCATCATTTAACTTAAAACTATTCAGATAGGTCTCATTCTTGCTCAAACTGAATAATTTGTTTCAGAAAGGAAGCTGGTCATATAAAAGATTTGTCAATCTTCTGTCTGAGTACCACCTCTAACAGTGTAGGGATTTAGAGAGGTGACAGAAGAAAATTCGAGAAGAGACCGTATTAAAAAAGAAGATCCTGTAAGACAAGAATTCTGACAGAAACATTCACTGGCTCTTACAACTTTTTTATTTTTTTTTTAGAAAACGACTTATAACCATGTGTCTGGTAAGTCTCTCCAAGAGGGATGTGCTTATCACTGAATTTCATCCAAATCCCCAAGAGAAGGGGCTGAATAATTAAAAACATATGGCTTATTTTAACAACTATAACAAAGTGAATGATTTATGACCTATTTCACTGTGAGCCTCTACTTCAACGTAATTTCTGACAAAAACCACTAAAGAGAACACAGATGTTCTGAAAAATGAAGAAAATGATGGATGAAAAGGGCCTGTATTTGTTCAAATGTGTGGATTCACAAAATTCCAAAAAAGGAGGTCAGGTCCTTTCAGTAATTAAAAGGAGGCTTACAAAAAAGGCAGAGAGTGTAATGATATATGAACATCAATGGCATTGTCAACTCTTTTCAAAGGTTAACTCTTCAAACATAATCCATTTAGCAACAATTACATACTGTGGTGATGCATATATCCTAAAAAGTTCCAGTAAGGTCACAGTCGTTGTTCAAAAGTGTATTTATTTCACTTTCACTGGCAAATTCTGGGCACCCGCTGCACAATCATCTTACCGTACTTAAACACAGATTCTTTTTGTTCTTTCCTTTTTCTAATTCACTGGACAAAACAATGCAAATTTTATCTAAGACAAATATTAAACCTTTAATCTGACTTCTTCCTCACGTTTACTTCAACCCTTTGAACCTATCCCTCTTTTATTTATTTTTTCTTTCTTCCATTTACAGCACTGTCAAGCAGCTGAACTGGAATCTTCAAGCCAGAGGTGCTTGATTCAGATTTTTTTTTTAAATTGGCACCACAACAAACATGCCATAAAAACGAACACAAGTGATTGGACTGAGGGTCCACTTGGTTCACTGGTCTATATCTGAAAGTAATCAATAATAAATGTGAAGGAATATTTCCAGTGTATTCCTAAGTGCCTTCTCTTAACACACCAGAAGAAAGTGAGAGTACTTATAAACAAGGACAGGAGGAAGAAACAGGAGAGAAAATGTCTAACTGGGGAAGAGGGGTACAGTAAAAAGACTCAAACTAAAAAGGCTGAGACAAAACCTATGGGAGAGACTGTAATTGCGGTCTGTTGAGAGGCTGAAAAGAAGTACTGCATTCATCTAGGATGATTTGAGCTGAACATTAGTTGAACTCAGTCATAAGAGGAGGAAATAAAGGAGGAGAGTTCTTGAAGAGAGAAAAAAATATTAAAAAAGAAGGAAAAGTAATGCTTAGATGAAGTTGGAAAGTCTAGGCAAAGAATTTGGGCTTGGGAATGTCTAAGGAAGGGAAAAGAAGGCTAGTAAGGGGCTGAGAGCCCTACAGGAATAAGCTTCTTAACTAAGCAAGAGGAAAAAAGGAGATGGGCAAGAAAAGGGAAAAAGATTTAATAGAGGCTGTTACAGGGAAGGTAAGAAACTACAAAAAAGCTCAGGATCAGAATGCAGATATAAGATTTGGTCAAAAGAACAGACTGGGCGAAAGAGTAAATGAAGACAAAGCCTTTAAGTTGACATGGAGAAACAAAGATCCTCTCAGTTTTCAGGGCATGTCTAGTGTGCCCACTGTGGCAATGATTCTACTTTTACACCATATAGTGTGCCAGGTCAGGGACACATTGCTGGGTTGCATATAAATTGGGACATTCTGTGGTTCTGTGTGCATATTCCCATAGAATTCACAGTAAGCATTTATAATACTAGTATAGAGCAAATAATTATTGTAAAGTACGGCGATCTTCTCTTGGAAAAGGCTAAATTAAGGAAAGAACAGTAAGTATCCTAAATCAAATTACTTCAGCAATGGAAGCATGTTTGATAACCTGACTTTCTCTTACTATTTGTCAAACTTAGGATTCTGGGCTATTTTGCAAAAGTGCTACACAACAAAAAGTGGATTGTAACTACAGAAAGCTACTGTTTGTACCATGATTTATTTTTTTTAAACTGGAAACAATTTTTACAGGAATCAGATATTCCACAGCTATTTCTTGCAAAAATGTTCTTGTCACACAGTTGAAAATGAGGCAGTTTACTTCTTACAAACAGTAAACTGTTTTATTTGGCAAGAACCAATTTTCATATTGCCTACTTCCCTCTTAAGTGACAGGAACACAAAATGGCTGTCATGGTGTGCAGTAGCTAAGATCCCTACCCAGTCACTCACTCTCCCCCACCACAGGATGGGGAGAGAACTGGAAATGTAAAAGAAAGAAGAAATCGTGGGTTGAGACAAAAATAGTTCAGTAAGTGTAGAAAAAAAAAAAAAAAACAAGCAAAAGAACCCAAACAAATGATGCAAAGGCACTCATTCACCACCTACCAGCAGCAGTGATGACCAGCCAGTGTCTGAGCAACAGCTACTTTGGAACTCATTAAAACATAATCAACTTGTTAAATATTTTTTAATAGCAAATGAGGAGGAATTATGCAAAATTCAGTGGCTACACAAAGCATTACTACAACCATAATGGTGACATTGTTACAACAGCTCATAAATCCACAGTATTATTGATAATAGTGGCCATTCCATTATGAAGTCAACAAAATGTTTGCTTTAATGGTACATCAATCATACCAGTAATGACCTGCAGCAGCTTTGTATATAATATCACATGTACTCTTTCCTTCTTCCTCTTTTTGGAAAACAGTGTACAGCACTTCAATAAACATGTAAAAGAAAAAGTCAAAAGAAAAGTTAGAAAGGAAGTATTACTTCAGTCTTACCTCAGAACTGTAATCTTCTACTGTAGTGGAAATTTCACTTTCCGGCTAAAACAAAATATTAAAATATTTACAATGATGTCAATCTAAAAATATCAAAGAAGATATTTTCCATTTCTTTCTGAGAACATAGACAGTATTCAAAAAACAAAAGAGGTATCCGTGAATGTAGTTTGAATATATACAGCAAAGGTCACCTTAACTTCCTTGAAATCTCAGATTTAAATAAAAGCAAATTACTTTGCTTAAAACCAGGGCAAATCGCATTGTTATGCATTTTCCTTATATAGTTAACAAATAAGTAAACATATTATAATTTTTAATGGGAACCATATAGATTTCCATCACAGTTTAGTTGTGCAATATCTGCTAGCAGTACAAATAATCTTTTAAAATTGACTACTTCCTACTTCAAAACAATCTAGTTATTTGTTTGGCTGCTAATACTAAGTATTTTTGCCAAGGGGTTTACTTAAAGAGAACTACAGAAAGACTGCCAAATAAACTCAAGTTAAGTGGATTCGTCTTCTGAACTAAGGGGTAAATCCACCCCTTGCTAAAAATCAATTAAAAAAACTTAAATCCTCTGAGCTCAGACATCAACCTCCAACACTGTAAGACTTCAATGTTATTCTTTTGTTGCTCTATTCCCAAGACCTGACCGACCTTACTTCAAAAATCCAGCTCCTTCCGTTATTAAGCCATCCACATGCTATGCTTCTATTATTCTTTGGTCAACGGAAGCAATTAGATTTTACATAAGCTCATCAGAGCGGTTCAGTTTAAAAGCAAATAATTAAAAAAAAAAAATTATATAAATACATTTTCTTAGCAACACAATGCAAACAAAACTATTCATCAGTTCTCTCATTAATTTATGTAATCTGAAATAGGTTTCTGTTTCACTATGAATTCAGGTTGCTAGTTTTCTTTTATTCTACCAGCCATGTATTTTCTTCCAGCTGATCTCTTCTAACAAGTTTTTATTCTTTAATTAATATTTTCTTCACTAAGAACATGGTAGATGGTTAAAATACACTGAACAGAAATCTCGAAGGCCACTTATAGCCAGCTATCTCTATCATCTATGCAGCTACTACCACAATGATAACACATTAGACATAAGTACTTTACAGAAAATCAAAACTACTTTCATTGCTGAACATCATTCAGAGGAAATACTGCAAGATAATACAAGAAGGAAGTAATCAGCTTGTGGAAAGCAGGATGTCCTTTTCAGAAAAACTCTTTTCTATGTGCAGTTCAGAAGAGATGTTCTTCAGCACTGGATGTCCAACATTATCACAGGACTAACAAAAGAACTCATGATACTAAATTGGCTACAACTGAGAAGCGATTGTTCTGTTCCTTCAGAAAACCTTCATAGGTGAGTATTCATTAACAGAATCCAACTGACTTTTTAAAGGATCTCAGTGTAAACTGTTATACAAACATAAATACAAAATTCTAGATTCATTTTTGAACATGCATTAATTAGTAGGCAGAAGCAAAAACAAGTTTATTTTAGGTAGGCCAGTTTGCAAGAAAATTATAATTACAGAAAAACAGCAATCAAAATCTTGCTGCATTTCTGAAATATAGGCTTCCAGCAGTCTATAATAATGTGGCTTCCAGATAGGATAAATTTATAGGAGGATTATTAACTAAATATGATCTTAATCATGCAGGAAGAAAAGCAAAAGCTTCCATATAAAGATCAAGATTTACCGGTGGAACTATTATTGAATCTCTCCTTAATTCTTGCATACAAGGACTGTAAGTAACTTTGTCTCTAGGCTTCCTTTCCTCCTCCTTTCCCCACCCCCAACAATCCCACAAAACTATAAATTTTTTAAAACAAGACATGAACCTTCTTATATCCATCCCATCATAACTACCAGACACAGAGAGCTGTGAATAAACAAAACATTTACAGAGATGCTGTTTTAGAAACAACTATTCTGTTACATTTCCAAATACTGAAGAATGTTTAAAAAAATCCCTTCTTACGTCAACTCATACACATCTGCTGTCTGTTTCTCAAAACACCTTCCCATGAGTCACCAGAGATACAAACTTGACTAAGACTGATCAATATGACCATGAACAGGAAGAGGCAAAGAGAATATAAGCTGAGTACGTTAATGAAGCCTTCTCTTTAGATCATTCTAAACCTTATGGGCATTTAATATCTGTATGACATTTTCAATACACAGTGCTATTCTCTGATTGCATTGTCACGCTTTTCTTTGTTTTTGTTCCTAAAATCTGTCAATTCAAATGAATATATCTCCTAGTAATTTATGCCCCAAACCAACCAACTACAATCAGATTTAAATAGAGTACATCTAACAGAGATAAACCACTGCGAAATCTGGATACAATCTGCAGTGAGGTATCCCTCCTCTCAGCGTCTAAATTTCCCACATCAGAAATCACCACCAACAAAGAAGCAATCTGAGTATTTAATGAGTTTTCTTGTCTTTGGTAATATGGAACTCAGCCTTATAAATTTTCAAGCTAAAACCCCAAATACTCTGACTATTCTTCTATATGGGTAATTTCAGAGTTAGTAAATCTAACTATATATCAATATTTACAGAGAGTTTGTTGTATACACTAAAGAAAATTTGCAAGGTATACCAGCAGTCCTTGGCCAGATTGCTAGTTCTTGTCATAACCACGCTGAGAATCTAGTATTTCCTCTTGTGGCACTCACTTCATCACTAAACAGATTATTTCCAAATATTGGTTAAGCAAACAGATTTTCATTCTCCAATTTCAAATTGTTTGTTTCAGTGCTAAATGAGCTTAGCTACCTGTCCTAATTCTTACTACATTTTATTTCACTTTCTTTATTCTTCCTTCCCTCCTCCCCCTAACTTTATTGTACATCCCAGGATATCTCTTCCCTAGTTCAGGCCTTCGGTTGCTCTTTGCTTTCACATTTCTAACATGGGAGTGCCTTAACTACATTCAGCAGCTACACTTCTCATTCAGGTGCCCTCTCTGTTTCTCCATTATCATCACTGTCACTTTTCTTCCTCCTCCTCCTCAAGAATCCCATCCAACATGTCCGTACTCTATTTCTGTTCCTTGTCTGTGAAATCTCAGGGAATACCTAACAATTGGACTGTTATGAAAATGAAACAGTGAACACAGGGCTATATACTTTATCATCTACTTGAGTGAGCAGTTAAGCCATTCTAAAACTACTACCAAATATATTTGTCCCACAAAAAACAAAAGAAGAGTTACTACAGCAACCTTAATCAATTAGCAGATATTGTTCATCACAGGCCTTTGAGTTTTTCTGCTCTAAGAAGCTTTGTTTAATATCTTTTACTACTCAAGTGATGCAGTGACAATTTTACTGTGCCACAGGTTAATTTCTTTTGCTCACCTGGCACTAGTGCATTCCTGCAAAGCAGTCTGGTCCATTACATCATTTAAGATTTTGTAAAGTGGATCTCATCAATTATTTATCTTGGAACTGTTCTTCATTCTTTTCTTCAATTTTTAATTGCAAAAATAAGTGATCCTAAAACCAAGAGTCCACTGATCCAATTTATTTTCTGAGCCATCTCTTCTAGATTGTCTTTACTGTTATATAAAAAAAGGACACGTGAATCTCAAGACCACAAGATATCAGGGAAAAAAATGAACTGAGTTGAGAAAAAGACGTGACTGCAAAAAATTACTTTTAAATCTCTAAGCAGACTTATGCCCTCTGTGAAGAGGAACTCATTTACTTCAGATGAGGAGTAAGCTCCAATAGGAGTGCTTCTATTTCACTATCTGTTACTGATAGCAAGTAAGAGAGCTTTTAGTTATTTGCATTTGGACGTGCTAATTCCACCAAGGACTAAAATTCATAGTAGAAAAGTTGCAGGGAGATCAACTTCTATCTGCGTGACTACCAGAAAAAAGTCCAGTCAGGATTTTTAGATACATATGCAGTGCAGTCAGGTGTTCTATTTCATAGTATAAAAATAACAATTCCAAATATGAATTCCAGTAAAAGGTGAAATAAATAAATTGAATCAAAATTTAGGTAGAAAGTAATCTTGCATAATGCCTCTAGTAATCTTGCCTTACTCTCCTGACACAGCAGCCTACAAAGACTTAACACTGGGTGAAAAAGCAAACAGCTCAAAGAAGCTGTCTTTAATTCTCCACTGCAGGGATTAGCCTGAAACTGCCTGTTACATTGGCTGCCTTTTCAGCTAAGCAAACTCTAATCCAATTAGTGTAATACAGACTCACCATCTGAAGCACTGCACTTAAAAGAACAAAAACAGTAAATTAAGAAATTATTTGAAGCAATTTCAGAATTTTTCTTTTTCTATCAACACTGCACAGATAGACACTCTAGCAATTACCTTTCAAGTCAAAAATAACAATTACTTATTTAAATGAATAAGCAGGGCACAGACAACATGTAACAAAGAAAAATGCTCTCTCAATTCGGAATAGCTTTGTTTTTCTAGCGAAAGTAAATACTGTTATAGGAATCAGTAAGTCATGAACAGTTCAGCAGATTAAGTTATGAATGAACAGTAATCTCCATGCTTATCCATTTAAATTCACTTATAAAATGAACAAATGAACCAGACCAAAAACAATATAAGTTGCTTTGGGTTTTTTCATTCAGGTCAGAATAAGAAAGACCTAAGAAAAATAATGCCTGATCTTAAGAATAAATCTATGTGAGTAATCTTTTGCAACTGCAGCATAATTTCTTCACTTTTAAAACCATCAGTGTCTTCTTTTTTAGCTCTCAGAGGCCAATATAGGCTACTTGGAGCAAATTGATTTCATTAGACTTGCTTTGAGCACAGAATTGGACTACATCATCTTGTAGGTCCCTTTCAACCCAAACTATTCTATGTTTTTGTACTTTACCCCATTTCTCCAACTGTAGTAGAGATCTTGACTGAGAGTAAGTATAACATCAGAGTCTGGGAACATGCAATTATGATGCACTTCAAAATACATTCAGCTAAGAAGGTTTCTTCATAGAATTATCTAATGTATGTAGACTACAGTATTGTTAAAACAACAGTTTAAGGGATTCCCTCTTAACAGCTCTCTGCCCTAGCAGTCCTCTCTCTTTACCTGTAGATAAACTGATAAGTCCTTCCAGCCTCACAAAGTACTCCTTTCCCTTTTCCTTAAAAGATAAAGGCTCATCTTTACATATGAAAACGGCCATTCTGGTAACATGCTCTTTTAAAATGCCATTCTCTCCTCAAGGAAAAGCTATGAATTAAACAGACAGTTTCACTGAGTTACTACAGACATTTTTGAAGCTTTGACGTGAACTTTTAAATACAACAACCTCAATTTTAAAAACAAGTATCTATGAAGTTCAGTCTATCTAGTGTACCTGTATGATTAAAATCATAAATTGATCAATTACTTTAGGAGTTTTTATTCACACACAGTCATTTGTACTGTCTGTGTCAGTAAAGACTGTATTCACATGGACAGAACTAGGAATCTGAATTGAGCTGCTTGTTCAAAGAGATACTCATTTCCTTTTAGAGGCACCACTTTCAAGAATGAAATAACCTATATTGTACATAACATCAGCATCTCTCGGTCCTAGATACATATTGCTAACAGCACATTAGGTTATTTGAACTCATGCCCACTCGGAACTGACCCGGATTGCCAGTGTCTATCACACAGGGCATCTTACAACCTTCCCAGAGCATGTATTTCCAACCATTAGCAAGCAGGATTATAGTAGTAAAAGTAGAGTATCTGTTTATTAGTCTCTTAAGCCATCCAGCACTAAGTAGTGTTTTCTAAATTCACTCCTCGTTAACAAGAAAGACTCTAAGTATGTAATGTATACAAGAAAGATGCTTAGCTTTGTATTTTGCTGTAGCCATGGTTGCAGGGATCAAAAATCCACAGCAGTTTGTAAGCTTATAATAAAACAAAACGCATAAAATGAAGCAATAAAACAAAGCTAACTTTTGTCTATTTACAGAGTACAGCAGCCCCAACAAAATTTCTGTAATCTATGGTACAATGACTACAGTAAACACGATGCCAGCAGACAAGTAGAAAACACCTCTGGACATTTTAAAGACAGAAAGCAGAGGCAAGGAAACAATATCTACAGTCTCAAGTAATTTCTTTATTTCCATTCCCAAAATTAATAGATTACTTTGCCTCCCAACCGGTAAACTATAGTTTACACCAACAGTTCACAACAAACTTACCTCAGTGGTGTAAGCCTGGATGTGTTTGATAATTTCTCCACTATGCAAAGTCCTTGTAACAGCAAAGTCAGCAGTTGCAGCTGCTCCTCTTCGGCTGCTGCATGTAGATGTTTCATCACCTCGAGATCGATCAGTATCAAGCCCATCTTGTATTGATTCTTCATCTTTGATGCTTGCTGTTTTCCTTTTCTTTTTCTGCTTCTTTGATGTGCTCTGTCCATCAGTTTGTGCTTTCCTCTGCCTAAACTGGGCAAGCTGTACAGAAGACAAAATCTTGTTAAAGGTGAAACTTTTCCTCTTTATTAATAAAGACATCCCCTATGTAGAGTGGCTTACCAGCTGCTCTACATAAAGCTTCGAACTAATCACTACCTGGAAGTTAATGCTGCGTATCTTGAGACAGATCCAGACTATATCTCTATTCACATAGTTTGTTTTAAAAAAATCTTCAAAGAAAAACAACATTCTATTACTGAATTTCTTCAAGGTTTCATACTGCCCAGTCACACTTTTACAGACAGAAAACAAGGAATCAAAGCATCCAAAGGTAAAGGTACAAATGTCATTGTAAAGCACAAGCGTGATCAAACAACCTCTCATCTCATAGTACCTAATACCTCAAAAATAATTTATAGAAATTACTTTTTTCTTATTCCAGAAACAGATACAAGCAATCTTTTATTGTACCACTTATCAAATAAAGGTTTTTTTAATAGTTGTTTTTTTTTCAAATTTGTTAGAACGTAAGAAAGCACCTGAAGACACTGAAAACATCATAAACAACAAAATATATAATAAGGGAATAATCTACAGACAGTAAAGCAAATCAGAAGATACACTACCTTGTAGCAAAACATGCTGATGAACAAAAAGTCACAGGTGAGCCAAGCACACAGTTGAAAAACCAATTAGTATATAAGCTATTCAAATACTGTAAGACACTGTCTTTTGAAGAGCTTATTACTTTTAATCACTTCGTAGTGGTTTACACAAGAAAATCCATTTAAAATATTTTTCCTTAACAACAGAATTTCTGTTCCAACAAGGAAAACAAGCCTGGTAGGTTTTACCAATTAAAATCCAAAACTACCTCAATCCCAACAATAAAATCTGGTAACAGACAACATTATTTTCCAAATAAAAAGTCCAATGACTCTTTAAGCAAGTGTATATTTCATAAATGTATCTCCAAAGTAAATATACAGCATAACAAAGACCTTTAAGCTCTAAATACTTTTTACATTAACTAATACCCAAATGTCATGTATTCTTTATAAAATTGCTGTAATTTCAAGTAAAAGCTATAGTAAAATAGGAAGTTGGCACATGATATTCACCACTCGAGAAAGCCAGGCTTCCATTCAGCCTCTTCAGCACGCTCAGACCAAGCTGGACACAAGGATGCCCCTTCCCAGGCACTGTTCTGCTACAGCATGAGCTGTCACTTGCAGAGTAGGTCTTATTTGGCCTCAGGATAGCTGGGAGGCCATAATGTAAATAAATGTGTCGCTTGCAGATCAGGTCTCACTTCTGGCCAAGTTTATGCTTTAGTGCCCTTATGTGTACTTCTCCGTGGCTTCCTTCAGCCTCCTCTGCAGCCCTAGGACGACTGACAGCTTGGCATATGGCTCCTGCTCTGTTTACAGAGGACCTGAAGATTTGCTGAGCCAAATATGCTCACCTACGTATTTAATGCTTACTTCCACTCCAATTAGTTCAACTTCAGGAATTTTTTCTCTATTTTTAAGATCTGTAACTTTCGTTATTTCACAAAAGCCTATCAGAGCTTAAACACTCCACAAATTCCGAATAAAAAGAAAAGTGTAAGGAATAAAACACAGTTAGAAAAACACACTTCTCAAAAAATGGGAAGATTCCAGATCTGTCTCCTTACAACATTGCCACATTCACTTCAAACCACCAGTTTACCTCAGAAATTAGCTTTTAATTTATCATAAAAAAGCAGACTATGTCCAAATGCCACACGGAAATAAAACAGCATCTGACTTCAGTTTGACCAATTGTTTATATTTATTCATTATTTTTAAATAACGAAAGACACATAGAGCCACTGGTCAAGAGCTCTCTTTTCTAATTTAATTGAAACCTTCTGGAGTGGAAAATTAAGTTGGCTTTTTTAAAGCTGCTTTACAGTCTTTTTTTGTCTGCAAAATTAGATGTCTATCTCAAGGACAATTGAATTACTCCATTACTGAATGCTCCCAAGTATTTTGAGTATTTCAGCTGAAGCACAGAGGGATGCCAGATTTCTCTCCTAAAATTAAGTTTTCAATTTGCACTTGTTAAGAATTTACTGATCAAACCCTACAAGGTCAGTTGTAAACACACCTTAATTGTCCTGTTTGAACATTGCTGTGGATGGGCACACATGAAAGCAAACTGCCTGTGCAAATGAAACTGTTGCATTTCATATGTTCTCAAGTTCTCAACTGATAACTTCAAATTCACATTTTTAATCAAATTAAAAAGTTAGACATGAGATAAACAGTATAACAAAAAGCTACTGCTGAGCAAATGCATCCTGTGGTGCTCAGATCAAGACAGCAGTCTCAGATGCAAAATTCCTTCAGAAAATGGAATTTGGGAGCTCAAGCCAAGGATCTAGCTATATTTCAATGACAAGCAGGAAAAAAAGTCCACCAGCAGTCTGTGGAATGATGGAAAAAAACCTCCTAGAATTGAAACAGAAAACTACTTCCAGATTTTGTAGTCCTAGAAAAATATTTTTTTGAGTATGAACAAAGCTGATGCCACCATTCATTCTTTTACCTTGCCTTCAAGGTATACCAGCTCGTTTATGCCAAAATGAAGCCTGTGGAGAACTTAACATTGCTTCTTGCCAGTTTTGCCTCTGCAGTTCTGAAACAACTCATGTCTTCATCAAGTTACGAAAGTTCTAAGCAAGAGCAAAAGATGCAAACTCAATAGTTACTGATGGAGCAGGAAGGATCCCACCCCAGTCACTGAAAGCCTCAGAACTGGCTCAGAATTGGAAGGAACAAGGAGGACTGAGTACCTTACCCTGGACATTTATTTGTCTTCAGGCTTATAATTCTAGAAGTACCATTTACAACAGCTGCCCAGCTCTCCATTAGCTTGATAAATGGGAAGTGATTTAATGTCAGCACTAAATTCTGTGGATGCATAAGACATAGCACCTCTTAGAAAAACACTTAGCAAAAGTCACAGGCATAGAACAGAGCAGCATGCAGAACGCAAATATGTAATGGCTACGTTTTTCAAAATAGTTTCCCACAATAAAATAATGACTGAATATAAGAACTTAGGTACGTAGAGGATTAATTTATCTAGTTATAACCATAACCTCTTCCTTCTAACAAATCCCAGAACAGCACAGGACAGACCATAGCAAGACTACACAGACAAGATACAAAATTACTTGAGCTTTTAAACGCTGGTATTCTGCAACTGGAAGAAAATCAGAAAAACAGAGAAGAATCAATTGCTATTAGGAACTAAATGCCCTCGAGAAAGATGTGCACTAACTTCCAGAACGGTGGGGATGACTTGTGTAAACCATATCAATCATGGTAAGTGAATAAATAAATAACACTGTTTTTATAATGATAGCAGTAAATAAAACATCTTCAGCATACTCTGATCCTTGACAATTGTGCCAGAAATTTCAATTGCAGGGACGTGCAGTATATTGATTGAATTTAAATATAGTCTGACTGAACTATAGCTATATTTTTATAGCTATAAGTTTATTTGATATACATATGCGTCTTTAAAACAGAAACATATTAAGATCCATTTAAAACTAGTTGCTGCCCTATCACTATTTGCTGCTGCTTATCACTCCTTAACATTCCTCTACAGTACACCACATCTGCATGGTCTCATTTGCAGGCCTACAATGGTTAACAGGAATTGAAATTGCACAGTGCCTCTGAAGAAGGCTAGTATGAAATAAGAAACAATATTTACGGTACCTATTGCTTACAAAAACAACTTATAACTGCTAGAACAAAAAGTTTATGGATAGCATATCCTGTACAAGCACTGTTATATGGTTATACTTCTACCTGCACACAAACAGTACTGGCTTTGAATTTTCAAATTCAAATACACAACTTTTACAGAAGGAGTAGGGTCTGTTCATCTGCCACAGTCCCTCTTAGGCAGCCAAGAAGGATGAGCTATGAACTTACAGACAAAAACAAAAAAAAGCACCTCAGAGGAGTTGCTGCAGGCAAGTAATTTTTCTTTTCTCCTTTTACAATATACAATAAAAGCATGAGTGGAGATCTATGCCATGGCCTTGCATATCTCATCTACTATCACTCTGAAAGATGTTCCAGATACTGCTTGAATTCAGATGAATGGGATAAACACACAAAAGAGGACTTGCCCTTAATCAGGAGTTCTCAGTCTGCCGTCCAGAGAAACATTGTATTCGACCAACTCACCTCTGGATCAGTCAGTATAAGAAGACAAGCACTTCTGAATATTGTCCACAGCTCAGAGATGTGGTTAATGGCTCAAAGCCAAACTGTTAGCCAGTCACAAGTGGAATTAACACTTGGTCCTATGCTACTCAGTGTCTTTACAGATAATATGGATGATGAGACTGAATGCACCTTAACCAAGTTCATGGATGATATCAAACCAGAGGAAAGGCAGATGCACCAGAAGGAAGTGCCACCATACAGAGAGATCCCAAAAGGCTGGAAGATGGAGCCAACAAGAACTGTATGGGGTTTAACAAAAATAAATGTCAAATTCTGCACTTGGGATGCAATTATGTCATGCAGCAGTAAGGGGCTGGGAACTGAATGGCCTGGTGAGCAGCTCTGCTGAAGGGGGTTTGGGAGTCCTGGTGGGCAGTGAGCTGAGCAGGAGCATGCAAAATGCCCTGACAGCAATGAAGGGAAGCTCCTTTGAAATGCTGCTGCTAATTCCTACCGTAGCAAATAAAAAAAGACATGAATACAACTGTTTGTACACCAGTTTTGGGATTAAATGTTTTATTATGTGACTGAAAAACCCCAAATCCTGTTTTGTGAATCACAATTTGATAGTAATAATGCCATTCGTTATTTGAGAATCTGATCTCACAATATAAAGGAAAAGGGTTGCAAGCCCAACAAACAACACCTAGCTGCAGTGTTCTGATGTAAATGTTATACTTAAGAGCAGAGAGCATTATCTTAAACCTTCCACCCAGCAGACTGAAGTTCTCCACCAGAGCAGGATCTGTAACCAGGCACATAGAGGATAGGCAAAAGTGAAGTAGGGTTCTTTGGCAGGTGTTGCTTGGAACTTGCCAAAAGAGAAGAGTCACAAATTTGATGGAGAAAGGGTTGTTTATTCTGCATATGGAGTGAATGCTGAACAGTCTGCTCTGAGCTGCATCTGAAATTACAGCATGCATTGTACCAATCTGTACAGACAAGTGAAAACTAGCATTTGCCCCAGAATCAGAAATACTCTTACCAAGAATGCAAGGTGATGCTCAGGTGCACCATGAGCCTAAATGAAGCTCAGAAATAGTCCTTTGGTTGAAAAGCTCTGGTCTTTCCAATTATAATGCTCTGAATTCTCATCATCAAATGATAATAAGGTAAAATTTCTGAACAATTAGTGAGGAAGAGAAACCAAATTATTTGGAATATGACTGACTGCTATCTTGTCTTAAAATGTGAAGTATTAATTTAAGGTTCACCTGTGCTAGTAATGACAGATCACAAACTCCCTTCACCACATGTAAACAATTATTGCTACAAATGTTTTTGATGACACAGAAAAGTCAAAAGCAGAGACCTGGCTTGGGATTAAGAGGCACAGATATGTTCCATGAAGTTTTGACTTAGGGGTCTTGCAAGCCAAGAATGGCAAACCAAAAAGGCCAATCTGAATTTGAATTTTAGGCATCATTCAAAGGTATGAGATCTGTTTTGGTTCAAGTCTATGTTCAAGCTGTCTATTCCACTGTCCCCTTAATAAATGAAGAAATATCTATTGTAATCTCTCAGCTGAGAAATTCTCTCTCATCTGGCTTTTTTTTTTTTCATAATACAGTAACATTTTTATTTTCAATAGCAGCAGAAAAGAGACTCCAAAAAGGGATAGGGAAGACAGTCCAAGAGACAGCAACAATGAGATGTAGGCAGGAGAGCACCACCTAAGCTGTTTATTTCCTATTAGGCTAGCAAGTTTATAAATGCATGACAGTCGGCCACCTAAAGAGGTCTTGAACAGGAAAACTAGCAACTGTATTAGAGAAAAAAAAGTGGCACTCCATCTCTTTTTGAGCTATTCACAACAGATCTCAACACTGAAGGTTGCATTTCCAAAGCATTCACTCATGTGCTGCCTACAGCTTCCAAGTTCCCAATACCTATACCAAGGAAAGAATGACTGAGAGAGAGATGAATGGAAAACAGTCAAATACAGAGGACAGGCAGCCTTCTTTTCAGTGCTTGATTTAAAGTCACCCTGAAATCTTTGATTTATTCTATTCCAGTAATCACCTAGTAAGAGAGAATCATAACTCTTTCCAAATTCTGAGATAAAAACCTACAGAACGAAGATAATTGAGTAAGCAACTTAAAAATATGTTCAACATTTATATCTCATAGCTTGAAATCTGAATTGTACTATTAGTAAATAATTAATGTTCTTTGCAAGTTTTGCTTATCTTTTGAGGTAAATGAAGCTTTAGTTTATTTGTTTATTTCAGCAGATGTTCAATTAAATAAATGGGAAACATTAGGCTTAATGAAGAAGAAAATAATCACCCAGAAATGAGATATTTCTGCTCATTGGTATGTGGCACTTGCAGTCAGATTTTCCCAACTAATGTGCAAGACCTTAGAATGTCTTCTCTTGTGGAGACTTAAGTGGTTCATGAGATTTAGAGCATGCCAATAAGACTTTGACAATTTGCTAAGAAGAAATGTTATAATCTGTACCTAAATACAAGCTTGAGACTTTCACCTTCAGAAACAACCATTCCTTGGCAGTGCCCTGCACAAGACCCATGAGATCACCAGCTGAAGTATCATGGAGAACAACAGGAGGTAGGACAATTCTCTCCATCTTTTTAGCAGTCTGTATTGATTCAGACAGTACTGATGCCAGTGCTAATAACCAAGGGCACTGAACTTGAATGAACCCCTCCAGATGGCTCCGTGAGCTGGAAAGCCTCTGAATTAGTGTGGTTCTGATCTGGTCTGGTCTTCTATGTCCCAAGAATTTAAATAGGAACAGACCGAGGAACAGCTAAGTTCATTACAGCTGGGTTATTTTCTGGGTAAACAATGAGAGCATTTTCATACACTTAACTTTCAAGTCTGGTTATAATGACAAAGACCGAAGTACACCAAGCATATTTTGGTGCTGCACTGTCATGAGAAAAGTCCAATTACAACAAATTAGCCATTACCAAATTGCCTGATTGATCTCTTTAATTAATCTACTAATACATACATATCATACATGTTTTTTCATATTGCTGTACTGACTTTTTATTGTTCTTGTACTGAGTGCTAGAACTTCTAATAGAGGGAGAAAAAAAGCATCTGACTTGTGTTAGTACTCTTCCAAAGTGAGGAGGAAACAAATGGATTGGGACAACCTGTTCATGACAAAAATCAGAGGGCAAGAGAAAGCTTGTTTCACGCTGCTCTGTAAAAAAGCACAGATCATCAGCACAAGAGGCCTGAAACATATAGGAAGACTTTGCCGCATCAAGGCCACGGGAGCAGAGATAAAGCAGAGCCACTTTCACTCTATATTAGAGAGGGAGATAAGCTGTTGGTACTTGCTCATGAGGTACATTCTGTCCTACACTTCTGGCCAGAGTTTCAAAGGGCTGGTAATAACAGGCAGGCAAAGGGAAGCAAAGAGGAAGTTACACACTGACAGAAACACACTCCTTTTGTTCCAGGACGATGACCCATAATGCCAGTTTTAATTAAAAACTGGATTTTGAAGCTTTCTTCAGCTAGGCTGAAAAAAGCAATGGCACTGGGACAAACAGTTATCAACATCCTACAACCTTTTGAAACAATATCTGGAGGGGAGGTAGGGAAGTAAAAGCAACCATCGCACTGTTAATGAAAATCTTTCTGTTCTCAATAAGGAAAACTGTTTCCCTCTCTCCTCCTGCATCTTTTTAAAAAATTATCCAGCTTGCCCAAATCAGGAAAGTCCACATCAGAGACAGAATCTGGTAACATAAATTTTAACAAAGGAGACACAAATGTTTCAGTTATATTTTATTCTTACAAGAGAAAATAAGAGAAAATAAGAGTTGTATTTCTTACTTTCTTAAGCTGTTAGTTTTTAACATGAGTCATATCATTTTTTTCACAAACTTCTGAAGATGAACCAGAAAACATCACTGTCTTGCCATTCTGTTATCATACATTCACACTTCATGACAGAGTTTTGAAAATCTGCACCCAGCAGATAAGTTTGTATATTAATTAACTTTTGAAAATGAATCCTAATTTAAGGATTTGGATACTCCAAAAACATTAGTTGCTTTCCATACAGTTACACTACCGTTCTTTGGACTGCATGAACATCTCACAGCCCGTTAGAAACAAAAATATCAATATATAACCTCAGGTACTGACCAACCTTACGTGTTGTCACTCCTTCGAAGGAGTCGCAAAAATAAGTCACTGTCAATAACACTACAAAGATTTCTACATGCCTCTGTGTTTATATTCACAAACAAAATCACTGAGCCTCAGCAATTGAATAGTATGTACTCTTGGCTAACAAATCACCACTCAGCTGGACCCAGTCCCCTTGGGTGTTTTGGTATCTGCATAAGGCACTGAGTGACTTCAGCTATGGCATCCATGTAAGGACAGCACAGGACACTAAACATGATGTAAATGTAGATGAGGGCGCTACTATCTAACACAGCTGCTGTTTTAAAAGCATATATGACAGCCTCCTAGACAAAGAAAGAGAGTCTCCATGCTACAGAAGCATTGACATTATGTACTAGCACTTAGTTTTATGACTGCTTTTTCTTTTGAATCACAGTACCAACAAAATTACAACATTGGGCTTTACACTTATTGCAGTTCATTTCTGTAAGGCAACTCAACAATAACCAGGATTAAATTATTTTCAACCTCAGAACAGTACTTCATTTTCACAATAAATGATTTAAACAGAGTGTATAAGTGAATACCATATGTCACAGGAAAGAGAAAAAGAACTAGGCAATGGACATTGCAGATAACAAGTTTAAACTGGGCTTCCAAAGAGAAGCAATAACAGCAGCATAATGAACAAATATAGGCATCAAATCATTAATGCATTCAGAACTTGAACTTTTGGAAACAGCACAGACATCAGACACATCAGTAAGCATGTTACCTTCTGTAACACTAAAAGAAATTATCAACTGTCTGAGCATTGCTTATATAGTTACTTCTTAAAACAACTGTTTTAGCACCTGTTCTTCAATGAGCATATTCTTATATCAGCTACTTAACTATACATAGTTAAATCAGCTGCTGGAGATTCATTTAATTAATCCCCTGGAATTCTTTCAGGATAACAATTTATTTTCAGAAAACAATTGCAATGCTGTAACAGGTTAAGCATTTAAGTATGTCTATTTGGGTCTTAAAAAAAAAAAAAATCAAGTGAAAATAAATGCCTTGCAGAACAGTAGTAGTCCAAAAAGCAATGACAACAGTGTCATTAAATACTACATCCTAGTAGTAACTAAATCTCTATCTTTTTCAGTAATTTTTATTATTTTTTTTCACATATTGCCATTCTTCTGCACAAAATATAGGAAAACATTCTGATGCCACAAAGTGGAAAACCGAGTCTCTTCTCTAAGCCCAAAGTAAGATTAAATAAAAATCTACATTCCTGTAGTCATAGATGAAAAAAGAGATTTTCTCCTGGAAAAAGAATGAAATAAATTATTCTTCTGACTAATATTTGGTCCTTTTTCTCCTTAAAATCCTTTCTACCCACAGACAACTGTAATTTATCCTCCAACAAAACAGGAACCATGTTTTTATTTTATGGGAATCCTAAACTCACAAAGGCATATAGTTAGTTTCAGGGAGAAGCACTCCACTATTTTCATATAAATGAAAATAATATACTACTACAAAACGTTCCTCTTTAGATTCATATTACTGTTTGTTTTGAATGGAAAGAAAATTACAATTGTCCTAGTTCCTCTATAACCATCCATAAACCAAAGTATAGATAGCAATTAAAGCTATGAATTCAATTCCTAGAATTGAATCCTCATTTTCCCTGTTTCTGAGCAGAAAAAAGTATGTTATATAGTATGCTGGGATGGGCAGAACCAGATGGATCCTTCAAACATAAACTCACGGGGTTTCTCTAAGACATTCTTAAACTCTCAGTTAGAACAGTCGCAACTGCTTCATGAAGTACCACTGAAACAATAACTTCTGACTTTGCAGTAGAACATCCTTCATTAACAGTGAGAAAAAGGCTTTACAGTGCCAAACTTGATGAATTTTCACAGGAGCAACATGAAGTCACTAACGTGATAAAATAACATTGATAACTTGAAGAAATCACTTAAAAGCAAACGTTCAAGATATGCAAAGGCTGGATACAGAAGCCTTTCATATTATTAAAAAAATATTAAAGTGGTTGGTTCCAAAAATCCCATGCTGTAAGCTTAGCAATTAAAAAAACATACAGAGTAGTTAACATACAATATTTAAACAATGCAACTTAAAAACAACTGCACAAATGCTTTCTCCAACTCAGAAACGTACACAAAACACAATCTATGGCCATCTGCGCTTGCCAGTTAGACGCCAACTGTAAAAATAAAAAACTATGCAAAAGCAACAGTTGCCAATATCCCCACATAGCGCTTGTCCATCAAGTCACTGGCAACCGTGAGCTTGTATTTGTAACATAGATACTGTCTTTGCTTGCTAGCTGTCTAACACATGGATGAGTTGTTAAGGCTGACATTTTACATTTTTTATAAAGAATGGTCATTTAACATTAAACTAAAAAACAGAAAATGTAAAGCGTCATGAAGCAACAATTCTCATGCTTTTAGCAATGGGATCCTAAATATAAACTACTGGCACTTTTGAGTACTACCGGACTGAGCTATATTCTGATGCATTTAAGTATGAAATAACAATATGCGGAATGGTTATATTTATATTTGCAACTGTGGGGGAAAAAAAAACAATAGAAAAAAATTACTTTGATCAGTTTCATGGTGTTCAGAAAAATAATTTCAGTGGGTTCCCAATAAAATATTTAACCCATTTTCCCTATGCAGATACAGTTACACGGACGTTATTACACAAATCCAAAAAAATATTCTTTCGCCCTAAATGCAATAATGAAGGCAATATCTCAAAATAGAGATTTATTTTGGAAAGCGTGGAAAAAGTGAGGCAATATCAGAAATGATCTTAACTGATTATCATTTTGCTGCATTACATTAAAAATGATAAATCTGTTGCACTGATAAGAGCACATCCTTTAAGGATGCAGTATAGCATGGAATAACAGAATATGGGCTTATATATTAGTATTTTCTTCAATTAGCCTTAAGTTATATCTAATTTGGACCTGTGAAATGAAACCTTTGAATGTGATGCTCCTGGTGTACAGGAGCACCTTATTTCAGTTGCTTGGTAAGAATAAATTGGTATTTAACTATTTTTTAGAGTTTAAATGTAATTTATATGGAATGTTAAAATCTGAAAATTCTTCAGAATAAGTAAAATATAAAACAGAGTATTTGCTAAATATGAGTATGTGGATTTAAAAGATGGATCACACCATCAGCAAAGAAACACGAGAAAGAAAACCCCACACAATATATGCTGCAATAAAGAAAGTGCTGGTTTCCAGCAGTCTGTATTTGACTACATCAGCCCATTATCACCTGGGATGACAGCTCTCATGCTACCAGACAAGAAAAAAGGCCCCCAGAAGCAAAATTCTAATGATGTTTCCCAGTTGTCTGCTCTTCAGTGAATGGACTGCTGACCATTACTGTGAAATGCAGGAAATATCTCATATGATTAGCAGTAACAAACATGGCCTAAAAGACTGAGCACAGCAATGAAAACTGACATAATTTTTTCAAATTTGGATAATAACACAGGCAGAGTCACAGGTGTGCAGTAATGAGAAGACAAATTTCCTCATAAGTGTTGTGTTTTTTGGAAGGATAACAAAATGACTGACTGTTCCGTATAGGCAAAATACATCTATAAAGTTAGCATTAAGCATCCTAGAAAAGACTGTAAGAAAAATGACAAACATTGATTTACCAAACGTTATATAAACAAGTTCCTCAAATCTGTTTAATGGGGATATAAATATGACCACCTTCATCACTCACTGAACACTGTTCGTTTTTCACACAGAATAAGGAGAGGTTCTGTTGGAAAAAACTGTTGAAAACAAGCTAAGCAATACTATGTCTACATCCACACAGCCTTCAATCTGACACTTCTTTACACTGGAATACTTGACTTCATAAACTCTTATTTTTATTCTTAATGCAATATATTAAATATTTTAAAAGAAACCAAAACATGTAACACTTTATCACCTTTATTGCATTTGAGGTGATAGTACTTGAACCACTGAAGTTCTTATTTGAGAAGTATTAACCTATTACAACTGATTGAACTGAAAGTCACATCACTGAGGTTTAAGCAACCTGTCCCCTATCAGATTCTCAGATCAGACTAGTTAGAATCCTGAGCAACCCATCCTCACTGTGAAGCTGGCTCTGCTGTGAGGGGGATTAAACCAGGCTACATCCAGAGGTCTCATCTAACTTAAAACATTCTATCATTCCATGAATTCAAGGTAGGTCAAAAAATGTATTTTAATTTCACTTTATTCTCAACATTGAATACAATGTTAATTTTGAAAAGTTAAGAAAACTCCACAAGTGACATGCATTCAAATGGCAGACATTAAATTTGTTAATGTTTGTTAAAAAGCTCAAAATGGTAACAGTGCTGCAAAAGAACTCTATGTAGATGAGCATGCAGGGTGCTGGTGGAAATCTTAACACTTTAAAAGATACAAAGGACTCAGCCTTTGGCCAGCAAACGTACAGAGCTTGTTTGCATGAAGGAATCATTCTGGCCTTCCTGCAGATTCAGCACGAACTATGGGCAGTCCAGCTTTTCCTTGGCAGGTATAAACAAACATATAACATAATATTCTATACTTCTAGCTCCAATCTTGGGAATACTGTAGCATCTTCTCTTCCTTCCTCAACTTCAAGTTAGATCACAAAACAACACTTTTGTTTTTAAATCCATGAAGGATGCTGTAGATTACCGTTCCATCCTAGTATGGAAATGAAAATTGGAAATTCCTCTTTTTCCCATTGGGAAAGCATGCAAGCCAGCCCATTTCTCCACACTGTCAAAGTCTCCCTGAAAAGAAGTCCTTTGCTTTGATTCATTAACTGCTCTCCCTAACTTCAGTTGTGAACTTGCTGAAGGCACACTCCTTCCTGTTCTCCAGTTCATTAATATCAAACAATACTGGCCACAGTTTCAATATCTGAAGAACACTACTGGACACCAGATGGCTTTTGTATTATCCCTCAGCACAGCAGTCCCAACAGTTGTCTAACTTCCCTTGCTGCCAACTCACCCAAGAAATCCACCTACATTTTGGTTACAAAAAGGCTATAAAAGATCACATTGTATGCTTTCCTAACATCAAGATAAACAACATCCAACATTCTTTCAGTCACTCATCTCATTGTAGAAGACAATTTGCATTTGACTATCATCCTTATGTACCCAAAACCAGCTTCCAGATCTGCCCCATAATCTTCCCAAACACCACAGCTAGGCTGACCTTCCTATTGCTCCCCACATCCTCCTTCTTGACCTTCCTGAAGATGGGTTTGATGCTTGTTTGTTTTCTCTGCTCCTTTGGAATCTCCTAATCACCATGAACTTTCAAAGATGACAGGGAATAGCTTTGTAATGATAGCAGATGGCTCCTGCCAGGATGCTTGGATACATCACACTCTGTCCCATAAATTTTTGTACATCAGATTTGCTTAAGCAGTTCCCAGCTTGACTTTCTGTACTGTAGACAATGCTTCATTCACTCTAACTCTGCCATTACACTTGGGGACCTGGGAAGTCCAAGAACAGTCCTTATCATTAAAAAGACAGAAAAGTCCTTGAGAATTGCTTCCATGTCCTTTTGTAACCAGATCATTTGTCAGGATTACGATGAATTCTAAGCCTTTTCACAGGGTTTACCATTCACTTCAGCGTAGTACTGCATGCATATAGGCATGCATTCTTTCCACATACAATAAAGAAGTTACTGAGTGACACAGACTTCTTAAAGATTCTGCTTGAAAGACCACCTACTTTGAGATTAAGCCTTTAAAACAAAAACAATCCTAAGAACAATTTTTCATTTATCCATAACAACCGAATGATTATTATAACTAGATGAAATCTTTAGTTTGCTTGTAAGATGACAGCAGTGTCAAGAATCTTAACACCACATTGACTTTCAGCAAGGAATTCTGTATGAATCAGCCCTAGTTACCTAAAGGCACTCTCATATCCACAATTGTACAGATCCCCAGGGACCTTATTATTAAATTTAGACTAAATAACAACTCATTTAGACAAGTCTGTTTCTTTTAAAGAGGAATCTTTTCAACTACTTTGAAACCTCCTGATTATAAGCCATCTTGCTGCTCATGGCAGCCTTCGTTATGGTGCATTAATCAAGCTTCATTGTAGCTTCCAGGGGGCCAGAGTTGGGAGGAATCAACTGTTTCTCAAAAATCATTAATACAGATTAGAATCCTATAAGAAAAAACAAACAAACCAAAACAAACAAACAAACTTAGAAGAATGCTGTAGTCAGACAACAGGCAATACTGCTTCTTGTAGGATCTTAATCAATACTCAACACAGTTCACTCTTCTGTAACACTTGATACATACTCAACTTCAAATTCTAATTAATTAACTTAAAAGACTACCATACCTAGAGTATAAAGCTTTAAAGATGCAGAGATCGAGGCAGCTAAGGACAGGCATGGAGAGAATTTGCATCTAAAGAGGCTTTGTCCAGACTTCTCTACATAGCTAATGGAAGAAAAACTTATAAGAAGCATTTGTCATTTCTGGTTTGTGTTGATGCTACTAGAAAGGAGCTGTAGCTGGCTGGGCATTTTCCCTGACCAGCAGGACTCCAGTACTTCACAGCACTGTGAATTTTTCTTTTCTCCTGCACTATAACATTTAATCTATATGCTAAATGAAGAAGAGCTTATTAGAACTTGGTTGAAAAGAGCTGAAGAGAACATTTGTTGGAAAAAAAAAACCACAACAGTAATTACTGATTTACTTTGAATCTCTGTGTACTGCTCGTATTGATTCTTGTAAATTCAACCTTTTTCATCCTAAGAGAAAAAAAGAATATATAATGGCAAGAAATTTTACTCAGCTGTAAACTATTTGTTTGTATTGTATTTATGTAGAATACATAAATAGAGCTTTTTTCCTCTACTTTACATGTTTTTTTTTTTTTTAAAGGAAAATGTAACAAAAGTCTATATCAGTTATTTAAAGATCAAAAACTGAACAACAAACTGACTTAAAGATAGAGGTAGTACGTAAAAGAATAGAATAAAGCACAATAAGACCTGAATATTTTTGCTCATATTTACTTTCTCATTAACTAAGAAATCTGAAGGAAGAAGATACCTTTAGAACATACAGGTGATGTGTAAACACGACTTTATTAATAACCATCACAAGATTATCAGCTTTTTCAAGTTGACGAGTGACATGAAACTGACACAGAATTTGCAAGGTTACATCCTTGGCAACAAGGCAATCAGCTTTTCAGCTACAGATCAGCAGTTTAAATTCTCTTCAAGCTAAGCAAGGAAGAATAGACACTCCTTGTGATGTGATGACATTGAACTAGTTGTGAAAGGCAGTATTTTCAAAAAAAAATAGTGCTGAGATTTTCAAAGTAGTCTGATACAGTTTTAAGAAGTTACTGGAAGGAGTTGTGGCTATCTCTGTGCTCTAAATATGGGTAGAAACTAAGTAAAATTTTTAATTTTCATTTTGTAGCAAATTAAGGTTGGGTTTTTCTTTTTCTTTTTTTTTAAATAGACTACAAAATAGTTCTAAACAAGTCAAACTCATTTTCTCCCTTTATATTACTCTTACATGAATTCATACCATGTGGCATGTCTGGGACTGAATGGTCAGTGTGAGAATGAATCCCCCAGGCACAGCAGGTTTGTGAGACAGCTCCATGAGGAACAGAGCAAATAAAAGGGAGAAACCAACTGTATGAATTTCATGCTCAGTATACAAGACTTGACAGACAATTATGATTTTGACAGGCTTCTATTATTATCATTACTTATTTTTATTTTTTTTTACACATTGCTGAATCATGAGGGAAATGTGGGCTTACAAAAGGCACTGATACTGCTCACAGGATTCCAGGCTACTTGTCTATGAAACTTGCTTTTTTTTTTTTTCCTTTGTTAATTTAAATGCAAAATTCAATTCATAGAATATATTCTAAGTAATGAAGAAAACCTAGGGAACGTATCACCCTTTGAAGAGTCTTGTGTCAGGAATTCCATTCTCTCTAAAGCACACCAACCCACACTAGCTGTCACAACATACTACTGAACATATGAAGAAAAGGTTTACTTTTTATTTTTATGAAGCAGTACTTCCAATGACAGATATTTCTCCTAAATAACTTTTCTATGAAAATACATATTCTCAATGTTAAGTCAGCTACCTGACTTTGGCAATATAAATGGCTTTAAAAACATTTAAATAATTTTATCTTGTTTAGTAGTTGGATACAGAGGATTTCTTCACAGAGAAGCATAAGTGCAAGGACAAGCAAAAGCTTTAGAAAACAAACCAAGGATAAAGGTATAATCATTTCTGTTAATTTATAGCCTACCAGGAAAGTCAGCTTTGAGTAACTTCTTTTGCAACTGATTCTACACATTGTAATACCTGTTTTAATTGATATTTACACAGAAACACACTCAATCTCAGAATTCCACCTACAACGCCTCTTCAGCTCCACCAGTCTTCTTGGTTCTTTAGCTCAATATCATAGTTTTAGATATACAACCTAATTTTGCCCTAGCAATAGAGTTTTCATCAAATGTATTTTTTTCCCCAGGAAATATCACCAAAATAGTACACAATCCTTTGAAAATTATTATCTCTAATTGTGGAAAGCCAAAAAAAAAATCTTCAACTTTTGAGGTTTAGGAGTATGGTCCAAGAGACCATCTTCTGTTTGTTTTATGATGATGCAATAAGTTGGGGTTATTACAATTGTGGCTGAACTTGATGTTTGGTTTTCAGACTCTCATGGACTTTTGCTCAGCTCACAACTATTGAATGTGTTATTCCTGGAAGCTTTTGGTGGTCTCCTTATGGAAGAGGGGAAAGCGGTAGTATACAGTCTGTCTTTCTAAGACACCAAGAATTCTAAGAAATCTCAGCATTTTAAAATATACTACTACTTTCACTGTACAACAGAAAATGTCAGATTCTCAAAAAGTCATATGAAAAATGCAGATTAAAATTTCTTTTCAGAAATGGGAAAATGAGAACCATCAACAAAACAATGACATGCCAGCACTTTGCAGGCAGCGTGCAAGTATTTCATCATGATAAATTTCGAGATTTGCTTTATGTTTCAACATAACAGTCAGAAGACCACAATTATCAGATGAGTTTTACTGAACTGTGGTACACTTACCAACACAACTTAGCAAATTTGAAGTGCCACATTAGCTGGTACTAGTAAAGAAGTGATCAAGAAACAAATACATAGAAATACATTTAACTCTCTAGTTATGGGGCAGAGATTTAAGGCAGTGTTTTCACACCCTTAATTAGGATTCCCAACAATTGTGTTATTAGTACATAATCTTATAGTGTAAATAAGTTACAACAACAACAACATTGGACCTACTTCAAAAGCCTTTTTTTTCCATCCTCTTTTTCATCAGATTTTTCACTATCATAAACAGTAAGATATTATAGGAACCACATCAAACTACATTTAATATCTCTGTATACAAATATTTAGATAAACCTATTTGTCAGGATATTTCCTTGTGGTTGGGGGGAGAGACAAAAAAAACAAAAACAAAACAAAAAAAACAGACAAGAAACCACAACCAACCAACACCAAAAAAAACCACAAAAAACAAAAAAAAAAACCAACAACAACCAAAAAACTCTAAAACAACCATGCAACCATTCATGGATCTTACGTAAAATCTACATATGTCAAAAAGTATGATTTATCTCCCTTGAAACATCAGATATACTTAACAGAAAGCACTTTAGGAAGAATTTGTGTTGGTGCTCATGCTCATTTTCAAACCAGTATAAACAAACAAACTTGTCTAGACACTGTTATAACCAAGGGAAACAAATGTTGCAGTCACCTCTCTTTTGCTATTGCAACATTCCTACTAAGAAAATAAGTAGCTGGAAAACCGACCAGGGAGAGTTCTATTGCCAAAATGAAGAAAAGCCTGAATATAGGAAAAGAGCAAGTTTGTCCTTTCTTTACTGCAGTGCTTTCTTTTTACACATGAAGCAGCAAGAAAACATTTTAAATCGCCTTTTCAAAATGCAATTTCTTGTTTCACAGTGTTTCTAGCAACACTATGCTGTAAAATTTCTCAATTTTTGTAAAATTCAATGGGCATCTTGGATTAAAGTTCAGTGTTCTCTAAATCAGGTATAGAACAAAGGCTATTTTGGAGTGATATTCACCTGTATCATGAGAACAAAGAAAGCATTTCTTCAAGCTCATCCTACCTTGCGTCACTACTGTAGGGCAGACAGCTAATTTAGAGCTTTGTATAAAAGGGCAATTTAAGATGAATAACTAAGCCCTGTACTGAAAGCTAGAATAGATCCCTGGAGTGAGGGAAATGGGGCTCAAAGCTAGGAAATAGCAGAAAAATGGGGAACACGCCTCGAAAAAGGAAGAATCCTAGAATCCTCGCAGTGTTGACTGAAAAGAGAGCTCAAGTTCAGTACTTCAAGTCCTATTTTTATAGGGGTCCCATAAACTCCTGAAGAAACTTGAACACATTGGAGAAAAAACGAACTTCTCTCCCCCATTTTCTTAAAAAAGAAAGAAAGAAACAAAAATAACCAAAACACCCACAAAGAAAAACACTGAGAAAACTGTATGGAGCGGTTAGTTATTACCCAACAGAACAATTAAGCTGTATTAAAAAAAAAAAAAAAAACCTCAAGCAAAACAAGTCATTCAAATCTTTGCTATTACAGGAAGCAATTTTGTCCTGAACACAATTACACAAGATTACCTTTCAGCCTGATCTTTAATTGAAGTTCATGCATCACCCTAATAACAATAAATTATACAAAACACATTTACATCTCAAATGATAAAATGCGGAGATATCCACTGTTCTGAACTACAACAAAAAAAAAGTCCCTGTCTCACATCTAGGCACTTTCTGCCTTACCTACCTTTAAAATTACACACTTTCTCCCCAGGATAACTCTCAGTCCTTGCATCTGTGACACAAAAAATCAGTATCTGATTTTCTCTATGACACAAAAATTAGTTCATAAGCTTACTCACATTCATAATCAAAGCACACACAGACAAACCTACTATTTGCATTGAGAATTGACAGAGATGCAGAAGTGAGTACTGAAGCCTGCACAAGATGAAGAGGAACCGAAAGCACAAGTTCGGAAGGACCCGGGAGAAGAAATAACTTAATGACACACAAGAGGAATATCTAGGAATGAGGCATGATCCTCACAGGTTTGTGAAGATCTTCAGGTGCAAGAAAATTGCTTCCCCCAAGTAAATCATCTTAAAAACTCTTCTCTGTGTCAGAGCACATTTTCATAGTTTCACTGCACTCTCCTGCTTCTTTATAAACAAAGAGATAAGGCAGTTTGAGCTCATATCTGTCGAGCTAAAGCTCACCCACTTTTGTTGGTCAGCCTGCATTCCCCTTCCGTTTCTTCCCCTCTTGTCCAACAGTATGCATACAGTATCTTCACATAAAGATGCAGCCCAGCACCATTCCCTTCCTGAAGGCTGTCAGCCCATAAAGCTGCTCTCCTCCATAGTTTATAATGAGAAACAGCAATGATTAGGGCTCTATGATGAAATTAGCACTTTTTGATATGGTTGAATACCATTTCTTGTTTTAAGAGAAAAGCAGAGTAAGGAAATGTAGACTGAAAAGGAAATTCTTCCTGCAAGGAGTTTGTTTAATTGTTTTTGTTCAAGTTAATGAAGGGAGACAGATGATGAACAAAATGAATAGTCTGCACCTGTAGGCAAATGAGGACACATTAGTAGGCCAGCTCTTCCACAAAATATAAGGTTTCAATGTATTTAATTTGTTTTCTGTGACGAAAAGCTCTTAATAACCAGTAAGACACTGCTTTTTTTCCTCCTTGAGTAAATGGCAGGGGATTTTAAATGGATGTGTTTTATAAACACAATCTGTATGTTAAGTTCTTCTGGGGGTTTTAAATTAAAGCTTTAATCACCGGGGCACATAATTATTTCATGTTTTGCTTAAGTCTTAAATTTAAAACACACACACAAAACAAACAAACAAAAACAGAAAAAAAAATCCAAGAAAAACAGATCGACAGCTTTCTCTGAGAAACCCAAAATTTCTCACTCTGAAAAGGCCAGAGATGAGGATGTTAAATCTTCCTCTGTCCTGAAGACAGAATGAAAGCAAACAGCTAACATTCTTAGACTCTTAAGCAATGCTGCTTTAATGACACATATTCTCACCTTCAGCCACCAGAAAACTGTATGACCAGAAGACAAAATCTGCAATTATTTCTTTTTACTATCCAATTTGTGAAGATGATTTGTCAGATTTGTTATACAACCTGTATTATTTGTCCACTGAGTGCCATCAGAGCTTCCCAAACCTACTTCACTTCCCCATCTGCTCAGTGATTCACTGGCATGGACCAAAAGCATTCACTGCAGTCACACTGTCTGAACTGTGCTCATACAGCACAGATACATTTAATAACACTTTAATTACAGCAGACAGTTCCTTATTTCTTCAGACTGTTAAACAATTATTGAGTTTTTTCAAACACTACAGCAAGAATGTATTACAAATATATACAGAACTTTGGAAAGTTAGGACAACAAATAATGTATTTCTAACATTACAAGCAAAATCCTAGACGAACTCACAGAATTTCCCAAGTAAATTAGTTTCTTTCCTTTCCCCACCTGTCTCCCACACCAAAAAAAAAAAAAGGATACAGCTAGGGGGTGTGCCCTTTCTACTCCCTTCCAACATTGTAAATTGGACTCCTCTCTGAAACTTGCTGTTGATGGCTCCACATCTCTTATTTTAACCAGTTTTAATAGCAGTGAGGTTCAGTGCCTTGCAAAAGAATGTGACAAGAATGCTTCTGTCACTGCAAGACTGTAAGAGAGTCTGCCTTTAATGCATTATATATGTACATAATTACATAGATATATATAAATAAAACCATATACTAAATATTTTATATTTATGAAAACGAAAATTTTTTAATTGCCAAAATCCTCAGCCATTTTCTTGCAAAGGAGTCTGAGTCCCCCAGCGTTTTCATTCTGAAACTAGCAACTATTGTGTATAGATCTAGAAGGTGATCAAAACACTGCAACATCTTGATAAGAAAACTAGATCCTAAGCTGCTAAATAAATACATATAATTAACAAACTCAACCACCACAAACAGCATCCTCTTTAATGTTACATGAGATTTCCAAGCAAACTGATACACACAGGCATGTACACTTAGTATTCGCACATATAAATCGACATGTTCAACCACCAACCTCTTGTCTTTTGCAGGATCAGGTGTGTACGTACATAATCTCAGGCAATCAGCAATATTCCAGAATCTCTTAGGCAAGGCACACAACACACCTGATTGATTTCCAAGTTCATTGTGTTTTGGAGGCACTATCAGCTTCACAGCATGCACATATATTTCTGTTGCTGGCACAAATCTCCCTTCTACCACAGTCAACCCTGCTTCCCTTAGGTAGCCACTCTGATATGCACCTTTCCTGGATTCTGACGAATGCTTTTCCTGAGCCAAGATAATCAGTTCAGGATCTAAATAAAGAAATAGCTTGTTTCAGGAGACTGCAGTTCTACAAAGGTGCAAAGAGACCATTTTAATTTAAGTGAAACAGACATTTATCGATGCTGGGTTAATATCCAGCACATTTATCTTGTGGCAAAGGACAGTGAATGACTACAGGTCTGGAAAAGGGAGAACGTAATTGTCACATTTGACTTCATGACTCCCTTGCTTTTGTGGGTTTGTAACAGACAGAACAACATATGCTGCAACTACACCAAACCTTTGTTATGAAGCAGTCTCAAAGTCAGCAGGTACACACGAATGTTGGTGCGTCTCTACCAAGAGCTTATTCTGTTTTTCAGATGACATCCTGGGTAAGGCTGAGCCCTATTCTGCCAGGCCGGAGCACTCTTAGCACCACTCAATCAAGGTATGATTCACAATGCAGCTTCTCATTTCCAAAAATACTACAAGAAGACTCAAGGAAACTTCCATTGCAAAGAATGCATTTGTGATAGACTTCTCTGCAAAAGATCTGTGTAGGGAGACAGCATCATATGAAGACATCAAGAAAAACAAAGCTCACACAAACCAAACTTCACAGCTAGTACTCAAGACTACGATCAGAAAATCACCAAAGGACTGCTTTCCAGAAAGATCACATTGCTTAACACACACACACTGAACCTTGGCAATATTCACGGAGGAAAAAAGACCTAGGAATCTAAGTCCCATTTTAGAATAACTTAGCAGGGTACCTACCACCTTCACTGCACCTCGCAAACTCCATAATTGGCCTACCTATTCATCCCACACTTATTATAATGTCTTATTTATATTATAAGTTTAGATTTTCCTAGAAGCATCAAGGTACCTACAGTATAGCAACACAACACATATTTCAACATGTTTTTCCAGCTACTTAAACAGCTTTCAGTGGTTAGGATCAAAAGTTTTTTGGACGCTTGTTGCTGTGGTTTGCAGAAAATATTCATAGGAGCCAAGCAGTTTTGGGAGACATACTGACCATGAATGTGAACGTACCTGTATCCTTGAAAAAGAGAAAAGCAGCTGCAGGAGTAACTCCTGCTTCCATTCTCTGCTAACACCGTTCCTTCTTTTCTGTCTTTAGCAATGACACTTGTCAATGGAAGACTGAGACCCAGTCTCCATGGTACAACACATTTAATTACACTATTCATACATTTAAAAGAAAAAAAGAGGGTAAATAGTGTAGAGAATGCCAGTGAAATACCTGAAAACCTAATGCTGCTTTTACAGTCTCTTGTTATGGAAAATATGCATAGATTTAAAGAGTTGCAATGATTTTAATAACAAGGGATGCCTAACACCATAGGATATGAAAGTCTTCAGGGATATATTTATGAGAACATCCTTAAGTTTCAGCCAGAAAAGACTAGAAGAAGGGCAACAGTAATGATGGCGTTCCTAAAGTGTAAAATAAGTTAGTGAAATGCATACGTGCCTTTTCTCAAAGTAAGCAGGAATTTAAAAGAGCACGACCAGCATATCAAGGAAGGTGATCCTCCCCCTCTACTCTGCCCTAGTGAGGTCACACCTGGAGTCCAGTTCTGGGCCTCTCCATTCAAAACCTCATAGAGAGAGTCCAGCAGAGATGGATTAGGGCCTGGAACATCTCCCTTGTGAGGAAGGGCTGAGAGATCTGCAACTGTTCAGCATGGAGAAGACTGAGCAGGAACCTTCTTTATAAATATCTAAAGGATGGGAGTTGAGTCAGTGGGACTAGGCTCTTTTCAGTTGAGTGCAGCAAGAAAACAAGGGACAGCAGGCAAAAAACAGAATATGAGAAGTTCCATACATGAGATATTCAACAGCCGCTTGGGCACTTTCCTGTGTGACTTGTTGTAGGGAACCTGCTTTAGGCAGGGGTTGGTCTCAATGGTCTCCAGAGGTCCCTTTCAATCCCTACAATTCTGAGATACGGGGGTTTCCTCCTGAGCTTCGACTTCTGGTTCACTTTTCAGAAATTGTCAGTAATTTTCTCTGTTAATACCATTCTAACACGAACAGAAAAACTGATGATAAATTATTGATTGTGGTTTGAAATATTAGCAAATTTACTCCCATTATTTTCTCTGCGAACATTTCCTTGCAGAAGAATCAGCCAGCCTGGGTGCTACTGAATGCACTGCTGCTGCCTGGTGTGTGCTGGTCAGTGCCTCTCAGCACAGCTGCACCTCGTCCCTGCCATGGCTGGGGTTGGGCTGGAAGACCTTTCAGATCCCTTCCAAAACAAATCATCACACGGTTCTTGCAGCCCTTAAACACTGTGGGGCTTCAAGTACTCCCCAACAGGCATTCCTGTTCCTACAGCTTCACGTGCAAGAGTTTACCCCTGTGCTTTAGAACATTCTTTCAAAAGAAACAGAAACAAAAGAGTTACAAAGTTTTTGGCTAAGGCAGCATAATACTACACAGGTCAACTACACACCCCTCTCCATCGGCTACCTAAGCAGGCCAACGATGCTATTTCACAGCTGGATCTTCAGACTGCCTCTCCTGGCTTTAGCTGGGGGTGACTTCAGCCACGCCGGGGTGCGTACGTGAGTGAGTAGCGTTACAAAGCTCTGATCTCTGTCACTTAGCAATAACCGCCCGAAGGAACCAGACGGTGCCTGCCGTCAGCGCACTCATTTTCACCTGATTTTCCTACCGCCGCCGCCGCTCATCATCTCCCGTTCCCGGCCACACCGGCGCTTCCCGTCAGGCTCCTCCGGGCGCCCGACGCCCGCCCCGAGCAGTGCCCCGCGGCACATCGCCGGCGGCAGCTCTAATCCCGGGCCCTAAGAGGCATTAGTGCCGCGCCAAGGAGCAGCTGCCGCTTCTATAAACTTCCTTAAAGGTTTACAGGGAGTTGCCTGGGCTTAACAGGCAGACGAGAGGGTGTCTCGGTCAGACCTCCTCCCCGCCGCGACACCCACTGTCCCGTCCCGTCGAGCCGAGCCCGCGGCAGGGGCCGGGTGCGCGCCGGGAAGGCGGCACAAAGCGCATCCTCCGCGGCTTTGTTCGCGGCTGTCCCGCAGCCCGGCCCCCGGCGCAGCCCCGCTTCGCCGCCCGGCCCCGTCGTGTCCCCCTCGCCCTCCTGACCGCGCTCCCCCAGCCTCCCCGCCCCCGCCGCGCCGCAGCCGCCTCCCACCTTGGCTTTGCCAGCCTCCAGCTTCTTCAGCCGCTCCTCATCCTCCATGGCGTCTGTGCGGGGAGAACAGAGCGTTACGGGCGACGGCAGGCGGGCACACCCCCCTCAGCCGAGGCACACGCAGCTCGCTGTCCTGTCCCGTCCCGTCTCACAGCGACGACAGCTGCCGTGGCGGGGACACCGGCGCCGCCATCTTCATCTCCACGTAAACACGCGGCCGGGGAAAGTGACGTGGCTGCCAGCTCCTCCTCCCGCCGCCATCCCTTCCCTCCCCGCCCAGCCCCAGCCGCAGCGCACTCGGCCCGGCCCGGCCCGGTTCGGCTCAGCTCAGCCCAGTCCAGTCCCACCGAGGCGCCCCCTGAGGCGGCGACTCTGCACCACCGGACCCCACAGCCTCGAGCCCGGCCACGGGCACCGCTGGGGGGGAGCGGCGGGAGCAGCGGCGCGGCACACCCCCTCCACACCCCTGCTCGGGGCGGGGGGCTGCCTCTCGCACAAAGGAACGGCGCTGAGGAGAGCCTGCTGCTCGGCGTGCCTGCAATGTCTGAGCTAACGCTGTCAGTAACGTGCAGCGCTGCTGCCTTCTGCCGTCTCGCAGGTCCGCCCTCTGTGGCTGCAGTGCTCCTTTTGGCAGTTTTGAATCTCTACGCGTTTTCTTGTTCCTACGTGTGGCTCAGCTTCACGAAGCGCGGATCTGAACCGAGGAGAGACAGGAACGAGCTTTGTGTTACACTGCATAAGGCTGACAACAAAGGATGCGCAGTCCCCCTGCTTCAGTCACCGAATATACACTCATTGTGTCACGGGAGTGGAAACAGTTGTGTTAAAATCACAATGGGGAATTGGACACACGGCTGTTAAATGCTAATAGGATTTCTATACCCCATCATTCGACACAAAGCCATATTCTTTGTATTGCTTAATTATTACTTAATATCGTCTCCTAAATGCGCGACTTGCGTAACTAATAGCAAATTTGCATTGCATGTTCGCGATGTGCTTTTTCTTTCGGTTGCTCGTGAAGTCAGTTCCATTTCTGGTGCTGTGATGAATGGCTCTGGCTCACGCATTCCTGCAGAGCCTTTTTTGGTTGGTGTGTAACAGCTGCATGGGAGCAAACAGATACGTCCTTCTGCATTTAGAATAATTCTGCTGCATTACATGCAAAACCCAAAAGCTTTCTGAATGTACTTAGATCTCAGCCCTGCTGATCTTTTTAACGCAATTCACATTTTCTACTTTTTTTTTTTTTTTAAGTTTAAAATGTACGTGCTCATTAAGTATACATCTTTCTTTGGCTGAATTTTCCAGCAAAGACCGGATGCACTCCAAGAAATGCCAAAAGAAAATATAATTTACACAGTATTACTAACCAAGACCAAGACAATAATAATAATAATAATAATAATAATAATAATAATAATAATAATAATAATAATGGGACTCTGAGCAGCAGACTTCCACACCTGTATCACTGCCCAAGTAAACTAAACCCACAATCAGGAATTTTTCAGTGTCTCCCACTCCTCCTAACAGGTATAACATTTCACAGAAAAGCCCGAAGTCATCTGTTGACAGATCAGTACATACATTGTGCATTTCTGTACTTTAAAATGATATCCTCAATCTTCATTTGAAAAGGAAATGAAAAATATTAATGTCAAAAGCAAAAATCACCATCCTTGGCAGCAAATTACAAATGTCTTCATTACACTTCATGTTTAAAACAAACATGTTTCAGTTCAGGTTCTCAGACCTTGCTATTTCACTGCAGGAAAAGCATGCTATATAGAAAAACAGCAAGTGAAACTGAAATTAAGAATTGATTAAGGAGGAAATACTTTCATTGAAATACAAATGTAGTTGAATTATTCCCTTAAATTTGTGTTCCCGGTTTAATAAAACCAAGCACTTGATGCAAGGCCTTTGCAAATGGAAGTGGTTCCTCTTCCCAGGAATTCCAGAGGCCCCTGAGGGAAAAATAAATGAGCTGTTCTGTGCAGATGACATTCCTTTGGGCTGATGGAGGCCGCTGTCAGAGAGCTAGCTGTTAGGTGTCAGTAAAATTTCACACATGCATGACACTATGCTAGTAATTTCTTAATCAGTAAACACCCCATTTAGAAGATAATTGCAAACTCCCCAAATCCCATAATTAAATGGGTTCTTGAGTTAATGCTAAGAATTGATGAGCCTAATTTTCATCTCACTTACAGGCTTTATAGCCATGTAATTTTAATGGATTTTAGTTAAACACCTAATTCACAACAATTAACTTTCTAATACTCATTGAATTTACACCAGTTAAATATGTAAGCTGATTTTATCAGTGACAGATGGGAAGTGAAACATTTCTATTACAAGATAAAAAATGTAGGTCAGATATTCTCCCAAACAGGAGCGACTGGTTGGGCCCAGGCATGTATTTACATACGAATATATGGGTTAATTCAAAAAGTTCATAAAAAACTGCTCCGAACCATGAATATGGGAACTAAGTTTTGGATACATTGCTCTGTAACAATGACAAAAACATATTTACTGATAGGATGTTTCTCTAGTGGTGAAACTCTACCTGTTTCATGGCCCTTCTGTTTGCTTTATGCTCTGCTCAGTGAAGATATGCCTGGTGGCATTCATAAGGGCGCTTTAGTGGACTGCAGGGCCGCAAGATGAAGTATAGGGACAATGTGTGATGAAAGTCAAAGTTCTAGTTAGGAAATTCCAGTTCTGTTCTTATCTCTTGAAGCCAGAAGCAGAGAGGGATACCAGATCAGAACATGCTGCTGGAAGATCCCAAGTGTAAATAAGATGTAAAAATTAAAAAATACCACACACACAAACTGATACAACTCTAACAGCAATGGTTCTGCTGTGTATCAGATATGCTGCTCAAAACCTACCTGACAGGATAGCATTTTCAATTACAATGAACATTAAATGCATCAAGTGATGTGAAAATAAGAGGCACCTCCATCTGAGAGGCGACCCTGCCAAAGATTTTACTTGATCAGGATGTGCATTTGCATTCATTAAATCTAGTGAGGCTGATTTACCTGATTGTGAGGCAGAGCCTCACTGCTTGCCTCTCAGACATGGAAAGCTTCCCCACTGATCTGTAACACAGGCATTCACCCAAAACGTGCATAAAAGTTAGCTTGCTAACATGCTTCTGTCACATGGAAAGTCTAACACATAGAAGTGTTTTTATTGTTTCCAAACACAAACATTTTTTCTTCTGCTAAAAGGAGAGTAAAATGACTCATACAAAAGTTGTGAAGTGCATACTTCTTTTTTTGTGATATTACAATAGTACACACCTCCTGGAGTTGCATGTCTTTGTTTTCTGAATCCTGGAGCTGTACAGTTTATTGTTTGACAAATTGTAAGCTCTATGTGTCTTTTTTTCTTTGGGCATATTTGAGTCAATTCCCTAGCATTTGATTAATTAAGATATATACTGTTGTATTTGGTTGCTGTTCTCATATAAATAGTGGAGCAAGGGAGAGGCAAGACTCTAGCTGAGAAGTATTGTGAGATGAATAATTTATTCTCCAGGCATAATGTACCAAGGCAGGCAACTTGAGTAAGCTTGTAACTAATACAACTAATTACTTAGGTGACCCAGAAGCATCAAATTGCCTTTTGAGGTATACACAAAAGATTAATTTCTACCACAAATCAGTTATTTGTATCAGTTATAATGTAGAGCTGCTATCAGAGAAACACAGAATGGCTGATGTTGGAAAGGACCTCTGGAGGTCACTTGGTCCAGCCCCTGCTCAAGCAGGAAAGAGTTGGATACCCTTACCTATTACAGTGCTTGTAAACCAAAGTTATCTGTCTCCACCTCAATGTAGTCTTGCAGAAAGAATGTGAGATTACCTTAAAGACAATCTTAACTCTGCTGCAGTCGTCTGTGCCAGCTCTCTCTTATCATCAGCTCTGCAGCTTTTCAAGGGCTTACAAGAAAGTTGGAGAGAGACTTTTTACCAGGGCCTATAGCAGTAGGACAAGAAGTATGTTTTAAACAGTTTTTCTGGTCTGAATATTAGCTTTATTTTTGAATGTGTGAGGGCTGCTCTAAAAGTAGTGTCACCTATTTTATTATGTTGGCCTACAACATCAGAGGTGGATGCTGGTGGTATGGCTGTAGAGGTTGAATCTTCCTGCCAATGTTCTGTAGTGTTTTGTTGCTGTGTGACAGATGGCATCAGAGGGACTGTCTGAAAAAATGGCATCTGATGTGGAAGCGTGTATGAGACAATGTTGTGGGACTGAATTCTGCTAGGAAGAAAAAAAGGTACCCATTGACATTCATCAATGCTTGATGAATGTTGATGGAGACCAAACAGCGGATGTGAACACAGTGAGGTGCTGGGTGGTATGTTTCAGCAGCGTCAACAGTGATATGAAAGTCAAGCCACATTCTGGTCATGTGCAGCTGCCACCCGTGTTGGTGCAGATTTGTAGAAGCATGCGGGCTCTGATTCATCGCTGGTGAAAATGCATAGCTAATGGTGGTGACTGTTGAAAAATACTATCCTGTAGCTGAGAATTTGCTCTCTTAACTAGCATTATTGTGTTCTTTTTATCTGTTGTAGTTTCCATGGAAATAACTAGAAGGCATTACTTTCAGAGCAGCCTATGTATTTAAGGCTGTTCATATGACAGATAAGCGTTCACAGAACTTTGCAGAAAGTTCCACTGGCATCTGAGATGAGGTGCTCAGTGAACCAGAACATGATCACAAAATCCGAATAGCCTATAGCTTCCTATTTTAGTAAACATTTGGGTGCTAAAATTGAGAAGGTTTTTGTTATTTGTATTTTAGCAAGTCTCCAAATACACTGAATATGTAAATACTTTCCTAATGAGAATTAGTCCTAAATCTTTGTGTCATGCTGGGGGCCATGCCTTTTTCAGCATTGTTTGTGGGGAAAAAGGAGCTGGCACGCTAGGTAATCCCATAATAACTGGCAAGTACAGTGAATTTCCTGAGGCTTAACTTCAATACGTACAGGCAAATCTTATTCTACTACCTCAAGTGCTCGAGACATAGCAGAGCTGGGAGGAATGTGCAGCACTTCCAACAGCAGTGTACCCTGCTGACAGCCTGGCAAAAGGATTTATTATTGAACCGCTGCAAAAACATGGTGAGTGCACCGCAAATAAGGGCAGACCTAGTGCACCAGGCCAGTGCATCAGTAGGAGGAACTGCAGTACGGTCACATTCCCACTGAGCCACTCTTTACCCACAGAGAAGCTGTGCATCGAGGCTGGGTTGTTAAAAACAGGCAAAATTCTACAAAAGTCAACAGGGTTGTTGACTGTGGTGGCTCTGCAACATACCTAACTGTTCACTTCTGGCAAATTTAGACAAGCTTTCTTTTTCTTTTTCTTTTTCCTTTCCGCTTTTGGTGGTTGTCATTTGTGAAAGCAGGACTGAACGCTGTGCCCCACGTCCCACTCCCTCAGTCTCACTGTTGCTTTTGCTGTTGCCAAACGTTCACAGGATGGTTACAACCGAAATTAGCCGGGGGACGGAACTGAGGGATGTTTTATCTCATACTGCCATCTCCTGGCAAACGGCTGAGCTACAAATCAAAGTTGCCAACCGGGGCTGCCAGGGGGCAGTACTGCGCGTCGTTGGTGTGGAGGTTTCTCCTTGCAGTGCGGGAGGTGAGGTTCTTAAGTTCAAAGCTTGGGGAGCTTTTTTTTTTTACAGGGGGAAGACGCTAGTAGTTCAGGGTGCCTTTTTCCACTGCCCTCAGTGAAAGAACCTTGAGTGCTTTTCCCTTTGTTTTACTCAGTGTTTGGAGGAATAGACTGCAACAGTTCTGTAGAAGTGAGGACAATGACGTTTAGCTGGACAGTTGCGAGTAGATATTTTACCTCTGACAACTTGATCTGGCTGCCTGATGTAGAGAGCTAAGCAGTATTGGTTATCACCAGTTAACTGGTGAAGAGTAAGCAATGCAGGACTTCAAGGGTGAATGGAGGGAACAATGCCTATACAGTTTCAGAACCTGAATTATATTTGCTAAAGGAGCAGTCTTAATCGTGTTGATCCAGGATATTGTTTCACCTTTCAGTCTTTGTTGCATGTTTCAGGAAATGCCAGCAGCTCCTGAGGTGTGAAGTAGCTCCTTATAGGCTCTTCAGTTGCTGTGGAGCTTGAGGTGGTTGGTGTGTGTCCTTCGTTATCAAGAAAAAACACCAGATTAGCTGTTACTGCTGACATTGGCTCGTTGGAGAAATTCACTGAAATATGCTGAGACTTTACTAACTTGAGTAGCACTGACTGCTTTCAGCAACAAGTAACATGCTCTGGGTGTTGTGAACATTTTTTTTAGTAGTGTGTAGACAAGGATTGATGTATGCTGAGTCTGTTACTTGAAGAAAATGAACAGATAGTTTTCATTCTCTTCAGGGGTTATCATAGGGCTGTTAATTCCTTTCAGTTTGACTTCACTTGTATCATGAACATTACTTAGAGCTGTTAGAACTGCACCCAACTTGATATCATTTCAAAAGAGAAGGCTTGTGGGAGAATGAAAAGTATTATTTTTTGTTCACAGGTGGCTTAAGGTATTACTTTGCAGGGAGCGCTAGCTTCTGGCCTTTCTCTGTCTCATGCTGGAAAGGTTACTTTCGTACAGTGGTTGGAAATTGTCAGATGAATCAACTTGCCTTGAAGTAAACACCTACTGAACAGTCAGCTAGATTGTAACCTAACTTTGATCCCTATTAGCTCTAATCATATATAGATGGCTATGCTCAAATTACTGTACTGAGGTGTGTTGATCTTGAAATTCTTTTTTAAATTATTGGTGTAATGCCTGTGGGAAGAAGTGGCCCCTCAGTGTTTTTGTTGCTGTTAATTACTATAGTACCTCTTTTGCTGTTCAGAATGTGTGTGTTTGCTGTTAGTTATTTCAAAACAAAGGATTAGATTTTAAATGGTTATTATTTTTTTAGACCAAAAATCATTGCTTTTAAAAGCCCAGGAATCTCCTCAGCTGTTAATTCTAAGAGGTGTGAATTCATTCTCCTCTTCTGAAACCTGTTCTGTAGCTTTTTAAATTTTTGTCTTTTAAAGCTTGCCTCGTGAGTATATTCAGCAAGGAGATTTTGCAGAGTTCTTAAAAAAGCATGAAAAAAAAATTCCGATTTCAGTAAATAGGACAAAGGCTCTATTCACTTCAGCTGTTTCTGTTACTGGCTGAGAGAGCGTGCAAAATTTAGGACTTCCAATCTGCCTTTTGGAGTCAGCGGTGTGATGTCATTTCCTGAGCTGTGTGCTGGAATATTCAAAAACTGAGATTTTTAAACAACCAGCTTTCTCTGAAAGGCCAAGAAATGATGCAGTATGCTGAAACTCGTGCAGTTAATTCTAAATTAGAAAGTACTTCCAAATAGTGAAGAGGAACTCCAAAAAGGTGTGCTTTTTACAATTCAGGGATTTTCCACAATATGACTTAGTAAAATTGTTAATCTTTATAAAACAAAATATATCTTTCTTTGTAGCCATGAAACAAATGTGTTGTGCACCAGAATCAAGTGTTGTGATACTGTTTTTACTGAAAAAAAAACAAAAAACAACCTCCTTTGGAATGAAGTTGAAGGACAGCTAGCTACTGTCCTTCTAGGACAACTTTTGTTTAGAAACTATGTATAGGGCATAGCTGGGGAGTGCTTGGGTAAAAACTATGGGAAGCTGGACAGCATTTTAGTTGTCGTAATTTATACTAGTTTTCAGGACTGTCTCCATGAAGCTGAGTACTTTGAGTCATCCAGAACTGGAAAAGTTTAAGATTTATTTTATGTTGAACTGTTTCTTCTTTGATGGCTGGAGATCCTATTTCACATTTCTTATAAATGATGCTCTGAATCAATCTTTGGTTATCTTAATTTGGCTGCATGACAAAAATCAAACATCCGTAAATTGCCCTTTTGATTTTGAAGTAGAAATGAATTTTTTAACAGTTTGTGTTACTACTAATTTGGAGGACTTATTTTGTGCCATTCGTTTTAAATAATTGCTTGCATTTTCTTATTTGGGTTAGATTTTTTTCTTTGATCTACAGCTAATTTAAACGAACCCCAACCTTTTAACACATTCTTTGCTTTGTTTCTAACTGTTGTGTATAATGGTTCTGTTGTACGATTTTTCTTTTCCTCATCTCCAGGTGAGGAACTGTGCAATGAGAGCAGTATAGAGGACTCGGGGTAAGTAAATCAGATGGGAAGATGTGAATGAGGAAGAAGAGCATACATTTATTAGCTCTTTGGAGAAAGTTACTAAGTAGGGAAAGGACTCTAATAAGTGACACGAGGCTTGCTGACATGAGTTTTGTGGAAATCATGTAAATTAACTGGAATTAAACTAATTTGTAAGGTCTATTCAGGTAAGGTTAACAATATACCATTATAACCTTTCTGTTGGGAACTTGACTGAAAGCATTTCTGAAGCCAGTTTTCAAATCAGGTCACTTCAATGGAATAAATTTTTGATCTTACAATGAATGACCAACATACAGAAGCCAGTGTTTCTGAGAAAAACCTTGAAAGTTGTGATTATGGGAAGTACTGGAATTGATTTTCAAGCTAAATTGTAGAAACCTCTGCTTTTGACACTGGATTAAACCTAATGTAAGTAACATGAACCTAATAGGATGGACAACTTTCCATGCAGTAAGCAGTCTGGGAGATGAGAATTGATTTATCTGTAGCTCCAGTGTCTTGATGCCAGTTTTGTTAAATGCTATAGAATATTCTTGATGGGGGATGAGCTTGTTAAATGCTTGTTAAGGAGATACCTTTAAAAACAATAGCAACAAAAAAGTGATGTGATGCCCCTGAAATATAAAAAAGTCTAATTCTTTTTTTCAGATGCATTTTTTTTCTACTGCAAAATTAACTGGTCTTTAGATATATACTTACATACAGGTCTTCTGGTTACACAGCTGATCTTTTTGCTTACTCTGGGTAAAAGTGAGTTTTCATTACTTTGTTTCCTCTTTCTTTTTGGGAACAGTCTGTTGTCTAAAAAACACTTATCTTGGGTCAGAAATCTAGGCAAAATGTAATTCAATAAGTTGTATGCATACAAATTTTTCAGTTCACATTCGATATTGAATATTCAGCATTTCCAGATATAATTTTAATTTCTAGTTACAAGAAAGGTATTGTCCTCCTTTAACTTTCTTCCATAATAATTATAACTATTTCTTTTGTTAGAAATGTCTGTGAGGAGTGCCAGGAAGGCTTGATCCTGACTCCTGTAAAGAAGAAAGGCCGACTCGGGTTGTTTTTGTCTTTTAGTAAGAATCTTAATTGCATTTTTGTCTTTAGTTCAAAATCTGTTAAAATTATAAGTTTGGCCTTGTTTTTATTACAGCTGAAAATCAGAGTGCAAAGAAAGTATATATTTTTTTTTGTCTAGTGTAGTGGAAATGCTAAGTCATGGCTTGAACCAGTGAGTGAGGTCCTTGTATGAAGGCAGGACCAACCCAGGGGAGCTCAGGTGAAAGCAATGCATCCGAGTGACCAGAAGGAGGGCAGCCAGGATCCACCCCTTCCCAGACCTCATTTAAGGGTTGGCAATAGAGGCAAATGCAACTGGAGGTCCCTGCCTACATGAAGACCTTACAGGCCTTAGGAAGGTAAGTAGCTCCTTTCCCTTATTTCTGTGCTTGCTGCTGTCATGTCAGAGCAAATCCTCTTTTGCTATGGCCTGGGACCTTGCTATTTGTCATGGTTTTATGATTTTTATTATCGGTATTCCACATCATAACATCATGTAGTGCATTGGGAGTTAAAGAGTTA
>JANHGO010000053.1:68587350-68628714 GCA_024606505.1 Aquila spilogaster
TAAACATTATAGCCTGGAATTGGATGATCAAATCTCCAAGATGGAGTTTCTCTCTTTTGCAATTCACTCTGATCACTCCGCTCCGCCGCCGCCCGGCCCGGCCCCGCTGACTACCCTCCCTCGGCCTCAGCGCGCCCCCCCTCAGCCTCGCCTCCCCGCCACGCCGCCGCCGCCTCCTCCTCCTCCTCCTACCTTGGCTTTCCCAGCCTCCAGCTTCTTCAGCCGCTCCTCGTCCTCCATGGCCTCTGTGCAGGAGAGCAGAGCGTTACCGGCGGCGGGAGGCGGGGCCCTCCCCGCCCCCTCCCCTCAGCCGGGGCGCACACGCTCGCTGTCCTGTTCGTCCCGTCCCGTCCCGTCCCGTCCCGTCTCACAGCGACGACAGCTGCCGCGGCGGGGCCACCGGCGCCGCCATCTTCATCTCCACGTAAACACGCGGCCGGGGAAAGTGACGTTGGGGCCGCCCGCTCCTCCTCCTGCCGCGAGCCCCTCCTCCCCACCGAGCCCCGGCCGCTCCGAGCGCCTCTGCCCGCCAGCGCCCCCCGCCCGCCCGGCGGCGAGTCCCGCCGGGGCCGCCCCCGGAGGAGCGGGTTTGCACCCCTCCAGGCCGAGCGGGGAGCACGCACCCGCGGCGGGAGCCGAGTGACAGCCGGCCGCGGGCACGGCCGCAGCCGCCGCGGGGAGGGAGGACGGAGGCACCGGCGGGCACACCCCCCTCCACACCCCTTCTCGCTCCTGCAGACGGAAAGGCGGGGGGCTCGCTCTTCCCACAAAAGAACTGCGTCGGCAAGACGCCTGTAATTTGCCGTTGCTTTGATGCAAAGGTGTGAACAGACAATACCCGAGTCCTGCAGGAGCCCTGCCTTCTGCCCTCTCGCAAATCCAACCTCTCTGGCTACAGTGCTAATTTTGACAGATTTGATTCTCTTAAGTGTTTTCTTGCTCCTACGTGCGGCTCACTAAATTGCAAGCTTCCTATAGCACAGATCTAAAGCTTGGAAATGCTTTTTGAGCCTGTGTCGCAGACTATGTAAGGATGACAACAAAGGATGTGTAGCCCCCCCCGTTTAAATTACTTAATATGCACTCATCGTGCCAGAGGAGTTGAAATAGGTATGTTAAAATCACAACTGGGAATACGGCACGTGGCAATTAAATGCTAACACAATTTTTATACCTCAGCATTCGATACAAAACAATATTCTGGGATTATTTAATGTTGTCTACTAAATGTGTGCCTTGTACTGGGAAAGGCGGCAGACCGTCTTACAGCAGCCTTCCGGTACCTAAAGGGGGCCTACAGGAAAGCCAGAGAGGGACATTTTACAAGGGCATGTAGTGGTAGGACAAGGGGTAATGGCTTTAAACTGGAAGAGGGGAGATTTAGATTAGATTTAAGGAAGAAATTCTCCACTGTGAGTGTGCTGAGGCACTGGAACAGGTTGCCCAGAGAGGTTGTGGGTGCCCCCTCCCTGGAAGTGTTCAAGGCCAGGCTGGATGGGGCTTTGAGCAACCTGGTCTAGTGGAAGGTGTCCTTGCCCATGGCAGGGGGGTTGGAACTAGATGATCTTTAAGGTCTCTTCCAACCCAAACCATTCTATGGTTCTATGATTAGATGTTCATGATGTGCTTTTTCTTTCAGTTACCCCGGAAGTCAGTTCCATTTGTGGTGGTGCAATGGATGGCACAGGCTTATACATCCCTGGCAAGCCTTTTTTCATTAGTGTGTAACAGCTGCATGTGAACAGATTCCTTGTTCTGCATTTGGAATCATTCTGCTTTATTAAATGCAAATTCTAAAATGTTTCTGAATTAACTTAGATCTCGGCCTTGCTGATCTTTTTAACACAATTCATTTAGTATACATTCTTTCCTCGCTTGAATTTTCCAGCAATGACCAGATATGCTCAAAACAGAAAAAATGCCAAAAGAAAACATCATTTGCACAGTATTACTGATCAGGACCAAGATGAAAAATATTAGGACTCCTAGCAGCAGAATTCCACAGACATATTACTGCCAAGGTAAACTAAACCTACAATCTGAAATGTTTAAGGATTTTCCACTTCTCCTAAAACACATTACATTTCATGGAAAAGTCTGAAATCATTTGTTGATCAGTACACGTAACGTGCATTCCTGTGTTTACAAGGCAATGTCCTCAACCTTTGGTCAAAAAGGAAATGAATACCATTTAGGTCAAAAGAAGAAAACACCATCCATGGTAGGGAATGACAAACATCTGCATTATACTTTGTTCCATATTTGAAGCAAGCATATGTTTCAGTTAAAGTTCTCAGACTTTGCTATTTCACGAGAGGAAAAGCATGTTATAGAGAAAAACATCAATTGAAAATGAAATTACAAATTACTTAAAGAGGAAATATTTTTATAGAAATACAAATTTAGTTGAGTTCATTCCTTAAAAATATGTTCTCAAGTCAGTAAAAGAAAGTACTTTATGCAAAGCCTATACAAATGGAAGTTTTCCCCAGCAATTACAAAGGCCCAGAGGCCCCTGAGGGAAAAATAAATCACCTTTTCTGTATCAATGACATTCCTCTTGGCTGATGGAGGCCACTGTCACAGAACTAGCTGTTAGATGTCAGTAAAATTTCACACACGCATGATACTATCATAGTAATTTCTTAATCAGTAAATATCCTATTTAGAAGATAATTACGAACTTCCCAAATCCCATAATTAAATGGGTTCTTGAGTTAATCCTAAGAATTGATGGGCCTAATTTTCCTCTCGCTTACAGACTAATTTCCATGTCATTCTAATGGATTTTAGTTAAACACCTAATTCATGATGGTGAAACTCATAAAGATCAGACTGACAGACTATAATAGAGTATTGTGGAAATTACTACTGGATAAAATATCCCAGGGAATAATATTTCCATATTCTCTCAACATTAGAAGGAGAACAGGACTTTCTCTCCTAGGAAAAAAAATCCATACAGTACAATTTCCTACTTCAGCTATTTAAATTCCTATTTTATCATTTATGCAGGGTGAGCTGACTGGAATTCACAACTTGGTTAGCCAATTAAACTTCCAGTTACAGAAAAGCATTAATCTTGCTTGCTTAATTCTCAGAATTGATCAATAATGTTCACTTGCCTAAGAATGTAAGATGGTGCCTAAGAGTCAGGCTAATAACCTCTTTAAAAATTGATGAACTTTCTAACACTCATTGAATTCACGTAAGTTAAACATGTGTAAACTGCTTTCAACAGTAGCATATGTGAAGTGAACCAGATTAACAGGGTAAAAAATACAGATCAGACATTCTCCAAAATAGGAATGACTGGTGTTTTGGCCCAGGCTTATTTTTATATATAAATATATTGATTATTGGAAATGTTCATAAAGAACTGCACTGAACCAGCTTTGATTATCAGACCTAATTTTTGGTTGTGTTTGTCTGTAAATAAGGACAAAGGCCTCTTCACCTACTGCATTTTCTCTAACAATGAAACTCCACCTGCTTCCTACCCCTTCTGTTTCCTTTATTCACTGTTCAGTGAAGGTATGCCTGGTGACTCTCACCATGGTGCTTTAGTAGTCTGCGAAGCCAAAAGATGAAGCCTAAAGACCACATGTGATAAAGTCACAAAGTTCTAGTTAGGAAATTCAAATTCTGCCATAGTCCACTGAAGTCAGAATCAGAGGGAATCTTGGTAAAATGCCAGTGTAAATAAGATGCAAAAATTACGAAGTATCACAGGCCTAAACTGATGATATAACCTCTTCCAACAGCTAAGGAGCTCAGATACTGTGTGTTCTCAGGTGTCATAACTGTCAGCAATACCACTTAATAATGAGACTATCTAACTCTATTTTATTTCCTTCAACAAAAAATACATATTAGAATGGAAGTCTCCTACATGAACCACGTAAGATTCCCTGAACCAGCTTGTAAAAACAAAATATTATCTGACATCAGTCAGATGTTTTCCTAGCACCAATACAATGACCAGGCCACTTTATGTGTCTTAAGAGACCTACAAGTTTAATTGTAAATGTCTGTATTTGGTCAACTTAATACAGTAAAGGAGTAGTCCTCCTGCTAATGGATATGCAACCTCTGATGCATGTGCCCAACAGTTCTGCTGTGACACTAGATCTGCTGTAGAAAACCTACCTGGCAGGATAACACCTCCAATTATAGTGAACATTAAGTGGATCAATTGTGAAAATGAGAGACACGTCCATCTGAGGGGTGACGATGCCGAAGGTTTTATTTGACTGGGACATGCACCAGCTTTCACTGAACCTAGTGGGAGTTCTACAGCTGATTGTACTGATAGTAAGGCAGGGCCTCACTGCTTACCTGTCATAGCGCTTGTAAACCAAAATGATTTGCCTCCACTTCAGTGTCAGCTTGCACAAAGAATACGAGGTTGACATAATGACTAGCTTACCTCTGCCTTTGCCACAGTCTGCTGTGCCAGCTCTGTCCCCTATCATCTGCTCTGCAGCTGCACTGAGCATCATTTTGCACTGCAGTTTCCCAGAGTGCTGCTTTGTTGGCATGGTTGCAGCAGGCAGGTGATTTAGGTAAAAAGTGTAAAGTTCATAATTTCAGAGACCCATTGTAGGTACTGCTGAGGGAGGATTACGAAATTATATTAATTGCTGTTAGCAAGTGCAAGTCAACTCAAATTTCAGGTAGAGCTTGGCCTATTGTATTTAGATAGTCTGACTACATGTTATAAAAACATTTTTTTAAGACCTCAGTCACTTTCACCTCAGGGATTTTTGAGGTATATTATTTATGTTAGGACTACCTTGAACTGTATTTTAGAAACAGACAAATGTTCTCTCCTTCAAAGCAGGGCACAACAAATGCCATTACAGAATAAATAGTGAGGCTTGGTGGTTAACAAGTAGGTGAGCTAGAGATGTAAGGAAAACATCTTATGATTGAAAGAGTTTGGTATGTTTTCTTTTTTCCTTTTGAGAATCACTGGAGAAGCATGGTTGTATGAAAAATTATTAGATGGGGTGACTGATGAATATATAGAGAATCAAGATCCCATGTAACAGCTAAAATTTCTATTCTCTTGTATGTATTTTTTAACGAAAAAAGGTACCGAAGCCTATGAAACAGCATGGGCACTGAGGATGAAAATAAAATGTTCCCACATACGGAGAAACAGTTACCCCAAAAATGCAATTTTTAACCCATATCTGCAGCTGTGAAGTTAGAGAAATTTATATTTACAATTGCAACCAGTGTCCCACCAAAGGTCTGGTTTTTGTCACCACTCAGCATGCATTTTTTTTCCCTAAATTAAAGTAAGTTTTATTGAGTTTTGTTATAACAGATGACAGAACAAATCAGACACTAAAACCTTCCACACACATATGTGATCCAGGTATTCACTTAATACATGCATAGAAGTGGGCTTGCTAACATGCTTCAGTCACACACAGTCAAGTCCAACACACAAAAGTGTTTTTCTTGTTTCCAAACACAAATATTTTTCTTCTGCTGAAAAGAGAATGAAATAACTGATACAAAAGTTGTAAAGCACAGAGGTCTTGTGATACTACAGTAACATGCCTCCTGGAGATGTGTGTCTTTCTTTTCTGAATCCCGGAGTTTTAGAGCTTATAGTTTGACAAATTGTAAGCTCCACATATCTTTTTTTAGGCATATTTGAGTCTATTCCTTACAATTTAATTAATTAAGACAAATACTATGATATTTTGTTGCTGGTTTGATGTAAATACTGTAGCTAGGACAAGACAAGACTCTTCAGCTGAGAAGTTTTATGAGATGAATAATTTATTCTGGAGGCATAATATATCAAGGAAGGTAATTTAAGTAAGCTTGCAAGTAATACAACTAATGAATTGACCCAGAAACATCAAATTGGCATTTGATATTTGAGGTATGCACAGAAGATTAATTTCTACCACAAATCAGTGAGTTGTATCAGGTATATGCAGAGCTATTATAGTACACATTTCTTTATAACCAAAGTCACAATTGTCCAAGTTTATATAAAGGTTCAGAATATGATTCTCTTATGCCTATTGCATATGAAGGTATAAAAGCTAGTTATTTTCCTACTGCTCTGTTTTTTTATATGGTCAAGTGTTATTCATGAAACTCCATTTAGAACACGGAAGAATTTACAAATTTAACAGAATGTCCATGTGTTTCAGCACATTACTAATTTACCAGTGAGAATATCAGTTTCTTTTCAAATTTATCCAGACTGTTAATCTGAAAGATCTGCATCCCCAGTGTTTTTTTAGAAATTCCAGAATTTCCAGTGGTTTCTGAGAAGTGCTCCAGGCACCAGAACTGGCAGCACTATTACAAAATCTGAACAAGCTATAGCTTCCTAAAACACTAACTATTTTAATATCTTTGGGTGTTAAAATGGAAAATACTTGCATTATTCATATTTTAGCAAGTCTCAAAATGTATTATAAATGGATTTACTTTCATAATGAGAATTACTCCTAAATCATTGTAGCATGCTAGGGGCCACACCTTTTTTTAGCATTATTTATGGGGAAAAAAAGAGGTGGCATGCCCAGTAATCCTGTAAGAACTGGTAAGTACAATGAATTTCCTAGGCTTAACTTCGATACTTACAGGGAAGTCTTCTGCCATCCCAAATAAAGAGTGCCCCAGACACAACAGAGCTGTGAGAAGTGTGTAGGACTTCCAAAGACAGTGTACCTCGCTAACACCCTGGCAAAAGGATTTGTTACTGGACTGCTATGAAAACATGCTGGGAGCACTGCAAATGCAGTCAGACCTAATGCACTGGGCCAGTGCGTCAGGAGGAGGGAATGCTGTATGGCCACCTTCCCACTGAGCCACTCGTTCTTCCTGCTTTACCCACAAAAATGCTGTGCATTGGAGCCTGGTTGGGCAACACAGCTGTGACTGTGGAGGCTTTACAGCAGTTCTAATTGTTTACTTATTGAAAGAGATTTTTTTTTTTTTTCTTCTTTGCACTTTTGTGAAGGCAGGACTGGCTGCTGCCTGGCCAAAGCACCAAGCACTGGCGCTGGCCGGCCTGTGTTCCTGCCTCACACTCCCTCGGTGTGACTGCAGCTTTTGTTGTCACCAAACTTGGACATGGTTTTTAAACAAATTGTTTTCTACCTGCTGCTCTAAACCTAGCAGTTTAAAAACTAAGTTAAGAACAAGGGGTTTGTAGCACACCGCTTACTTCTTCTGTAAATCGAGATCTTGCTGTAAAAGGCTTCCCAGGGGCCCGTATCGCTATCCGGGGGACACTGCTGGGTAATAGCTGGGACCAAAATTCAGGGATATTTTATCTTATGCTGCCATCTCCTGGCAAATGCCTCAATTACAAATAAAATGGTGAGTAAAACGGCTTTGCAGGGTGGCAGCACTGGGAACAAAGCCGGCCTCGCGTAAGGGCGGTTCCCGCCCGTCGCCCTTACAGCTGTCGCCCTGGGCGGCGGCCCGTGGGTGGGTTTCCCCCACCGGTTTGCCGCTCTGGCGGTGTCGGGCAGCCGCATTTTATTTTAAATTTAGAGGCCGTAAAGAGCAAGGTGAAAACCCAGCCCCGTGGTTTCTGGTCAGTGCACGCGGCTCGCATTGGTGAGGTGAAAATAGGTTCTCGGTGGATTTTGACACAGGCTGACATAAATGTGTGGGCTATTTCTGCAGGACAGTTCAACCTAGCAACGTGATTACAAATGGGGCCCATCTTCTGTACTGGCACAAGGAAAAAGGAGAAATTAGAGAATCCTTAATTGTTGCTTTTGTAACAAGGACGACAGTGAGCCCCAGTGACTTCCCACTGCCTGCCTGCCCCTGCAGCACGTAGGGGAGGTGTTACGAAAATTCCTTTCCCTAACTATTGTGTCAATCAGTCTTTATAGTGTGAAAGTCTATTAACTTTGTTAATACATACATCAGTTCACATTATGTACTGTAATGTAATGAGGTACTGGATGCTTTAGTATTCTTCATACTTCAGTAAAACAAAGTAAAGGACATCTCATGTACATAAATAAATATTATCCTTGTAATTCTATACTTTGTGTCCTAGCTTGTCTCCTCAGTTGACATGGGCCAGTTGCGAACTTTTGCGACAGAGGTGAGGAGGACCCCTCTGTGGCTGAGGTGCTGGAAATGGCCAATCCATGATTGTCCAGGGTCTATCTGTATCATTTTTCCCCATGTTTGGCATATAGCTCAGTGTAAACAAAGTAAAACACTTACCGGACCATTGACACGGGTAAAGTCAAAGGCTGGGAAGCTTGCTTTAGGGTAGGAGAAAGGCAGCTAGTCATTTGGGAAACTGCTTCTTTCACAGGCCCCAGTGAAATGACCCTGGGTGCTTTTCCATTCATTTTACTCAGTGTTTGGAGGCATAATTTGCAACAATCCTGTAGGAGTGTGGCCAATGTTTAGCTGGGTTGTCATGAGCAGGGGTTGTACCTCTGACACTAAGACAGAAAAAAAAGTTACTCTTGTAGAGAACTAAGCAATATAGCTTAACTAGTAAACTTGCGTGCAGGACCTTAGGGGTGAAGGGAGAGAACAAAACAGTGCCAGAACCTGATTTATATTTGCTAAAGGAGTAGCCTCAATCATATTGGTCCAGAATATTGCATGACCTTGCGTTTGTTGTATATTTCAGGAAATGGCAACATCTAAGGTCTGAAGTCGTTCCCCACAGGCTCTTCAGTTGCTGTGGAGCTGGAGGTGATGTGTGGTACTTCACGTTCACACAATGCCACAAGTTTAGCTCTGTAAACACTGATGTCATATTGCTGGGGAACTTCACTGAAACATGCTGAGAACTTACGAACATGAGTAGACCTCACTGCACTCATTGCTGATTAAAAAATTGTGGTGACTTTCATCAGCAATCTATGTAATATGATCTGGGTGTAGTGAATTAATTTTTTTATCTTCAGTAGTGGATAGACAACAATTGATATATGTATGGATCTGCTACTAGAAGAAAATTAACAGGTTGTCTCCATGCACTTGAGGGGTTATCACTGGGCTGTAAAGGCTTTTTAGTCTGAATTCACTGACTTGGCTTAACAGTGTGAAGATTCAGTGTCATGAGCATTATTTATAGCTGTTTGAATTGAACCCAGTGTGATACCATTTGGGAAAAAAAGACTTGTAGAAGAATTGAATGAAGTCTTGGTGTGGTTTTCTTTTTTTTACAGATGGCCTCAGGTATTGCTTTGATGGGAGCATAGCTTCTGGCCTCTTCCCATCTCATGCTACAAGAGTTACTTGCAAAACAGTGAACAGAGACTGGAGAGTGAATCAGCTTACCCTAAAGTAAACACCTACTGGATAGTCACCTGGATTGGACCCTAATTTTGATCTTCATTAACTATAATCATATATAGATAGCTACATTTAGATTACTGTACTGGGGTGTGTTGATCTTCAGCTAAATTGTTTCCTAAATTGTTGATGTGACACTTGGAGAAAGAAGTGGCCTCTCAGTGTTCCTATTGGTGTTACTTACTGCAGTGCCTATTTGCTGTTCAGAATCTGTATGTTTGGTGTTAATTATTTCAAAATAAGGGATCAGATTTTAAATAGTGGTGTGGGGTTTTTTTTAAGTAAGAATAAGTTGCTATTTAAAACACAGGAACATTGCCAGCAGTTAATCCTGAGAGGTCTGAATCCCATTCTGAAACCTATTTTGTTGCTTTTGAGATTTTTATCTTTTGAAGCTTATTTTGTGAGCATATTCAGCAACTAGGTTTTGTAGAGTTCTTAAAAAAGCCTGAAAAATCCCAGTTTCACTAAATAGGACAAAGGTTTCATTCACTTCAGCAAGCTGCTTGCGTCACTAGCTGAGAAAGTGTGCAGAGATTTAGGACTTCCAACCTGATTTTTGGCACTAGGAGAGCGACGTCATTTCCTGAGTTGTGTGATTGTGCTGGAAGACTAAAAAACATGGGATTTTTAAACAACCAACTTTATTTAAAAGCCCAAGAAACGACACATTGTGCTGAAACTCAAATGGTAAATTCTACATTAAAGATTACTTCAAAACAGTGAAGAGGAACTCTGAAAAGGTGTGCTTTTTACAGCTCAGGAAAATTTTAACTTAATGCCATAATAAGATATTGTAAATTAGTTAATCTTTACCAAAAAAGCCCCACCCAAACACATATCTTTGTAACCATGAAACAAAGGTATTGTGAACCAGAATCAGGTGTTGTGATATCCCACTTTTACTGACAAAAACTCCTTTAGAATGAGATTGCTGTGGAAAAACAGCTAGATGCTGTCCTTCCAGAACTCCTTCTTGAACTCTTATTTAGAAAGTATATATAAGGCATAGCTGGGGAGTGTTCAGGGAAAAACATTTATGGGAAATTCTGGGCGGCATTTTAGTTGCCATAATTTATACTGGTTCTCAGGACTGTGTGCATGAAGCTTAGTACTCTGAGACTCTAAGGTCATGCAGAATTGGGAAAGTTTAGCAGAAGATTCAATTCATGTTGGCTATTCCTTCTCCAGGGGCTGGTGATTTTGTTTTACATTTCTTATAAATGGTGCTCTGAAGCTTTAATGTAACTTAATTTGGCTCCATGACAAGATCAAGCATCCATATATTGTACTTTTGAGTTTGAAGTACAATTAAATTCTTAACAGTCTGAGTTACTACTAACTTGTAGGATTATTTTGAACCATTTGTTTTAAATAATTGCTTGCCTTTTCTTATTTTGGTTAGAGTTTTTTTCTCTTTTTAATCTGTAGCTAATGTGAAAAAAAAAAGCCTCAGTACATTCTTTCTTATTCATTCAACTTGGTTGCGTTGTATGTATTTTCTTTTTCCTCACCTCCAGATTAAGAACCATGCAAGAAAAGCAATAGGAGGGTATATACAGCTTCTGATCCCCATGGCAGTCAGATGATTGATACACACGAAGAACACATTGCTTCTCCAGCACGAATGATTTCTAGCTATTAGGTTTTCAGGAGGGGCTGTATTCAGACTGGTGCCTTCTCTGGCTTCAGAAAGAAGAGAATGAGTAGTGGTGGTGCAGAACCACATGGAAGAGCCACCTGGCATGTGTTGGAGTGGATGTCAAAATAGTAAGACAACAGCCATTGAGTGTTCTTAGGAGATTGATCACAAGCAGGGCCTGAAGCAATTCCTGAAGATCAAAGGAGCTAGCAATCTACTCATTACCATCATCATCTAACATTAGCCATGGGTCATCCTATGAGTTTCTTGAAAAACATTGGGGAAAATATTATGGGTGATATGAAAATTAAAAAGATTCTGGAAAGTTACCTAGAGTCCTTTCTTTATTCTCATAGTGTTAAAGGATTTTCAAATGTGGGTTTCTCTAGGTTTGCTTTATTAACAACTCAGAGTTGGGCCACCACTGCAGTGAATGGCAACCTTCCAAAAATTTCTCAGTCTTATATACCTTTTTACCACCTATTATCCCAGTCCAAAGTCTTTGTAATTTTCCAGTTGATCTCGGTTCCCATGTCGTTATCATTCATCATCTTATCTCATCAATTCTCGTGTCCCGGTTCTTCTGAAGTTAGTGGTCGTAGGCAGAAGGTCTCCGGTCACCACAATCACTTATCTTCTTACACATCAAAGATCACCTTTGAATTTCTGAAAATCACTCAGGCTATTCTATTAATTTATCTTGCTCTAAAGTTAATCACTTACTCTTATGTCTTAGATCTAAGATGTATGATCCTTCTTCTGTTGATTCAGCTTGACTGGGTTTTAAGCCAGCCATGGTGAGGGCTACACATGGGACAAATAAGCAGCTTATGCATATTGTTTTATAAGCACCTGCATTCTATTAATCACATCTAAAGCAATCTCTAATCATTAGTTATATGTCTGATATGCATAGTCTTAGTAACAATGAGGCTTAAGGCCTAGTTCCCTTTACACATAGTAATAATGATGTGGAGAAAAAAGAATACTGTTTTTTGCTTTCTTGGGTTGATATATAAAAATCTTTGTGACATGTTGAACAGAGCACCACAAATATTTTCAAGCAGAGCAGAACTAGTAGGTGACATACCTGCTTCATGAGGTCACCTGTGCGCAGTGAAAACCAAATGTTTTTTTAAAGACAACCATTTCTAGAAATGTCTTAGTCCTCCTATGGAGCAGAAAGTAAGTAAGAGCTAGCATTGAGTTTCTCTAGACATCTTTCAAAGAGAACAACTGACAACTGCTATCCCTGGTTGTGTGACTGGTATTTTAAACTTATCTAATGAGCACATTGAAAGAAATTTTACAGGTATCAAGGAGAAACTGCCTTCTATTGATTGTACTGAAAGAGATGTGGATAGACTTATTCTTGACTATCCACAAGTTCTTTTTCTTTCATCCAGAAACTTCAATGATAAAATGGTTTGTCTCATACAGCCAGAAATCTACGTTAAACATATAACAATAAATTCTTATATTTTGTGTACAAGTACAGCTGGATCAATGAACTGGAAAAGCTTGATTATAACTGAAATTTATAGAAATGGCAATCTTGCTCTAATTAAAAGGAGATTTGAAGCTAAACTGAAACCATAACATGTTGATTAATCAGATATAGCTATTATTCATGAGTAGACAGCCTATTGTGCAACAATTGCTCGACCAGATTTTGTAATTAAAAAACATTTTAAAGGGGGGCTTTTCTATATGGCTTTGAAAAAGTTTTAAATTTTTTTTTTTCCCTAAATAAACAGCTGTAAGCAAATGTTCTGATGTTAGTACTGGAATTCCCTGCAGTGACCATGAGAAAGTTCTGATGCTTGACCTGTCAAATGTGAAGGTAGTGGACCTCTGGAGATGTATTGATGTGCTTCTGCTGAGGATTTGAATAGAATCAGTGATGGCACAGACTGTAATGAGTGACTGAAAGAGGTGTAAGAAAGGCGGGTCTGTTGCCCCAGTGTCTTGGAGGCAGTTTCATTAAAGGCTACAGAAGTCTTTGTGGGAGAACAGACTAGTTTGTTAAATACTTTAAGAAGGTCCCTGTCACAAAAAAAAAAAAGTAACATGATGCCCCTGAAGTATAAAAAAGGAGTGATTTTGTTTTTTCAGATGCATTTTTTTACTACTGCTAAATTGCAAGATCTTCAAATACATACATATATGCACTTGTCTTCTGATCACACAACTGATCTTTTTGCTCAGTCCTGGTAAAAGTAAGTTTCTATTGCTTTGTTTCCTCCTCCTTTTTAGGCTACAGTGTGTAGTCTAAGAACACCTATCTTTGGTCAGAAATCTAGGCAAATGTAATCCAGTAACTTGTTGTATGCAAGTTTTTCAATTTACTTCTGTTATTGAATATTCAATCTTTTTAGATGTAATTTTAATTTCTAGTTAACAAGAAAAGCATTGTTCTTTGTTAGCTTTCTTCCACAGTTGTGTTTTTCTTACTATTTCCTCTTGTTAGGAATGCTTGGGCAGGAGAGGGTGCCAGGAAGGCTCAATCCTGACTCCTGTAAAGGAGAAATGTTGAGGCAGGTTGTATTTGTCTTTTAGCAAGAACTTCAGTTTCATTTTTGTCTTAACTTTGGTTCAAAAGCTGTTATGATTAGAAGGTTGGCCGTTCTTTACAGCAGGAAATCAGAGTGCAAAAATAGGGTTTTTTATTGTCTAGCTGTTACTATTTAAAAGGGACAGGTGATATAAGAGAAAATGGATGCACATCCCTCAGGAATGAACAGAATTACCTGCTTTTAAGATCTAAGGTAATCTGTATTTGCAGTTGGTACATAATTAAGTTAAGAAGGTCCTCCAGTAGTTTAAAGAGACCAGTTTTATTTCTCTTAGTGTTGTTTTCCAGTAACTAAAAAAGTGGAGATCCTAGAGACCTATGGTGATGGCATGAAGACTTTTTGTCCATTTCAAAATTTATTTTTATGCAATGCCATTTTTTTTTCCTTATGGTCAACACATTAAAGTTACAAAGAAAAGTTAGCATAAGGTGCACTTTTAAGACAGTGTGAAATAGTAAGAGCAATAGCTCTAATAATGACTGTAGATCAATGCTTGGAAACAAATACTCCAAAATGTCAAGCTGCATATGTATTCCTTGGCTCTGAGAGAAACTGCAGTAAATGCTGCTTTTATAGAGAGTTTCTCTGACTGCCAACGGAAGAACGGTAACACATTTATAGGGAGTAAAAATTGGAATGAAACATGCCAGAGTAGAATAGCAATTACTTCCTTTTTACCAATGGAAGAGAATTAATATAATAAATCATTAGGACAATAATTGGAGATATGTTTGAAAGATGGCTTAGTTATTAGAAGTTATAATTTAATTAAATTATAAATTACAAATAATGAAATGTTTGTATATAATTCACCCCAACCCAAAATTTTCATTAACGAATATGTATTTTCTTCCTTTTTAAGTAATAAAGAAGATAAACCAAAAATTCCTCACGTCTTTTTTATTAGCGCATATGTGAAAGCAGAAATTTTATGAAGGCAAAGTAAAGCAATTGTAGCTCTTAAATGGAAAAAATGACCGACCACTGGCTACTACAAATGGTAAAGCTCATTGTTTTTTAAGGTTAGCAGTAGATTAAAGTGTGGAATCCTTTGGGAAATAATTACTGTGATATTATATTCCAACTAATTACTGTACATACAAAATTTGAAGTTCACAGTATATTTCAAAGTAGTCATGAACTTTCTTAGTAAGAAAAGATCACCCATTAGATGCTTTTGATTATAAAGTCAAAATACATATCTCTGTAGACGCTTATATAACCTGCCTCATTTTGTCATCTGAATGCTGTTCAGGCCATCCTGGTAATATGACTGTGTTTTGAGACTGTCTGTGAATGAAGTTGAGATGTTGATAAAATGGAGAGTTCATTGTAGGACCACTGAGAGGTTCTGGGAGCTGGAGCACCTGACAAATGAGGAGATGCTAGGGGAACTGCGTTTGTTTAGCCTGGAGAAGGAAAGGCAGAATGGTGGGGAACCTAACTAATAGCAGTCTTCTACTCCCTAAACAGGGGTCACAGGAAGATGGAGCCAGACTCTTCCTCTGAGGTGAAAGGACAGAAGCCAACAAGAGAATTTCTGATTAGGTATGAAGAATGAGAATGGCTAAGCACTGCAACAAACTGCTGGTATTATCACCCTTGTAGGTTTTCAGTATCTGAGGAGGCAGGGCCTTATGCAACCCTATCTAACTTTGAAATTAGCATGCTACAAGCAAGAGATTGAATAAAATGACCTCTAAAGATCTTTTCCAAACAAAATTATTCTTTGATTGTAATGTCTTTTTGTAATTTTTTGTAATTTTGTAAGATACAGAAAAATGTGAGTCTTGTCAGTGTGACCATTGAAGTTAGCTTAATAGGGAATGTAAAAAACTTTGTAATTGTATGTGAAATGAACGTAAGAAACATTGGTTGTTTTGTCATTGCGCAGCTTTTTTTTAAAATACTTTCTGGATAAGGTATGTTTCTTAAATTAAAGTATCTTCAGAAAAGCAGAATTATGTTTTCAGTGTTCCCATTCTTGATTCTTATCTTTCCCTGCAAAATTGATAGGATTCTTAATAGTAAAGCTTTTTAGTTCTTCTTTCTAGTAAAGTTTTCTCAGTTTCTATCAGAGGTAGTAAATGGTAGATGCTAACTCCCAGATGGTTTCTCTTCTACTGTATTTTATTATCATAGAACTTTCTTAATGAAAAAACCCCACCTCCCCTGAAGAATAAAAATTATTCTGAAAAGCAAACATCTTTCCTTACTCTCCTCTCTACCCTATGTGACTATAGACAGCACAGATATAAACTCTTCAATATTACTAGGATGACAGCTATTTTAAGGACTGGAACAAAGAATGGCAGTATGTTGCTGGGACACCCGAGGGAAAAATGCTGTGATATGAGAGAAGGAGGTGACAGAGTAGGAATTGTATGGTTTTTAAAGAAGCCACAACATAAATCATGAGAAGGATCTATTTAGACCTAGAATGTTAAGCCCACTTTGTCTCAGAATCATGGAGAAGGATTAAAAACAATAAAAATCCTCTTCTTTTATTGCAGAATACTTTGCCTATATTACAGCCAGGAAGGCCAAAACCAGCCAGCCAGAGCTGGTAAATGGCAGTGTTCCTTTTCTACTGAGAATAAATTTCAAGAGAGAAATAATTTTCTATCATGGTTTCTGAAGCAAAGGGATTTGAAGAAAACATCTGTACTTCAAGATAATTCAGAGCAAAAGCCTACACATGATGAGCAAGTGCTATGTTGCATCTATGCATTATACACTTTTAAAAATAATTCCTTTCTTATAGAAAACAGCTTGAGAAGATTTGGGTATAGCACTGACTTTTTCTGGAGTTGTAAAGGAAGTTCATCAGCCAGACTTTTGTCAGCTCCATGTAATATTTGACAGATGTGTTTCTTACTGTGAAAGATAAGTAACCAAATACTCTCTTGGGAGAACTGTGGCATAATTGGCTTGCAAGACAGAAATTCTTACTAGATTATAAGAGTTGCCAAACTGCTTGGTATGTTCTAGACCTTTACTAGCAGACATGTTGGAAGTTTGAGGGTCCTTCTATATAAAAATCCATATAGAAGTTGTCAATAAAAATAGAGTTCTTCCCAGCCTGTTGAGCCAAAAGCTAAAAAATACAGGAGATAGTTTTTCACAGCTGTTTGACTGAGGAGGTTCCGTGAACTTTCTTATGTATCTTCATACTCCTTGTGCATATATGCCATTTCTAAACAAAGAAAACAGCATTGTTAGTTATTGGAAAAAGATGGTGTTGCAGAAAAGGTATCTCCAGGTCTTCGAGAGCAGATGAGGTAAAGCAAATTACCCATGTCACATGGAATATAAGTTCCCAGTGGATGGGTTTTTCAAGAATTATGTACAGGAGTCACCATCCCTGGAGGTGTTCAAAAAATGCATAGATGTGGCACTTCAGGACATGGTTTAGTGGGCACAGTGGTGTTGGTTTGACGGTTGGACTCGATGATCTTAAAGGTCTTTTCCAACCTGAACAATTCTGTGATTCTATATGAATATGTTGAAATATGAACTACATAGTTTCTGGAAAAAGACCTAACGTACAAGGTACCCATTTGGTCTAGATCAGCCATTGTGTCTTTCACTGAAAAAACTTTTGGAGCTGGAATTGAGAGTAAGATAAGAGTTGGCACAGAGCTCCCAAAGTGGTAGGTGCATTAGAATTTGTAGTCTGTATGAACTTCTAGAAGTTCCCTTAGAAAGAAATTTCTCTCAACAGAAATAAGAATCCTGCTTTTTCCTCTGTGGCAGAATATAGACATTATAAACATGTTGATAAATTTAGAGGTGAGGGTGACCTCAATATCCTACCAGAGTTTTATGCATTTTGTGGGAGGCTGCTGAAGACAGAAATACTTGTTATAGTTTGGTTGCTTCTGTTAACCAGATGTCCTAGCTTTCAGTGTACTTCAGACATTGACGTGGGCTCATCTTGGGACTTATTCCTATTTGTAGATGTTTCAGTATTTACTAAGCTTCTTACATTCCTTATGCTCTGGGAGCCCCATAACAGAGGTAATTAAAAAGACAATCTATCTTATGACAATGTCAATGACTTGACTTTGTTACAGTGCATAGTGGGAGGTCATGTCTGAGCTGATCATGAATAGATACTATACAATTGTTTTAAGGCTGCAGAGACTCTCAGTACAGAGCATGTTCTTCATAGTAAGTGGTTTTCTTAATAGATGATGCCAGTAAATTATGCTAGAAGCACTGTCCACAGGTGAATATAATTAGTAAAACTATCAAAGATCAGACAAACCTGTTAATTGATAGTCTGCTGTTTATGAACATAGAGACAAAGTACTGAACAGGCCCTATTCTAGCTAGTGCTGTACTGACATTTTCGGACTGAATGAAACATGGAAGTTTGATGAGGGATAGAAGGAAACATCCCATCAAACGTGGAAGTTTGATGAGCAGAGTGATTCAATCCCTGTGTCCATTCAGGCCTTCAGTGTTGTATTCATCTATAGGAAGTGTACAGACATGAGCTATAGGAGTACAAATCTCCTCTGCTACCAGAAGATCCTGGATATAGATTTAGCTGTTCAGAAAGATCCAATTTACTGTAGAGAGAGGCATGAGTGGTGCTTAAATGATTCCCTCGGAAGACACATGATAATTTCATTTCATTTTTTCTTCCCTCTCCCCACATTAGAAAGAGTAATAATAAGATAAATAAAAAACTATGTTGTAGTTTGTCAGGAAACAACACATCTCCATCTCACAAATAATAGATTTGCTGAGCACATAGCCAGTGCTGTAAGATGTTGACAGTAGAATCCTTGTAAAAAGCAATGTCCTGGATTTCCAGTCAAATAAATGCACAATCAGCTTCTCCTTGACACAGTCTGAAATCAGAAAAAAGAAAATTTAAGGCGGCACCCAGATACAGTATGACAACTGAAAACTTACTACCTGCAAATAAGTCTTAGAAAGGAGTAAGAACCTGGTTTAAGATAAGCTAGAACTTCCTTATCTAAGAATGGTCCTTGAAAAAGCAGTTGCAACAGCAGGAGAGATCCAGATCTCACTTCTCTTAAGGAGCCTGCCGGCAAATTGCTGTCCAAAGGAATAGGTTAAAAAGGTTCTAGGCTGAGGTACTGACAGCCAGGGCAAAAGAAGCAAAAGGCTCTATTCAGTGGCTCCTGCCACAGATGACTAAATGTCTGAGGGCAAAAGGAATTCCAAATGTTTCATGTTAATAGAGCTGAAACATTGGCATGCAAATCCTATGTTTATGGTATTTTTTAAAAGACTTTTAATTATTAATGCTAGTTTTCTGAGATGAAGGGGGACAGAGAAAATGCTGCTAAAAGCCTCACAATGGTTCTTTTGTGTGCAAAGCCAAAAAGAAATTTTAAAACTTTCTTTGGCAGTCAAAATAAAAATTGCTTTAGGCTTTTGATGCCCTAGACATTTATTTTTGTATATGCCATATGCTCCCTCAAAATTATTTGTTTTAAAAATGTTTCACTTGGAAGAAACCCGGAACAGGAGGAGAATTGCCACCAGCTGGAATTCTATTATAGCTGTACAAGAATGTGCAAACTATTATTTTACCTTCTTGGAGCTCACTGCTGACAAATTTAATCAAGTTGTGTAGGTCTGCATGACTTCCCAGGGAGGGATGGCACCTTTAGCTGAGAGGATTGGGTGTGCGCTTTGTTAAATAGACTCATGCTGATTCTAATTTTTAATATAGCTTCCTAAAACAGGACAGGTATTTCACAAAAATGGGACCACTGTCCCAAAGAATTTACAACCTGAGTTGGCTAGATATGACTCAGTATATTACAGAAAAAAGCAGTAAGGAGAGAATGGGATAAGGAACTAATACAGTTATTAATGATAAAAGATGTGGTTCCTGCTAAGCTCCATTTTTCTGTTAAGCTTCTGAAATCCACATTTAAAAGAGAAAATACAGGGTGCACTATTAATTCATTTAGCACAGGGCTTGTAGAAGAAGGAATTTTCAGGACTGGCTTAAAGCAGAAATCACCAGTATTGAGCAAGTAGGGTCTTGTGAGATTTTCACACACAAGGGGAAATGAGACAGTCACAGACCCCTGCTCACTAGCAAAAGTACAAATTCACTCCTGATACAGGTTGGAGCAACTCAGCTGACTTTCATGGCACAGCATGCATAAGTAAGCCGATGTGGTTCAGTATCACAACTACCAGTATTAACAAAGAAACTAATTGCAGATTTTAAAAAAAATTATAATGAATAATAACATTATCAGCTCTTTAATCTCCTTATAGGTGAAACTTTCCCGAAACTATGAGAACAGCAGTGGGTGTTTTATTCACTCTCTAAGCTCTGTGTGGAACTTGTTGCAGGTTGCTGGTTTATAGTCTTAATCTTTTTCCCTGATTTCCTGTTTCTCTGCTCTCCCTCACTTGTGGAGACCACCAGACTACACCCACTATCACATTTAAGGGAATTTCTTGAGATGTGGTTTCTACAGTTTGTTTCTGCTTTTTCTCACTGTCAGCAAGCTCTTTTTCTGCCATGGAGTTTCTGAATGGATTGCCTGAACTCAGCTTCCTTCCTGATGGGTTGTTTTCTTGAAAATACAATGGCATGATAGCTCCTGGTTAACTTCTGGGTCTATCTTAAATTTAGGCCTCTCTTTAATTTACAAGAAAAAGTTTAAAAATTTTTTTCAGTGGTTTCCAATCACAGCAGCCCATTAAGTTACCTCTGTTCTTTCACAAAGGGAAACTTTTAAGTACAAAAAAATACTTTAGTACTATTGATTGTTATTTAATAAATTGTGATTTGAAACTATGTGTTTACAGTTTCTTAACTGAAATCCTCCTGTAGAAACCAGGTCTTTGGAATTTCTGCTGCTAATTTGAATGACACTGATGTGACAAGTTGGTGACACACTAGTTGCTTTACTTTGAGTTGTTTTAGGCTGAGGACTAAACAGTGAGAGACAGACTTCAGAATTGTAGTAATTTAAAAGGTTATTGAAGCAGATTCCTCAGACTTCCCTTGTGGATCCTAAGGAAGCTTTCCACTGTCATGACGCAAGATATCTTGAAAAGATGAAGGAATGAAAAGGCACCTTTTTCCCTTTACTATATTTTAATTTCTGTATCTTGTGATGTGCACAGCTTAGTGAAGCTCTGGGTTCTGGTTCCAATATGTAACTGTGCAATGAAACTTGGATTTCCATAAAGTTTGAGAGTGTAGGTTTTTCTATAATACAACCAGCCTGCATCCTGTCTTTGACAGTTACTAGTACCACGTATGATTGCTTTAGACAGTTATGAAAGAACTTGGTTAAAGTTTGTTGCAAACATTGTAATTTGCTCAATAGATGGTCAAATTGTTATTGATTGTCTTATGCCTTTTATGACTGGCTGAGATAATTTCTGAAATATTAATTCTCTCTAGTGTTACTGGGACATCTTGTGTTCCCCTCACAATTTTGAAATAAACAAGAGACCATCTCTGCTTGAGAAACGTCAACACACTTGTATGAGTCTCTTTTTCCCCCCTAGTAATTTGTTTCATTGTGGATGATTTATTCTTTATACCATCTATAAATGACCAACAATGTGCTACAAAAGCACAGCAAACTATTTATAATCTTTTACTAGGCAGAAGTAAATATATAACCAGTTTGTACAAACACAGTTGTTTTGTGCTCCAGCTTACTGCCAGCGTGCCCATTCCTCCTGAGCCCCTTGTATGTGTTAAGACCTATTCCTGCAGGTGTCCTAACCATGCTCATTCTCAAGTCTTCTGTGTGCTCTCTGTTCCTTTCTCCGCTGGTCTGTATTAATTCACTCCCTTTGCATGGCAATAAGAACAAATGGGTGAATGGAAAGGAAAGGGCAGCTCTGTGTTTTTTCTTAGCAAGAAGCATTTTCTGGAAATAAGTGTCTTACTAAAATGGGCAGAGGAACCTTCCTCCGTGGCAAGGACTATGTGGTCTCAAGGAGACTGAGATAGACAGAGGACATGGGAAGTGCTGCTGTGTAAGCAGATGGGAACTGAGATGAACAGGTTGTTGATCTGTATTTGGTTTGTTTTTCCATAGGGGAAGATAGCATATGATTGTACCGATAAAAGTTTGAAACATAGTGCATGCATACTAAAGGGCTGAATTAAGTTCCCTAAAGAATTTTATTTTCTACATTTCTTAACTTCTCACTGTTTGACTATGCACATTTAAGAATGCTTTTCTGACATAGCTTTTCCTGTAAAGTGCAGAAGTGCCACAACTGTGTTACTGAAATACAACAGAATGTACTCTCAGTGGGTTATTAATCAATACTGAAAGATCACACATCAACATGCCTTCAACTTTATTTTGGTAAAAAATAAAATTCTAGATTTTAGTTAAATCAGATTTGCACTCCTTTTCATAGGGATATTTCTTAGTCTTTGTCTAGCTGGCCTTTCTACTGTTTGCAGCTAGATGGGGTGAGTGCAACACTAAAATTCAGTCTGGACACCAGCACTAAATTACAAAATACAGTGAGTAGCTAATTTAAAAGTCCAACAGTATATTTAATATATGGCTACACAGAAATGTTGTTTAGGTTAAAACATGCTATACTGTAATTTCTGGCAATTCAGTAAACAAGATGCAATTTACATTTTATGACTATTAAATGATTTTATAACTTCACTGCAGTCTTCATATTCATCATGGCTTATACCTAAACTATCAGACTGTGTTTCCTTGGCATTGTCTGTACCTGTGTAATTGACTTGGAGGGTTATATATGGAATTTGAAGGGGATGGGAAGAAGGGAGCATTGTTATTTCATAAAACAAATGAACCAGTTGTGGGAAAAGAGAACATTTTTTTCTTTTTCCTTAAATATTTATCCTTCAAGACCATTTCATGAAAGTAACCACTAGATAATCATCTGTCTTGCTGTTTTTCTGCCCAATTGTTAAGAAGTTTTTAACTGCATTTTTCTTAAACCATGGAGAGCTAAGCCTTCATTTATCTCCTCTGTCACTTAGTTCATAAAAACATGGCAATGAAAGCATGGCAAGGCTTTGAGAATAAAATGTTTTCTAATCACAAAACATTGGCAGCTAAGGGAAAGAAAAAGTTGGATGCTTAAAAAAATGTTAAATAGATCCAGCTGAAATTTTTAACTTTGCAAAATTGAACAGATGCATAGACTTTATATCTGGAAGATAGAGTCATAGATTTTATATCACTTATGCCCTGATAATCATATACAATCTACAATACTTTGTGTAGAATTTTATCCAGTAATTCCTTTGTCAATCCCAGCAACTTTGTTGCTGAACTAGCTACATATGGGGAGCTGAGGAATGGAAAGAGCACTTGACTAGCTGAAGGTCCTATGGGAATCTGTGGTAGAGCTGGCAGCTGAATCCGTATCTCCTGAATCACAGGCCAATTTTGTACAAAACAATCCATTTTCTCTAGTTAGCACAATAAAGCACTGTCTTTTGTCAGTGAACATTTTAGCTGCGTGAAGAATGTTGTCAAACCATGGGAAACATCTATACTACCTCACTAGGGTCCAGTTCAGAAAAGTTGTGGAGTTGCAGAGTGCCACAGAACTGGTTCATTGTGTTGTCTATACTGATCTGGGCTGGGCTTTGGAAGACTGCTATGGTACTGCCTCTGTGGAAGATGCCTGTAGCAGTTTTACTCCATGTTCTTGCTCCTGCTATATAACCAAGCATTAAACCATTAACACTTTTTCTGCTTTCTTACATAGTACCTTACGTTTTCAAAGTGTGCTGTGAATGTTCATATGCCATATCAGCACTCCAGTTACATCAATGTAACAGCTGAAAGAGTATTATAGCATATTGTTTTACTTTTGGGGAGAATGAGGCGTGAAAACATTATCTGATTGTAAGAACTGTGGCCTAGCAACTTATACATGGATCCGGGTGGCAAGAGACCTGTATTTCAGTCAGAGCTCTGTCTGTCTCATTATGTGATATTAATGAGCAATCGCTTGCCCTGTGGTTTTTTATTCCTAGGAGCAAAAGACTTATGTGTGATGGTGCACAGTGCTTTGTCCTGTGATCAGTCCAATACACCACACTTCTAAATACCTTGCAAAGGAGGTTATATTCAAACAAAAGCTACGCTGCTTTCTCAGGAAAGGTAAAAGGGTTGCTATACTGAATGCTACACATACTGTTTTGCCAAGGACACTATGTGTACCAAGAAAATGAACCATTTATAGACCTCTGAATTTCTGAATGACTGTGTCCTGGCTTTGGTGGAGTTTAGAGCAACACTTAAATGCCAGTCTGGGTTTGCTGCAGTGTAGAATATCCTGACCATATATTTCTCTTTTTGTTCTGATGAAACTGCAGAACAGATAATGATAATGATAAAGGGCACAATAGTCTAGGAGAAAATTTATGATAGAAGGGCTAGGAGTGTTGATTTGACCCTAGCTCATACTTTCTTCACAATAATGTGGTTCTCTATTGACTACATTGACCTGCTCTCCAGTTTTGTGCTTCGTAAAAAAGCCAAAGGCCCATGCTTCCAAGGGAATTGGGCCCGTTGTACATATTGTGTTCAAATACAAGGTATATTCTGGTTTGGTGTTTTCAGACATTTGGGTGGGACATCTGGATTCATTAACAAAGCATGGCTCTTTCTCCTCTACATGCTGATGAAGCAGGAAACTAATTTAACTGAAAATTAGTAAAGGCAGCTTTCCTGTTACAAAAATGGGCTGATATTGCCTTAGTCTGTCATATACACAGTGCTGGAAAAAGTGCCAGGCAGAGCTCAGTGACTGGCCTCTGCACACCCTCTGTGTTACACAAGCCATGGTATCTTGGTCATAAACAAAGTATAATAAACACTACTTTTATCCCTTTTTGGCATTAAAGGTGTTTTCTCACCTCTCTTGGATCTGAACAGGGAAAAATTAATCAAGCCTCCAATCAACAAGAAGTAGCAAAGATTTAACAACTGCTATTTGAAAAAAGCCTAAATCTGGCACCTACTGTATCTTATGTGCCTCTCAGTAGGCTGGGCAAGTGGCTTCCTACATTTCAGGAGCAGTTCTTGCAGAAAGGGAGGATTGCTCATGCCAGTAGCTCTCTCTTATGAAAAATGGAAAGCAATGATTATCTTCAAAAGTCCATGAAGGTTCAGTTAAGGTAAAATGTGAGACATATGATCAAAGGACTAAAAAGTACACAAATCCCAAGTGAAGGTCTGATTCCATGACAAATACTCTGTTTAGCCTTTACCAAGAGACATAAGGGCACCAGAGAAACCATCCTGGATGATTGAGGATACTCATCCCATAGTTCACTTTAGGAGGATTAAGAGCACATCTGCTTCCTTTTGTCAAGGAACATATTTCCCAGGCTGTTGATGGATTAGGTTAGCATCAGTGAGATGCAGACTGCATGACATGTGTCTTTTCATCATCTTTAAGCTTTTTTTTTTCTTTAAGACTAGGAAGAACCCTGAAATGAAAAAAGTTGAACAAAGTATTTTTCCCCCAAATGTTATTTTTTTCCAGGAAAATTCAAGAAAGGCTTATTATGATTTAGCTTCAAACAATTTTTGCAGTCTATTTTACAGTTTTGACAGTGAACTGGAAAGTTGATCATTGCTGAATTTCAGTGATTTTTAGCTCCTAATTTGTAGTCCAAGGACCTATATGCTTACCTGGTAGAGATTCCCATTAGAGCTTTTAGTTCAAATGAAACTCTGAAGTATCTCTATGTCTGGATGAGGAATAAGGGGTTTCAGACAGAACTAGGAACCAAAAAATCTTGAGCTTTTGGTGGTTTTAATTCTGTATATTTTTCATTAAGTCCCATGTGCTTCCATGTAGGAAAAAAATGAGGCTATTTTCTATCATTCTTCTTCCAACCATTTGTTTTAGGACAGCCACAGGGCTGCTCTAAACTTAACTGCTTCCTAATTATCCTTAAAAGTCAATTTCACTTGTGTTGATGAAGATAATGGATGAAACAGAGGGAGATAAAAGAGTAACTAAAGTTCACTGTGCTTTGACCCCCTACCCTGTCTCCCAGCCCCCCATCTTCCCAGGTGTGGCAAAATGGAGGCAGGATCTGACTCTTAACCTTTTTGCAGCCTGGAGCAACACAAATCCTTAATCTCTTTGTCTTTTTTTCTATTTGTAGGAAATAACCTCAAAGTTGCAAGTCTATCTCTGTGAATGAAAATGAAAAGTATGACTGTAACTAGGGACTACTATGATTAGCTAATTTGGTTTAGCAATAAAGCAGTATTTTGTTTAGTAATTTAATCAACAATAGGATATTCACTAATCAGGTAGATATTGCAAAAACTTTTCAGAAAGCAACAATCTTGTTTTATGCATCATTGTAAGAATTCCTGAAAAAGTTGCTGTTTTTGTAACGTATTGGGATTGCCTTCTCGGAACTTTTTGGTTTTCATCTGCCTCTCATTTTTTGGCCTGGGTGCCACTGCTAGCCTAGAAAAAAAAGAATATGCGTTAACCATTTAGCAGTGTTCAGTGTTTAGTTTTCTTTTCTTTTTAGGAGGAAAATACATTTCATAGAGACTATCCACTGAATTTATAGTGCATTGCCATGGTGATCACCATGGAAAACTCAACAGTTATGAACCATCATGTTCCACAAAATGTTAAGAAAATGCAAAATTTCTTACTGTGGAGACACCTTACCTGTCAATCTGTGGGTCTGGTCAGCAAATATTTCATTGTAATGAGAACCATTGATGTAATTTCCTTTGAATATTTTTATCATCGAGGTTAAGAGCTCAGATTTGCTTTTACAGGACTGCTCTTCTTTTAGAGGGAACGTGGGGCTTGGGACCACGTGGGGAAGAGGCAGTGGTGTGAGGCTGCAGCTGGGGAGCTGCTGCCTACCTGCAGGACTCAGAGGGTGGAATCTCCCTCGACAGCAACCGCTCTGGGCTCCAGAGCGTGCTCCATCCTCCCTCCCCATCCAGGACCCCATCTGCCAAACACAATTTGTTGGTAGTCTAAACACATGTATCTGATGTTGGATCCCAGAGCTGGAGGGAAGCTGAGGAGCTGTTGTGTGGTCACCTGAGACTGAAGCACCACACTGAGGAGAGCGAGATGGAGCCAGGTGAAAGTCTTGTGTGTGAAGTATGAGGCTTGACAAGTCTGGCATTATGGACTCCGATACTGCTTTTGACTGAGTTAGCTTTTGATGTGAGTTACACCATGATAAATCTATGTAACTCTACTGAAGTTTGCTTAACAAAATTAAGTATCAGAGTTTATTTTAGTAGAGTTACTCTGCATTTTACTGGATGCAATTAAGATCAAAATCCTGTCTGAGTTATATCGTTGTCTTTAATTTTGAACACTTGAAATGTAAACAATGAATTCAGCAAACTTATGGAATGATGAAAGGACAAATTATCTTCTTACTTATATCTATGGAAAATGAGTGTTTAGGCTTTGACACTGGTTCCATCAAGGCAGAGTGTGGCCCTGGATGTGTATTTTAAACAAGACTCAAACTGTGGTTGGGTGAGGCTCACCTCAAATGAAAGCTTAATAAAACCTTTTCCTCTCTTGTTGTAACTACTTTTCTCCTCCTATTGCTGTCCACTTTTTTCCATATTAATGATTAATTGCTTATGTTCCTGCTTTCTTAATAAAATGCTGAGTCTTCCACCTACTGTTTCCTTCTGCTTTATTCCTTTATAGTTGTTCCAGCTAAGCACCATCTATATGCAAAGCATCTAAGTGTTCATATGAAACATGTGGTTCTTATTTTGCTCTGCTCCAGACATGACGTGTATGTGCATAGGAAGGAAGATGAAGTAGTTAACAGTGCTAACAGAAAGCTAGATGTTTTAGAAGAAAACTGCTTGCTTAAATGAACTAAAAAAAATATAATCTTTCCAATTAAAATATTCTTAAATGAAGAAAAAAAAAGGAGATTCTGGATTAGTAGTCCAAAAGGAAATATCTTTAGCATTGCAAATTGTTGCTTTACAGTCTGAAACTGCAGCAAGGTTTCCAAAGTCTGGTTTAAATAAGCAGGATTCTTAAGGAATGCAAAATTTAAAGCTTAAAAAATGGGATTCCTTTCTTTTTTTTTTTCTTTTTCCTTTTTTCCTTTTTTTCTGTTTTCTTTTTTCTCCTTTTCATTTTTTCTTTTTTCCTTTTTTTCTCCTTTTCCTTTTCCTTTTCCTTTTCCTATTCTTTTCCTTTTTTCTTCTTTTTCTACTTTTATTTTTCCTTTTTTCCTCTCAGTTTCTCTTACTTTGTCCGCGTTCATAGGCAACTTTCCAGGTATTTTTTTAAAAACGCCCTTCAAGACATGGAAGGTTTTGTCTCATTTTGCATATATTAATGAGGTAGTAGTACTTTAAATCCTATTTAACAAGGAAGTAACCCATGGAGACTCTACTCCATTTTATAAACTGACTGGGAAATCTTTTTCTGCAATCAATATAGAAAATCAATTATGAGGAATACTGGAGCATCAGGGGACTCTTCTTAGTTTGACTTTACTATGGTTTACAGTGAGGATTTAGGTGCTTGAGGGCTCGATAGTCAAGATCTTACATGGATGTTGTGCACCTAGAAACTGGCTTTTCTGCACATAATTGTGTTTCTGAGCTCCCATGAAAGTCTTTAGACACACAGGTTAAAATTCACCCTGCCTGTCATAAGGAACATCATTTGAAGGGAAAGAAGAGCTACGTGTATGTATGAGAGTTCAATGCTTGCACAGAGGTGGAGTAAACTGTTTTTTGGGGAGAATGAAGTGGAGACTGGAGGTTGGGATGTACTACCATAATTCAGAGGTAGGATACAGTTGTCTCAGTCCCTTGGTTGGAGTGGTGCCCCCAGCATCTTTATTTGCAGATCTCTCAGGCGGTAGGACTGTGTGTGAACAGTCTCAGGCCTCTCTGGGTGTGTTTCTATAGCAGGAAGCCTTTGTGTCACAACGCATGTGGTTTAGGACAGGGGTCTGGATTCCACCTATTGTTACAGCAATTGCCATTCTTTTCCAAACAGACTTAAATAGCTTATGGTTTCCATGGTGCACAGAATTGTGTCTTGTTAATGAGAGGCAAGGGGTGCAAATTCAATCTACAGTGCATATCAATTGCAACATCAGGGTTACTTTGCATCTCCCTCAATATGTTGCAGGGAATGGAGAGCAGAAATTAGACAACGCTTGAAATAATAGATTTGCTGATTTCATTCTCTATCTAGTGAACAAATAGCCGCTGACTGGTTTGGTATGTCTGTGCCCCTCTCTTTCTGACAAAGTGTGTCTGTTCCATTTTTTGCCTTACTAAATCCTTTGGGACAGGAACTTTATTCTGTGTTTGTACAGTTGTCTAGCACAGGGATCCTGACCCTTAGCTGAGGCTGTGACGAGTACTATGCAAATGCAAATAACATTAATAGTATAAAAATGTCTGTACCACATAAAATCAGACCCGGCTAGCACAGACTCCTCCTTTTGATGTCGGACAATTGTGACTATTTAGGGTACATATGTAGGATACTGGGCAGGAGTAGCAAGATGTTTGTTCTGATTTACCTTCCTGGATTCTGGCACTCAACAGTAAAGGGACTTGTATAGCCAGAGGGTGCATCTAGATCATTGTATGCAACAGACACTAAGGGACCTCCTCCCTGCATCCAATTCTTTCTCTACAACAAACTAAAGTAAAACTAGGTAAATACCACAGATGATATAAATATTAGTATGGGGGAAAGTTAATACTATAGAGAGTGGAATAATGTGGACTAGCTGCTAATGCTGTTAGAGATTTTAGGGAGTGGTACAGCACAGCTCAGAAACCATTAGCTAACTCCTTCCAAACACATTTTTATTCCATGAGCAGGTTGGGGAGCCGCACCTAAATTCTACTGTTAAAAAAAAATATAATGGTTTTATTCTTTTAAGTTTCAGTGGCTTTGAGCACAGCAGCAATCTATAGGTATTATTTCAAAGAAAATCATATTCAAAAGAACTATATAATCTTTCTTTTGCTTTAGCAAGCCCAGCATACATGTCACATCTCATTTTTCCTGTGCATAAGAAATGGAGTTTTAGTCCAGACAGACGATAGAATTAACATCCTTGTGTCACACTCCTCATCGGTCACTCATTTTATATTCTCAGAAGAGTACACAAGCCTGTGTAATTATAAGTCTAATGATTGTACATGCATTGATGCAGTTTCTTATTAATAATGCTAGTGGGGTTTCACATAGATGTGGAAAGTCATCTTCTGACTAGCTGCTGGACCAAGACATTATATACCTTAGAAAATAGTATGGCTTGTAACAGTCTCATTCTTTTCTTTCACAACTTTTCTATCATATTCTATCATATCATATCTATTATAACAAAAATTTATCATTTTCCTCAAAGGGAGCTGCACAGATGCTACATCTGATATTTTAAAGCCAAATAGTTTCTGCCTAATCTATTCCAAAGGTATCTTAACAGATCTTCAGCTAAATAAATAACCTTACACTATATTAGGTCTTGTATATCTAAAGGAATAGCTGGATGTTCTTCAAACATGAAGAGTATAAAAGATAGGAAATGTCGGTGGGGATAGAAACAAAGGCAAAATATTTCAGGCCAAAGGTAATAGCTGAGGAAGGTGCTGAAAACAGGGGCTTGGAAAGAAAACTCTATCTTTACCGTAGAGTGACTGAAGCAAAGCTATAATACTCTTCAGCACTCTCCACCCAAGAATTGGCAGCCTAAAATAAAGTTCAATTTCCACCTGTATCCTTAGGTGATAAGAAATTAATTCCAGGAATTACATTTACTCCCAAAGTCCTTCCTCAAGGCTTGTTGAGCAAAATTCCCTTTGACTTGAAGTGGCCATTTGCCTGAAAAAGGATGGCAGGGTACAGCTCAATAAGAAGGTCTTGTGTATGGGGTAAGAATAAAAGGGAGATGTGAGTGAAGATTATTTTTCAAATCATATGGAAGATTAGCACCTTCCATGTTGAGAAGAATCAAAAAAATCCACATGGTCAAGAACACTCACACATTCTGTTTTACAAGCAGAAATTCAGTCTCAACATTGTGTGCAGAAAGTTATGTTTTCAAATTTTAAATTGTGGTACTTGTACATCAACTGGCTAAAAATAAATGTTTATTTTCTGTCTGAAAAAATGCACGTTTTCCAGCTTAATTGCCTAACAGCTCTTTATTTATGTTGGATGTAAATTCATAAATGTCTTTTCAGGAATAAACTTGCCTGCAGATGGCTGCTATATGTTCCTGGAAATCTTTAAAAAACCCCTGTCTATTTAAACGAGCTTCAGTGGAAATCTTGTAAATAAACAAAGATTTCAGCTAATTCTTGCAAATACTTTGGAAAGAAAGCCATGTCAGGCCAATAAAAAGGAGCTGTGCTATCCTAGATTATGTTCTCACTGAAACTTTTTTGCTGCAAATACTGGATGTGGTGTTTGATTTTGCTTATGAATGGGCAATGGCATATACACTTTTTCATGCACCCCCTACTTCACTATTTCTGGTAACATAAATAGTTCCTGGGTTGGTATTTTCTCAAAGCACTCCTTGAAGAAAATCTTTGAACTTCGGTTGGTTTCACTTGTAAGTGTTACTTTACATCATGTATTAAGCAATTCTCTCCATTACTTCAAAGTTTTCAAATACAGCTGTCCCCACTTTCATAGCTGTAAAATCAGATGTCTAATATACTACGCTGAAGCAAAAAGGGACCTCATTAATTGGTTTTAATTTTCTCAGGGCTAAAGGAGGAACGTAAATCTCTGCAGCCAAATTAAAATTCACCCATAGTGCACACTCCCACAGTTCACAGACACATCTTGATTTTCAGAGCAGATGGATCAGGTCACTTCAGATCCAAAAGCACAAGCATGTTCTATTTGAATTACAAATTACTTCTTAGGTGGTTGATCATGTGTCCTTTATAGAACCTTTCCTACATCCTTCTCAACCCTTTAAATTCACACCTCATTTCTTAGATAATTTCTTCTAAGAAGCCTCTGCCCATCATCATAGCATGTGGACCCTTGGAAAGGAGATGGCTGCATTTGCTGTTTGCAGTTTCTCATGGGTAGAACATACCTTGGGGGTTGAGAAGTACTATTTTAGACAGCACAGTCAATCGTTAAACACAGATGAGAGAGAAGGTTTATTGCAATTCATAATCTTCTCTTAGGCAACTGCAGGAGAGCTGTCTGCTCTGCTGGAACAGCAAAGAATTCACAGTATACAATGTCTGTTAGGCCCATGTAAGGGAGAGAGAGTAGTGACTTAAGGCCAACTTTACTACCCATTGCTCAAGCCCCAGCTTTGAGGCATTTAATCCACCGATAGATGTGGTTAGCTGAGCAGAATATAGTCCACTCGGTGACACCACCCCATCCATATGCAGTTCATTGTTAATATATAGCTAAAACAGGAAACTTCTACAATCAGATAAAGAAAACTCTGCAGTATGTGATTATGGCTTGGTCAGATGTGAGCGTCTGTATGAAAAATAATACCTCAGGTTGAATAACAAAGAACAGCTTGTATTTGAACTTGGCTGTGGTGAATTAAAATGAATTCCCCAAGTCCCTTTGCTCATGGTAGCTTTCAATTTTGTAGCATTTTTCAACCCTTTTGCTCCTTCGGGGTCACGAGTGATTAATTTTATTGACTTAATCTCAACCTGATATTTTTACTGCAAATCCTTCCAATGTTCAGAGTATAATTATAATTTAATGATTTAAATTCATAGATTCTCTTCCCCAGAAATAAAAGACTATATTTCACTTTTACATTTTTAAAGCTATTTTTCTGTTTCTCTTGCAAAATGAGCAAATAACACATAGGGAAATTGGGAAAGTTTGTTTGTTAGTGACATATTAATCACTACAGGTCTCCATCATTGATTTTTTTTTGCCCTCAATTTATAATTTTATAATGAAGTCTGCAAGCAATTTAGTCTTATCCTTGAGGAGGGTGGGTAGCAAAAGAATCAATAAAAGAGCTGAAGTTTAATACAGGAAGCAAAACTGTGTTTCATGAGCTGCAGTATAGATCTGTATTGTGTATTCTACGCACCAAACCGGTATTGATATTAATGAAATTTCACTGTGTGTAATGAGCGGAGAATATTCACTGGAGATTTCCAGTACAGCTGAAGGATCCCCAGCATTGACATTGCCCTGAATGTAGAGCTCTGAAAGATAAAAATATCTGAACTACCAGACACATGTAACATTAAATCTGGCTAGTTACAGTGAAACAATTACAACACTGTTCAGATACCATAAGAAAGAAGTATTGCAAATTTAGTGAAGGACCTAGTATAATCTCCATTCACATATGCCTAAGTCACTTGCATGTGCTCTTTGGTCAGCTACCTTTTGTGTTAACAAATAATAACTTTTAAACCCAGAACTCCTGTGCTCTGGTTGTGCCTGCTTTTTTTTTTTTTTTTTTCTTCCAATATAAGCTGATTGATGTTAATGCCATTTCTATCACTTCTGCTCTCAACTGCTAACATGAAAAAGGGCACATGCAAGAGATATTGCTTCACATAACTAGACACTCAGTTGAGGCACATTTTGAAAATCTGGCCTACAGAGGTGTTATATTCCATAGACAGAATAAAAATTGCTTGACGTAATGACAACTAAGGCTAATCAAAATGACTAAATATTCTTTTAGTGACTGAATTTTTTTCCCCTTCTCTTTGTCTTTGCTTTCACTGTACCTCAGATATCCATAATTAAATATGAAGCTGAGAAAATATGGCAAGAAGCTAAAATAGTTTTTCCCCCCTTCTTTTTACCAGGCTAATTACTTTTAGTACATCTTGCTACCTCCTAAGCAAGTTACTTCAAAGGAGTCTAGGAGGATGAGTATCCAAACTGCTTTTAAATTTTCACTTATGTTCCAGTAACTACCCTTCTGATTGAGTAGTATTGCTACATGAATTTGCTTTGTTCAAAATTGCACTGGAATTTTGTTTCCTTTTGTAGAATACTGCTTCTGCTCCTGAATTTACATTTTGGGGTACATGTGGCTGGGGACATGTTCTGTAGCAGAATGGTCAGTAGAAACTTTGTTAAGAGGCAGCCTAATCTGCCCTTTCTCTGAAGACAGAAAATTGTCCCATTCTTCATTGCAGCATGGTTGGATACTTGACAAATACTCGGCTCATTTTCCTTTCTAGAGGAATCTTTCCTCTGTCTTTCTTCAGGAGCCTAGGAAATGAAAAAGATTTTGCTAGTATAATTTGTGTAATGGAGTCACAGTTAATATTGACAGATGTCTTCTTGTGATAGTATTCCTCAGGCAGATGCCCTGAATGAAAGAAGTAGCACGGGCAGAGGGGTTTTTGATTGTAGAACTACTCCTGCATTGGGACTTTCTGCTGATACAAAAGTGGGGTATAGTCCCACTCCTAAGTGAATACTGTTTCTAATGTGTGAACATATTTCAAATAAAAAATAATGTATTTTTTGTAAACCTCAAAGCATGCACAAGATTTCTTTGTGGAACTTACTTTAAATTCTTTCTGATGGCCAATGCCAGCTCTTCCTAGTCAGCTATGCACAGTCCCTTTGTAAATAGATTTGATGTAACTATTTATACTTAATTCACTATCCTGTCCCCAAATCACTCTAGCAACATTTTTCATCCGTTCTTTTCAAGAGAGTGGTATTCACAATGAAAAAGAAAGCAGGGGGCAACATCTGTGATTCCTGGCTTGCATGGACGGTATACGAAACAGAACATGGACACTGGCTTCTAATCACTGCAAGCAAACTTTGCAAGTTTCATGCATAAGTTAACTTTCCACAAAGTGAGAGTTAGATCAAAATTCTCAACCTACAGAAAATTCTCTGATCCAAAGGGAAGTCCTTCAGTTGGGTAAAATGAATCAAAAGACTTGAGGTTTTGCAGGTCCTATTAAAAGGATTGCCATAGTCCTGTGTTCCACATGGCCATGGTGCATGTTTTGAGGATTAATAGAGAAACAATTATCTTATAAATATCTACCTGTCTATTTGTCTTTAGAAAGAGCTTGTCAGGTTTCAGCAAGCATTGCTGGATGAACTTGTAAGGTCTTGTCCGGAATTCACTGCATTTTTAGTGGGCAGAATTGCAGCTTCCATGAACCGGGGATGCTGAGAGCCCTGGTTAGCAGGGCTATTGGCTTTAAATCTGCATGAGCTGTAACCTGTAGATCATTCATTTGTGGTGGAGGTGATTCATAATAACTGAGGAGGGGGTAAACTTCTCAAGTTAGTTTGTCCTATGGGTCAAGGGGAGAGTAAGAAAACTGACACTGAAAGAAGAAGAAATGGAAATAAAAAAGAATAGTTTCAAGCTCCTGATTAACAGGTGAGCCCTTCTTTCACTTTTGGTTTTTGGAAGGAGGATCAGTCCTGGAATAACAGGCTTGTGCAAATTTTTAGTAGGAAAATTGCAGTAGTTTCTTATAAGTACAAAATGTGTTTGTCCTTCTGAAAATCAAACCCCATATCAAGATTATGATTTTAAATTTAGTAAAACCTAGTATTTGTTTGCAGTGAACACAATTTTCACAGTTTAAATACTCATTATATATGTTTGTGGAATGTTCAACTCAGTGCTTTTCACTTGCTTTATATCACTACAGAGCTGGATAATAGTAATTCTTGGAAATGCTCAGAGGTACTGCATATTCAAAGAAACAAAGTCAGCTACCCATAAAGATATGGAGAAATGCTTATCTATTTTAAGGGCATTTTTTAGAACCACTGCCTCCCACAGACACGTATAGGGGTTCTGGTCAGCAAACATTTAACAGATTCTATCTGTGACAGGTACACTTTCAAACCACATTTCAGTCCTTGTATGCCCCCTTAAACACCTTGAATCTGGATAATTTTTTTTTTCCTGAAATTGTGCCCTTATACAAATACTTGGGCTTGATAAGGGTTCTAATTTCTCAGTTTCCACATATAATTGCTGTCTTATGCTTGCAAAATTGAACAGCCAAATACTTGAGAACTAGAGCTGGATGATGAATTAAAAGTGTTTCAACCTTTAACCCTACATTTCTTTAAGTCCTGCCTACTTGCATAAAACTGACAAAACCACATTTTTACGGTTTGTTTTCTGTGCAGCAGATCTAAACCAGCTTTTTAGAGGAAAAGTAGATTGTATTCTGCTTCAATCAGTACCAAAGTAATGGGAGAACAATTAAACTGAAGAAAGTGTAAGAAAGCGGAAATGCCTAGCTTCTTTTTGCAAACCTGAGCTGAGCAAAGGCGGCTGACAACTTTGGAAAAATAATATTCTCCTTTCCTATAGTTACATGGCCCTGTATGAATTGGTTAGGAGGTCATTCAACATAGGAATTGCCACTCATTACATTCTGCTCTCAGCTTCCCAGCTTCAACTGAGAGATTAATCACATACACAGATGAATCCAGCCATCTCTGACAAAAGTGCAGGGTTTTTTAATCTAAGTTTCACATCAGTTCTTTGATAGAAGACCATTTCTGGATGCCTTTTTTTACATGCCACCTTGGCCCTTTATTGTGCTAGCTAGATTGACATTTGAGCTGTGTAAGTAAAGATAGAGTAGCAAGGATGTCCCGATGCATATTAGATAGGGAGATAACTTTTAGCAGGTGTATATACAACTTATAATAACCCACAACTCAGGCTGTCATCTGTGATCTGTTCCTTTTCACATTTGTGAGACGCTGTCTTTTCTATTTCTTGTACTGTCAGCAATTCTGCTCATCTTTGATAAAAATAGCTAACTAAATTTGGAAAAAATCTTAATGCAGGAGAAATACTGCATATACTGAACTAAAGCCACCTTCAAAGAAGGTTGAGATACCTCTTTGAAATTAATGTTGCAGGCAATGTTTTGTAACTATATATTACAAAGAGGTTAAACTGCGCTAGGGAGAAAGTGGCAACAGAAGGAAAACTGTAACAGGAAGAAATAATTATTCCTATGAAAATAAAGATGACTAGATGTGTATAAATTACTTTTCGTGCCAGAGCTAAACAGGCCCCTTAGGAAGTTAATAAAGGCCTCTTGAACGTCAAAGGCTTCTTGCTGCTTTCATATGCAGCTTCTTCTATAATACCTGTTTTGTTCAAATTAAAACTCATGCTCCTGTTGCCAATATAGAAATCTTTTCAAGCACATTGAAGGCATAGCTCTTGGGACCAGAAGTGGGTAAAACATTCTGAAGAAATATATTTTCCAAAGTGAAGTTGTCATTTCTTTAACCTCATCCCACAAACACAAACCATAACAAGAATTTTGATAAACATGTTTATCTTCAGAAGAATGTAAGATCTGAATGAAATGTTTCTTGCTTTATTGCTCAGAATGAATGGACTTGTAGTGTAATTGCAAATGATAGAGAGTATTTGTGCTGAAATACATTAGCTTATTTAATGGTTATGATAAGACTACAATATAAAGCATGTCTATGCTGGAAGATCTGTTTGAATAATGATGAAATTTGTGAAATTAATCATAGCCAGACTGAACAAATGAGTCCAACAATAAATTATGCATCAGTACAGTAGAGTAATGTAAATGGAGACCAACCATTTAAATAGTTGAGTGCCAACTGATGCTTTTGTTACAGGAGTTAGGAATAGATCTCAGATTTCATTAAATTTTTTCCATAGTACTATTAATTTTAAAATCTATATCAGACTGTATAAAAGTAATTGAAAGGTATCTTTTACTGTTTCAAGAGCCTTTATGAAAATGAAGGATGGGATAGTTTCCCTAGGAGAGAGTCATGGTCCCATAAACAGAGAAATGAAAGTCTGAAGAATGTGCCTGAAAACTTTTCAGCACTGCAGGATTATGTCTGGAGGTAGAAAACAAGGTATCAAACTGATGACAAACCTGGTGGTGACATGAGCATTGGAAGTCCTGTGGGATCATACCTTTTGTCCAGACTGAGGTGTTTTCTGGTACCAAATTTATGGTAAAAGACATTGTATATTATAAGTATTTTTGGATTCAGATGTTTTACTATAAATGAGAAATAAGGAAAAAACAACAGTAGAACTGAAAATTATTCTAAACTATGGAGATTGTGATTTAGGGAGAATAAGAAAGTATGGCATTTGTAAGATGATTCTCATAAGTGGATTGCCAGTAAAAGTGAGGATTTATCTGGAAGTGGTAGGAAGGGTGAAGAACTGAAGAGATGATCCCACATTCCAGAAGCGTGCATAATTCCACCATGGTGCAATTTGACAGTACAAATATGCAGTGGTGAAATACTTTGGGTAAAGATAAAAGGAATAGAAACCAAAAAGAGAAATAATAACGACCATCTGTTACACATCAGAAGATGTGGAAAAGAGTGGGGAAAAAGAATTCTTGGAGCTGTTCTTTATGCTGTGGGTCACTGCACTCCTGAGGAATGTTTATAACTCATATATTTGCTGGTTAGCAAATCCAACAAGCCTGCATCACTGAAGAGGTCTGTAAAGTACGCAGAAAAGCAAATTTTGGAAGCAGTGCTTAATTGTGCCTGCAAAGTAAAGGCCTACTGTGAGGCATTGATGAAAAATCATTCCCTTTAGCAAAACCCCACATGTTTTAGATATAGTCACTATTCTGAATTACACCCATTTGGATTCCTACTCATTTTTGATGACATGGCACTCAATTTAGCAGGGAAGTGTGGTATGAAGAGATAAACATTTAGCAAGTCTTTGTTCTTGCCAAGGCAAGACTTAACTGAACAGTTCTTTGAAAGGCCCAAATCACCTGAGCCTGTGAGACTTTACAAATTGATAAAGTTCAATGCAAGTGTGGGCTTTGTTGTATCACTGTGGACGTTTGACTGCCCTGAAATGGTACATACAAGTCAGGGCACTGCACAGCTGGAAAGGTGAACTGTAAATAGAATGAAAGAGTGCTGATTTTCCAAGTATACCCTTGAAAGTGCTATTTTGCTTGAGTTCCAGAAAACGCTGAAACAGAGGTTTGAATCCTGTTTTTGCAAAATAGAGATTACTATTGGTTGCTTTATATTAATTTCAGTTACCAGAAATCTGAATGCAAGAGGTAGAGTTTTCTCTGTCTACTGCATGACTTCTTGTGTTGATTTATATGATGACAAGCTGGCATCAGGTGAGAAGTGTTCACTGACAGAAAGAGAAACACACTGTTATTTCTAAGAGAAGTTAAGGTCAGAGCACAAATATATTCTTTTTTTGTTTGTTTGTTTTTACAAAACCCCAAGTCAGTCTGGTCAAGTTCTTCAGCCACACCAGGGTCTCCATTTCCTGCCCAGAGAAAACTTAGCCCCACAAGGTATATGCTTCATTCCTGACTTAGATTAGAATCTTCTCTCTGTGGGCTTGGTCAAAAATACAGAAAACTGCATGCTCTGGTAAGGGCAGTAGTAACACATTCGAGATACACTTAGAATTTAGTTCTTATGAATTTTTAAGTCTTGGCTTAACAAAAATTAATAATCAAGTTAGTTACAAAAGAATCCCAGAGAAGAATCTTGTTCAGTCCTTCTTCAGTGCTAACCATATGTGAGTCCTGGTTCAAGAATCTTCTGTGATGCAGGCAATGATTTACAGTAAGAAACAGCTTTGTAAAGAAACATGCTTGACTCTGTGACCAGTTGTTATGGTCATAAAATTCATAATCGAGATGAAACTAACCTCGAACAGTAACGAAAAAATGATGGTATATAAGAAAAATATGAAAGGACATTTTTTCCTCTTATAGTTCAAGAAACCTGTGAGCAGTGCAACTGTTTCCAGGGTTTTCTGAAATACAAAATTATATAAGTAAAACAAGGGTATTTTTCTAAGCTAAATTAATACAATGTTGAAACTATCATTTTCCCAGTTAATTAATATTTCTCTCAAAATCAAAGCACAATTTTAAAAGACAGTGGGTTCAAGGAGGAATTAATTCTTAAACGTACTTGGGGTGTGTTCAAGGTTCTTATGTGGGAAGAAAGCTCTCAGTAACAGAGTTAGGCTGTAACAACAGCTACAAATACTTTTCAAGAAAACAAGAGGACAGGAACTTTGCGTATCCAATAATGCACACAACACATAAACTTTGTGATAAGGAGCACAGTAAAAGGGGGTTCGTTCCTATTATGATTTGTTTAAAATTTTCCCATAAATTACACTAAGCAGAAATATTGGCTTGGATCACAAACCCCTCTCAGCTACTGCCTTATCACAGATTCCTCAAAAGCACTAACCTATGTGACCTCTGTCTGAGTCTCAGATGACTCCAATTATTCTGCTGTGAGCTCTGATTCTTTTACACAGCCTGCCCTTAACTTTAAAAAATTGAAGAGGGAGGAGGTCTGAGGGGGAATGAAAGCTGTATCACATGGCCTGACCACACTTTGTACCCTATGGGACAGGCCATCGAAATCTTGGAGAGGTAGAGGGAGGGAATTTATCTCCCAAATCTGTAGATATCAAGAGGAACTGAGTTCCACCACACTGGGGTCAGCTGTGCAAAAGCACCGTATTTTGACAGAGTCAGCTTGAAAAGTGACGGGGGAGCAGAGATAAATGAGAAACAGAAACTAGGTCACGAAAGGGAACAAAAATGTGGACCAGGTTATGCAAGAACAGAGGGGTCAAGGCTTCAAGAACCTTAAAAGTTATTGGTAAAATCCTGAACTCAAATCTCAGTTTCAGAGGGAACCAATATCGTGGCGTGAACAAGGGGGCAGCATGGTAACAGCAGGGGCAGCAGCAGCGTGATGAAGGTGAGACAGGATGCTTTGATAAAAAATATGTCCCTGATGCAGACCCTCAAATCAATGCTACTTCTATGTAGACATCTGAGGCCAAGTTTAGGTCCCACTGAACCTTCTAGCAAAATTTCCATCCAGTTCAACAGGGTCAGCTTTTGGCTCTTAAATTTAAAGTTAGATGCCAGATAGCTGTGAATACACAACAATACACACTTCAGTGTGTATCACTTCAAGATCTAGCTTCAGTATTCTTTTATAAGGCTTTGTGTGTTTTCCACCCCTCAAAATGCCACAAGTACAAAAATGTCCTCTGCTCTGCATCACATGTTAATTTGTGGCCAAAGATACCACAGGGCAATGGACATACCTGAACTAAGGTTTTAGCTGGAGTTGGGAGGAGAATCAGTTTGCCTATTCTGTGAGAATTTCCACTATTTCAAAGAGTCTTCCTGTCTAAAAGCAGAATAGAAAATCAAAATGCATTTTTTTAAACAGAAATAATAATTCAGTGGGTAATCAGAGTGCACTAGCTGAAAGGTTTTCTGTTTTTTTCTTTTTAATACTTTAAGTATAAATGAAATTAAAAAATACGTTGAAAAAAATGCCAAAAAATGTTTTGACAGTTTCAAAACATTTTTCTAAGGTTTTCTTTAAAAAGGAAAATTAAGGAAACTTACTATTCTATAGATAGATAGATCAGCATTTCCCTTTGAAAGGTTTTATGCTAAAAATATTTTCACTTGCTCTTGACTTTTAGCCAAAACTCAGACCTTAAAATAAATGACAGAATTTGGGATTGACTTTGACCCACAATGGAAAACACCTTCCTCCACTGTCAAGCTGTTATCCTCTTACAGAAGAGCTACTCATTTGTGTGTGAGTGGTAGGTAAGTTGAACGGCCACGTGGCACATGTTGACAACTACATTTTCCTACAACAGTATATGTTAGTCTTGCTTTTGATAGAAGGTATGATGTCCTAGTTTCAGCTGGAATAGAGTTAACTGTCTTCCTAGTAGCTGGTACGGTGCTATGTTTTGAGTTCAGT
>JANHGO010000053.1:68628814-68676977 GCA_024606505.1 Aquila spilogaster
AGGACTTTGCGTTCCTGTTCTCCACCCAGAGGGAAAGATAAACCTGCATGCAAGTCCCGAGACTTCCTCTTTTGCTGGTCATCTCAGCAGTGGAGGTTCCCCAGACGTTTTGCCTTCAGCTTTAGTGTAAGGCCTTCGGTTTTGGACACTTTCTCTTTATTTGATTTATTAGCTCAATTCCAATTATATTGTATTGTATTGTGTTATTTTGCATTCCAATCCAATATCTTATTTAGTAAATTAGTTTTCCTCCTCAGATCGTTGCCACTGTTTTTAGGCCCATCTCCCTACCCTCTCCCTTCTCCCCCTTCCCCTTTCCTGGGGTGTGGGTCTGTGGGTCCTCTACCCCATTAGTCACGGAACCGGGCCAAACCGGCCCATAAACCGTTGACACTATTCTGCTGTCTTGTACTTTCCCCTGTGTTACATCTAGCTATTACTGTTTAAATGGATAGGTGATATGAGAGAAAATAGATGCACAGCCCTCAGAAATGAATAGAGTTCACCTGTTTTTGAAATTCAAATTAATTGTTATTTTCAATTGGTGTATCATTAAATAGGTCCTCTAGTAGTTTTAAGAGATTGGTTTTATTTCTCTTAATGTTAATGTCCAGTAACTACAGAGTGGTAATCCTAAGGGTCTGCATTGACGGTATGAAGACTTCCTATTCATTTGTGCAATGCATTTGCTTTTCTTTATGGTGGACACATAGACGTTACCAAGAAATGTTAGTATAAGCAACACTTTTAAGATAATGTTAAATAGTAAGAGCAATAGCTCTAATAACTAGTGTAGCATAATGGTTGAAAACAGATACTCCAAAATGTCAAGTTGCATATATATTCCTTGGCTCGGGAAGAGGACACAGTAAATGCTGCTTTTATAGACTTTCTATGTTTGCCAACGGAAGAATTGTAATACATTTAAAGGGAGTAAAAATTGGGATGAAACATGCCAGAGTAGAATGGCAGTTATTTCCTTTTACCAATGGGATAGAATTAATACAATAAATCATTAGAACAATAAGGAAGGTATGTTTAAGAGATGGATTAGTTATTAGAAGTTATAATTTAATGATAAATTATGAATAATGAGAAGCTTGTATGTGATTCGGTCCAACCCAGAATTTCCATTATGGAATACATGTTTTCTTCCTACTTAGGTAATAGAGAGAGTAAAACAAAAAGTCAACTTTTTTTTTTGTGTATATGAAAGCAGAAGTTTTATGAAGGCAAACTACAGTAGTAGTAGTATAGTGGAAAAATGACTTCCCATATCCTAGAAAGGGTAGAACTCACTTGGAATTGGAACATTAGCAGTAGATCCAAAGGTAGAGTCCTTTGGGAAATAATTTTTGTGATGTTATGTTTCAACTAATCACTGTACATAAGAAATATGAAGTTCAAAACAATCATGACCTTTCTTCGTATGGAAAGATAATCATTAGATACTTTTGATTATAAACTCGGAACATACATCTCTGTAGATGCTCATAAATCCTGCCTTATTTTGTCATTTGAATGTTGTTTAAGCCATTCTGGTAAATATAGCTGTTCTGAGACAGTCTGTGAATGAGATGGAGATGTTAATTAAATGGGGACTTCAGTGCATGACTACTGAGATGATCAGGGAACTGGAGCACCTGACAAATGAGGAGATACTAAGGGAACTGGATTTGTTTAGCCTGGAGGGTGAAAGGCTGAGAAATGGTGTATGGCAAAAGATGGTGATGACAGTACTTTTGAACAGGATACAGGTGCCATGGAGCAAGAGCAGGTAGTAATAAAGGAGGAAAATTGGCTCACCTCTTCCAGTGATATCTCAAGAGAAGTGCAATCTCTATCCAGAGAGATGCTACTCTCTTGGCTGCTAAACCCTTAAATGAGAGTGAGAAGGAGCAGATCCCGGTTCCACTCCTTCTGGTCACTCAAATGTACTGCTTGTACCTGAGCTCCCTGGGTTAGCTATGCTTTCTCACCTGGTGCTCAGCCATTGGTTCAGGTTTTGGCCTGACAATTCCACTGCAGATGGGAACCTAACTAATAGCAGATTCCTACTCCATAGAAAGGGGTCGGAAGGTAGATCCAGGATGTTTCTTTAGGGTTCACAGTGAAAATATGTGGAAGCAACAAGAGAATTTCTGATTAGATAGAAAGACTAAGGGTGGTTAAACAATGCAGTAGCCCAGAGAAGCGTGCAATCATCATCTTTTCCAGTTTTCAGTATCTGACTGAGCAGGGACCTTGTGATCACAAGCTTGTGATCAGGAGATGGATAAGATGATCACTAAAGATCTCTTTCAAACAAAATTATTCTTTGATTGTAGTATCTTTTAAGTGAACTTTGTATAATGCAGAAACATTTATTTTATTGATGTGACCATCAATTCTGGCTTAATGGTGAATGTAAAAAAAAAAAAAAAAACAACAAAACAAAACTGCAATTGTATGTGAAGTGAATGTGAGTAGTATTTATTGTTTTGCTACTGTACAGTCTTTAAAAAAATACTTTCAGAGTCAGGTATGTTTCTTAACTTAATCCTGCATTTCTGAAGATAGTCTGTCTTCTCAAGTTTTCCACTATTGACTCATGTGGGAAAATTTGTAGGAATATTACTAGTTAAGCTGTTTAGTTCTTCGTTACTAGTAACATTTTCTCAATTACTAGTACTCAGAGGGAGTGAACAATGAATGTTAGCTGCCAAATATTTTCTGTTTTTCTACAGTATTTTATCATCGTTGAGATTTCTCAAGAAACTTCTAAATGTGGGAGTGTTAACTCCCTTGAAAAATATAAATGGTCTTGAAAGTAACTCTCTTTCCTTACTTTACTTTATACCCAATGTGACCACAGACAGCACAGGTATAAACTCTTTAATACTGCTAGAATGGCAGCTATTTTAAGAACTGGAACAAACCATGGTAATATGTTGCTGGCCTATCCAAGGAAAAAATGTGATATGTGTTATCCTTCCTTTGAAGAAGGATTTAAAAAAAAATAAAATCAGTAATTTTGTAGTCTGTATGAACTTTTAGAAGTTTTCTTATGAAGAAGTCTCACCCAGCGGAGATGAGAATCTTGCATTTATCACAGAGGAAAATGCAGAAATGATAAAAATATTGATAAATTTATAGACAAGGATGACTAGAGTTTCTATCTGTTTTATGAGGTGCTACTGAAAACAGAAACACTTGCTATACTTTGGTTGCTTCCATGAATTGGGTGTCTTAGCTTTCAGTATACTTTAGACATTGACCTGGACTGTTTTAAGACTTATTCTTATTTGTTAAAGTTTCAGTATTTACTAAGCTTCTTACAGTCTTGATGCTCTGGGAATGCAGTGACAGGGGTAATTAAATAGAGTTCTATCTCATGATTATGTCAGGGGCAGTACACTTGGCTTTATTGCACGGCATAGTGGGAGGTTCTGTCTGAATTGAACACAGGTAGATGCTATTTGATTGTTTTAATGCTGCAGAGACTCCCAGTAGAGCATGTTTTTATAAAATGATTAATGAATGTAAAATCTTGTTTCTCTAAAGTTGCACTATACCAGTAAAATTATGTTAGAGACACTGTCCACTAGTGTGTGTGTGCTTAGTAAAACTGTCCAAGATCAGACAAATCCATTTACTGTAAGAAACAGGAATACTGAACTGGCCATATTCTAGCCAATGTGGTACTGGAGATTGAAATTCTTGAACCAACTGAAAGAAGGAAGTTGGATGAGGGATACTGAGAGCAGAATGATTCCGTCCCTGCTTCTGTTCAGGCCTTCAGTGTTGTGTTTGTGTATGGAGAGTGTGCAGCAGACAAGCTATAGAACTACAAATACCCTCTGCTACCAAAAGATCATGGATATAGTCTTAAACCAGTCACAAGGATCCAGTGTACTGCACAGAGGGGCATGAGTGGAGAGAGCCTTTTGCTGAAATGATTCCCTCAGAAGGGAAATGATTCTTTGACTTCATTCCTTCTTCTTCCCTCTCCACGCTAGAAAGAGTAATAATGAAATAAATAAAAACCTAACTTGGTAGTTGGTCAGAAAATGACTAACCTCTATTCCAGCAAATTACAGATGCACTGAACATATGGTTGTTGCTGTAAGATGTTGAGAGTAAAGCCGTTTTAAAAGGGAATGTCCAAATGTCCATAGACAAATAAATGCATAATCGGTTTCCCCCAGGCAGTCTGAAAAAAGACCTTTTAAGAAGAGTCCCAAATAAAGTGGGCTAAATGAAAGGGTATCACCTGCGAATAAGTCTTGGAAAAGAATGAGAGACTAGTTTAAGATATTATTGAGATAGAAGAAATTCATCATTTGAGAGATGGTCTTCAAAAGCAGTTGCAACAGCAGGAGAGGTCTAGATCTGGCTTGATTGCAGGAACATGTACAAATTACTGCCCAAGAAGGAGGTAGAAAACGTTCTAGATTAGCTGAGATACTGACTGTCAGGACAAAAGAAGCAAAAGTATGAATCAGTGGCTCCTGACATGCATGATGACAATCCTGAGGATGAAAGGAATTCCAAGTGTTGTAAAACAGAATGGCACACAAATCCTTTATGATATCTTTTAAAAGAATTTTAATTACTCGTAAAAGATAGCTTTCTGAGATGAATGGGGGTGGAGAAAATTATGCTAAAAGACTCACAATGGTTCTACTGTATGCAAAGCCAAAATGAAATGTAAAAGCTTTCTTTGGCAGTTAAAATAAAAATTTCTTTAGGCTTTTGATGCTCTGAGACATTTATTTTTTGTGTATTCCATGTGTTTCCTTGAAAATTGTTTTAAATATGCTGTTTCACTTGGAAGAAACCTGGAACAGGAGAGGATTTGCCACCAGCTGGAGTTCTACTATAGCTATACAAGAAGCTGCAAATCAGTGTTTTACCTTCTAGGAGCTCACTGCTGACAAATTTAATAAAGTTGTATAACTCTTCATGGCTTCCCAGGGAGAGATGACATTTTTAGTTGAGAGGATTGGTTGTGCATTTTTTTTTTTTAAGATAGATTCACACTGTTTCTATCCTTTAGTACTCCTTCCTGGAACAGGGCAAGTATTTCCCAAAAATGGGACCACTGTTGCAAAGAATTTACAATCTGAATTTGTTTGATATTAATTAGTATGTTAGGGAAACAAGCAATAGGGAGAGAAAGGGATGAGGAAGCAATGCATTTTTTTTCACGTTAAAAGGTGGGATTCCTATTGAGCTCAATTTTGCTGCTAAGCTTCTGAAATGCACATTTAAAAGAGAAAATGCAAGGCACACTATTGACTTGTTTAGCACAGGTAGAAGGAATTTTCAGGACTGGCTTGAAGCAGAACTCACCAGTGTTGAGACAGCATAGTAACATGAGTTTTTCACACACAAGTGGAAATGTGGCATTTAATGATCCCTGCTCATTAAATAGCAATGTCGCTCCAACCTGTATCAGGAATGAATTTGCAATTCAGCTACCTTTTAATGGCATAGTATACATAAGCAAGATGATAGTGTGAATGATGATTTTTTTTTTTGAATGATGATAAGAAGATTATTATTTAATCTCCGTGTATGTGATACTTTCTTAAGCTGTGAGAACAGCACTGTATGTTTTATTCACTCTGTGTGCTGTGTGGAACTTGCTGCAGGCTCCTGGTTTATTGTCTCAGTTCTTTTTCCCCCTGATTTCCTACTTCTCTGCTCTCCCTCAGTTGTGCAGACCACCAGACTACATCCATTATCCCATTTAGGGGAATTTCTTGAGATGTGGTTCCTACAGTTTGGCTCTGCTTTTCCTCACTGTCAGCAGTCTCTTTTACTGCTATCAATTTTCTGAATAGATCCCATAGATTCAGCTTCCTTCCTGATTGTTTTCTTGTTTTCTTGAAAATAAGATGGCATTAGACCTCCTGGTTAACAGCTGAGTCGGTCTTAAACTTAGACTTCTTATTCATTTACATGAAAAAGTTGGGAAAAAAAATTCTCTGTGGTTTCTGACCGCATAGCAGCACATTAAGTTCCCTCTGTTCTTTCACGGAGGGAAACTTCTAAACACAAAAAAATCTTTATTGAGCATGATTAAATAAATTGTGATCTGAAATGACATATTTACAGATTCTTGGCTGAAATCCTCTGGAAACCAGATATTGGAAATTTTTTCTGCCAGTTTGAATGATGCTGATGTGACAAGCTGGTCACACAATAGTTACTTTATTTTGAGCTGTCTTGGGCTAAGGACTAAACAGTCAAAGAGGGACTTCAGAACTGTGGTTATTTAAAAGGTTATGAAGGCAGATTCCTTAGACTTCCCCTGCAGATCCTAAGGAAGCTCTCCACTGTCAAGACACAAGACAACTTGTGAAGATGAAAAAATGAAAACACACCTTTTTCCTTTGCTATATTTTTTTTTATTTTTCTCTTGTGATGTGTATAGCTTAGTGAAGCTCTGGTTCCAATATGTAGGTGTGCAACAAAATTTGGGTTCCTATCAAATTTAAGATTGTATGTTTTTTTACAGTTGAGCCAACCCACATCCTGTCTTTGAAAGTAGCTGGTACCATGTGTGTTTGCATTAGATGGTCATGAAAGAACTTGGTCAAAGCTGGTTGCACTCTTTGTAGTTTGCTCAATAGGCGGTCAAACCACTGTTGATTGATTTATGCCTTTGTTACTTGCTAGGATAATTTCTAAAATATTAATTCTGTCTAGTGTTAATGGGACATCTTGTATTCCTCTCACAAGTTTGAATTAAACAAGCCAGCGCCTCTTCTAAAGAAATGTCAACACACTTGTGTCTTACTTTCCTAGTATTTTGTTTCACTGTGAATGATATTGTTTTTATCATCTATAAATTACCAATTATATAGTGAAAAACCAGCAGGTTATTTATAACCTTTTTCTGGACAGAAGTAAATATATAACCAGTTTGTACGAACACAGTTGTTTTGTACCACAGCTCATTCTCAGCATTCCTGTTATTCCTGAGCCCCTTGTACGTGGTTTAGACCTATTCCTGCAGGCATCCTAGCGATGCTCATTCGCTAGTCTTTTGCAGTGCTCTTTGTCCCTTTCTGCCCTGCTTGGTATTAATTCATTCTCTTTGCGTGGCTATAGAAACAAACAGGAAAAGGGAAAGAGAAGGGTAGCTCTGTTGAATTCTTTCTTCGTAAGAAGCATTTTCTTCACATAAAAGTCTTGCCAAAATGGCAGAGATACCTTCTTCCATGAGCTTGGGGCAAGGACTGTGGTTCTCAAGGAGACTGATAGAACACATGATGCATGCTGCTGTTTAAGCAGATGAGGATGATGATGATCTCTTTTTGGTTTGCTTTTCCATAGGGAAGATAGTGTTTGATTGCACTGCTGAAGGTTTGAATCATTGTGTATGCATGCTAAAGGGCTGAATTAAGTTTCCTGGAAGAATTTTGGTTTTTACATTTCTCAGTGTCTCAGTGCTTGACTGTGTACCATTAAGAATACTTCTATGATATCGCTTTTTGTATTAAGTGCAGAAGTAAATGCCACGACTGTGCTAGTGAAATGCAGTAGACTATACTCTAAATTGAATCATGAGACTATATTGTGAGAACAACTTGAGCAGATATAAGCTGAAGGACAGGAGGTTTGCGTAAATGAAAGCTCAAGAATGAAATGCAGAGGCCGTGCAACTTGTCAAGTGAAGATAAGGAAGTAGAGTAGATGTCTTTTTTTTTTTTTTTGAAGATAAAATGGCAAAACAGATACCTCAGCTCAACATGACATTGGTGGAAACCAGTTTGGGCTGCCCCTCCTTAAAAGTTGGAAGTTTTTACAGTGAAAATGACTACTAGCTTTAATCCTATGACCACCAGAGATGTCAGTCATTACTTGAAATTTCTGCCCATGTCCTCGGAATGTAATGAATATGTATATGCTATGCCTTTAAATATGTAGTTGTTTCTCTCTGCTCACCAAACATGCACACCGAAATCCCCATGCACCCAGCACTGTAATAAAGGGATGCCTGCTTGATGTAGTTCATTGGCATGTCAAGTTACTTGTCGGTTTTCTCAGCTTCAAAATTAAATTGATTATTAATTAATACTGAAAAACCGCAACTTAAAATGTCTTTACAAAAATAAAATTCTATATTTTAGTTACATTTATATTCATTTTCACAAGAACAATTTGTCTTTGTTTGACTGCCCTTACTGCTGCTTGCAGCTAGGTGGGGTGTGTACAACACTCAACTTCAGTCTGAACACCAGCCTTGAATTACAAGAACAGAGTGACGATCTCATTTAGAAGCCCAACAGTATGTTTAATATATGACTACCTTGAGATTAGGTCTTCTTTAGGTTTAAAAAAAAAAAAAGCTGTGTTCTAATTTCTGACATTTTGTTAAACAAAATGCAACTTAAAATGTATTTTAATGAATATTAAATGAGTTTACATCTTTACTACAGCTTTCATAACCATTGTGGGTCGTACCCAAACTATCAGATTTTTTGATGTGTGGGGTTATACATGGAATTTGAAGGGGATGGGAACCAAAGAGCACTGTTATTTCATAAAACAAATGAATCAATTGAGGGAAAAGAGAACTGAGAACTTGTTCTTTTCTTTTTCCTTAAATATTTATCCTTCAAGACCACTTCAAGAAAGTAACCACTAGATAGTCATCTGTCTTGCTGGTTTCCTGCCCAATTGTTAAGAATTTTTTAACTGCATTTTTCTTTTTTCTTAAACTATGATCAGCCCTCGTTTATCTCCTCTGTCGCTTGATTCATAAAAGCATTGCAATAAAAACATGGCAAGATTTTTGAGAACAAAATGCTTTTTTAATCACAAGACCTTGGCAGCTAAGAGAAGGCAAAAGTTGGTTGCTTAAAAAGGCTAAATAGAACCAGCTGAAATTTTTAACTTTGCAAAGTTGAACAGATCCGTAGATATATATTTTTTGTATCTAACAGATAGAGAGCCATATATTTTATATCAATATATACAATCTATTATAATTACTGTAGAATTTCATCCAGTAATTCCTTTGTCAATCTCGGCAGTTTTGCTGCTGAGCTGTCTACACAAGAGGAGCTGTGGAATGGAAAGAACACTTGACTAACTTGAGCTCCTATGGGAATCTAGGACAGAGCTGGCAGTTGAAACTAGATCTCATGAATCACAGGCCAATTTTGCACAAAAAATCAATTTTCTCTAGTTAGCACAATAATGCACTGCATTTTGCCAGTGAACATTTTAGCTTCATAAAGAACGTTGAACACTGTCAAACCATGGTGAATTTCTTCAGTAGGATCCACTTCAAAAAAAGCTGTGGTTTGCAGAGTGCTACAGGACTAATCATGTTATCTATAGCAATTTTTCTTTTTTTTTCCCTGTTATATATCTGGATAGTAAACCATTAACCCTTTTTTCCCTACTTTCTTATGTAGTACCCTTACGTTTTCGAAGTGTGTTATAAAGGTTCATATCACATCTCAGCATTCAAGTTCTGTCAATATAATAGATGAAAGAATATTTATAGAATATTCTTTTAATTTTGGGGAGAATGAGATGTGAGAAGGTTAATCTGATTGCAGGAACCATATCATAGTGACTCAGGCCTGGTTCTGGGTGACTGGTGACTTGTTTCAGTTGGAGCTCTGTCTGTTTCAATGCATGATATTAATGACTATTCACTTATCTTTTTTTTTAATTATTCCTAGGAGCAAAAGGCTTATGTGTGGTGATGCACACTTCTGAATAAATACTTTACAAAAGAAATTCCATCAAAATAAAAGTTATGTTGCTTTCTCAGACAATGTACAGGCTTGCTATACTGAATGTTGCATGTAGTGTGTTACCAAGGGCACTATATACACCAAGAAAAAGAACCGTTTATGGACATCTGAATTTCTGATTTCCTGTGCTATGGTTTTGGTGGAGTTCAGAGCAGGAGTTAAATGTTAGTGTGGGTTTGTTGCAGTACAGAATATCCTACCACATATTTATCTTCCTGCTCTGATGAATCTGTGGAACAGACAATGGTAAATGACACACTTGTATAGGAGAAGATTGATGACAGGACTGTTGATTTGATACTTTCTTCACAATAATATGGTTATCTTCTGACCACACTGACCTGCCCTCAAGTCCTGTGCTTCCCTAACAAGAAAAAGCCCATGCTCCCAAGAGAATCTAGTCCATTGCATTTATGTTTAAATACAAAACTTGCTCTGGAGTTTTCAGACATTAATTTGGAACATTGGGATTCATTAACAAAACATGACTCTTTATCCTCCACATGCAGCTGTAGCAGGGGACCAATTTCACTGGAAGCTGGTGAGGGCAGCTTTCCTGTTGCAGAACTGATCTGACAATGCCTGATATTGTCTTAGCCTGTCATGTGCATGGTGCTAGAGAGTATGCCAGGCAGACCTCAGTCATTATCCACTGTACACTCTGTGTTGCACAACCTATTATGCCTTGGTCATAAGCAAAGTATAATAAGCACTGATTATATCCCTTTTTGGCACTAACAGTGTTTCATCCCCCTCTTGGATATACACAGTGAAAGATGAACCAAGCCTCCAATCAACAAGAAGTAGCAAAGATTTAAAAACTGTATTTTTGAAAGAAAGTCTAATTCTGGCACCTATTATATCTTACATGCTTCTTAGTAGGTGGGGTCAAGACACTTCCTGCATCTCAGGTGGAGAACTGGCAGAAAGGGAGGTTTGCTTACTCCAGTAGCTCTCCTTGGTGAAAAATGAAAGGCAATGATTATCTTCAAATGTTCGTGAAGGTTCAGTTAAGGTAAAATATGAGGCATATGATCAAAGGACTGAAAAATGCACAAATCCCAAATGAAGGTCTGACTCCATGACAAATACTCTGTTCAGCCTTTACCAAGAGACGTAAGGGCACCTGAGAAGCCATCCTGGATGACTGAGGAAATGCATCCCATAGTTCACTTTAGGAGGATTAAGGCGCATCTGCTTCCTTTTGTCAAGGCACATATTTCCCAGACTGTTGATAGATAAGGTTAGCATCAGCAAGATGCAGACTGCATGACACTATCATCTAGGAGCTTTTTTTTCCTTTAAGAGTGGGAAGAATTCTGAAATGAAAACAGTTGAATGAAGTACTTATCGTCTAAAGTTACTTTTTTTGGAGGGGGGGGAGGGGGGAAGAAGTCAGAAAAGACTTATGATTTAGCTTGAACCAACTTTTCCAATGTACTTTACAGCATTGACTGTGAACTGGAAAGTTGATTGTTGCTTAACTTAAGTGATTTTTACCTCCTAATTCATAACCTAAGGACCTCTACCCTTATCTAGTGTAGACTGCCATTAGAGCTTTTAGTTTAAATGAAGCTCTGAAGTAGCTCTTCGTCTATATGAGAAATAAAGGGTTGCAGACAGAACCAAGAGCCAAAAATTCTTTAGTTATTTTCTGGTTTTAATTCAGTATATTTTTCATCATGTCCCATATGCTGCTGTGCAGGATAAAAATGAGGTGATTCTCTGTCATTCCTCTTACAACCATTTGTTTTAGGACGGCCCCAGGGCTGCTCTAAACTGAGCTGCTTCCTAATTATCCTTAAAAGACAATATCACTTGTGCTGATGAAGATAATGGATAGAACAGAGGGAGATAAAAGAGTAACTGAAGTTCACTGTGCTTTGACCCTATACCCTGTCTCCCAAGCCCCATTCTTCTCAGACCTGGCAAAAGGAAGTGGAATCTGGCTCTTAACCTTTTTGTGGCCAGGGGCAAGACAAATCTGTAATATCTTCTGTCTTTTTATTTTTTAATTCTATTAGTAAAGTAGGAAATAAAGTAGCAAGTGTGATGCTGTGAATGGAAATGAAAAATATGACTATGACCTACTGTTAGCTAATTTGGTTTAGCTATAGAGCAATATTTTGTTTGGTAACTTAACAACGGGATATTCACTAACCAGGTAGATATTGAAAAAGCTTTTTTGATGCATCATTGTGAGAAGGACAGGCATCACTATGTTTCTGTAACACACTGGGGTTGCCCTTCTCGCAACCTTTTGCTTTTTATTTGCCTCAATTTTTGGCCTACTAGCCTAGAAAAAAAAAGGCATTCTTTAACCAATTAGCAGTGTTTTATTTTCTTTTTGGGAGGAAAATGTATTTTACAGAGACAATCCACTGAATTTATAGTGCATCACTGTGGTGGTTATCACCATGGAAACTTAGCAGTTGTAAATTATCATCTTCCACAAATAGTTAATAAAGCAAAATTTTTTAGTATGGATACAACTTAAATAGCAACCTGTGTTTCTGTTTAGCGAATGCTTCATTGTGATGAGAGTTGCTGTAGTAACTGCTGAATATTTTCATCGCTGATGTGCTCAGTTTTTCTCTTGTTAGACTCATCTGCTTGGGACCACGCAGGGAAGAGACAGCAGTGTGGGGCAGCTGCTGCCTACCTGCAGAATGGAGGAGAGGCTGGGATCTTGCCAGGCAGCCCTTCCTGCAGGCCTGCCAGAGTCCATCTGCTAAACACTGTTTGTTCTCTGGTAAACATGTGCATCTGATGTTGGATCCCAAAGCTGGAGGGAAGCTGAGAAGCTGTAGTGTGGCCACCTGTGTGGCACTGGGGAGAGAAAGGGAGCTAGATGAATGTCTTGTGTCCGAAGTACGAGTCCTGACAAGTCTGGCATTATGCACTGATACTACTTTGAGTCAGTTTTCGATCTGGGTTATGCCGTGATAAATCTGTGCAACTCCACTGAATTTTACTTAACAAAATCAGACATTAAGATTTATTTTAGTGGAGTTACTCTGTGTTTTGCCAGATGCAACCAAGATCAAAATTCTGAGTTATATTGTCTTTAATTTTAAACAATTCAAATTTAAACAACAAATTCAGTAAGTGAATGGAATGCTGAAAGGGCAAATTCTCTTCTTACTTATGGCTGTCTAAATAGACCATTAAGGATTTGATACAGGTTCAGTCAAGACTCAGCGTGGTGCTGGATGTGTGTAATTTAAACAAGGCTCAAACTGTAGTTGGGTGAGAGCTTAACAAAATCTTTTTCTCTCTGTTAGTAACCACTTCCCTCCTCCTATTGCTGTCTGCTTTTTTTCCATATTAATGATTAATTACTCAAGTTCCTGCTTTCTGACTAAAATGCTGTCTTCCACCTACTGTTTCCTTGTGTTTTGTTCCTTTATAGTTGTTCCAGCTAAGCTCCATCTATATGCAAAGCATCCAACTGTTTATAAGAAACATGTGGTTCTTATTTTGCTCTGTTCCAGACATGACGTACATATGCATAGGAAGGAAGATGAAGTAGTTAACAGCGCTAACAGAAAACTAGATGTTCTAGAAGAAAACTGCTCGCTTAAAAATATATATGATCTTTCCAATTAAAATATTCTTAAATAAAGAAAAAAAAAGTAGTTTCTGGATTTGCGCTGCAGAAGGAAATATTTTTAGCATTGCAAATTGTTGCTTTAGAGTCTGAAACGATAGCAAGGTTTTCAAAATCTGGTTTAAATAAGCAGTATTCTTAAGGAAACCAAAGTTTAAAGCTTAAGATGTGGGGATCCTTTTTGTTTTTTTATAAGTTCATAGACAACTTTCCAGATATTTTTGAAAATTGCCCTTCAGAACATGGAAGATTTTGCCTCATTTTGCAAATATTCAGGAGGTAGTAGCACATAAAATCTTATTTAACAAGGAAATAACCCATGGAGACTCCAGTCCTTTTACAGACTGATTCTTGGAAACCTTTTTCTGCACTCTACATAGAAAATCAACTATGAGAAATCCTAGAGCAACAAGGGATTGTTCGTAGCTTGACTTTGCTATGGTTTACAGTGAGGATTTAGATGCTTGAGGGCTTGATAATGAAGACCTTGCACTGATATTGTGCACGTAGTAAATGGCATTTCAGCACATTGTCCTGTTTCTGAACTGCCATGAGAGTCCTTATGTGTACAAAGTAAAATACACCCTGCCTGGCAGGAGGAACACCATTTAAAAGGCAAAAAGGGCTATGTGCATGAGTGAGCTGGAGTAAACTGGGATCCGAGTGAATGAGCTTGCGGATAGGGCACAGTCCTCTGAAAGCATCTGTGTTGGAGTGTTGCCTCCATTGTCTTTATTTGCAAATTTCTCAGGCAGTGACTGCACGTGAAGACTCTTGGGCCTCGGGGTATGTTTCTATAGCATGAAGCCTTTGTGTTGGGGCGGTGTGGTTTGGGAGCTGTTTTTGTGCTGGGTAAAGGGTTCAGATTGCACCTATTGTTGCAGCAACTGCCGTTCTTTTCCAGACAGATATACTGTATGGTTTCCATGGTGCAGAGAATTGTGTCTTGTTAACCAGAGGACATGGGTGCAAATTCAATCTATGGTGAATATTATTTGCATCAAAGTTACTTTGCATCCCCCTGAATATGTTGCAGGGAATGGAGAGCAGAAGTTAGACAAAATGTGAAATAGATTTGCAGATTTAGTTCTCTTATCTGGTGAAGAAATAACCTCACATTATTTCCCTTTGCTCTGGCAAAATTGGTCTGTTCCATTTTTTGCTGTACTGAACCCTTTGGGACAGGAACTGTCTATTCTGTATCTGTACAGTACCCAGCACAGTGGGTCCTGATCCTTAGCTGAGGTGGTGATGAGTACCATGAAAACTTAAGAACGTAAGAATGGCCATAACATATAAGATCAGATTTGGCTAGCATGGAATCCTTCTGATATTAGAAAGTTTTAACTATGTAGGGTAAGTGTATTGGATACTGGGTAAGAGGAGCAAGATGTTTATTTTGATTGACTTTCTTGGATTCTGGCACTCAGCAGTGTAAGGATGGTAAATCCAGAGGCTACTTCTAGGCCCCTATGTGTTACAGACACTAATGGACCGATCCTCCTGCACGTGTACAGTTCTTTCTCTAAAACAAACTATGAATTAAAACTATATAAATACCACACGTTATATAAATATTAGTGTGGGTGAAAGTTAATATTGTAGGGAGTTGAATAATGTGGACTGGCTGCTAACGCTGTTAGAGATTTCAGGGAGTGGTACAGCACAGCTCAGAAACCATTAGCTAACTCCTTCCAAACACATTTTTATTCCATGAGCAGGTTGGGGAACCACACCTAAATTCTACTGTTAAGTATTATTTCAAAGAAAATCTTATTTGAAAGAACTATGTTATTTATGTCTTGCTTTAGCAAGCTCAGCACACATCACATCTCATTTTTCCAGTGCATAAGAAATGCAGTGTAAGATCAGATGGACTACAGAATTAACATAATTGTATCGTATTCCTCATTGGTCAATCATGTAACGTCCTCGGAAGAGTACATTAGCCTGTGATTGTAAGATTGTAAAACTAGTGATTGTACATACACCAATGAAGTTTCTTATTGATAACGATTCTAGTGGGGTTTCATATAGACACAAAGTTATCTTCTGAAAAACTAGTAGACCAAGACCTTGTTTACTTTAGAAAAGAGAATATGGCTTATATCTATATCATTCTTTTTTTCCATAGCCTTTCTATAATAAATTTTTCTCATTTTCCTCACTGGGAGCTGCATAGGTGATATATCTGGTATTTCGTTTTTTTCTCCAAAACCCAGTGCAAAGATATCTTAGCAGCTCTTCCGCAAAATAAATACACTTACACTACCTTAAGTCTTGTATATCTAAAGGAATAGCTTGATACTCTTCAAACATGAGGTGTGTAAATGATAGGAAGCATCAGTAGGAATAAAAATAAGGACAGAATATTTCAGGACAGAGGTAATAGATGAGGAAAGTGCTGGAAACAGGGACTTGAATGTGAAGATTGCACGTTCCATGTTGAGGAGAAGCAAAAAAATCTGAATAGTCAAGTACACTTACACATTCTATTTCTCAAGCAGGAATTCAGCCTGAACATTGTGCACAGCAAGTTATGTTTTCCCTTTTAAAATCGTGGTACTTGTACGTCAACTGGGTAGAAACAAATGTTTATTTTCTGTCTGAAAAACACACATTTTTCCAGTTTAATTGCCCAGCAGCTCTTTATTTGTCTTGGATGTAAATTCATAAATGTCTTTTCAGGAATAAACTTGCCTGCAGATGGCCACTATATGTTTCTGGAACTCTTTTAAAAATCTGTCTATTTAAAGTAGCTTCAGTGGAAATATTATAAATAAACAAAGGTTTCAGCTAATTCTTGCAAATATTCTGGAAAGAAAGCCATGTCAGGCCAACAATGTAAAGCTGTGCTATTGTAGATTATGTTCTCACTGGAACTTTGTCATAGAAAATACTGGATGTTGCCTTTGATTTTGATTATGACTTTTCATGCATCCCTAGTTCGCTATTTCTGGTAATACAAATAGTTCCCAGGTTGGTATTCTTTTCAAAGCACTACTTGAAAAAAGAGTAGTTGAACTTCTGTTGGTTTCACTTGGACGTGTTACTTTACATCATGTATTAAGCAATTCTCTCCATTACTTCAAAGTACTTAAATACAGCTGTCCCCACTTTCGTAGTTGTAAAATCAGATGTCCAGTATATTACACTAAAGCAGAAAAGAGACCTCATTACTTGGTTTTAGGTTCTTCCACTAGCTCTGATAAAATTAAATCTGTGCAGTAACATTAAAATTCACCTGTAGTACACAGTCACACAGAGCACGAAAGCATCCCTATTTTCAGAGCAGATTGTCAGATCAGGTCACTTCAGATCCAAAAGCACAAGCACATTTTATTTGAATTAGAGATCGCTTCTTGGGTGGTTGATTATGTGTCCTTTACACAACCTCCCTTATGTCCTTCTCAACTCTTTAAGTTCACACCTCATTTCTTAGATAACTTTAACTAAGAATTCTCTGCCCATCATCATAGTGTGTGGGTCCTTGAAAGGGGGTGTCTGCATTTACTGATTAGTTTCTTTCAGGTAAAACGTATCTTGGGGGTTGAGAAGTACTATTTTAGACAGCAGAGTCAATAGTTAAATACAAATGAGAGAGAAGGGGTTACTGCCATTCATAACCTTCTCTTAAGCAACTATATGAGAACTCTCTGCTCTGCTGGAGAAGCAAAGAATTTGCAATATAAAATGTCTATTAAGTCCATGTAAGGGAGAGAGTAGTGACTTAAGGCCAATTTCACCATCCATTGCTCAAATCCCAGCTCTGAGGCACATAATACACTGATAGATGTGGTTAGGTGAGCAGAATATAGTCCACTCTCAGGCACCACCCCATCTATATGCACTTCATTGTTAATATATAGCTAAAACAGGAAACTTTACAATCAGATAAAGAAAACTCTACAGTATGTGATTATGGCTTGGTCAGATGTGAGCGTCTGTATGAAAAATAATACCTTGGGTTGAATAACAAAGAACAGCTTGTATTTGAACTTGGCTGTGGTGAATTAAAATGAATTCCCCAAGTCCCTTTGCTCATGGTAGCTTTTAATTTTGTAGCATTTTTCAACTCCTTTGCTCCTTCAGGGTCACGAGTGATTAATTTTATTGACTTAATCTCAACTTGATATTTTTACTGCAAATCCTTCCAATGTTCAGAGTATAATTACTGTTTAATGATTTAAATTCATAGGTTCTCTTCCCTAGAAATAAAGGACTACATTTAACTTCAACATTTCTTAAAGCTATTTTTCTCTTTCTCTTGCAAAATGAGCAAAGAACACAAGGTGAAATTGGGAAAGATTGTTACTGACGCATTAAGCACTATGGGTCTGCATTATTGTTTTGGGTTTTTTTTGGCACTCAACTTACAATTTTGTAATGAAGTCTGCAAGCAATTTAGTCCTATCCTCAAGGAGGGTGGGTAGCAAAAGAATCAATAAAAGAACTGTAGTTTAATACGGGAAGCAAAGTTGTGCTTCATGAGCTTTAATGTAGATCTATATTGTGTACCCCTATATGCCAAACCAGTACTGATATTAATGAATGTTCACTGTATCTAATGAGGGGAGAATATTCACCTGAGATTTTCCAGTACAGCTGAAGGATCCACATTGTTGACTTCCACCTGAATGTAGAGCTCTGAAAGGTACAGATATCTAAAGTAATGGAGACATTTAACATTAAATCTAGCTATTTAAAAAGAAACAATTATAACCCTGTTTATATAGTATAAGAAAGAAGCATTGCAAATTTAGTGAAAGTCATAGAGACATAGTTTCACCTCCATTCATAGCTGCTTGTCACTTGCAGGGGCTGTCAGGTCTCTCCTATGTTAAAAGTTATTAACTTTTAACCTCAGTACAATTGTGCTCTGGTTGTGTTTGCTCTTTTTTTTAATATAGGCTGATTTGTGCTAATGTCATTTTGGTCGCTTTTCCTCTCAGTTGCAAACACGGAAAAGGGTACAACAGAGACTTTTCTTTGCCCAACTGAACACTGAGTTGAGGCACATTTTGAGGGTCTGGTCTACAGAGGTGTTGTATTCCATAAACAGAATAGCAAGTGTTTTATATAAAAGCAATTATAGGTAGTCAATATGATTAAAATCAATATTCTTTTAGTGACTGAATTTTTCTTTCTCTGTGTTTTTGCTTTTGCTGTACTTCAGATCAGTGTAATAAAATGTGAAGCTGAGAAAACATGGCAAAAAACCAAAAGGTTATTTTTCCCCATCTTTTTACCAGCCTAATTACTTTCAAAACATCAAGCTGCCTCCTTAGCAAGCTGGTTCTGAGCAGTCTAGGAAACTGGGAATCTAAACTGTTATCAAGTTTTGACTTACTTTGCTCCACTTACTACTGTACTGGTTGAGTAGTACTGCTTCTTGAATTTGATGCATTCAGATTTGCACTGGAATTTTGTATCCTTTTGTAGAATATTCCTCCTGCCCTCACTTATACATTTTGAGCTATGCTGGGGTCATGCTCTATAGCAGAAGTCAATAGAAACCTTCACATGAGGCTAAAAGCAGCTAACTTGCCCCTCTCTGATGGCAGAGAGTTGTTCCATTCTTCATTGTGATGTGGTTGGATACTTGGCTCATTCTCCTTTCTTACAGGAATACTACTTCTAATGTATGACCATATTTTGAATAAAGAATAATGAGCTTTTTGTAAACCTCAAGGCATGTGCAAGATTTCTTTCTGGAGTTTTATTTTTTTTTCTGATGCCCACTGCCAGCTCTTTCTAGCCAGCTATGCACAGTCTGTTTGTAAATAGCTTTAATGTAACTATTCTACTTAATTCACTGTCCCCAAATCATTGTAGCAACATTTGTTCATTCCTTCCCTTTCAAGAGAATGATATTCAAAATTAAGAAGAAGGGGAGGTCCCACATAAAATTGTTTCATGCAAGAGAAGATCCTTCACCTGGGTACAATGAATTCATATGACTGAGGTTTAGCAGGTCTTGTTAAAAATTTTGCCATAGCCCAGAGTTCCACACCACCATGACGTGTTTGGAAGATTAATAAAGAAACAATTGTTTTTCTATAGAAAAAGCTCATCAGGTTTCAGCAAGCATTGCTGGAGGAACTTGTAAGATCTTATTCTGAATTCACTACATTTTTCTGAGCAAAATTGAGGCTTTGATGATCTGGGGATGCGGAGAACCCCTGCTTAGCAGGGCTATTGGCTTTAAATCTGTGTGAGTGGTTGCCTGTGGATCATTCATTTGTGGTGGTGTTCATTCGTAACTGAGAAGGGGGCATGTTTCTCAAGTTAATTTCATCTATGGATTAAGGGCAGAGAGAGAAAGCTGACACTGAAAGAAAAAGATATGAGAAGAAAAAGAGTAGCTTCAAAGTTTGGAAAAATTGAAGAGTGGTGTTTTGATCAGACCAAAGGCAACAAGTTGTCTGTGACTATTGTTGGTATGGAAGGAGAACACGTTCTGTGTTTTTCAGTTAGTGGAAATGAAGCAGATTTCCAGGCCAGAATTCAGGGACTGAGACGAAAGCCACTCCAGTCAAGGGAGTGGGTAAATGTTGTGAGGAGTGGAGAAGGCCTGCTTGTTCCATGTGTTCACCCATTCAGATTGCAAACCCCTGTTTAATGGGTAAGTCCATCTTTGGCTTTTGGTTTTTGGAAGGAGAACCAGTCCTAGAATAAAAAGCTTGTGCAAATTTTTACTTGGAAAGTTACAGAAGTTTCTTATTAGTACAAAATGTGCTTTTCCTTCTGAAGATCAAACCCTTTATCAAGATCATGTTTTTGAATTTAATAAAATGTAGCATTTGTTTGCAGCTAACTCAATTTTCACATTTTAAATGCTCACTGTGTATGTTTTTGGAACGTTATATTTGGTGGTTTTCACTGACTTTACATCACTACAGAGCAAGATAATAACTTTAAAAAAATGCACAGAAGTACTGCCACTTGCTTAAAGACTCAGCCAGCTACCTATAAAGATATGGAGAAATGCTTATCTATTTTTAGGGTATTGTTTAGAACCACCAACCTCCCTCATATGGTTATAGGGGTTCTAGTCAGCGAGCATTTAACAAATTCCATTTTTGGCAGGCACAGTTTCAAACCATATTTTAGTCCTTGCATGTCCCCCCATTCACCTCAAATGTAACTTTTTTTTTTCCCTGAAATTATACCCTTATGCAAATACTTGGGCTTGTTAGGAGTTCTAATTTCTCAATTTCCACATATAATTGCTGTCTTGTGCTTGCAAAATTGAACAGCCAAACACTTGAAAACTAGAACTGGATGATGGATTGAAAGTATTTCAACCTTTAACCCCACACGTCTGTAAGTCCTGTCCACTTGGATAAAACTGACAAAACCTCATTTTTATGGTTTATTTTCTGTGCTGCAGATACAAAACAGCTTTTTAGAGAAGAAGGAAAGTAGGCTGTATTCTGCTTCCCTCATTGTCAAAGTAATGAGGGTATGTTAAATTACAGAAGCATTGTTAATGAAGAAAGTGTAAGAAAGAGAAAATGCCAGGCTTCTTGTTGCAAACTCAAGCTGAATAATGAGAGCTGACAACTTTGGAAAAATAATATTCTCCTCTCCCGTAGTTATATGGGCCTGTACAAGTTGGTTAGGAGGTCCTTCAGCATAGGAATTACCACTCACTAAATTCTACTCTCAGCTTTCCAACTTCAATTACTAAATCACAACCAAGAGATTAATCATATCCACAAATGAATCCAGCCGGCTCTGAAAAAAAGTTTTGTTTTTCTTAAATCGAAGTTTCACGTTGGTTCTTTGATGTAAGACCATTTCTGGAGACCTTTTTTACTTGCTGCTTTGGCCCTTTATTGTGCTAGCTAGACTGACATTTAAACCACATAAGTAAAGATAGAGTAGAAAAAGTGTCCTGATGAATATTAGACAGATAACATCTAGCATGAGTATATACAGCTTGCAACAAGCCACAACACAGACTGTCATCTGTGGTCTGTTTCTTTTCACATTTGTAAGATGCAGTCTTTCTGCTTCTTGTACTGTTGACAATTCTGCTCATCTTTGATAAAAATAGCTAACTGAATTTGGAAAAATCTTAGTTCAGGAGAAATACTGCATATACTGAACTAATACCACCTTCAAAGAAGGCTGAGAAACCTCTTTCAAATTAATGTTGCAAGCAGTGCTTTGTAACTATATATTTCAAAGAGGTTAAACTGCACAGGGGAGAAAACAGCAAATGAAGAGAAACTGTAACAGGAAGAAAGAATTATTCCTATGAAAATAAAGAAGGCTATTTGTGTATAAATTACTTTCCATGCCAGAGCTAAACAGGCCCCTTAGGAAGATAATAAAGGCCTCTTGAACCTCAAAGGCTTCTTACTGCTTTCATAGGCAGCTTCTTCTATAATACCTGTTTTGTTCAAATTAACACGCACACTCCTGTTGCCGATATAGAGATCTCTCTGAGCGCATTGAAGGCACAGCTCTTGGGACCAGATGTGGGGTAAAACATTCTGAAGAAATATATTTTCCAAAGTGAATTTGTCATTCCTTTAACCTCATTTCACACACACACACACAAAAATCCATAGCAAGAATGTTGATAAACAAGTTTATCTTCAGAAGAATGTGTGATCTGAGTAAAATGTTTTGTGCTTTATTGCTCAGATTAGGCTTGCAGTGTAATTGCAAATGACAGAGAATATTTATGCTGAAATACTTCAGCTTATTTAGCAGTTACGATAAGATTGCAATGAAATATATGTCTGCACTGGAGGATCTATTTGAATAATGATGAAATCTCTGAAATTAATTGTGGCCAGAATGACCAAATGAGTCTGACAATAAATTGTCTACCCTGTATAGCAGCTTAGAGTAAATGGAAACCAGCTGATGCCTTTGTTACAGGTGTTAGGGATAGATCTTAGGTTTCATTACATTTTTTTCTGCAGCACTATTAATTTTAAAATTTATATCAGAGTATCTGATGATAACTGAAAGACAAGTGTTTGTCTTGAAGAGCGCTTATGAAAATGGAGGATGACATAGTTCTCCTAGGAGAGGGTCTTGATCCCATAAAGGTAGAAATGAAAATCTGAACTATGTCTCCAAAAACTTTTCTGCACTGCAAGATTACATCTGGAGGAGAAAAATGTGGTTAGTGCAGGTATCACAACAAAATGTAAGACTGATGGTAGAATGAGCATTGGAAGTCCTGTGGGAGCATACCTTTAGTCTAGATTGAAGTGCTTGCTGGTACCAAATTTATTAAGGATCATCACGTATTATAAGGATTTTTGTATGAAGATGTTGTACTATAAATGGAAAATAAGAAAAAAAAAAGCACTAGAACTGAAAATGATACTGACCTATAGAGACTGTAATTTAGAGAGAATGAGAAAGCATGACATTTCTGAGATGATTCTCAGAAGTGGAATGCCAGCAAAAGTGAGGATTTATCTGGAAGTGGTAGGGAGGATGAAGAACTGAAGAGATGATCCTGCATTCCAGGAGCGTGTATAATTCCTCCATGGTGCAATTTGACAGCGCAAATATGTGGTGGTGAAATATTTTGGGTAAAGATAAAAAGGAATAGAAACCAAAAAGAGAAATAATAATGACCATCTGTTACACAAAAGATCTGGAAAAGAGTGGGGAAAAAAAGAATTCCTGGAGCTGTTCTTTATGCCATGGAATGTTATGATCCTGAGGAATGTTTACAGTTTGTATAGTTAGCAGGACAGCATCATCGAAGAGATCTATAAAGTGCTCAGAAAACAAATGCTGGAAGCAGTGCTTAATTGTGCCTATGGAGTAAAAACCAACTGTGAGGGACTGATGAAGGTTCATTCCCTTCATCAGAAACCCGTATGTTTCAGATATGGTTGCTATGCTGAATTCCATCCGTTTGGATTCCTGCTCATTTGTGATGACGTGTCAGTCAGTTTAGGAGGGAAATGTGGTATGAAGAGATAAACATGTATAAGGCCTTTGTTCTTGCTAAGGCAAGCTTAACTGAACTGTTTCTTTAAAGGCCTGAATCACCTGAGCCTGTGAGACTTTACAAATTGATAAAGTTCAATGCAAGTCTGGGCTTTGTTGAATCACTATGGATGTTTGACTGCCCCGAAAATGGTATACACAAGTCAGGGCACTGCACAGCTGGAAAGATGATCTGTAAATGGAACGAAAGAGTGCTGATTTTCCAAATATGCCCTTGAAAGCACTATTTTGTTTGGGTTCCAGAAACTGCTGAAACAGAGGTTTGTATTCTGTTTTTGCGAAATAGAGATTACTATTTCTATCGGTTGCTTTAAATTCATTTCAGAGTTACCAGAAATCTGAAATCAAGAGGTTAAGTTTTCTCTGCATACTGCTAGACTTCCGAAGTTGATTTATTTGATGACAAGTTGGCATCAGGTGAGAAGTGTTTGCTGACAGAAAGAGAAGCATGCTGCTGTTTCTAAGAAGTTAAGATCAGAGTACAAATGTAAATTCTTTTTTTTTTTTAATAAAACCCCAAGACACTCTGGTCAAGTTCTTCAGCCACACCAGGGTCTCCATTTCCTGCCCAGAGAAAACTTTGCCCCAGAAGTTATACATTTCATTCCTGGCCTAGATTAGAATCTTTTCTCTGTGGAATATGGTCAAAAATAAAGAAAACTGCACACTTTGATAAAGGCAGTAATAGCACATTCAAAGTACACCTGGAATTTGGTTCACATTAATTTTTTAAGACTTGGCTTAACAAAATGAACAAAGACAAGCTAGTCTTGGAGAAGGCATTTTATTAAATTTGTGCTGATTCACAAATCTGCTGTAATGCAAACAATTATTTACAGTAACTAATAGCATTTTAAAGGCCTAGCATTGTTCTTATGCTTGACTGCTGTGAATAGGTGTTGGGGTCATAACATTAATAATGAGAATGAAACCAGTCTAGAGGTGTGATGAAAATAAGACAGTATGCAAGCAAAATGTGAGAGGAGGCTTTTTCCCTCTTATAGTTTGAGAAAGCCACAGTCAGTGCAACTGTTTCCAGGATATTCAGAAATATGCAATAGTATAATTTAAACAAGGGTGTTTTCCTAAGCTAAATTAATACAGTGTATAAACTGCCATTCTACCAGTTAATTCACATTTCTTTCAGAAACAAGGCATGCTTTTTTAAGTGACAGCATGTTTAAAGAGGAATTCTTAAATGTACATGAGGTGTCTTCAAATTTATTAGAGGAACACGGCAGAGTTAGGCTGTTACGACAGCTGCATAGCAGGATGCAAATACTTTGCAGGAAGATGAGGAAAGGAATATTGCATACCCAGTATTGCACCCAACGCTCACAAATTGTGTGATGAAGAGCACAGCAAAAAGGTGAACTGTTGCTGTTAAGAATTTGAGTCGCTGTTAAGAATTTGTTTAACATTCTTCCTTATTGCACAAAGCAGAAATATTGGCTTGGATCACTAATCCCTCTCAGCCACTGCATTATCACAGATTCCTTGGAAGCAGTAACCTACATGACCTTTACGTGAGTCTCAGATGACTCTGATTATTCTGCTTTGGGGTCTGATTCTTTTACACGGCATGCCCTAACTTTAAAAAATGGAAAGGAGAGGAGGTCTTGTGGGAATGAAAGCCATATCACATGGCCTGACCATACTTCGTGCCCTATGAGACGGACTGTTGAAATCTTGGAGAGACAGAGGGAGAGAATTTATCTCCCAAATCTGTAGATATCAAGAGGAACCGAGTTCCACCACGCTAAGGCCAGCTGTGCAAAAGCACTGTATTTTGACACGGCCAGCTTGAAAACTGATGAGTAGCAGAGATAAATGAGAAGCAGAAAGTAGGTTACAAGAGGGAACATAAATGCGGACAAGGTTATGCAAGAACAGAGGGGTCAAGGCTTGAAGAACCTTGAAAGTTATTGGTCAAATTCTAATCTCAAATTTCAATTTCAGAGAAAACCAATGTAGTGGCGTGGACAAGAAGGGTGACGTGGTAACAGCAGGGGTAGCAGCAGTAAGACGAAGGTGGGATAGACTACTATGATAAAAAAAAAAAAAGTGTAACTGTTGCAAACCCCCCAGATCAATGCTACTTCTGTGCAGAAATTTGAGGCCAAATCTAGGTCCCACTGAAACTTCCATAAAAATTTAAATCCACTTCAACGGGGTCAGATTTTGGTGTCTATATTTGAAATTAGATATCAGATTGCTGTAAATCTTGCCCTTCTGTGTGTATCACTTCAAGATCTAGCCGCAGCATTCTTTTTTTTAGGGTTTCTGTGTTTTCACAGAGACCTCGAATTGTCACAAATCCAAAAATGTCATCTCCTTTACATCATGCGTTAACCTGTGCCCGAAGACACCACATGGGAATGAGTAAGACTGAGCTAAGGTTTTAGCTGGAGTGGAGGGAGGAATCAACTTGCCTGTGTTGTGAGAATTTTCAGTATTTCAAGAAGTCTTCCTGTCTAAAGTCAGAATAGAAATCAAAACACGTTTTTGCAAACAGAAATAATAATTCAATGACTAATTAGAGTGCAATAGCTGAAATGTTGCAATATGGTCATCGTGATTTGTTTCAATTCTGACCCTATGCATTCTATGCTTATTTTTGCACTTGAACTATAAATGAACTCCAGTTTTGAAATGAAAAAACAAGTTAAAAAAAAAAAAAAAAGCCCAAAGGTGTTTTAGCAGTTTCAAAACACTTCTGAGGTTTTCTTAAAAAAAGATCACTGAAACGCAGCGTATCCTTCTGTAGATAAATCAGCATTTCCCGTCACAAAGCTTTATTCTAAAAATATTTTCGCTCTTTCTTGGCTATTAGCCAAAACTACCTTAAAGCAAACGGCACAATTTGGGATTGACCTCGACGTACAATAGAAAACATCTACCTTCACCCATAAGCTGTTATTCTCTTACAGAAGAGCTGCTTATTTTTGTGTGAGTGGAAGGTAAGTCACACAGCCACATGCCACGTGTTGACAGCTCCCTTTTTCCTACGCCAATATATGTTCATCCTGATTACAATGGAGAGCACAGTTAGTTGTTCCTATGGCTAAGCTACATAGAAACTTTAGCTGCAAAGATGATAGCAGTACCTGTCACTGCCCACTGCACAGCAAGTGAGCTTTGACCTCCTTAGACTTGGTCCAAAAGATGTTTAGATTAGGAAGGGCATCGTTCTGGTTCAAACAGCCAGGTTTCTTGCCAGTGAAAACGTTGAAGAGGAGGGAAATGGCTTTGGATCTGAGTGTTGGGAAGCAGTCTGGCCTAAGTAAATATGTGTAGACATCATGGATTTGAATCTGCTTTTTGTTATTCCTTGTAGCTTTATTTATCAACTCCTACTTCAAACAAAGGATCCTGATTTCACTAATGTTTAACTTAAATATGGCAACTTCAAAGTTAGGTTTGACAGTATCTAATCTATATTTTTACCCCATGCTAAATCATAAACTGAGCTTTCTTGAGACAGGAAATGTTTATACGGGCTTGTCATATTTTATAAATAAAACAAATGGGACCAGATTGTGATTCAGAGTTCATGGATGCTTTGGGGAAGGTGAAGAAGATAAAAAGAAGAGTTTCCCTTGACCAGGAAAGGCAGTCGTTGTCAGTAATCTCCCCAAAGGAGGAAGAGAGGAAGGGTAATGAGAGCGCACTGGGTGTGCACTCCACAAATCCTCCCTGGATTTTATGCTGCAAGTTGATCTGTCTACACTCTGAGGTGATGGAAATAAATGTTGTGAAGACAAGAATACCGTAATAACAATCATCATGAGATTAAGGAAGAAGTAATTATTTTTGTGTAATATTTTATTACGCTCTTCTTTTTTCTCTTGTTAATTTAAAACAGTAGTACAGTTGAGACAGTAACTATTTTGATAAATAAGGTAAAAGATAATTGCATTTTATACTAAACAATTTAGAAACAGTTTTTAAAATGTGTCCTATTTGCAGCTGAGATAGAGTTAATTATTTTCATTGTAGATAGTATGGTGCCTCATTCTGGGTTTTGGAGTAAAATAATGTTGATAACACATTGATGTATTTGATGTAACTGCAGGGCTTGCACTAAGTTAAGAACTTTTCAGCTTCTTGTGCTGCTCTGCCAGTAAGGATGTTCTCAAGCAGGGCCATCTAGGGCAGCTTGCCCATGACTGTGTCCAGAAGTTATTAAAGGAAAGGCAGAAAACAAAACAGAAACCGATAACACAGAACTGCACACTTCTGAAGACTGCACGCAGTCCTGTCCCTAACATGTCAACAGGGTAAAGCAAAACTACAAAAGGGTAACAGGTTGTTCAGAGTTATGAAATAGCTTCCAGATGAAGATTGACTAAACAGACTTAGGATCTTAAGTAAGAGAAGAAATGCCTGAGAAGGGAAGGATTAGAAGTCTGTAAATCATGAGTGGCACAAGCAAGGTAAGACAAATATGAACACGAAGTGGCAAGTTTGACCAAAAGCCCCCTTTTTTTTTTGCAAAAGGAGTCATTAAGTTGTCAATGGCATTAGCATAGGATTCTAAGGGTGCCAGAAGTGTACGTGGTTTCAAAGGGGATTAGAGAAATCCACGGAAGAAAAATCCATTATAGGCTGTACAACACTAGCATTCCATTTCTGGTCAAGGAAACAGTGTAGCTTGTGGGGTGCTAGAAGCTAAGGGAGCATTACTACATTTCTGACTTTATTTACATGCTTCCTGAGCTTCTGTTGGGCACTTTCAGAGGCGGAAAGACAAAACCAAATGGCCCTTTGTACTAATGTCATCCTTATATCTCTGTGCTTATTTTGCTTCTACCACAGCTCAGAAATTCAGTTTGCTTCTGCTGTGGTATCTGGAGCAGATGCTAGTGCTGCGGAGGGAGGGGAGATGTCTTCCTCCCCACTGGTGCTCTTTCCTATTTCCACGCTTTACTGACAGCCATTAAGGCTGAATTCTCACACCTATGATAAGCGTAGCCCAGCTCTAAATCCTGAAATCTGGGGTGGTAAACTTCAGTGTGTACTGTGAGAAGCTCTGAAGAAGCTTGTCCTCCATTTGAGACCTTTCAGAGGCAGCAGACCTGACCGGTAGAATTGTCCTCACATGCTGAGAGATTTTAGCACTCAGCACTAAACCCATCAGAAGGGTGCTCTGAAGTTTCCAGCAAGACACATAAGTCACTGGAATTCAGCCTGGTTTTACTCAACTAACCAAGGCCAAGCCAAGGCAAGCAAATAAACAATCATTTCAAAAACAAAAGTCTTCAGCTGGAAAGTCGTGTTCCAAAAAAAAAAGGGAAGTCGATGCTATTTTTGCGATTTTGTTTGTGTTGTATGAATCATCCACAAATAAAATTGGCAGAGTAAATTGTAAAGCAGGTGTTATTAAGGAGATAGTAACGAAGAACTTATTTCCTGAATTTTCTGAAGAAAAAAAATCATTTTAGAAATGCTATAAGGTTTGCTTTTTATGTTTGCAAAGTAGACTTCTTTTTATTATATAGGAATATACTAGGAATTATATAGATATATATTATATTTTATTATATATTATAATTATTATATGGGAACATACCACTATATAGATCTAAGATTTTAAAATGAGAACAAAAACCACGATGGATTAACTTGATCCTAAAAAAAAAAATCCAGTTTTTTTCCAAAGCCATAAAATGTCTCCTTTGATCAAAAACCAACGGATTGCATTTTATTTTCCTTTTTCTTTAGTGACTGAATGAAAAAATTCCTTTTTCATCCAGCTCCGTTCTGGGTCGCATTATGAAACTTTTACAAAGTGTTTCACTTTGAATCCATTTGTAACAAATTATAGCTGCCTTTTCCAGCAATAGTAAAGACTGTTTTTATCTTTGTTTGCAAATAATAGTAACTGCCCCATGAATAGCAAGGAGGAAGGATGGAGAGGAGAAATTCAAGAATTTAAATGTGCAGTTATTGAAGCTTCTTGTTTAAGTGCTTAATGCCGATTAATGCAGATGCCATATTTTCCCTTTCTTCTTAATGATCGTTTTGAGTTCCTCGGCCTATGAAAAGCATTCAGAAGGAAGAGTTTCTCTTTTTTTCCTCCTCTCTCTTCTTTCTAATTCTTTTTTGACTGGCTACGGATTCTCTAATTCTTCTCCGTCTTTGTGTCTTTCAGCACTGATAAATTCTTTTAAACTAAAATTTGTTTAATGACTTTTTGCATAGGAAATGTGCTTTGTTGATTCCTTTTCAAAAAAGACAGTTTATTTTAATGGAAGAATATCTGACTTTTGGCATAATCATTCGCTCCAGTGGGTGCTCGCCAGAAGGACCGCACAAATGAAATGCAGTCTATAATCTCACTTGGCCATGCAGAGGAGCGAGCTCCGCGCACACTTATTTGCAAGTTGATTTGAGGGAGAGCTGTGAAGGAAGAACAAGAGTGACTGCTGCTCCCCTGTGAGAGAGTGAATCCCCTGGGCCTGAGCTGTCATCCTTTTCTCCTGGGCAGACACCCCAAGATGTGTGTGGGATGACATGAGAATGTAGGCTAGATACTGTACTGGCTAACTACTGCTATATTGCTATTGCTAATTAGAAATTATATCCACTCACAGAAAGCCCCTTGGCTTGTAAATGAAGTAGGCCAAGATCCACCCTTTCGTAGAGTCGTAAAATCAGGGAATCACAGAATGGCTTGGGTTGGAAGGGACCTTAAAGCTCATTGAGCTCCAACCCCCTGCCATGGGCAGGGCTGCCTTCCACCAGCTCAGGCTGCCCAGGGCCCATCCAACCCAGCCTTGGGCGCCTCCAGGGATGGGGCATCCACTGCTCTCTGGGCAGCAGTGCCAGTACCTCACCACTCAGAGTGAAGAACTTTAGTTACTGTGACTGAAGATATTAAAGTCCATAATACAAAAGACATTTTCCTTTCAGAAGGAGAATATTTCCAAACTCAGAGTGACTGATAGTCATTTTCTTTTGCTGGGCTACGTTCATTTCTGGTGTAATCACATTAAAAAATTACACTATTTACACTAAATAAGAATTTAGAACTCCAGTGTGAAATTTCAGTTCAACTTCACAGAGCCTTCGGTTGCAGTGGTCTGGCATAAGCATTTATGGAAACACTAATTGCTTAAAACTAAACATATATTGTATTGAAGGAGGTCACAGAGCTCCGCTTAGTCTTTGTGATCATTTATCTTAAACATCGAAGCAGAAGAAACAAGCCATGCCATATACATGGAAGTACTTAAATGACCACATCAAGGAATGATTTACTACAGCTTACCTGAACGATATCTTCACATTTTTTGTTTTAAACACCACCATGTTGTCTGAAAATGTTGTGATTTTTCTGGGAACAACTGCTGAGCAGCTGATGTCAGAGGCATAGGAAAGTGATGACAGTCTGGAATAACAAAGCCTATTTTTCAGTTTGCGAAGGAAGATTTCTCTGCATTATGGATTATGTTATTACATGCAGTGTAAACGTAGAGGCTTTGGTGAATTTGGCCCTTTATTAAGCAAGGCATAGTAGAAGCACATAGCACATACAGTCTTTTCTACAAACAGTACTTACAGTCTACAAGACAAAGTGGAAGAGAAGCACAGAAAAATGAAGCCTGTGAAGACTGTGGTGTAGATTAGTGGGTGAATCAATAATACAAATTGAGTTTCCAAACTCCTACTTGTTCCTCTTATTTGGGTCCTGCTGCCATTGTCATGAGCTTACCTCTAAGCACTGGGAACCAAGAGTTTAATTTTTCTGTAATCATAACAATCAAGAACATGTGGTAGCCATAATTGCAAATAAATTAGTTTAACCTTGGAACTTTCTGTATAAAATTGATGGATTTTGCCTCTTTTAATCCCAACACAAGCATTCTTTATGCATTACACAAAATGTTGTTGCCAGCTACATGGAGAGCACAGGGAAACTTACACATGCAAAGCTGAAGGAATTTCCACAAGCATTCAATTCCAGTACTGGCATTGTCATTTTTCTCTGGGTTCAGTGGCATCTTAGGGGATTCAGCCACAGCATAAGGTAATCGAAAACATTCCCAGGACATCTGAAAAAAAGAAGTGGTCACGCTCTCCTCTAGCTAAAATACTGTTCCCCTGCAAGGAGTAGTGCAGCAAAAGCAGCGTCACGTTACTTTAACAGAAGCATTTAACATTTTTACTGACAGAATCTAAAGCATGTGGTTAAGGAGTGTGAAATCCTCATTAAAATTCCTCGGGGAATATCAATTGAATAAATATCCAGTGATTGCCACAGTGCTTTCATTGCTGTAGTTTTACAATACAGTAATTCTCTCCACTGATCAATTTTATTCTCATGTCATGTAAAAAGCTCAGATTCTTGTACAGGAATTTACTACCCATTGGAGGCAACTGTGGCTTGCAAATGTAAGTCTAAAGCTGTAGAAATATGTTGCTATAATTGTGGGCAGGGTCATACCTGTGTGTTGGTGCAGCTTGTTTGTGCCACGCTTCCCCAAAACACCTCTCCCCTGTTCTTCTTCACATAGTTCTACAGAGAACATGGGCAAGGCAGATGGGAAGCCCAAATGAACTGGTGAATTGGAAGTGGGGAACACCAACAATCCCACCCACTGTGCTCAAGCCCCTTTGGGAATCTCCTTTGCTAGACTATTCAGGGAGCTTTTCTGGAAATCACAGTATGGGTCCGTGCAGTCTGGTATGAAGGGATGGGACAATGAACTGATACACAGGGGTGGGCATTCCTCATATATGATCGTGGAATAGCTGGTGTTTGTAAGAACTTCAGTGTCTTGAGGTTAGTCCTGCACTGTCATCAGATGTGGCAGGCAACGACCAGTATGTGAAAAAGAGATCCTTGTCTTTAGATGCAAACCTATGCTAAGCTTCAGCTGTTGAGTAGCAAAACTGTGCCTTCTGTCTGGCTCGGGTGGTCCAGAAAGATCAGCAGCTGAGGTACTGTCAGCTGCTGAGGAAACTGTTCCAGGCAACTGACTGTATGGCTATTGTGAAATCACACACAAAATTATCTTGTAAGCCAATGTGAGAATAGATAATACCATGCCGGTATATTTTTCTTCACATTTTAACCAGAAGGTGGCATTGTATCATGTCTTTTGAAACAAATCTTTTTTTTTTTTTTTTTAATAAGAAGACTGAGATTATCAAATAACTCACTCAGGTTTTTCTTTTGTTGTTGTGTTTTTCTTTACTGAGGGCAGGTGGAGATGGGGTTTGCTTTTATGGGACGATGAGTGATCATTTATACATGGTTTCATCCTTCTCTTTGCCTACTCTAACTTTGCTATCAGACTGATACATTATTGCTTTATTATAGAATTCTGGACAAAAAAAAAAGTGAAGATCTTTCTCTAGAAGCCTACCTGTAATTCACTCTGTTGTGAAATGTTATTCCTATTCCCGACTATGTTCAAAATAGTTTGTAATGATGCCAAAAGAAATTATACCACATTGATTCACAACCAGGGCAGTTGTGTACCACTATGCAGACAGATCTCTTATGGTTTATGGTTACTGAATAAAGCTGCTCTAGAACAGAACTATTTTTCTTTTGTGCAAGACTAGAGAAAGTTGCATGATCAGCTGAGTCCTCAGCGGTTTGAGCAGGCATGTTAAAACAGGTATAAACATAATCTATTTTTAAGATGTATGTATGTATGTGTGTGTATGATTTTTGAAAGGCCTAGGCTTGTCAGTCACATGTTGGTCGGATTGGCAATCAGATCTCATACTCCTGTAGTCCTTGGAGCCACACATTATGGGAAAAGGTTTCTAATGGGCATGACTGCCTCAAGGATTAGGTCAAGTCTCCTCAGCCACAGGTCATTTGGACTTTGCAATGGCTTCTCGTCTTGGTCTCTGTCCATTTCAGTTGTGTCTTACTCAGTACAGGCAACTGACTGTTGGAAACCACACAGCCACCAGCAACCACAGTCACCAGAGTGACAGATGCTTATCACAGAATCATAGAGTCGTAGAATGGCTTTGGCTTGGAAGGGACCTTAAAGATCACCTCGTTCCCCATCCCCCACCCAACCACTGCCCCCAGATGTGGGCAGGCATGCCCTTATCATCAGAACTAGTTCAGCTTCTTAAATACTGAAGATCTTTTACTTCTCCCAGACAGAAATGCTGCTGCACTATCCTTGCTCAGAGCCTATGGTCAATATTGCTGCTCTGGGTTTCTGACTTTCAGAAACAGCAGCTTGGCTCACTGCAAGAGACTCAGACAACCGCTTTTAGAAAGAGGAAAAATAATCACCTCCTTAACAACTGGTTAGCAAATTGCATTGGCTGTTTGAGGTAGAAACATCCCTGCAGCACCTAGTAACAAAGACCATATCATACTATTGACAGATTTGATCTATTGCTATGCTGTACATGGTTGCAAACAGTACACATTCTCTACAGTGTGCAATCCACTAAAGATATTACACAAAACCAGTTAAGAAATCTAGTGATATTACATTCTCCAGCCTGAGAGTGCTGGCATGGTCTGTATTTCCTATTTTGAGGATAAGATATTGGCACTGTTGTATCCTAGAATCTGTGATTTGTGTGCCTTCACTGTATCTCAGCACTGAACCAAACCTGCATCTGTATTCTGGAGCATACTACAAGCGTGCAGCTAAGACCTTTCCATTTCTAATTACATGTGATGGAAAAGGTCATGAAACAGATGAGAAACTATATTCAATCAATACTGAACAGATTTTTTTTTGCCTACCAATTTTGGAAAGTGTTTCTGCAGTTAGTAACACTGGGATAAACAGAAAAAGAACAGTTAACTGATGTGCCTGTAAACATATTTATTTGGCGTTTTGCTTCACTGAGCATAGAAGTCATCTGGCCAATCTTAATTTTTTTCTAAGGGACTATCACAAAAAGACCCTGTAACACAAAGGAAAAACAATCTGCAAATGCTCCCTTGAAATGTGGCCTTTCCTGCCTAGTTACAGAATGAAATCGATACGCAGCTGCAGATTTGTTGACCTACACATGAGATTGAAACTATAATATGAAAAAATGAATTTCTTCCCCGATGATAGATTTTTCTCCCTTTAGATGCCACTAGTGGGAACAATATAATGACTGCAAGGATCTGCAGACCCCCGTATAATGTTAGAGAATGTCATGGTGAGAAAGGGCACATGTTCTCTGCATCACTGCTCCTTAATCTTCTCAGATTTTCACAAAGAAATCATATTAATCAAATCTGCTTTCAGCTTTATGAAAAGTGCAGTTTGAATGGTTCGCAGCTTAGGAAGAAATTGAATGTAGAAGAAAACCTTGGATAGAAATAAGCCCAGAACTTAAAATAACTTTCTGTTGTCAGTATCTCACTTTATAATTCTGAATAGCTGTGACAATTATGCATCAGAAAGCTCTGAAACTGCCCCATACTGTGGCTATGGAGAGGTCCATGGAGGTAATACAGGAGCAGAAGAATTGCCAGATTAAATCAGACTGGTGAGCCGTCTGCCACTGGCTTGAAAAGTAAAAAGCAAACCCAATTAAAAACTACCCAAAAACGTACCAGCAATGGTCAACATTTGCACGGGTCAATATTCTGCCCAACAGTGAACATGTCTCTCTTATTTGAAAATTTGCTTGGGAGCTTAAGGAAGACTAGGCTGTATGTGAAGGAGGTGCAGGTTTGTTTGAGTCTCACTCCCTTTCCATCACTGTGCTGTGGACAAAGTGAAAGGACAGAGCGTGGGGCCATTGCTTTGGTTCCATGCAACAGAAGGATAGATATGGAAAGGAGAGGGACAGCCTTCTGTAGTGACTGAGAGAAGGCAGCTGTATACAGAGGCTCTCTAGAAGTCACCAAGATTTCTTAAAGTGAAAGAACCTTCTGATGCTCCCTCTGAAGTGGGGCTGCCTCTTCATTTTGGGTTGTTTTCGATACAGCCTTAAGTCTAAGGGAATGTATTTTTTTTTTTTTTAAAGATACCGAATAAAAGCCACAATGATTGTATGTGGTTTTCTCATTGCGATGTTAGTGTTTAGAGTTTGCTTGGTGCAACTGTTGTGTTTGGCACCAGAGCATGAAAAAGATCTGTTCCCTCTGCCTGAAAGCTGATGTTCTGATGACCCACTCTTGCTCCCATTGAAATCACAGGGATCCTTTCCGCTGAATTTGATATGAAGAATATAGTGGACATGAAATTTCTCCAGGAGCAGAACTTACTTTCCTCCAGTTAAATTTGAATGTCATACTGGTAGGCTGATGAGCATATCACAAGGTAAACTGTGAGATACAAAAGACAGAATGTTGGTTCTGGCAATAGGATCTAAAGGGTACTTTCAGTGTCCTTTTAAACAAAGGTAACCATGTTTATTTTGAAGGTGAAGTGTATTTCATTCTGGGAAAAGCAAATCAAAACAAGAATGAAAAAGAGGCACCAATCTAAAGAGATTTATATTTTAAACTGGTGCCAGAAAAGCAGGATATTCCTGAGGTCTTTCTGAGCACATCTACTTCTGTCTGGACTCTGGAGAAAATCTACTAATAGCAAAGGCATGACATTAGATTACAACCACAAAATTGCAGTCTTAAGACTGTAATGAAAATGGGTTAAGTCTATACCATTTCCTATTCCTATTATAATCTCTGCCGTAAGAATAGCCTATTCTGGAATTATCGAGAAGGAAATTCTCCCCTGCTTTCTCCCTTGCTTGTAAATGTCATTTCATTTTCCTTCTCACTGTATTTGTAAAGATAGCAGGAAATGTTTAGCTCAACATTTTTCAGAATGTTGTCCAAATCTGAGGGTGGTTACTATAAAAGGAGTCTAACGTAGGTTATTGTACTGTGGTAGTCGAAATCAGTAGTGCTCAATTATGTAAAGTCAAACTTTTGAGGAGAAATGAGCAATGTGATTAGTAGTCGTTGGGGCTTGCAGATGCTCAGAATCCAAGTATTAGACTTCTGTCTGCTCTTTGCTGTTGGTATTGACTACAGTGCCTGTCAGTGACAGAGATGGCTGGGGATCAGGGGACGCTGTGGGCCTCAGAAGGGTGGTGGTGAGGAGCAGCATTGCAGTGCTGTCCTTGTGTCCACAGTGACTCCCTGCTCACACAGAGGTGTCTTTGCAACGCTAACAGTCAGGAGTGAGCTATGAGGAGGTGAAACGCTCCACTCGTGGCTGGGAGATTTTGTGTGTGGCCAGTACAGCTGGTTGGGGTATGCACAGTTAAAATGGATCTTTTGAGAAAGGCGGGATGTGTGTGCATGCACTCCAGGGCATGCAGAAACAGCGCGTTAGGTCCTGTGGCCTGCCTTAGCAGGGAGCCTGGGCACCACTCACTTACAGCACTGTTTGCTTTGAAGCAATCACTCAGACATAAATGGCTCACTGTGAGGTGTTGAAGTCATGCTGGTTGGTGTAGCATTCAGAGGTCTAACAGCCTCAAGCTCAAAAAATAAGAAAAAAAGACAAATCTCTCACTGGAGCAGTAAAGAAGAGAAGAGAGGAGCACACGGCTTCCACCGCCTTTTTGATGTGCTGGCAAATCAGCCTACCTAGAAATTGCAATAAACAATCCAAGGTGAGCTATGACATTTTAAAAGCACTGATTGAAGGAGAGGATGAAGTTTGTTCCTATAAAATCAGGCATGCTGGCGTGTTAAAATGGACGGCTGGAAGTAAAGAAAAATATCTGAATCATGAGAAAACGTATGGTCTTAGAATGACTTGCATTATTTTTATGTTATGATTTCTATTTTTGCTAGATCTCGCATTACTGACCAGCTAATATACAAAGGTCTCATGTCTTGCAACTGAGTAGTAGTGGTGGTAATTCAGTGGGAATCATTATTAATTTGGTGCTTTTGATTTTGTTTTAGACTCTTCACTTTGTATTTCACTCAGATAGATGGTTGGGAATCAGAACTGACTGTTTTTGGAGTTGTACAGAGCACACACGTGCTCTGCTGGCAGCAGTGAGGCTCAGCTCAGCCAGGTGCCAAATCTCTCCAAGCCCTTTGTGAGGACGATGGTTAAGAGTGAAGAGCTTGGGACATCCTAATTCCATGCATACCACAGTGAAGTGTAGTATGAATATATAGTTTCATCCGTTACATTGATTGTTTTTGTTGCTGCGGATCAGTGACCTGCACTGTCTAAGACAGCAAACCAGCTAGGCCAACCCCCCCTGTACATACTGTGACCTCCTGCCACGGGGACGTAAGGGACAAACACACAGTGTCTGGTGCTGAATATCCAATTTATTACTACAAAACAAGGCCTTATATACCCATACACCCGACCACCCCCAGACCACCCACCTATCACCCCACATTCCCGTGACCCACATTTACTAATCATATCTCTCTGTGTGTTAGCTCTTGGTATGTGCAGGTACTATTCACATGACGTATGTGTCCTGCCCCAGTGTCCACCCCTCTGATGCACGTAGGTACTGCCCAAACACCCTAGCCACAACCCACAGTTTTCCAAAGAAAAGAATAAAAATTAGATTATTTTCTTTCTGCATACTCCCATTCTCATGGGAACTGTTTCTGTAAAAGGGTAACTTGCTAAAAGATGAGTGCATTTCCTTTGCACAAGGCTCTTCATAGTCACTGACTCATTCTATCTGTAATGTAAGGACAGAAGAAGTAGATTATAGTGTGGGTATGCTTCAGAAGATGTTAAACTCACTGAGGTGCAGAAGTGAGCTAGGCATAAATCCATAGAAGAAGAAGATAATATGGCCAGACTTGAAGTCCTGTGTCATTAGGCACAGGAAGGGTAAAGACTGACCCTGCTTACAGTGGGAATGCACTGGAAATCTTCCCTTGTTGAAACTGTGATTTGTGGTGAGTGTACTGCTAATGGTAGCATGGACAATAAAGTTGGTATTCACACAGTGTAGAGGCTGCTCTGTCCAATATTTTCTGACAAAGTGTTTTAAAATTTTAAGTGATTTGTCTTCCTCTGCAATTCAAAATGAAAATATTAAATTGTTATTACTGATAGCAAAAATATGATATAGTTAAAAAGTGAATTAGATGCAGATCCAGTCATGACTGTTAACTTTCCTCTGTCTCAGGAAGACCCTTCTCCAAAGCAACAGTTTGCAGGAAGTAGGTAGAGGTCACTTTGTACATGCTTCCTTTCTTCTGCTTTTTCTCCAAGGGACTGCTATTAATCACTGCCAGATGCAGACTGCTGTGCTGACAGGATCTTTGGTCTCATTCAGTGATGTTCTGAAGTTACACTCTTATGTATCCCAGTTTCCATATCAACTGCCTGGCTTTGCAGGCTCTTGGGAACTGTTTGCAGCAGATACGTTTTTCTAGCAGCAGAAACCTGAGAATTACTTATATAAACTTTATAGATTTCCCATTTTATAATTTTCTGACTATCCTCTCATCCCAGTCTTACTTTCTGGCTACAATTTTATTCCCTTTGTGGCATCCTCCATGATGCCAGGTGTCTTGCTCCTTCCCCAGATACATTCCTGAATGTTGATTATGTTTTCTTGTCTCTCTTTTTCCTTCTCAATAAAAAATTCATTTGTACCTCTTGATCCAATAGGCCACCTACCTTGGCTAGCACGACATCAGGTTGTTTTTCTTTCCTGACATTCTTGGACATCATCAGAGCTGGGATTAGTTCTGGTTCTTCCATGTACCCACTAAACCACAGTATAGCTAGAACATTATTTTTTTCCCATATTCAGTATCTTTTAAAAAGTGCAGCACATTACCCTAAATGAGATGCTAAAACATACTGCATTTTGAATGTCTGGTTATATTTCCTCTTTGTCACAGGTGTTCAGGTTTGTAAAAACAGGGAAAAGAATTGTAAGCCTATTAAAATCACTGAACATTGAAAAGACCAGCTACTGTAATACCTGTCTGTCTGTCACAGAGTGGTTGAGTATCCAAATACATTGTAGCATTTCTTACATAAGAAACGCAAATTGAAAATAGAAAGAATCATGTTGTCAGGATGAGGCGTTTGTAGCAGGAGTCAGAATATCAAAAATGGAAATAGGACTGGCTGGAAAATCTCGTCTGGGTAAAAGGGGAATAACAAAAGCTTTGACTGAACACAAAAATTGTCTGAAAGTCAGAACTAAAATCTGTAGTTAAGGACTTCATACTATGTCTGGGTTGATTTGTTTTTGTTGGTCTGTCGTGCTCTGTTGCTCAGTTTATTTGTTCTAAGATAAACCATCTCCTGTTGATCGATCAAGTAGGACATGTAGTCCATCTTGGAAACAAGGCTAATGAGGGCTACTGGGGGACAGTGAGGAAAAGCTGAGAGTCAGCATTGAGAAGCAGATATATGAAAGTAATTTATTTGAAAACCATAGGAAAATGAATGTGTATAGATACATATAAGGCCTATTTGAGTCATCTACAATTTTCATAGGCATTTTGATTTTTGTTTTCTTCAATTATGCCATACATGCTGAAGGAAGTTACTGGAAGAAGTACACATAAGGGGAAGAAAAATGTTTTGGTTATGGTGCCATCTGTCCAATGCTAGCCGACTGCTAAGACAGTGCAAATGGAAATTAATTCAGTTTCTGTAATCTTCTTAAATCTCAAATTAAATTAACATCAGGACTGGCACTTTTTAGGCTGACTTGATGGCTGTGATTGTGATTCCTTTTTGCCTTCTCTGGTTTCATTTATTGTTATTTCATATTAAATGTTCATTAAAAAGTAATTTAATAAATCATGGGATTTCCTGCCTATAAAACAATTATCGGAATGAAGAGTGACAGCAGTGGTTGGGGAATATGCTGAAATTAGGTATCCCTTTGTGAAGGGGAAGCAGGACACAAAATCCTTTCAATTTAATTAAAAAATTATTTTGTGTGGTAGTGTTTTTCTCTACTCACTGAAGTTAAGTGAAGCAGCATTTGGGGCATCTTCTGGGTTCTAATTTTTTCTATATCAGGGTTAATGTACAGAGGTCACTTATGTCAATGTTTTTGGGAGCCAGTGTTGAATTAATCAGTTGATTTATCAGATGGAAGGGCAACTGGGCAATACCATGATACTGAGGACAGGAATCCACAGTTCTCTTGCACTGGTAAGTAACAAGGACTGTACTGAAATGATTTTAAGGAATCACCAACCAATTAATTTAAAAATTCAGTGGCCTCTGGTACCCAAGTACACATGCTGAACTTCGTTATGACATAGACATATGTAAAGACTTTCAGGACCAGGTGCTTTTTAGTGGCCTTTCTGTACTGTTTGAATACTTCTATTCAAGTTGCTTTAAAAGTACTCCAATCACACAAGGAGAGTGAGGAATGGTGGAGGAAGTTTGGTGAGGAAGAGTAGGAGGAGCCCGAGAGAAAAAGAGAGAGATTGTTCAACCAGGCAGAGCTAAGGAGCAATAACTGGGACTATGTTTATCCTGTCAGGTTAGCTCAGGATTCAAGGTCACACTCAATGGTTTCCTCATTGCTTACACATTAACATTCACTCTGGCTGTCAGGCAGGGTTGGGACCTGACCATGAACATGGCTGCATGCACACTGCAAAAGCTTAACAATTTTGAGATCTAGGGAGGAGTCAAAGTGTGTATGGAGAGAACTGAGAGAGGCAGGCCAGCTGAGGGATGAGGTGAGATAAATGATGGAGTGCTGGACAAGGAAGGGCTAAGCTTGGAGGGATTCAAGAGAAAGCAGGATGGTGGCTAGGCCAGGCTGTGCTGTGAGGAGACAGTTGTCTTCTGCAAACGGACTGTATCAAGAGATTTTTCCTTAACTTCACTGCGGTGCAGATCTCCAGGAGCCACCTTCCTCATGTCGGAAGTGTGGAGAGAGCTTCTGACAGGAACCATCTTCCCAGCAGCTGCTTGGGTCAGCATGCAGCCTGAGTCACTGCCTGCCCAAGGAGAATGTTGCTTCCCATCAGCAGTGGGGAGAGCTTTTGGACACAAAGATGCAAGAACAGCAACATCTGTCCTTCCTGGAGGCAAAAATTAATAATTCCAGTTCATACAGTATCTCTTTAAAACGAATGGATATTTCTTAGTAATTCCATAATGCATGGAATTAACATAACCAAGCATTCTGTGAGGACAACACAGCCTTCAGAGCCAGACACCATACGGAAATTATGTATGATGTCTGCTTGTATGACTCAAAGACAATATTTACAGCTGTAGTGGGTTGGTTCTTTGCAGCATGCCATGAACCTTCCTTTCACACTATGTTATCCCAGACTGCATTGTTCTGTAAGAGAGACACTGAGTCTGGCTCCTGTTGGAGTATGCCAGAAAGGCAGCAAACATGCATACTGTACTGACTTCTGTTGGATCACTCTCATTCATCTCAAAAGTGGCAGGCTCATTACAGCTAGTAATTTCTCTTTCACAACCTGGCTCCTCACCATGTTCATAAACCTTGAAGCAAATATAATAGTACCCTCAGGCCCTCAAGAATGCTCATACAGCAGGAATTTGGCATCTTCCAAATGTGATTCATAGGCTTACTCATTACGTTGTGCCCCTTGAAAATGAAGAGGAGTGTCCAAGTACACTGCATACATGAGTTCATTCCCATTTGATGAGAAAATACCTTTACCTGAGAGAACCTGACATTTCTGATAAACTTGGAATTGAAGGAGCTGGTAAAGATGCAGTTGAGAGTGCATGTGTTGAATAAGAATTAGAAAAGTCAAAATTTGCATCAAGAGAGGTGGACTAGCGAGAATAATGATGGTTTAATAATTATAAATATGAAGATTAAGAAGAATTAAGCAAACAAACAAGTGATGACAGTCAGATATCCTCCGCAGTCAGGGCCAAATACCATGGCTCCCCATGGAAATTATGTGGTGGAAGGAGAGAAAAGATCCCTGAGGCAGTTAATTAGCACCAAGTGGACACAGTTATGGTACCTAAGGTTCATGTGTTATTGTCAAATTTACAGCAAACAAGCATCCAAGTCAGTGCATCCAGACACTTGTGCATCAGGAACAGTGGACAAGCCCTTGGTAACACTGTAGACTGTTCTCACGTTGCAGTATTTTCCAAATCAAGCACTAACTTTTACCTTTAGATTGTAACTTTAGCTACAAATATAGGAAACGTCAACTAAGGGGAAATATTTTGCACTGATATTAATCTTCCGCATCTATTTCAATGGAAGGTACTCATTGGTTAGAAGACAGTTGTCTTTACTATCTGGAAATCTAAATGCCTTTAAGACAAAGACAAGTCACTACTTAACATTCATTGCTTTACCTTACCCAGACACCTTTCTGCTTGCTTGAAGAGGGCTGCACAATATACAGAAGGAGTTGTTTAGGAAAAATCTTCAGGGGAGAGATGGGGAATAAGAAATAGGTGTAATGGTAGATGTCTTTGGCAGGATGTAGTACTGGACAGAAGTGCAGCATGACAGAAGTGCAGCATGAAAAGAAGGAAATAGGGTCATAAAAGGAAAGGGACTCCTGGAAGACCTTAAAGGTGATACTGAAGAAGATTCGATACTTTGGAGGTCATCTGGGTTAAACAAAGATGGCACAGCACTTATAGCAGAGAGAATTTTATATCCAGCAAATACAATTCACAGTCGATTTTAAGGACCTTTATAATAACCTGCTGGTGAGAAAGAAACATTTCTTCTCACCATGTGGTCATTCAAACCAAGCTAACATACTGGCACCCTGTGCATGTTATGGGATTGCTTCTTGGTGAATACTGAATAATTACTCTTACCACTGAAGAGATTAATAGCATAAGAATTAAGCTTCTCTAAATGCAATCTTGATTATTAGAGCTCTGAGTGTGTTGCTGGGAATGCATAGCTCAGTGTTCAAAAAGTGCACAGTATGTACTGTGTTATCAGTATTTTAAAAGTTAAGAGTATGATGGGAATTTCAGCATTAAAAGTAATCCCATATGAAACACTCTCCAGGAGCTAATCTATTGTCACTTCCAGTTTATATAACTAGATCAACCATAATGAATTAATAAAAATACGTGGCAACTCCTGATGCACTTAGTAAAGCATGTAGCACTGACATGTCCTTTAAATGCCTATTGGCTTTTACAACGCATTTGTTTGCCTACTGCCTAGGCTTTTTGAAAGTGGTGTCTTATATTGGAACCTTCAGTTTTTAGGCTTCCAGCCTTTGGCTGGTGTCTGATTTTCAGAAAGAGAGAAACCCATGCTCAGTGGAAGTTAAAGTTGCTCAATCTGTGGAGATATCAGATTGGCGATAAAGGGTCAGCCTTGGCACCTGGTTGTGTAAAGATTGTACGTATGGAGATATTTTCACTCAGCACAAAGTTACTGCAAAAGAGTGACACGGCCTCCACACGACAGAACCGACCGAGGTCTTGCCGCATTATCACATTTACCAGATGAAGATCCTCTCCTTATTGAGGTGATGAGTATATTGGGAGTGAAAGGGAAAAGAAAGATATTGTTTAATTTCATTTACTAAAAGGTGTGCTATTCCCTGAGAAGACGGATAGGAGTCCAATAGGCATGTGAATAACTGCCTAAATGTCCTATTCACAATGCACACAATTATAAGACCTGCTCTATCCTCCTATCCTTGTCTTAAATTGTTTCAAAGTGAGTTCCAGCATTAGCAGATGCCTTCCAAAGAAGGCGGTTTAAAGCAAAGTTTCAAGCTTAAAAAACTCTCCACTTTTGTAGGATTTTGACTGTGTAACATCACATTTATGGCAAGAATCCGCGGTAAGCTATGGAATGGTACTTACATCAGGCAGAGTGACGTGGAGGAGGGTGTAGCTCCCCCCAAACCAGCTTGGGTACTTGAATAGTACCATTGCTTTTGCACCAAGCACAGATAGGACTTTTGATCCCAGTAGACCTCAGTTACCTTTATGCATAATCAAGGATCTGGAAACACCAAGCAGAGACACAGCTGCAGCTCCACAGGGACAGGCCAGTTTGGTACTTTGCCATTCAGAAACTTCTGAATGTCATACTGGACATCAGTGATCTGGTCCCATGCTTTCCCCTACCATGAGGGGGATTTACACAGTGCAGTGAGCACACACTGCCAGTACTGATCCAGCAATCTGTCCCAGCCCCATGATCCTTTAGGGCCCATGTTGCATATTCAGCAGGATTCTCAGATTTCCAGTCCTTGGGAGACTTTCATGTCTTTCTCAGCGCATGCTTCTCAGATTGTTGATCTGATGCTTTCTGATAACTGTTTTTCTATCCAAAACTACAGTTGCCTTAGGAATCTTGTCTCAGCCATATACATAGCAAGGGCATTTGTAACATGGTCTGCAGGAGCTCTCAGCTTGCTCAGAACAAACATTAGCTCTGTGTCAGCACTGGCCAAGTTACACTCAAGCTGGATCTGTGGTTAACTAGCACTTAACATTTCCTTGATTTTTCCATTACCTATAGTATCCTGGATCTCCTTCAGTTCAGATGATGGAGTGTTAATAAAAAATCCTTCTGTAATTTGCATTAAAATTGAGGGAAAAAATGTTAAGGAAAATACATGTTTTTTCCCTCTTGCATTTGTAAAACAGATAAAGACCCATATTTACAAAGTAACAGTAAAGAATAGGACTATGGAAAAATCAGCTCTCAAGTCATTTGGAAGGAAAAGAGAACAAGGCAGAAATATCTTGACATAACAATTCCACAGCATCATATGACTGGAAAAAAAGAGTTAACATTGATAGTTAATACTCAGTTACCTAATGTTTAACTGATTATTTCAGCAAAGTTTTGCAGTGAAAACTTTTTTTCCCCTTAGTTGTAAAGGACAAACCACTGAACAACTACATGAAGAACAAGGAACTGAACTCACTGGACGAAGTAAACCACTGGGAGGAGTGCCACTATCACTGCTCTGCGAATTGGTTCTCAAAAAAGACCAGAAAGTCCTGTGACTCTCACATGTGGCCTCATCAGTAAAAAAGAGTTGTAAAAACATTTGAATTTCTTATGAATGAAGAAAATGAAGAACTGAAATGACTTTAATTTCATGTGGCAATTACAAAACAACTGCCTAGCCAGTTCAAAAAAGAAAGAGAAAGTTTTAGGCTTGAAAGTTTTGAACAATGCCAAGTTCAACACAGATCTCTTTTTGAGAGATGGGAGACTGCTATGAGACACAAATTTCCAGAGATGAAGTGACCTTGCAAGAATAATTGACATTTCTGTGTGAGGGATCTGCTTGTTAGAAAAACAATTTGTGTTTGTCCAAAATGGTAGTATTCTGTCAGTTAAATAATAAGGATTAGAGTTTAACTTCTGGTTTAATTCCAGGTAAACGTAAGGATTTTGAGCTCAGAACCATGCCAGGTTTTGTTTAAAGTTGCCATTGGTACAAAATTTTGTATGTGAAACAAAGTGGGAATGGAAAATGGTGATGATGTGGGAAAGGGTTACAAACACTGGAGTTTCAACTAGAGAGGCCTTGCATGCTTTCCCCTTCTTTTCTTCAAATTCTGTGTATCTTGGTTCTGATTTCCAGGTAACTCCAGTCAGGTTCTGACTCCAGTGTACACTCTTTGTTCTACGTAGTTCATGATGCAGTGGGCCATCTACAGCTTACAGTGTGGTGAATAAGCACGCAAGAGCAATTGTGTTTTTAGGATAACTGGTATTACAGTCCTCCAGTTCTTGATCTGGGGCTACCACACTGGAGATCTCTGCTCCTTAGGTCATTCTCTATATAAGCAGAAGACAGGTAGAAAGGGAGGAAGAGACTGGAGAGCTTGTAATACTTGTCACACAAAATTTGAAAAAAAAAATAGATCAGATATAAAACATGTAATTTTCCTTGAAAGCTGTGTGAGCAGTGAGATTATAAAAGGATGTTTTTTTTTAACCCTAATAAGGATTAGCACTGCTTTGTTCTGTTTGTTCTGCCCCTTATCTGTCATGATTCTTGCCTCTTCCTGACTATCTTTTTGAAATCCTGTGATGGATTGTATGTCACCCCATTTCTTATGACTGTATTCATTACATCGGCCTCAATACTTTTAGATAACAAATTATTACCACTGAGTTATTTCTCCATTCTATGGCTTTTACTGTTTCAATAGTTTTGGTTTGCTCCGTGCAGTGTCTGTTTTCCAATTCTCTGAACGTCTCTGCATTTGATAGCGCTCAGTTTATATAACTACATAATCATTCCGCATCTCTCTGTGATGGCAACTCTTTGGAAATTCTGGGTTAGGACTGCCTATGGGATTGCTGCATGGAAGAGTTGCCAGGCTCTTTGTGAGACAGGAAACAGGAAAACATCTACCAGCCATCTCCTGAATGTTGTCCAGACCTTTGTCCTTTTGGGAGTATAAGACAACATCCTAAATCCTAAGAAATGTTTTACATTAATTAGTACTGACACAGCTCCAGAAGAGGCTATTCATTTCCATTACTAACACTGATAATAACCCAGTAAGGTATGATGGTGTGGTTTTTATTTAAGTCAATGGCTATTACATGGCAGAATGGGGTGAAGAATGCTCTAAGCCCTGATGTTGGTAAATGGTGTCACAGTCCCTTAGAGTATTTGCCATTCTGTTTCTCATGCTCTGAGAATCAGACAGTGCTTTTTTATCTTCAAAGAAATGAAAAATGAAAAAATTAAAGCTTGCTCAATATTGAACTCATTTTGTGTGTATATATAATGTGCAGTATCTCCAGTAATTGCTGACAATTCGGAAATGCCTGCATCAGATTATTGACCATCAATAAATGAGAAGTGACAGTAAGTATAGGTTTGGCTGCTTCACATATTTCTGAACAAGACTATTAGAGTTAAGACTGGAAAAATGCAGGACAAAAGGGCAAACACTTTTGGTGGGAAAACATCTCTAGAATTTTATTTACTCTTTAAATTGTCTTCTGATTAACTTTGTGGATCAGTGTGATCCTAATGTAGGTTAGTCATTATTTAATTAGAAGATAGAGACAAAAAATAATCCTGTTTATAACTCTTAATCTACTTATTATCTAACCAGCAGTCCCAAGAGAATTTTCAACATATTGAACTGATTTGTGTGTGCTTCATTAGCTCTTTATATCTTACTGTACATAATCATTCCCAGCCCTGTCATGGTTATCATGGTGGAATTTCCACTGAAGTCAATGAACCCTGCAGTGTAAATTGACTGCAAAACAGTGACTGGGACAAATTCTCTCTTTATCTGAAACCTTTGAAATGCCACTGGATTGAGTGAAATTGCTAGAGACATGACTGAATTTGGTTTAATTTTCTGGTATTTATTCAACTTAGTGCCTTGAAGACCTGGAGTTCTCTCATTTCATTTTAATATTTTGAGCTGAACTTGACAAATACTGATAAAAATAATGCCTACAGGGTTTGGTTGAAAAGCCTTTTTGTGACAACCTGAAAGATTTCCGTTAGCATCAGCGAGCCCTTGACTGAGCTTTTAGTGGTCAAAGAGGAAAGGTAATTGAAAACATCAGTCAACTAATAAAGTGCTTGAAAAATTGTAATTTTTTCATGGATTTTTCAAAATATGGCTGAAAGTTTATTGCATTCAGATTTATGGAATGTATATCCATTTAAAATATATATGAAATGAAGTAATATCATTCTGTTTCATTCTAGGTGCAGGCCATATTTTCTGAAATATTCTCTCCCGAATAAAGAAAATAAGATGGGAGGAGGGGAAGTGGGGCAGACCTGAAGCAGGCAAGACTTATTCTGTTTACTTTTAAAAAGGATGATGAAATTATTCCATTGGTGAGGCAGGCTGTCCCCCTGCAGCCCAGGGAGGTCCACGGTGGAGCAGATATCCACCTGCAGCCCGGGGAGGAC
>JANHGO010000053.1:68677077-68753503 GCA_024606505.1 Aquila spilogaster
CCCATCCCACTGGGTGGGGGGGGAGTGAGTGAGCGGCTGCGTGGTGCTTAGCTGCTGGCTGGGGTTAAACCACGACATATGATTAGTCATTTCTATGGCTAAGCTACATAGAAGCTATAGCTGTCAGACATAATGCCAGTCGGGCCTCTTTCTGTATGGCAAGTGGGCTCTGACTACCTTAGACTCGCTCCCCAAAACGTTTAGATTAGGAAGTGCATCATTCTAGCTCACACAGGTTTCTTTCCTGTGAAAACCTCGAGAAGGAGGCAAACCCCTTTGACTCTGAGTGGTGGGAAGCACTCTTGTCTAAGCAAATATGTGTAGACATCGCGTATTTGAATCTGCTTTTTGTCATTCCTTTTTGCTTTATTTATCAGCCCCTCCTTCAAATAAAGGATTCTGATTTCACTAATGTTTAACTTAAATATGGCAACTTCAAAGTTAGATTCAGCAGTATCTAATCTATATTTTTCCCCCACTTAAAATCATAAACTGATCTTGTTTTAGACAGGGAGTGTTTATACTGATTGGTCATATTTTGTAAATAAAACAAATGGGGCCAGATTGTGGTTCAGAGTTCACAGATGCTTTGCGGAAGGTGAAGAAGATAAAAAGAGGAGTTTTGCCTGACTAGCGAAGACACTCCTTGTCAGTAATGTCCCTAAAGGAGGAAGAGGGGAAGGGTAATGAGGAGAGTGCACTGGGTGAATGCTCCACAGATCCTCCCTGGATATTCCACTGCAGTCTAGCCTGTCTTCATGCTCTCTGTGGCGGCTGTATGTAAATAGCTGCGATGAGATGGAAATAAAAGCTGTGAAGTCAAGATTACCATCATCACAATCATCATTAGACTTTAAGAAATAAATAATTATTTTTGAGTAATATCTTATACATCCCTTTTTTTCCTATGTTATTTTAAGACAGTAATACAGATGGGACAGCACCGTAGCTGATTTGGTTAATGGGGTGACCAACCTTGCACTTTTTGCTAAATAGTTTAAAAAATGTTTTTTCAAACACATGAGACAGTGTGCAGGGAACAATAGATGATCCAGCTATAAAAGCAGAAGAAAGAAATTAATTGTTTAAAGTCATATTCACTGTGGGAGGCTAGGTGCATTCTTGCTCCAGAGTATTTTTGAATGGGGCATCTCAGAAGATCTGTTATAAACTGAAGTGTTGGTAAAAAAGAGGGCTTTGAAGAAAATGGGTAACAATAGTTAGAAATAGTTCATTGGTTTTTTTTAAACTAGAAATAGTAACAGATCAGTCAGAGCATGTGGTGATCACTTAAAGTTAGCTATGAAATAAGTAAGTGAGCTGTTAATTGTGGCATACAGTCTTCTAAAATTTCCCCTTTGCTTATAAAAAGAAAATGATACAATTTGGGAAAAAAAGGCTTAATGGGGGAGTTGCAGATATATAAATCTTAGTAAATCTGACATCTGCATTTAGCAAATTGGTAGTAGTTCTAATAAAGAATAGAACAAATGAACATATATAAATATGATTGTTATAATAAAGAACAGAACCAATGAGCATACTTACCTGTGATTTACTGAGTAGGACACAAGCATTGTGTCTACATAGGGAATTATTCTTAAAAATGTGGATTTCTTTGAAGGAATCAATCAGCAATGCATGGGAAGATCCTGTTGATGCGTTCTACTGGGTTTTCCAGAATAATTTTGGGGAGGTTTTCATCAAATGCTTTTAAGGAAATTAAGCACCGTGGCACAAAATGAAGGGTCTTAGCATGTCTAAATAGCACATTTGGAGGTAGAAAACAAACCAAAAGGGGAACTGGTTGACTTTCCTGATTGATGCACCAGTGGAAACCCACAGAGATTTTTGCTGAGCTCTGTGCTTTCAAAGACATACAGGTCTGGTTAAGGGAGTCAACAAAGTGAGGTGACACAGCCTTTTAAACAGAACTAGCAATTCAGGGTAGTTTTGGAGGGATCTTAAGGTGCTGACTGGATGATAAAATGGCAGGTATAATTCAGTGTTGGAAGATGTAAACTGATGCACCTGGGGTTGACTCTGGAATTGACAGCTGGAATTATTAAGAGAGGGATAGAAAACAAAATAGAAACCATCAATATAGCACTTCATAAGTCTGTGAGGTGGACATATCTTGAGGACTGTATGCGGTGCTGTCCCCTACATCTGAAAAAGGATAAAGCCGAACTAGAAAAGGGTGACAGGGTGCTCAAAGTTATGAAATAGCTTCCAGATGAGGACTGACTACATAAACTTGGTATCCTGAGTAGGAAAAGAGATGCCCAAGGGAGGAGGGAATACAAACCTATAAATCATGAGTAGCACAAAGGAGGTAGCACAAATAGGGGCATAGAGTAGCAGGTTTGACAAACAAAAGCAGGGCTTTTTTTCAGAAAGGATAGTTAAATTGTTGATGGCATTAGCACAGGATTCTGAGGATGCCAGTTTACATGGCTTCAAAAGGGATTAGATAAATCCACAGAAGAAGTATCCATTACAGGCTGTAAAACACAAAGATGCCATTTCTGGCTCAGAAAATCTTGGAGCTCATAGAGTGCTAGAAGCTTTGGGAACACGACTGCATGTTTAACTTCATTTGCATGCTTCCCAGCCTCTCTTGGCCACTGCTAGAGGCAGGATGCTGAATCAAATGGTCCTTTGGTCTCACTTATGATCATCCTTATGTGTCTATGCCTGCTTTTCCTCTGCCATATCTTGGAAACTCATGTTTGCTTCTGCTGAGGTGTCTGGAGCAGTTGCTAGCATTGGGGACAGAGGGAGGCTGTCCATTCCCAGCAGCAGCCTTTGCCCTGTTTTCCCCACTCTACTGGCAGCCATAAGGGCTGACTTCTCATCAGGCTCCCTCTGATAGGTATAGCCCAGCTCTGAATCCTGAAATTTGGGGTGGTAAATTTCCATTTTGCCTGTATTATGTTCATCCAGAGAAGCTCTGTTTGGGGCCTTTCAGAGCTAGTAGACCTGACCAGTAGAGTCGTTCTCACCTGCTGAGAGATTTTAGCACTCAGCATGAAACCCATCGGAAGGGCATTCGGGAGTTTCCAGCCAAACATATAAGTCACTCCAGGTTCTACTGGAACTTGGCCTGGTTTTACTCAACCAAGCAAAGTCAAGACAAGCCAAGCCAAGCAAATAAGCAGTCATTTTCAAAATATGTCCTAAGTCTTCACGTGCAGAATTGAACTCCAAACAGATAGGAAGTAGCTCCTGGTTTTTACTGAAATTGTGTGAAATGTTTTGAGTTAATAGTACAAACCAGAATTTTTTAGGGGTCTAAAACTGTTTACGAATATGAATCATCTGCAGATAAATTTAGCTTAATAAAACTAAAAGAGATATTATATAAAAAAGAAGCATTTAATTCCTGAATTTTCTGAAGAAAAAAAATTCATTTTAGAAATGCTAGAATGTTTACTTTTGACATTTGCAAAATAAACTTCTTTTTAGTGTTTAATAATGGCCCTCTGTAAAAAGAAAAGTTTTTAAAATGAACGCAAAAATCATTATAGATTAACTTGATCATAAAAAAAAAAATTCTCCTATTTTTCCAAAACCATAAAATGTCTCTTTTGATTCAAACTCAACTGATTACATTTTGTTTTCCTTTTTCTTTATTGACTGAACCAAAAAAATCTACTTGTTTGTCTAGCTCTGTTTTGGGTTATATTATGAAAGTTCTACGAAGTGGTTTACACTAAATTGAATGCATTCATAACGGACTGTAGCTGCTTTTTCCAGCAAGAGTAAATACTGTTTTTTATCTTTGTTTGCAAATAATGGTTACTGCCCCATGAATATCAATGAGGAAGGATAGAAAGGAGAAGTTCAAAAATTTAAATTTGCACAGTTACTGAAGCTTCTTGTTTTAAGTGCTTAATGCCAATTAATGCAGATGCCACATTTTCCCTTTCTTCTTCATGGTCATTTTGACTTCCTCAGCTTAAGGAAAACATTCACAAGAAATCTGTTTCCCTTTTTTTTCCTCCTCTCTTCTTTTTTCTTCTTTTTTTGACTGGCTATGTCTTCCCTAATTCTTCTCTTTCTTTGAGTCCTTTAGTGCTGATAAATTCTTTTAAACTAAAATTCATTTAATGACTTTTTTCATGGAAAATTTGCTTTGTTGATTCCTTTTAAAAAAAGGCAGTTTATTTTAGCAGAATAACTGACTTTTTGTGTAATCATTCACTTCAGTGGGTGCTTGCCAAAAGGACCTCACAAACAAAACGCTGTCTCTAATCTCACTTGGCCATGCAGAGGAGTGAGCTCCCCACATGCTTATTTGCAAGTTGATTTGAGGGAGAGCTGTGAGGGAAGGCAGCTTCCTCATGAGAGCGTGAATCCCCATGAGCCAGAGCTGTCATCCCTTTTCTCCTTGCTAGATACCTGGGAGGTACATGAGGTGGTGTAAGCCTGAGGAACACGTCAGTCCCCTTAGACATTATTAACAAGGACTTTCTCTCCTCCATGCAGTGCATGGTATGTCTGGCTGAGCCGAGTCCCCTTTTCCACCTTCTTTTGGAGCAGGAGATGTCAGTCTCTGCTGGATACTGCGCTGGTTTACTGCTGGTATGTTGCTGCTGCTAATTAGAGATGGTTTTCACTCACAGAAAACCCCACTGGCTAGTACATAAAATAGGCCAAACCCCATCCTTTCACCCCAAGACCAAATGGCATTGCACCCACTCTCCTCCCACTCAAAACCGGGTGGCTTCACTCCTGTTGTCCCATCTCCAGCCCCTAACCCTTGGGTCATGCCCAGGCCAGGAGGGTATTTTGCACCCTCTGTGGGCAGTGCAGTGCTTCATCCCATAGCGTGTTTATTGGCATGCATGGATGTGGTTGTTGTGATTCAAGCTACAGAGAGGGCTGGTCCCTTGGCCTCTGCTATGCCATGCATGGGAATGTAGCAACATGTATTTTCCTTGTAGCAAAAGCTGGAGGTATTTGCCTAGATCGCCAATACCTAAACCCTTTACTATTACTAAGTGCCATCTTATTGTGCCAAAAGAGTGACGGCTACCTCCCAAAGGAAAGCAGACACAATCTATATCTGTCCTAAGCAATTTATAATTAAAAGGCCCCAATCCTGTGCTGCTTTCTGTGATGTGTGTAGTCTATATTTGCATTAGGTCTTCACCCAGATTTAGCTTTAGAGTTTATCAGCCTTTGTCAGGGTGCTGAGGGTCCCTTTAAAGGCAGCACAGCTTCTAGAGAGAGATTTGGAGAGCTTGGATTCATGTAAAGCTTCTGAACCACCATTATAGTTTACACCAGAAAGTTTACTCTTAGTTTTAGACTCATTCATAACTGCTCCCAAATATATATTTCCATATTTAATCATCATCTACTTCAACACTTCTTGCTCTTTATAGCCTTTGCATTTTTAATTGCTTCAGTGTTGGTCATTGTGATTTCCCTTTCAGCCCTTACCAAAGTTCAGAATTTTCACTTCTCTTTTTTTCCTCTTTTCAATGGTAAGGATTCTCTTCCACCAAAGACCCAAACCCATTTTAGTTTATGATGCTTCCCTGATATCCATTTTTAAAAGTATGGCCTATTGCTGGTGTGGAAAAATCTTGCAGGTTTTATTCCCTTGAGTTGTTTTTACCCAATTATCTGATTGGTATCAGTGGCACTGACTGAACAAGGAAGAGCCATTCACATGAAATGTCTGTGCGATCAAGACTTTAGTTACCATGACTAAGAGACATTAAAGTCTGCAATATGAAAGACATTTTCCTTTCACAATGCATTTCCAAACCCAAAGTGGCAGATAGTAATTTTCTGTTGCTGGGCTATATTAATTTCTGGTGTAATCTCATAAAATGTTGTAGAATTACACCAAGAAGGAATTTAGAGCCCCAACTTGAAATTTCAGGTCTGCTTCACAGAGCTATAAATTGCAGTGGTCTGGCATAAGCATCTATGGAAACACTAATTGCTTAAACTTAAATGTATATTGTGTTCAAGGAGGTCACACAGCTCTACTTACTTTTTTTCTGATTATTTACCTTAAACATCCAAGGAGAAAAAGCAGAACATGCCATATATGTGGAAATACTTAAATGACCACAGCAATGAATGATTTAGTGCAGATTACCTGAAAGATATTCTTGCATTTTGCATTTTAAACACTGACATGTTGTCTGAAAATTCTGGGACGTGTCCATGAACAACGGCAGAGCAGCCCATGTCAGAAGGACAGGAAAGTAATGGCAATCTGGAATAACAAACTCTAATTTTCAGTTTGTGAAGGATGATTTCTCTGCATTATGAGTTATTATGTTATTATGTATAGTATAGTTAAGCTTAGAGGATTCAATGAATTTGGCACCTCATTAAACAAGGCATAGTAGAAGCACATAATGAGAGACAATCTTTTCTGAAAACTTAGAATCTGCAAGACAAGAGTGGAAGAGAAGGACAGAAAAATGTGAAAAGTCTGTGAAGATCATGGTATAGATCAGTGGCTGAGTCAAGAATATAAACTAAGTTTCCAAACTCTTAATTGATCTTCTTATTTGGACCCCACTGCCATAGTCATGAGGTTAAATCTAACCATTGGGTACCAAAAGCTTAATCTTTCTGTAATCATAACAATCAATAACATGTGGTGGCCATAATTGCAAATAAATTAGTTTAACTTTGGAACTTGCTGTATAAAATTGATGGATTTTGCCACTTTTAATCCAACCATAAGCATTGCTTGTGCATTACGCATTGTGTTGCTGCCAGCTACATGGAGAGCACAGGGAAACTTACACATGGAAAGCTGAAGGAACTTCCACAACTGTTCCACTATGGGGCTGGCATTGTCATTTTTCTCTGCGTTCAGTGGCATACTGGGGGATTCAGCCACATCATAAAGTAATTGAAAACATTCCCAAGATGTCTGAAAAAAAGTGGTCATGCTCTCATCTCGCTAAAATATCATTCCCCTGCAAGGAGTAGTGCAGTAAAAGCAGTGTCACATTACTTTAACAGAAGCATTTAACATTTTTACTGACAGAATCTAAAGCATGTGGTTATGGAGTGTGAAATCCTCATTAAAATTCCTTGAGGAAAATCAGTTGAATAAATATCCAGTAATTGTCACAGTGTCCTCATTGCTGTAGTTTTACAATACAACAATTCTCTCCATTGATCAGCTTTATTCTCATATCATATAAAGAGCTCAGATTCTTGTTCAGGAATTTACTACCCATCAGGGGCAATTCTGATATTTGTAAGACTAAAGCTGTAGAAATATGTTGCAATAACTGTGGGCTGGGTTACAGGGGTGCATTCATAGAGCTTCCCTGTGCTACTCCTCTGGAGCAGTGGCAGTTGCTTTTCCCTGCACACCTCTCCCACTTTCCCCTTCACGTGGTGCCTACAGAGAATATGGACAAGGCAAGTGGGATTCCAAAATGAGCTGGTGAATCAGAAGTGGGAAACACCACCAATCCCACTCGTCATGCTCAAGTCCTCTTTGGGCTTCTCCCTTTACTTGTCTCCATAGAGAGGATTTCTGGAGACCAAGGTGTGCTACAGGACCATGCAGCCCGGGAGTGACAGGATGGGACACTGAACTGATACGCAAGGGATGTGCCCTCCTTATAAATGATCCTGGAATAGCGGAAGGTTTTAGGGAAAACTTCAGTATCTTGAAATTAGTCCTAGAGTTTCTTCAAAAGTGGAAGGGAATGGCCAAACTCTGCCCCTGCATTGAAGAGTATTGGAGAAATCTGGTAGGGGGATGTGTGTGTGTCTGTATGTGTGCCCAGGGTCTCTTCCAACTATTAACTTTAATAAGCAGTAGTACTATCTTTACCTTGATCCTGTCACTATTTTAAACCGCTTGGCAGTTCAAACGACCAAAGGAGTGAGGTACTGAATGTATTTTAAAAGAGCTGCTGGCTTCCCTAGGGGTAAATGATTCTTATTTTGGTTAAAATGGAAAATATTTAAATCTCTCTTATCTCCAAGCTGTTATGAAAATGTCTCTGCATGTTGCAGAGTTAAGAGTTTGTAGCTATATGACTCCAATAACACACAAGGCTCTCAAAAGAATATTCACAAAGGCCTAATTTTAAAACATTTTTGCTTCCAAAGTCATTAAATCTTTGAACAAGGAAACATTATTAAAAAATCAGATAGTCTATGAAAAGTGAGTGTGTTAAAATTGGAGGCCAAACCCCATTGCTAACATATGAAATAGAGAGATTCTTTTCTTAAGATGCAAACCTCCACTGAATTTTAACTGTTGAGTAGCAAGACTCTGCCTTTAGTCCAGGCTGAACTGCTCCAGAAAGTTCAGTGGTGGATGTACTGTGATCTGCCAAAGAAACTGGTCCAAGCAATCGACTGTATGGTTATTGTGAAATCATACACAAAATGATCTAGTTAAGCACATGTGAGAATAGATAAAAACATTCAATACAAAGCTGGTATATTTTTCTTTACATTTTAACCAGAAGGTGGCATTGTATCATGTCTTTTGCAGGCAAACCATCTCATTTTTTCTTTATAAGACGACTGGGGCTTTACAAACAACACTAACTCAGGTTTTTATTTTTTGCTGTTTTGGGGGGGATTTATTTGTTTTTATAGATGCGATGAATCATCATTCATACATGTTTCATCCTTACTGAAAAAGTGTTCTTTGCTGGCAGTCTGATACTCATATTATTGTTTTACTATACAGATAAATTTCTGGTCAAAACAATTTGAAGAACTTTGTCTAGAATACTACCTGTATATGCTCTGTTGTGAAATGTTATTTCAGTTCACAGGCATGTTTGAAATAACTTATAATGATGCCAAAAGAAATTATATTGCATTAATTCACAACCGGGACAATTACATACCACTAAATGTACAAATCTCTTATTTATGCTGACTCAATAAAGTTGTTCTCTTAGAACAGAAACAGGGCCTGCTTAAAAGCCAGAAGCCAAAGCAGGGAGTTGAAATGGTCTGAACGAGTGGGAGAAATTTATGTTTTACAAACTGCTTTATCAGAGTCCTCTGAGGTTTGAGCAGGTATCTGAAATCAGGAAGGAAAGTCAGCTGTGTTAAAAATTGTGTTTGTGTATGATTTTTGAAAGGCATGGGATTGGCAGATACTGTCAGTCAGATGTTGTACTCCTATAGTCCATGGACTCGTGCAGATTATGGGAAAAGATTTCTAAAGGGGGTGACAGTCTCAAAGACTGGATCAGTCTCTTCAGCCACCCATCGTGTGGACTCTGCAGTGGCTTCTCCTCTGGGTCTGTGCCAATTCTAGTTGTGTCTTGTGCAGTATGGGCACCTGTCCATTGGAAACCACACAGATACCAGCAACCAGCCGTAAGACGGTGACAGCTGCTTATCATCTGAACTAATCCAGCATCCTAAATACTGAAGATTTATTTCACTTGTCCTTAATCAGGCTCTTAAGCAATTTTGCACAGGAGCTACAAATAGTGAGCCAACGAACACATTCTGCTGAGCTACAAGCCTACCCCATCCAGGAAGAAAGCATCCATCTCAAAGCACTGATTTTCAATAACAACTTTTCTGGTACTTTGCAAGAATATTTTCACATCAAAGTGGAAATAGAGCTGTATCTGAAAGTGAAATATATTTAACTTTTCCATGGTAATCCCACAAGCAACATCTCTGCTTTTCACGTTGGGAAAGGCATGTGTTTCTGTGGTATAATTCCTTATGTATATATGGAGACAGGATCAGTTCACAATGGCATTCATGCAAACCTTCTAAATCCAGCCAAAAGCAAGGAAGTGTAAGTGTCAAAATCAGAAATGCTATTGTACTAACCTTGCAAAGAGCCTATGGTCAATATGGCTACTTAAGGTTTTAGACTTTCAGAAACAGCAGCTTGACTCACCACGAGGGGCTTATATAAATGCTTTTAGAAACAGGCATAATAATCATCTCCTTAACCACTGGTTAGCAAATCATGTTGACTGTTTGACATAGAAATGTCCCAGCAGCAGCAAGTAACAAAGATCGTATCATACAATTGACAGGTTTGATGTGTTCCTGTGCTGTATGTGGTTGCAAACCACATGCATCCTCTACAATGTGTAATCCAATCCAAGATATTACATGAATACAGTTAAGAGACCTACTGATACTATATAGCATCAGCTTGAAAGTGCTGGCATGGTCTGTATTTCCTATTTTGAGGACCAAATACTGGCACTGCTATATCCTAGAATCTGTGGACTGTGTGCCTTCATTGTATCTCAGCACTGAACCAAACCTTCTATCTGTATTCTGGAGGGTACTGCAAGCATGCAGCTAAGACCTTTCCATTTCTAATTATATATGATGGAAAAGGTCATGAGACAGATGAGAAACCATATTCAATCAATACTGGACTGATTTTTTCCCCCTACTGATTTTGGAAAGTGTTTCCATGGTTAGTAACACTCTGGGATACACAGAGAGAGCACAGTTAACTGATGTGCCTGTAAACACATTTATTTGGCTTTTTGCTTCACTGAGCATAGAAGTCATCTGGACAATCTTAATTTTTTTCTAAGGGACCATCACAAAAAGACCCCGTAACACAAAGGAAAAACAATCTGCAAATGCTCCCTTGAAATGTGGCCTTTCCTGCCTAGTTACAGAATGAAATCGATACACAGCTGCAGATTTGTTGACCTGCACATGAGATTGAAACTATAATATGAAAAAAATGAAATTCTTCCCTGATGATAGATTTTTCTCTATTTAGATACCACTAGTGGGAACAATATAATGACTAGAAGGATCTGCAGACCCCTGTATAACGTTAGAGAATGTCATGTTGAGAAAGGGCATATGTTCTCTACATCACTGCTCCTTAATCTTCTCAGATTTTCACAAAGAAATCATATTAATCAAATCTGCTTTCAGCTATATGAAAAGTGCAGTTTGAATGGTTCACAGCTTAGGAAGAAATTGAATGTAGAAGAAAACCTTGGATAGAAATAAGCCCAGAACTTAAAATAACTTGCTGTTGTCAGTATCTCACTTTATGATTCTGAATAGCTGTGACAATTATGCATCAGAAAGCTCTGAAACTGCCCCATACTGTGGCTACGGAGTGGTCCATGAAGGCGACACAGGAGCAGAGGAATTGCCAGATGAAATCAGGCTGGTGAGCCATCTGCTACTGGCTTGAAAAGAAGAAAAGCAAACTCAACAAAAAATCCTACCCAGAAATACATCAGCAAGGGGCAAAATTCTGCCTGGCACTGAACAGATACGCTGGTCCCCCAGAGCATTTGAAAATCTGCTTGGGAGTTTGAGGAAGACTGGGCTGTATGTGTATGTGTGTGTGTATGTGTATGTGTATGTGTTGCTCCCTTCCCCTTGCCCTGTTGGGGAAAAAGTGAGGGAGCAGAGAGCAGGGACATCACCTCGGTTCCATGCAGCAGAGGGTTGGGTATGGAGGGGAAAGCAGTTGGCAATCTGTAATGACTGGGAGAAGCCAGTGTACTCCTTCATATACAGGGGCTGTCATCATGCTTTCTTAAAGCAGGGTAGCCTTCCAGTGCTCCCTCTGACGCGGAGCTGCCTCCTTGTTTTGGGTTGTTTTGGAGACAGTCTTAAATCTGCGGAAAGATATTGTTTTATTAAATATACCAAATAAAAGCCACAACACTTGTATGTGGTTTCCTCACTCGTATTAGCGTTTAGTGTTTACTTGGCATGACTATTGTGTTTGCCACCATTCAGACTACAGAGGAAAGCCTGTTCCCTGTGCCCGAAAGCTGATGTTCTGATGACCCAGTCTTGCTCGCGTTGAAATCATGAGGATCCGTACTGTTGACTTTGGATATGAATAATATGGGGGGACATGAAGGGGCACTCCTTTCCTCTCTGTTAAATTTGAATATCAGGCATGTAGGCAGATGATCACCATATCACAAAGTAAACTTTGACATATGAATGACAGAATGTTGGTTCTGGCGATAGGATCAAAAGGGCATTTCTGTGTCACTTAAAACAAAGGTAACAGCATTTCTTTTGAAGGTAAAGTGTATTTAAATCTAGGAGAAACACAAATAAAAAAGAGGCACCAATCTAATGAGAATTATATTTTAAATTGATGCCAGAAAAACAGGATATTCCTGAGGTCTTTCTGAATACGTCTACTTCTGTCTGGACTCTGGAGAAAATCTACTAATAGCAAAGGCATGACATTAGATTACAACCACAAAACTGCAGTCTTAAGACTGTAATGAAAATGGGTTAAGTCTACACCATTTCTTATTCGTATTATAATCCCTGCCATAAGAATAGCCTTTCCTGGAATTATTGAAAAGGAAATTCTCCCTTGCTTGTAAATGTCATTTCATTTTTCCTCTCACTATATTTGTAAAGATAGCTGAAACTGTTTAGCTTACTATTTTTCAGAATGCTGTCCAAATCTGAGGGTGGTTACTATAAAAGGAATCTAGCATGAGCTAACGATTATTATACTGTGGTATTTGAAATCAGGAGTGTTTAATTATGTACAGACACATGGTAAAGTCAAACTTCTAAGGAGAAATGAGATTTGTAGTCTATGGGGCTTGCTCAGGATGGACCTGTAAGGCCTCTGTCTGCTCCAGTTGCTGTTGACATGGACTACTATGCATATGCCATGGCATTCCTAGCTCATGACGGAAAGACAACCTTCAGATTTGCAGGTCTTTTTCTAGGTGGGATATGATGGATCTCAATAAAGTGGGGAAAAACATCTGTGCTCAAAAAGCTAATTCTACAAGAACATGGTCTCTTTTTTTTCTGTCAGTAAGTCCCAATTCTCATGCTGGTGAGAGCGGAGATACTTACTGTAGTTAAGGCAAAAGGTGTCCAACACACAGTCTGTAGTTGTGTGTTAAGTCGCATGACTGGGGAGCAGGAGAGGCTGTGGGCCTCAGAAGTGTAGTGATGGGGACCAGCGTGCCAGTGCTATTCATTGGATCCATAGCGATTCCCTGCTCATATGGAGGTGCCTTCACAATGACATCAGTCAGGAGTGAGCCATGGCTAGGTAAAATGCTCCATGCATGGCAGGGAGAAGACTCCTATTATGTGTGGCCAGCTTAGCTGATAGGGGTATGTGCTGTTAATATGACTCTTTTTAGACAGTCGGCCTTTGCGGTGTGTGCTGCATACGTGTGCCTGCAGAAGCATTGAGTTAGGTCCTGTGGCCTGCCTTTGCAGGGAGTCTGGGCACCACTCACTTACAGCACTGTTTGCTTTGAAACAATCACTCAGACATAAATGACTCGCTATGAGGTGTTGGAAGTCATGCTGGTTGGTGTAGCATTCAGCGGTCTAACAGCCTCAAGCTCAGTGCAGGAAAAAAAGACACGTTTTTCACTGGAGTTGTAAAAAAGTAAAGAGACGAGCATGCTGCTTAGATTGCCTTTTTGATGCTATTGGAAATCAGCCTACCTAGAAATTGCAGTAGACAATCCGAGGTGAGCTATGATGTTTTAAAAGCACTGACTGAAGGAGATGATGAAGCTTGCTTGCACAGAGTCAGGCTTGCTGACATGTTAAAATTGATGGCTGAAAGTGTGGAAAAAAACACCCTATTTGGGAGAAGAAATATGGTTTTAGAATTATTTCCATTATTTTTATATTATTCTTTCTATTTTTGCTAGATCATCAGTCATTGACTTTGAATGGCCAGCTAATATGCGAAGGTCTCTCGTGTCCTGCAGCAGACCAGCAGTAGAGGTAACTTAGCAGGAAATGATGATTAACTTGGAGCTTGCGATTCACTTTTACTTGACTCTTCGCTTTGCTTTTCACCCAGACAAAGTGGTTGGGAGTTGAAGCTGACTCTTTTTAGACTTGTACTGAGCACAACATGTGCTCTGCTGGCAGCAGTGGAGGGAGACTGAACTTGGCCAGGTGTTGTGTCTTTCCAAGCACTTTTTTTCTGAGGGTGGTGGTGGAGAGTGAAGGGTTTGGGATGTTCTTATTCCAGGTATACCATAGTGTAGTGTAGTGTGCATATAGAGATTCACCAGTGAAATTGACAGTTCGCCCAGGAAAAGTATAATGATAAGAGATTGTTATCTCTCTGCATGCTCCCATTCTGGACTCACTTTAGCTACTTCTATAGCAGGGTTGACTTGTTAAAGAGATAAAACTAGGTGTTCATTTCCTTCCTTGACACAGCACTTGCCTCTTCATAGCTCAGCACGAGCTTCCAGTCACGTGGCCATTTTATCTGTCACGTAGGGACAGAAGAGGGAGTTGGCTGGTGTGAGTACGCTTCAGAAGATTTTGAGCTCACTTAGGTGGAGAAGTGAGCCAGAACTAAATCCAGAGGAGGAGAAGGTAACATGGCCAGAAGTCCTGTGTCATTAGGCACAGGAAAGGTACCAAACCTGGCCCTTCTTATGGTGGGAGTGCTCTGGAAGTCTCCATCTGAGCTGTGATTTTTGGAAAGTCTGCTCTTTCTGGTAAGATGGACAAAAATGTTGATATTCATGAAGCATAGAGGCTGCTCCCCCTGACATTTTCAGACAGAAGGGTATAAAATTTAAACCAGTGTATATTCTTTTGCAATTCAGAATGAAAATATGAAATCATTATGGATAGCCTATTACAGTCTATTTATCAAGGGAATCAGATACAGATCCATTCATGACTGCTAACTTTCTGTCTCAGGAAGGCCTTTCTCCCAAGCAATTATTCGCAGGAAGTACATAGTAGGTAGAGGTCACTTTGTACCTGTTGTCTTTCTTCTGCTTTTTCTCTGAGGAACTGGTATTAATCACTGTCAGATGCAGGATACTGTGCTGACAGAGTCTTTGCTCTGACTAAGTGACATTCTGAAGTTATACTATTATGTATCACAGTTTCCATACCAACTGCTTGACGTTGCAGACTCTTGGGAAATGTTTGCTGCAGACATGGTTTTCTAGCAACTGAAACTTGAGAATCACTTACATAAACTTTATAGATCTCTCATTTTATAAACCTCTGCCTGTCTCCTCATCCTAGTCTTCTTTCCTGCCTACTTTTTTATTCCCTCCATTGCATCCTCTAAAATGCTAGGTGTCTTGCTCCTTCTCCAGATACATTCCTGAATGTTGATGTTTTCTTGCCTCTCCTTTTCCTTCTCAATAAAGAATTCACTTGTATCGCTTGATCCAGCAGGCCACCTACCTTGGTGAATACTACATTAGGTTGTTGTCCCTGGTATTCTTGGACTTCAGCAGAACTAGGATTAGTTCTGGTCCTTTTGTGTAACCACTAAACCACAGTACAGTTAGAACATGTTTTTTTTCTGTATTCAGTAGCTTATAAAAAGGTCAGCACATTAATCTAAATGCTAAAACATACTATATTTTGAATGGCTGGTTACACTTCCTCTTTATCACAGGTGGCCAGGTTTGTAAAAGGAGAGGAAAAAGAATTGTAAGCCTTCTAAAATTATTGAACTTTGAAAAGAAGAGCTAGTATGTAGTATAGTATGTAACAGCTGTCTGTCTGTCACAGAATAGTTGAGCATCTAGAAACATTACAGCATTTATATAATTAATGAAAGTTGAGAATAGAAATCATGCAGTCTAGATGAGGCGTTTGTAACAACAGTCAAAGTATCAAGATGGGACTAGGGCTGACTGGAAAATACCAACAGTTGGGTAAAAGGGGAAAACCAAAAATTTTTACCTTGAACACAAAAATTGTCTGAAAATCAAAACAAATATGCAGTTAGGGACTTGATACAATTTCTAGTTGGGTTTCTTGTTGGTCTGTCATTCTCTATTGCTCAGTTTATTTATTCCATGACATGCCATTTATTGCTGATCCATCAAGTAGGACATGTAGTCCGTCATGAAAACCAGGCTTATGAGGGCTATTGGGGGACAATGATGAAAATCTTAAAGTTTTTGTTGAGAATTAGATATTGAAAAGTAATTAGTTGGAAAACCATAGGAAAAGAAATTTATATGACTTTATATAAGCCCTAATTGAGACCAGTCTTCTACAATCCTAATAGACATTGTGATGTTTGTTTTCTTCAGATGTCCCATAGCATGATAAAGTAAATTACTGGAAAAGTATACATAAGGGGCAAGAAAAATGTTTTGGTTATGATGCCATCTGTCCAATGCTAGCTGACTGCTGAGGCAGTGAAAATGGAAATTATTGTAATACAGTTTCTGTAATCTTCTTAAATCTCAAATTAATTTAGCATGAGGATTGGCACTTTTAGGCTGAGTTGATGGCTGTGATTATGGCTCCTTCTTGCCTTCTCTAGTTTCATTTATTGTTAGTTGCTATTATATGTTCATTAAAAAGTAATTTAATAAATCATGGGATTTCCTGCCTGTAAAACAATTATCAGAATTAAGAGTGACAGCAATGGTTGGGGAATATGCTGAAATTTGGTAACCATTTGTGAAGGCAAAGCAGGACACAAAAACCTTACTATTTAACTAAGAACTATTTAGTATAATAGTGCCTTCCTCTACTCTCCTTAAGTAAGTGAAGCAGGATTTGAGGCATCATCTGGGTTCTGACTCTGTGTCTGTCATGGGTGAGTGTGCAAAAGTCACTTTTGTCAATACTTTTGGGAACCGGTGCTGATTAATCTGTTGGTTATTCAGATAGAAGGATGACTGGGCAATATCATGACACTGGGGACAGGAATTGACAATTCTCTTACGCAGGTGAGTACTGAGGACTGTACTGAAATGATTTTAAGGAATCACTGACTGATTAATTTAAAAATTTCAGAGGCCTCTGGGTATCCAAATAAGACTCTGAACTTCATTATGGCATGGACATATGTGAAGCCATTCAGGACCAGGTGCTTTTTAGTGGCCTTTCTGTACTGTTTGAATACCTCTATTCAACTTGCTTGAAAGGTCTCCAATCACACAGTGAGTGAGAAATGGTGGAGGAAGCAATGAAAGTTTGGTGAGGGGGAATGGGGGAGCCTGAGAGAAAAAGAGAGAGATTGTTCAGACAGGCAGAGAGCATATAAGCAATAACTGGGACTGTGTTTATACTGTCATGTTAGCTTAGGATTCAAGGTCACACTCAATGGTTTTCGCATTGCTTACACATTAACGTTCACCCTGGCCTTACTGGCTGTCAGGCAGAGCTTGGATCTGACCATGAACACAGCTGCATACACATTCTGAAAAAACTAATGATTTTGAGGTCTAGGGAAGAGTCAAAGTTTATGTGGAGAGAGCTGAAAGAGGCAGGCTGATGAGGGATGAAGTGAGATAAATGATGGAGTGCTGGACAAGGAAGGGTTAAGCTCGAAGGGATTCAAGAGAAAGCAGGATGGTAGCCAGGCCGGCCTGCGGGACAGAGGAGGCAGTTGTCTTCTGCAAACAGAAACTGTGTCAAGAGGTTTTCCCGTAACTTCACTGAGATGCAGATTACCAGGAGCCACCCTCCTCATATGGTAAGCTGGTGTGGAGACAGCTACTGACAGCAGTCATCTTCTCTGACAGCTCCTCTGGTCAGCACATAGCCTGGGCCAGTACCTGCCCAAGGAGACTTGTGTTTCCCATCAGCAGTGGAGAGAAATTCTCAGCATAAAGATGCAACAACAGCAACAATTTTCTTTCCTGGAGATCAAAATAAATAATTCCAGTTCATACAATATCTCTTTAAAACAGACAAATATTTCTTAGTAATCGCTGTAGTACAAGGAATTAACATAACTCTGAGCACTCTCTGAGGACAGTGCAGCCTTCAGAGCCAGAGAACACACCTACACTGAGTATGATGTGTGCTTCTATGACTCAAAGATAATATTTACAGCTGTGGTGGTTCGGTTCCTCAGAGCACACCATGAGCCTTCCTTTCACACTATATTATCCTAGACCTCATTGTTCTGTAAGGGAGACACTGAGTCTGGCTCCGTTTGGAGGATGCCGGGAAGTCAGAAAACGTGCATGCAGTACCGACTCCTACAGGATCACTCACGTTCATCTCAGAGGTGGCAGGTTCATTGCAGCTAATAATTCCTCCTGCAAAACCTGGCTCCTCACCATCTTCATAAACCCTGAAGCAAATATAATAGTACCCTCAGGCCCTCAAGAATGCTCATACAGCAGGAATTTGGCATCTTCCAAATGTGATTCATAGCTTTATTCATTACATTGTGCCCCTTAAAAAATCAAGAGGAGAGTCCAGGTACACTGCATACATAAGTTCATTCCCATTTGATGAGGAAATATGTTTGCCTGACCTGGAGGACTTGATATTTCTGATAAACTTGGAATTGAAGGAGCTGGTGAAGAAGCAGTTGAGAGTGCACATGGGGAAGAAGAATTAAGAATAGTCAAAGTTTATATGGAGAGAGGTGGACCAACTGGAGGATAGACTGAGATAAGTGATGGAATAATAATTAGAAATTAGAAGATTTAGAAGGATTAAGTAAGTGAGTGAGGAACAGCAATCAGATGGCAGAAGGAGGGACAAGATCCCTGTTAGAACTGGGTGGCCGCAGTTATGGTATCTAAGCTTTGTGTGTTAGCTGACTTCTCAAATTTACAGTGGCTGAACAAACATCCAGGTCAGAGTATCCAGGCATTTGCCTATCAGGTGCAGAGGGCAAATTCTCAAAAACAGTATAGACTGTTCTCAAGTTGCAATATTTTCCAAATCTAGTACCTATTTTGTTTATTATTATTTTATCAAATGTATTACAGACATTTCTACAAGGCTGAATCATGACTCAGGATGTACTAGATACAGTAAAAATAGATGGTTTTTAACTTCAGGAGAGTCAAAATATATGACAGGAGACTGCAGAAAGAAACAAACGTAAGAGACAGTGAGATACATGATTAACAAGGTAGACACATACAACTTTTAGGTTGTAGGTTTAGTCACTTAGAGATATAGGACATGTCATCTCACAGACCATTGTAGTCTTTCACCGTTCTGTGTCTTTTTCAATGGAAGGTATTAATTGGTTAGAAGATGCATCTTCTTCAAAGAAAAGTCTCAATAAAAAAAGGTATCTTTCGTTCCTGAAAACTGAAAAGGTTTCAACACAAAGACAAGTCATTAGTTAGCATTCAGTGGTTCCTACCTTATTCAAATACTGCTTTTCTGCCTTACCCACCTGAAGGGGGCTGCACAATACACAGGAGGATTTGTTTAAAAAGGCTTCAGATGAGACAAGAGGAAAAAGAAATAATAGGTATAATGGTAAAAGTCCTTAGCAGAACATAGTGCTGGACAAAGGCGTGTGGTGAAAAAAAAAGAAATAGAGCCATAAAAGGAAAGGTTGTCTTGGAAGGGAGACCTTAAAGGTGATACTAAAGAAGATAGGAAGCTTTGGAGGTCATTTGGGGTAAAGAGAAATGACATGATCCTTATAGCAGAGAGAATTTTATATCCAGCAAATACAATTCACAGTCTTTTTAAGGACCTGCATAATAATTTGCTGGTGAGAGAGAAACATTTCTTCTCACTATGTGGTCATTCAAACCATGCTAACATACTGGCACCCTATGCATGTTATGGGATTGCTTCTTGGTGAATACTGAATAATTACTCTTACCACTGGAGAGATTAATAGCATGAAAATTAAGCTTCTCTAAATGCAATCTTGATTATTAGGGCTCTGAGTGTGTTGCTGGGAATGCATCGCTCAAGTGTTCAAAAAAGTGCACAGTATGTACTGTGTTATCAGTATTTTAAAAGTTAAGAGTTTGATGGGAATTTCAGCATTAAACGTAATCCCATATGAAACACCCTCCAGGAGCTAATCTATTGCCATTTCCTGTTTATATAACTAGATCAACCATAATGAATTAATGAATTAATAATAATACATGGCAACTCTTGATGCACTTAGTAAAGCATGTACCAGTGGCACATCCTTGAAATGCCTACTGCCTTATACAACATATTTCTTTTGCCCACTGCCTAGGCTTTTTGAAAATACTGTCTTATTTTGGTAATTAGCTCAGGCACAGAGCTGTGTGGAGGAGGATATACCTCTCCCATGCCCACATTAGGTCTTGGGACAGTACTGTTGCTTCTGCACCCAGCACAGACTGTACTTTTCATCCTGGTAGATCTGGGGTGCCTTTGTACAGAATCAAGCATCTGGAAACACCAAGCAGAGACACAGCCATTTGGTACTTTCCCACTCAGTGTCAGACCTTCTGAACCTCATACTGGCCATTGCTGACCTGCTTCCATACCTCCTCACACCCTGAGAAGGAACTGTGGCTTCCTACGCAGTGCTGAGTGAGGACACAGTGCCAGCACAGATCTGGTGGTGTGCCCCAGCCCCTCTTGGAGCAGAGACCACGTCACATATTCAGCAGGACTCTCAGAGTTCCAGTCCTTGGGAGATTTCCATGTTTTACCTTCTCAGCACATGCTTTTCCTACTGGTGGCGTGATGCTTTCTGACAACTATTTCTCCATCCAAACCTACAGATACCTTAAGGACCCACTCACAGCAAGACATGATGCAGGGGCATTTTTGGCATGGGTTTTATGAGCTCTCAACTTGCTCAGGACAAGCTTATGAGCTCTGTGCCAGCACTGGCCAAGTTACACTTATGCTGGATCTGTGGTTAACTAGCACTTATGTTTCCTAGATTTTTCCATTACCTATGGTATCCTGGACCTCCTTCAGTGCAGATAATGGAGTGTTAATAAAGGTCCTTTTGCTGTAATTTGTATTAAAAATGAGACAAACTTTAAGGAGGATGCATATTTTTCCTTCTTGAATTCGTAAAACACAGAAAAGGTAAGACCCACATTTAAAAAATAATTATGAAGAACAGAAAAAGCATAACCATGGAAAAATCAACTCTGAAGTCATTTGGGAGGAAAAGAGAACAGGGCAGAAATATCCTGCTGTAACTGTTCCATGCCACCATACAACTGGAAGAAAGGGTTACTTTAGTTACCATTTATTGTTAATACTCAGTTGCCCAATGTTTAACTAGTTCTTTCAACAAAGTTTTGCAATGACAGTTCATTTTTTTTACTTTAAAGAGCAAACCTCTAAAGAAGTACATGAAGAACAAGGAACTGAACTTACAGGACAAAGTGTGTCACTGGGTGCAGTGCCACTATCACTGTTTTGTGAACTTACTCTGATAGTGAATTTGTCCCAGATAAACACCAGCAAACGCCCATGATTCTCTCACAAGTGGCCTCGTCAAATTTTTTTGATGTAAAAACCAGTTATTAAAATATTTTAAATCCTAATTAATAATGAAAAGGCTGCACTAAAATGGCTTTATTTTCATGTGACAATTACAAAACAGCTGCTTAGCCAGTTAATTGCAAGTGAAAAAAGAAAGGGAAATTTTCAGCCTTGAAAGTTTTGAACAACACTGAGTACAACTTGGTTTTGTTTTTGAGAGATGGGGGGCTGTGATGAGACACAAAGTGCAGGACATAAAGGGACATTGCAAGAACAGTTGACATACCTATGTGAGGGACCTTCTTTTCAGAAAAGTTATTTGTATTTGTCCAGAATGATAGTCATCTGTCAGTTAAATAACAAGAAGTAGAGCTTTACTTCTGGTTTCATTCCAGGAAAAAAGTAAGGATTTTTAAGCTCAGAAACATGCCAGGTTTTCTTTAAAGTAGCCACTGGTACAAAATGAGAAGTTGTAACCAGAAATCCCTACTTGGTCACACAAACTTATTTTCAGTTTAACTAGAAATTTTTGAAACAGCAAGTGTTTATGCACAAATTGGGATGGGTACACACTGAGAAGTCTTTGGAAAGACAGGACGAAGATATTGCTGAGCAAGTATGAAAGCAAGGTACTCACAAAGCTTGTACTTAGGAACATACACGTTTTCTTTTACTTTTGAAAAATATATTGGTTTAGTAAGAAATTCACCAACTGATTGTCTTCTGAGACTTCATGGGATTGTTGCAAAATGCAACTTGCTTTCTTTAATTTTTTTAAAAAAATCTGATTAAAGCTAACACTGGGTGAAAGATTTCAGTCATCCCTGAACCTCTTCTTCTTCTTCTTCACCATCTCTTTCTTCTCTTGATAGTCCTATCTGCCATTGCAGTTCTTTGGAGCTGAAAGTAAATTAGGGCATCTTTCAGAGCTGTTTCCAAAACCAGCAGAGGCAAAACCTCTAGATCTACGTAGTTCTTCAAATGGCTTTTCAAGTGGCTCACAGTGATGCTGAGCTTTCTGCCTGCAGCTCATTCAAGCTGTAAAACATTTCTACACAATGGGGATTTTTTTCTCTGCCAGCACAACATAGGTCTTTAAGTGTTTCCCGGATTATAGCAATTGTTAGAGTGCTGTGGGAATCAGCAGCCCATCTGTCCTGAAGGAAGGGTAAAATGTGGTCATCGTAATTATAAACACAGTCTTGAACAATTACATGAAATGATACAGGAATGGAAAATGGCAATAAAGTGGTAAAGGGCCACAAACACAGAATGTTCAACTGGTGATGCCATGCATGCTTCCCCTTTCTTTTCTTTTCATCTTATGCAACTTGGTTGAAATTTCCAGGTAAGGTTAAGTTCTGACTCCGGTCTACACTCTCTTCTCAATGTGGGTTATGCACACAGTTCTGCCATGGGCTGTCTATAGCCTACAGCATACTGAATAAGCATGAGAGAGCAATTTTACTTTTTTGATGACTGGTGTTACAATCCTCCAGTTCCTGATCTGGGGCTGCCACACTGGAAATCTCTGCTCCTTAGATCGTCCTTAACCGCCGCATAAACAGAAAGCAGGTAGTGGACAAGGCAGAGATTGGAAGGCTGTAATACTGGTCACACAAAATAAGGAAAAAAATCAGATATAAAACATATAATTTTCCTTGAAAGCAGTGTCTGGCAGTAAGATCATAAAAGGCTGGGGTTTTTTACCCTAACAAAAATTAGCAGTACTTCGTTCTGTTTGTTCTGTTCCTTATCTGTCATGATTCTTGCTTCTTCCTGACTGTTTTTTTGAAATCTTGTGATAGGTTGAATGTCACCCCAGTTCTTATGACTGCATTTATTACCATCAGCCTCAATATTTTTAGATAACATGTTATTACAACTGAGTTATTTCTGCATTTGGTGGCTTTTTCTGTTTCAATAATTTTGTTTTCCTCCTTACAGCAGCTGTTTTCCAGTTCTCTCAACATCCCTACATTTGATGGCACTCCATTTAGGTAACTGCATAATCATTCCACATCTCACTGTGATGGCAAGTCTTTAGAAATTCTGAGTTAGGACTGCCTGTGGGATTAACACGCGAAATTGCTGCTAGGCTCTTTGTGAGAGCCTGGGAACAGGAAAACATCTACCATCCATCTCCTGAATGTTGTCCAGCACCTTGTCCTTTTTGGGGGTGTAAGACAATGTGTTAAATCCTGAGTAACATTCTACATTAATTTGCACCAATGCAGCTCTACCAAAGGTGATTAATTTCCATCACTATCGCTGATAATAACCCAGTTAGATATGATGGTCTAGGTTCTTATTTGCGGTAAGGGCTACTACATGGCAGAATCGGGTGAAGTGGCCAGGACATAATTAAGAATAATTCCCCAGCCGCCAAAGAACTGTCTGGAGCCGGTGCTGGGATACAGTGTAACAGTCCCTTACCGTATTTTCCATGCTGTTTCTCGTGCTCCAAAAATCAGACGGTGATTTTTTGTCTTCAGAGAAATGGAAAAAAATTAAAGTTTGCTCAATACTGTATTCATTTTGTGTGTATATATGTAATGTAAATTATCTCTAGTAATTGCTAACAAATCTGAAATGCCTACATCAGTATATTGACCATCAATAAAAAAGAAGTGACAGTAAATGTATGGTTGGCTGCTCCACATATTTCTGAACAAAATTGCTATAGTTAAGACTGGAAAATGCAGGACAAAAGAGCAAGCACTTTTGGTGGGAAAACATCTCTAGAATTTTACTTATTCTTTAAATTGTCTTTTGATTAAATTTGTAGATCACTACGTTCCTAGTGTAGGTTAGTCATTATTTAATTAGAAGATAGAGACAAAGAAGAATCCCGTTTATAACTCTTAATCTACTTAAGTTATTATCTAACCAGCAGTCCTGAGAGAATATTCAACATATTGAACTGATTCGTGCATGCTTCATTAGCTCTTTATATCTTAACTGTACATAATCATTCCCAGCTCTGTCATGGTTATCATGGTGGAATTTCCACTGAAGTCAATGAACTCTCAGTGTAAATTGACTGCAAAACAGTGACTGGGACAAATTCTCTCTTTATCTGAAACCTTTGAAATGCTACTGGCTTGAGTGCAATTGCTGGAGACATGACTGAATTTGGTTTAATTTTCTGGTATTTATTCAAGTTAGTGCCTTGAAGACCTGGAGTTCTCTCATTTAATTTTAATATTTTGAGCTGAACTTGACAAATACTGATAAAAATAATGCCTTTAGGGTTTGGTTGAAAAGCCTTTTTGTGACAACCTGAAAGATTTTTATTAGCATCTGCAAGCCCTTGACTGAGTTTTTAGTGGTCATAGAGGAAAGGTAATTGAAAACATCAGTCACCTAATAGGTGCTTGAAAAATGGTATTTTTTTCATGAATTTTTAAAAATACAGCTAAAAATTTATTGCATTCAGATTTGTGCAAAATACAGCCATTTAAAATATATATGAAATGAAGTAATATAATTTTGTTTCATTCTAGGATCAGGCTACATTTTCTGACCTTTTCTCTCTAGAATAAAGGGAAAATAAGACGAGAAGGGGAAGAAAGAGAGACCTAGAGCAGTCAAGACTTCTATTCACCCTGAAAAGGGGAAATATTTAAAATTAAATTATTCCATCAGACTCTTACTTCCCTTCTTCCTTTCTCTTTCTTCTCTCCCTCTTTTCATCCCTTCTTCCTTCCTATTTAAAGGAATAGGTTTAAGGAAAATAAAGGCATAAAGGGAAATATTTAGCAGCTTTAATGCTATAGGCACAGCGTTTTCAATCAGAGCACTTTCCAGGACAATGTGGCATCCTATACAGTCAATAGAGAAGAACAATTACAATGTCTAGAACAATCACCTGCCATGAGATTTGTTTAATCTAATTTTAGCTACAGAAAGTTTAGATTTCTAGTCAAGGTAATCATTTAGGCTCCCTTTATAAGCAATGTAGGGATTTAAGTGCTTTCAGAGGAAAATTCTTCCAATTTATGTTGATATCTGTCCTACAAAGAATTGAACTGCCCTCGAGATGTTTTTTCTCTCTGTGTACAGAGGGAGTCTAGCTGGCCAGCTTAGACCAAATACTTGTCTTTTGAAGATGGTTAATGACAGCCAAGTGAATGGCAGCTAAGCTGAATATGGCCACATGCACTTCCATTTGAGATATCAGAAGACCCATTAATTTCCATCTAAAGCAGGTTCAGCAGGTATGTAAGAGGAACTGCGGATCTTATTGTGGTATGTAGAGTTTTTCAGATGATTCTGGTGAGAAACCAATCCTCTTTTTCTAACGAATACTGTAAAAATATTAAAGACCAATTTTATTAAAGAGGAAGTGTATTTTGCAGCTTTTTTGTGTACATCCTCTTTATACTGTTACTTAGTTTTCATGCATAGAAGAATCTATGCTTTTTGACTTCCACCGATCTTCGCTGTGGAGTTAATTTGAACTCAGCTTTGATTTTACATCTTATCTACATACAAAGTTTGCTCAGCTGACTTTGGTGATGCTGTAATTTCAGGATTATTGACCCAGCCAGAGACAGTGATAAGAGGATGCCACATTCATTCAGTTCATTGTCTCCCAAGCAGGATGCTGGCTGAGTCACTTGCATACTAATAATTCTGCCATCCTTTTCCACAAATCTCCCTCTTTATGCTCAGAAGACCTGACAAGTCCCATCACAATTCATCATCTGGGGAGAACTGTAGAGGCTTTCTAGAGTGTAAAGTCACCCACCGTGGCCCCAGAATTCCCAGCCATACACAAGCATGAACACAGTACCAGGGAGGACCAACTGCTTAAAAAAGGCTTTGCATGATGTGGGTAGTCAGAGCAAAATGAAGACTTTCCTTCAGCATCAACACATCTTTTTACAGGTTCCTATTGCCATAAGAGGTCCCCAGCTTGTTCTAATTATGTTACTTATTTCTAGTTGCACAGAATGATTGTAGTTAGAGGCCAACAGTTCTCCTGCATCCTTTTTCAGGAGCAATGTTAAAATGTTATTCCTGCTTTCTGAAAGTAATGAACTGTACTGCAACCTTAGCAAAATTTGCAGGGTAAATAGGCTCTAAATCATTAATACTACTTCCTAAAACTCCACTGAGGTTTCCCACCCACAGATTGACTTAGCCCAAACCCAGCTGGACCTGTGGTATGTGATGAGATCACAGCATTCATTTCTGGGACTGTAGGTGCAAGTTAAGAGCCTATCAGCATTGCTGTTGTGAATATCTTTCTGAGGATTTATAATTTAGTTTTTTAATATGCATCAATCTGAAACTTGGCATAGGTGCAACATTTGGTTTTAAAGGGGAGAAAGGACTTTAGGTAATCAGTTATTTTTCGAGTTTTGGGAATTTTTGCTGACATTCATGCTATAGTAATAGAAAAGACAGTCCTTAAATCTGAAATATTGCAAGCTCTTTCTGTGGAAGATGTGGTGTGCTGGCAATTAAGAAAAACTAAAGAACAGAGTCCCTAAATAAAATGTGAAGACACACACCTGGTTTTCATATTTTCATCGTTGTTTGCATGTTATATCACATGAGGTATTTACAACAGCACTTGCTGTACCATATCCAAGCTATATATTCCCATGACACATTTTTGTTGTGCTTGAGGTTGAAGTACTAGTGGTTCTTCTATGCTCTGCTCTACCAAATGACGTGATGAAGCCTATAATGCTACAATTCTGAGGTTCCCTTCCCTTTACTGCTCTGAATCAAAACTCACAAGAGAAAATCATGCCTCTAGATGAGTTCTCTTTTAGCATGTGCTAGTATTTGAGATTACAAGTAAGCCATGTAGATTTAAAGTATTTAATTTAATTGAAATAATGCAACTAAGCTATTATTGTTGTAATGTACCCACAGGCATAGGATTCGAAACGTGAACTGTATACCCAGGCACACGGAAGAAGAGGAACACAGGATAACACCTGGAGTTGCTGATTCAAGACTGGGCACTGCTGGCATAGCTCACAGCAGAAAGGATCCTTAAACTTACTGCTAAATCCATGGTGTCTGCTGGATGTCAGAGGAGCTGTTTTCCCTTTAAATTTGGTCCAGCCATCAGCCAGTTGTCCTCAGCTGAGGGCAGCTTCTTTTCACCTACTGGGACAGTCTCCTTTATTGATTTAAGGTCACACAGAAATGTGATGTGCCGGACCTAAAATTTCAGACTTAACTCTTTGTCTGCACTGCCAAGCAGGGTTCAAGTTATAAAAGCTAGTATGCATGCTCTAATTAGCTGACACTATTAGCTCAGGTCAGCTCTGGTTCTAGTCTTGGAGGAACAGACACAGCTTTTGTCAACATTAATGCTAACTGCTTCCCTGACCCAGACCTCTCTCTGTCACCCTTTCCCTCCCCTCCTCCTCCTCCTGGGACCTGAGGGTAGCAGGCATCTCACCTGCTCAGGGCAGCCAGGGTACTGGTGCTGTTCTGGTTCATCAGCCCCAGTGAAGTTAAATACTTGTATACCTTTGGAAATTAGATGGGATTAACTGAATGGTGTGAAGTGAGTGTGCAATAGCTGCTTCAGTATAAGTCCATGTGTGCACAAGCCCTGTGGGTTGCTCTAATTTCTTCCAGCTGTCTACGACATCCAAAGGGACATCCCTAGGCAGCTGGAGTAACAAGCTCTCTTGCCACGTCCTCTCTGTGCCACTGCTCTGGAGCAGAATCGCAGGGCTCCCCACTGATAGACTTCGGCCAAGCTGAAATTTTCTGACTCATTCCTCCTGTTTGTTTTCTTTCTCCTAGCCAATTTCTTATCTATAAGCATACTTTGCCTTTTACTGCATGATCTCTTCGTTTCCTCTACAGCCTCTTGGGAGGGACTTTGTCAAAGGCTGTTCAAAAATTAAAATAGTTACATCATCCTGCTCTCTTATCTGCTCTTATTTTGACATACTCAAACTATTCTACTGGCTGGGATAATGAAATAGGATTGGCAGTACCACTGAGTCCCTATAGAGCAATACCTTTAATAGTGCTTATTTAATGCCAGGTTTTGTATTTACTTAATTAGTGATAGAAGAATCATTTATATCTTTCCCAGCTTTGTGTCCTGGTGGCAATCTTGGTTCGACATTTTCCTTGAATGGGGCAAAAATGAGTTGAACGGGGTGACTGTTAGATTGAAAAAAGGATCGCTTTTTAAAGGTAAACATCAATAGCATTTCTATTTTTCCCCAGCAAAATTTAATGACACCTTTACAGCCAATTATACATTTTTCCACTCCATTCCATTTTCTGTTTTCTGTCTTTCTTTTTTCTTCTTCTGTCTTTTTTGTGTTAAAGCACTGGGGCCCATAAATGGGGAAAAGATAATGGTTTACAATCAATGCTCATGGACCAGACAGCTAATCTGAACTTAACTAAAAAGTCAATATTTAGCTGTACCTTATCAGTGGAGAAATGTCAAGCACAGAGGTAGACATGAACAAATTTCCAACTGATTTCTCTTTCTTATGCCTCAGCGTTCAAAGATTCATGGAAGAGTTTCAACATCAGATAAGACAAAACTGCCTTTGAAAAAAACACATAACAAATGACAAACTTGCGGCTGCAGAGACTAGAGTTTATGAAATGAAAACACACGTCAAAAATTCATTCTAATCTCTCCTCGCACATTCCATTGGTCACCTTCCAGTCTGTGTGATGCTAGCAGTTGATAGTTAAACACTGCAGGCAGTCTTTAAGAGATAGCAGCAGGAAATGTTTTCTTGCTGAGTGAAGTCGTTATTTGTTGCCACCCAAAATAAAATTGACATAAATCATTTTGAATTCTAAAACTGCTAAGGATTTTAATATACGTGTGTGGTACTGACTGGAAATTGTGCTGTTGTGCGAGAGCAACTCTCACAGCAAACAATTTTTCTAATTAAAAATTTGTTTGTTAACTTATTTATCAGCTCACAATGAACATCACTTTTAGGAAGTCTGCAATTCATTTAGCTGTCTTGATTTTTGTAAAGGAACAACTAATGGAGTTACACTACTACAGAATTTAACCCTTGGCTAGAAATCAGAAGTGCTTAGTTTATTCCCATTGCCACTCACTTAATTTTAAGACATGATGAGCCCACATCTCTCAAGCACAGTCAGGGGCTTCCCAAACTAAAGGGTAAACATTGTTTTTAAGAATCGTCATAGCACACGGAATCCACTAGCTTTGTGTTTGTGTAATTTCAACATCTGTCTATACCGCTCCCTTGGGAGGGAGGGGATGGATGAAAGGTGGGCTGTGGTGTGCAAAGCTACAGTTCTGGTGCTTTATGCTCTTTTTCAGTAAAATCCCCTTAGGAAAAATCATGTCAGACTGCAAAATATTACATAAAAATGTTGGTAAGAATAAACCCAACAGGCAGTAAATATGACTGCATGACTAGCACTTACTAAAGCTTAAACATAACAGATGAAAGATTGCCAGGGACTCCTCAAGACTGAAACAATAATGGGAAAAATCAGAAATTAGTAGCTATATTTGGATCCTTAGAACTGGTCTTCATTCATACACCAAACATACGTATTTTGTTTAGGATTGCACCACTGTTCTGAACATTTTTGAAAGAGTAATGATATCACCACTTTCCATTGTCCCCAGGTATTTATAACTTGTTTTAAATATTGGAGGAATCCCTGCCAAAATTAAAACCTTAACTTCTGCATTGCAAATACGTTTATTTTCTTTCTAGCTTCTCTCTTCTTTTATTCAATGAACAATAAATATTCAGGATGAGACTAATATGGGGAAAAAAGACAGCAAAGAATCTGGGTAAAGTTTTCAGCAATGTTTTGGGAAATACTTCACTAATGAGTCCATTTCTTTTGTGAAAATGTTTGAGATTAGCTCTGTGTGTGTGTGTGTATGTGTGTGCACTTTATCAAAGAAACATCTTGGAAATGCAGACACTTTATATATTGTTACTGCTTTACTGTATCTTCAAAGATATTTAACCTTTGGCACTGATACACAGCAGAGCCAGAAAATAAATTCACTTGTTGGACATATATGGATTAGATCATAATTAAATAATATTATTGTAAATCAACATTGACATTTCCTCAGAATGGAATGTAAGATAAATATGTTCCAACTTACTAAGAACGTTGCATTATTTTCTCAGCCTGGTCACTCACATAACAAAGCTTTATGTGCACTGAATTAACCCACTTTGCTGCTTGGGATCACTGCTTTATTATGTTCAGTTCATAAGGACCCTGCAGAAAAATAGATACACAGTTTGCACTTCAGTGTAGCTGTACTGTTATTCCATTTTTGTTTGCATGTGCTTTCAAGATAAACAAAAAGCCTTTAAGGTTCTGGGGTGTATCTTCTCTTCTACTTAGGAAAAAATTACCTGTAAATGATGCCAATGTTTATTATCACACCTTTGTTCCATTGGACATTTTGGAAAGTTTGGAGTCCTATGGCTAGGGTGTGGATAGCAAGGTGTCACTGTCATGGATGAGTGCAGGATGTTTGGAAAGGGTAGGCAGGGAAGAGGAGGGAAATTTTTGCTCCGTATAAAGGAGCTCTTTTCCTGCACAGAGCTCCAGTGTGAGAGCAGAAAAGTGTCTGCGCACATTCTTTGGGTCAAGATCAGAGGGGAGGATAACACTGCTGATGGTGTGGAGAGGTCTGTTATGGGCTGCCTCACCTTGCCTAGTATTCCCACGCTATTCACTTTGTTAACAACCTACACCGTCCTGTACACTTGGTAGTCAAATGACTGTGAGAAGGTAAACTAAATTCAGGAACTACCAGTTTTTCCCAGCTGCCTGTAGAAATGGTGAAATGCTTACATCTAGTGAGTGAAATGTGTGGCTGAGCTTTTTATGCTGACCCTGGATGTTTCCTAGTGACTTATTGCAGAGAAGGCTGCCATTGCATTCATCACGGTATGACAAGCTATATCAAAGGGAGAAAAAGGTTGCTCAATCAAAAAAGTGAAGAGCCTCCAGCTCTCCATCTGGACTGGCTTGCTCTACATTAGGGGAAACACAGCCAGAGTGGAAAAGATTATCAGATATGTTTGCTTGATATATCTGTAGAGATTTCTTTTCTACACAGATGTCAATGAAGGGAGTTCAGAATTACAAATTATATATGGGACAACTTGTTGTCACTTTTTCCTAAGCTAAAAGGTTGGTCATTTGGTGTGAAACAAAGATATAGGAAATTTGCTTTTGATAACTAGTTGCAATCCTGGTATAGAAACCTGTTTAACGGGCAGATTTAACATATCGTTTCATTCCTTTACTAGCTCTTTCTATCATGTCTTTAAATCTGATCAAGATTCTTTTGCAGTTGAAGTACAAATAAAGGAATTAAAAATATTATTTTTGGACTGCTACCTTTTGAGAAATGCACAAACTAAGGCCAAATAAATTCATATTTTGAAAGAGACTATAATTCAAATGTAGAATTTCACCCATTTAGACCTTCAGTAAGTATCTTTGTCCACCTGGGTTTATTTTATAGAAGGGCTTTCTTTTTTGATTTTCAGACACCAAGAAATGGAGAATCCTTCATTTTTCTTGGCAGCTTTTTCCAAGGAGTAATCAGCCATAGCTCTTAAGATCTGTTGCCTCTTCCTAGTTCTGTTTCAACCATTGGTCTTGCTTCATTTTTCTTTGGTAGGCTAAGGAGCACGTTATTAATATCTGCTAAGTACTTAAGGAATAGTGTCAGGTAACTCCTGCACCTTTCTTTTGACGAGCCAAAGAGATGGACTTCTTTTAAACATTCTCAATAAGGTATTCGTTTAAAGTCTCAAGTTATTTTTGTGGCTTCTCTTTGTAACATCTCCAACTTTCAACATCTCCAAGTTTCAACACACTTTTTCTAATGTAGATACCAGAAATGAACTTGATATTCCAGAACCGATCTTGCCAGAGCTGCCCATAAAGGCAGAACAATTTCCTCACTCCCAGCTCTTCTTTTTTCTTTATCCAGGGCTCAAAAAGCCCTTTGGATGCGGCATTGTACAGAGGTCCCGTGTTTAGCCTGTAATCAATCATAACTTACAAATATTTAGTCGCTGCCTCCCAAAGGTCTCATCCCCTCCAAGTACAATCTCTGTTCTCTGTTCCCAGCTCTGTTACTCCATCACAGCTCAGAAAAAGTCTTTGAGACACAAAATACTTGGAAGCTGAAGAAGTGGCCTGGGGCAGTGCCACCACTGCATGCTCATGTCAGGGCACTGTGCTGCCCAGGGGCTCCCATGGATGGGGAGTTCAGCGAGGCCCACGGCTGGGCAGGGCAGGGCTGTGGGGAGCTGGAGACCAGCCCTGCTGTGGCATCACTAGGGCAGGGACCGATGGCTATGGAGGGCTAAAATGGGGTCCTGGGCTGAGTGGTGGTGGTGGCCCTGGAAGCTGGGCAGGGAAAATCAGGTTTGTCAGTGCCCTGAGGACACGGACAGTTCGTCCGGCTCTTACATGTCTCTCCAGGTGTCACAGCTGGCTGTGTCTGGAGGTAGGACATGGTGGAGGGTGGGCTTCAGGTCTGGCCAGGCACAGCCACTCTTATCTTGTTTACCTGAACTGGGCTGAAACTGATGCTTCTTCTGGACACCTCCAATGAGCGCACTGGCAGCCTTAGTGCTTGTGCTTGCAACTTTTCTCTCCTCTCTCGCCATACTGAAACAGACAATGTTAGCTTTAACACCAGTCACTGAGATGACCTACTCCAACCTGCTGCACTGAGTCAAGATATTTATGGTTTATGCCTGAATAACTTGTGGGTTTTTTTTAATTTTCCCTTAAGGAACCTCCAGAAAGCAGATACCATCACCTTCCTGGTTTTTCTCTTGCAGTGATTGCCTGTTTTTGTCATTTAGGAAGTTTTCCCTCACCTCTGACTTTTATCTTTTTTACAGCACAATAAACGAATTTGTTCTGGTCCTGCCCCTTCTGCACTTGGAGACCAGTTGTCCTCCTGGAAGACTGCTCTCGTGCCTCTTGTAGTCCTCTATTTCTTAGACTAATAAGCCAACATTCTTTTAATCATCCCACAAAAGTCATACTTTTTAAATCTCTTATTTTTATTCTTCTCCTGGCTATGTCTTATTTGTCTAAATTTTTCTTAAAGTACAGTGCCCCAACAGGTTCCTATACTGTAGTTGTGATTTTACCAGCTTCAGCTAAAATAATTACCACTTAGACCTTGCATATGACACTTTTATTAATACTTAAACAGCATTTAGGTATCAATTGCCTTAAATATGAGAGTTTTTTTGAGGTAATATATGAATATAATAACTATATAGGTATACACTGGAGTCAAGTGCATTTTATACCATTTGCTCACTTGCAAAGCTCAGTGAAGGACACTTTCTGTTGCATTAGTTGGGAAGAACAGTGCAGCAAATTAAGGAATGGGAACTGAGATCTTTCTTACACATTTTTGTCTTTCATTATTTTTGTCTTAGTGTAGCTTTTTCTGTACAATTGCATGTGTAGACTCCATTGTCTGCTTTGCATCATTCAGCTGTCTGACTTGGTATGCTCTAGGTCAGGTCACAAATATATCATTTCTGAGCAAGGAAATTCTTTATTTTGGATCAAGTAAAATAACCTTGACTTATCACTAAAAAGAATAATTGTCTGGAATGTCTGCTTTTAAGTCTACTATTATGTGTTGCAAATAAATTATTGTGTGAGTAGTACAATAAGCAGGGATACTTCTGAGTGACAAAACAAGCAATGCAAGCTCTAAGTAGTGTGAAATTTTGTGTCAACTCATCATGCTTATCATTAGTCACATAGGCAATAACAAACAATCAGTCACTGACATAGGATAACTGAAAATGGTATTCTAAAACATTTCTTGAAAATAGGTCATATTTCATGATGCTAGCTCCCAGCTTTTCTTTGTGCATGTTTTGGATTATTTGTTCAATAAGAGCCAGCTATAAAATATAGTAAAATGCATGATACATTTGACTTTGACAGATGATGTCTTTTCCTCTGTTCAAACATCATCTATCAGGACTAACATGGGGTTTCAGCATTACCACACTGCCCTCGGTGAACTAAAGCATATATAAAGCACACATACTTTGGGGAAAATGCGTGTTTTTTTCTGAAAAATACTATTAATGTTCCAACTAAAAAAAAAGATATTTTTCTCTCATATGGATATTTACACCCAGTAAATGAACTTTCTTATCCTCTTTGGGATTTTTCTGAGAAAACATCTTTCTCCAGTGAGAAGACATTTTGACCATAATATTAATTCTTTTATGTGATGCCAAATATGAGATGAAGTCTAAAGAAGAAATGAAAGTATTTGTCTTGTTGCAAAACCCCTCTGGGTTCTTCTGTTAAGCAGTGAAGCTAAGCAAATGAAGTGAACATTAATTTTTGACCATTTCATGTATTTAAACAGGACTTTGTTTCTTAAGTGATGTATATAAGCCAAGGATTACATAAAAGAGAATGGAAAAAAGTGTTTAAGGAATGCAACTCAAGGTTCATAACTGAAAATGGTTAACAAAATGCTGCTAGTCTGGGATGAAACAAAGTTATCTGAAGCAGAGTTAGAAACTATTTCAATAGTAAGTTAGGCCTTCTGTTAAGGTGCTTGCAATCGGATTTGTTGAACAGTTGAAGTTAGCAAACATGTTCCTGTCTGAGACAATCTAAATAACCCATCTGTGGAGGAAAATGAAAGGGTAATTTTTCCAAACAAATCTATTATGATGAATTGTTTGCTGACAGACATTACTCTAAAAAAAAAAGAAAAAAAACCCCATACGCAACTGTTGAATTTGATAAGCCCTCTGTATGAGAAACCCTGCCCCCAAACATACCAGATTATAAATCCTCCATGAACCCCCCCCCCCAAATTTAGGAGAATTTCCTAATTTTGTGTGTGAATTTTGTAATCTTGGGGTGTCTCCAGCTATTTATAAATGTTATGTTTTTCTATTGCATGAATACAGCTGTATTGTTATACATGTATAGGTTTCAAAGACAGATCCAGTGTCTTTTGCTAGACCAATTGATACAGCTATTCAGATTTGAAAAAGAAGAAATCTTCAAATGACTCAGATTATAATTACACATAATAAAAGGAAGGTAAAAGAAAAAATGATGTAAGTAAAATCTTCACAAGAGGTTTAAGAAATGGATTTATTTATGTCTGTTCTGTAGGTTACCTGAGTCTAAAAGCAGTGGCTGTTTCTGCTGCATGGAGATTAATTTCCTTTCATTTGAAGGTTCAGTCCACAGTAAACATGCTATAATAACTCATACATGTCACATACCCCCCCAACGCTGGGTACCCTGGCAAACACTACAGCCTTGATCTTCCAGGAACTCTGAGAAAGTTATGATAATGATTCAGCTTCCATAATGAAGAAGAATGGAGGGAGACTGGTTTTGCAGACAGATATCATCTAATGCAAGGAGATGATGCAACTGTGTGTTCTCGCTTGTCTCTTTCCAGTGTGCTGGAATTTCCAGTGTCCCTGGCAATGGGTAGCAGAGAGTCATCCCTTTCCTGGGACAAGGGTTTGTTTCCCTTTGCTGTCAGAGACGAAGCAGGAAAATGCAATGTGAGGAACCATTTTGGGCTAGAATGGCGAGGGGAATGATTGCACCAGGGTCAAGGTGACATGGTTACTTCTGACTCTGGACAGCAAATGGATATAAACGGTGGGAATGACTGTCATGGATCACATTGAATAATCAACGTGGTACAAGAGAGAGAGAGGTGAAGAGAAGGTATTTAAGGTACAGGTGTTCAAGGAGAGTGGTTATATTCTTAAAAGCTCAGTCCTAGAGATAGAAGGAGCAGTAATGTCAAAGGAAAAAAAAAACCAACACCAAAATTGGAATGGAATGTTATGACATTTTGCAGCATTGTACAGGGTATAGGGGCTTGCTCTAGGATATGCATATTCCTGCACAAAACCAAAACAAATTAAAAAAACCCCAAACACGTGCTATGTATGTGTTAGACTGACTTTGAAAAGTAGCATGGGGGAATAAGGGAAAAAGAATAAATTATTAAAAATATTCTACAATGAAAAGTGGGTAAATGCACATTTCCAGAATAGGCTTTAACTGCTCCAAGCAGAATATGTCAAAGTAGCAGAAGACATATCTATCCCTAAACAGAGAAGAAAGTAAGAGGAAAAAAACCTAACCCTTCAGTGATTAAATTGCAGTGCTGGTTATTCAGATGGCTTCAGAAGATGGAACAGCAGTCCATAGAAAGGGGCCTAAGTGGTGAGAGACAATATTATGTTCTAGAAAACAAGAAAGATGTAAACAAGTCTGACAGGAGAAAACAAGTAACAAGAAATTATTTTTTTATCAAAGGCAGGAAGTCTGTGAACTTTTATCAAAGTAGCCAAATCATTCTTGCTGCCTTCCTTAACAGCAAAAAAAATGTGGGAACTCCATCTTCTTAGCCATTTAAGACATGTTGATTCTGTGAAGCAGGATGAGGGGAAAAGGAATTGCTGTAGCTGAAATAGCACTGAAATAAAAAAATTCGTTAAAATTAAATTAAAAATTTACTTGGGACTGGAAAATCATGAAATAATCTCAGTTGGAAGGGACTTCTGGTCCAACCTTTCGGTTCAGAGGGCAATTCTGAAATTAGAGGAGGTTACTCAGCACAATGTCCGGCTGGTGCTGGATCTCTTGGATCTCCAAGAAGGGAGATCCCACAGCATCTCCAGACAACTTACTGTTCACAGTAATTTTTTTTCCCCTCATTGTGCCCCCTGCTCTGGACACCTGGTGCAGCATTATTGCCAGCATATGGTGACACCCGTTATGGACCAGGGAAGCATAACAACACATGAGATATTCTGGATGTCAAAACCCGTGATCCACCGGTGGTCAGGGATGCCTCTTGTAACTGTTCACTCAACTTTCGCTCACATTTTGGCTGGCACACGGCTCATGCTAAGGCCTGATGTATGCTGGGAGCATCAGCATTCGGTCAAAGTGAGAGCAACAAGTAGTCAGCAGACAATGGAGAACAAAAGATAAAGATCATTAAGGAGCCATTACCACCTGCAGCTTGCTGTCTCCTGCAGCCCAAATTCTTGCATATTGATTGTCTGGCAGCCTCTTCAGAATCCACTAACTTATTGCAATGGTAAAGACCAAACTCACATAGCATAACTACATCAGCTTATCCAAAAAGTTTTTGAAATGGATCCAACAGCAGCTTGACTGATGGAGGAGGAAGGGGGAGCACCCTCACCATCGACTAGAGGACGAAGACATCGCCTGCATCATTCTTCTTCCTCTGAGGGCTCAGTGGTTGACTTGTGTGCTTTTTAAAGTCAGAGTCTAGATTGTGATTATTGTATCATGTGCTGATTATTAAGAATTTGACCCAATCTACAGAGGGTCCAAGTGACTGAAAAGTCTAGGTAACTGAAATTTTAGGTAATAGGAAAGCTGTGATAATTGCTAGAAATTCTGTGTAATGATAAGCTATGCTGATTGCTAAAATCTTTATATAATAATAAAGCTCTAACTATAATATAACTGTGGCCAGTTTCCATTCTACCAAGGATCCTTAAAAGAACCTGCTTGTCCCTGTAGTGTTGGGTAGCGTCAGGTGACACCTCATAGTTAATGAGAATTTCCTTTGCTGCAAATTTTGTCCATTGCACCTTATCCTTTCACTGGGAAAAGCATGACCCTGTCTCGTCTATATACTCTATGCCCTCTATACCCTCCTGCTACATAACTGAGAACAGCAATAAAATCTCCTTTAGCCAGCTCTTTTTAATGAAGAACAAAACCTTGCGCTCTCAGGCTCTCTTCTTGTACCTTGAACTTTAGGCCTCCAGCCATCTGGGTGGCCATCCACTAGACTCAGTCCAGTTTGTCAATGTCTTTCTTGTACTGGGGAGCCCAAAACTGGACGCAGTATTCCAGATGTGGTCTCATCAGTGCTGAACACTGGGCAATAATCACTTCCCTTGACCTGCTAGCTCAAATTCTTCTAATACCGCCCAGTATATGGTTTAGCGTTCTTTGCTGCAAGGGTGCTTGGTGGATTTTGTTCAACCTGATGTCTACCAGAACGTCCAGGTCCTTCTCTGCAAAGGTGCTTTCCAGCCCCCAGTCTATACTGGCACATGGGATTGTCCTTCCCCAGGTACATGCAGGAGTTTGCATTTGTGTTGGTTTCACCAACTATAAAATGGTCGGTGAAATCATCAAATTTATTCAGGAGGCTCATATAATTACCAAAGAAATTGGAGGACATAGTTATAAAACACTGAGAAGATGTAAAAATACAAATTTTCAGCATAAGAGTGGCAAGGTCAATTGTGTTTTCTGTGTGCAATTATGTGCTACTGCTCCTTGAGTAGGATAAAAGAAAACTGGTGAATGTATTTTATGTGGACTTTCACAGTCTTTTGATAAGACCACTCATAAGTTGCTAGGAAAATAAAATTAATCATAAAATGAGAAGCATAGTTCTGTTATATCTTAGGAACTGGCTAAAATGAGAAAGATAAGAAACATGGTCCATTTTCAACAATATGAACAGTTAATGACCTGTGCATTTTGCTTGTAATGAGGTTGTCTTGGTTAAAACCATTTTTCAATCATTTGGAAAAGAGAATGGAAACTTGAGACCATTTTCATATGGCACAACATAGCTTAATTTGGCAAGATTAGGAAAGATTTATGAGAAATTCGCAACATAACTAAATTGGCAGTACTATGGCAGCCAGTTCCATATGGCCAACAGCAAGATCGCACAGACTGAATATTTTTTATTTCTTGTGATATGGCTGTGCTCTAAATTCATTGTAGCCTCATCTCTCAAAAGAAATCTTGGAGTCTGCACTAAGAGATCATTAAAAGTTTCTGTATTCTGAAAAAGGCCTTCCTGTGGCAAGTTGTATTAATTTCTGATTAGAAAAGAAATCAAAAGAGACATAGGTAGACAGAAGATGAAAGGATTTTATATGTAGAGAAAAAGAGTTATTAGAAGCACAGGAGGTCCCACATAAACAAATAACAGCAGTCCTGTAGAAATAGCTAATGAAAAAAATGAAAATTATTTAGTAAGAAACAATTAGACTAACTGAAGCAAATAGAGTAATTATATATAAAGATACTTTAAAACAAATGACAGAATTTATATTGAGTGCTAAAAGTACAAGAGCAGAGATACCGAATAAAGTAGAAATATAGGAAACATAAAAACTTTAAAGCAAATATTTTGCATTAACAAGCAAATGACCTATGGAAATATGTGCTGTTGGGTGTAGCTGATGCTAAGAAAATAACAAAATACTAGAAAGGAAAACATTTACAGGAATAAAAAGAAAATCACAGCTGTAGAGGACTGAAACTATGACTCTTACGAACGTCACATTTAACTGCATTCATCAGCCATTGAACTCAGTTGAGCCTGGGAGGTCGTATGTCTTGTGTCCAAAGATTTTGACCAGCTGTTTTCTATGGACTTTAAATGAGAGATAAGCTGCTTTGCAAATCTCCCATTTTTGAATCTTTATTTAAAGCTTTTGGTATTGGCAGCATCTGGGTTAGGCAGGTCCTACGTCTGTTCCAGTAGCATTTATGTTCTTCTTATGCAATTGCCAAGAGAAGGGGTTGAAAACCTGATGTTAGAGACTGACTTAGTGACTGCTGTGCCCTTGAGGTAGCATCTGAATGGAAGTTTGTTAATTTAAGGCTAGGAATATCTCAGCAAGAAGGAATAAAACCTGCTGATGATGAGTTTATACAAACACCAGATACAAATGTCTCCAGCCTCTGCAAAACATGAATTTATGAAATAATAATCTGGGATTCTCTGATTCACCTTGTCCTAGTGTAAATGACAAAACAAGAACTGGGTGATAGTCCTGCAATGGGAGGACAGACAAGATAACCAAATAGACCTTTTTCATTTTAATTTTGATGATAATGGAAGTGGGTTCACAGAGAAAGCTGAAATATCATCTGTAGCTCGCCTTCTGTGTCTTGGCATTGCTGCAGACTTTTTCTGCTGAGAGACATCTGCAGTACAGAGGCACCAGAGGCTGAGCTAAGCCCATGCTGTCAGCTTTCACTGTAGATTCAGTTTGGACTCCCACATTTTTTCAATGCATTTTTATGGCTCCATCCCCTACAGATTTCTTTCAAATAACCAATTAAAAAAGGAAACATCAAATAAAAATAAGAAACCTTTCACACGTAAAAGCATTTGGAAGTTAATTGACTTTCAGAGCAGGTTAAAAAGCAGTTTATCAGAGCCAATCCATCATCTACACAATTTGCATGTTTTAAAAGGCACCTACTATCTTTCACAAGTCTCATTATGATCTCATGTGCAACCCTGAATTTAACAACAACAGCAGTTTGGTCAGTTAACAGGAACTGCAATGTTTGAAAAATGTGGTATTTCCTATCCAGTAAGAGTTGTTGTGAATGAGGATTATGAGATAATACAGAAAAGCGGAGGGTTCACTTGATATATAGGAATTCTGGTTGGTCTGATTGGTGGTACACCTATAACCACAAACTTTTTTCAAGAAATGTATATTTTTTGAAGCACAGACACATATACAAATAGATATTAGAAAAAAATTAACCTACAAAATGTTTCAAGACCTTGAAATTCTGTTTAAAAATCATCACACTACTGGGACATGATTTAATAAAACACAGTTGTCAGGATTCCAGGTGAACAATTTGTCGTGAAGATTAATTTCAGATGTTCCATTTCTTACAGATTACCACTATCTCAATTTCTGTTCGTTCATGGTACTTCACTGTGGCCAGATGGGTTCAGAAATGATTCCCAGCAAAAAAAATATTCATTTTGTGTCATTCGGTCTATATTGTAACATGATTTGTCTGCACACCTTTGTGCAAAAAGGCCCAGGATAATTGTTCATCAACATCCATCCACCTTGCAGCAAGAAGAGAAATTCTGATCCATGTGGATTTCATATCAATCCTAGATACATTCCAGAAAACCAGACAAAAAGGACTAGATATGAAGCTTAGTGTTGGGTCCTTGTTGTTTATTAACTGTTCTATTATTCCTAGGTAAAAGATGCCCTGATTAATATTTTCATGCTTATTCATCTTTTAATCTGGTGGAGCGTCACTGAAAAGTTGCTCCAGTATTGCAGCATCAGTGCTGTAATGTAACACTACCCTGAAGCTGGGGCAAGATAGGGTAATAATCTTCTTAAGATAGAGATATGGAGTGACTTGCCCAGAATGGAATGGAAGAGAGGTGATGGCATGTTTTGGATGTAAGGTCTCCTGCTGGATTCCCCCCAGACACAGCTTTTCATGAAGGAAAGGGCCAGATACCTGCAGAATAGGGAACCTTTCATCTTTATCTCTTGCTTCTGAGCCCATCGAGACCTCCCCATGTGAAATTTGTACATCTGGGAGGCTGGAGGTTTTTAGAGGGAAACATGTCTGGCAAACTGTCAGGAGGAAGTTATTTACTAGGAATTGGTGTTGGCATCAGTCCCCTGGCATGGGGAAGTGTTGTGGGAAACTAGGTTCTAGCTGAATTGTGCTTCTGTAAGAAAAGAGGTATCTGAAAAGAAGCATGTATCACAGAAGAAGCAAGAAATAAGTATATGTATTTTCCAGCTTTCTCACACAGGTTGCTGGGGTCTGCAGCACCGGGAGATCCCCTTGCTGCATCTGCAAAAAAAAGGTAGCAAATCCCTTGCTCCCCAAGGGGAGAGTGCTGTAGGAATGAACAGATCCAAGCTGTAGGGTCTAAGGGACATTTTTACCATGTTTGTAGAGCAGTAGGTAAGTTGTCCCCCAGCTAAGGTGGGCAGGAGGGAAGCAAGCCAAGGGATCTTTGTTCCTTTCCTGGTTTAATAAATAACGAAGCTCTGGGATGAGGGCAGGGTGTCTCAGATACAATGTGCTAAACACTAAATGGCTGAGACAAACTGCATTGGGGTTTTTTTTGACTAGCAGTGAAAAATTAAGGCTCCTGGGCTAAGTTCTTTCCTGCTAAGCTACAGCTAAGGTGAATTTTCACAGAACTGTTTAGGTATTTTGAGGACCTCAGTGACAGCCCCACCACTGGGTACCACAGCAGAGCCACTACACTGCTGAAGACACTGTCTTATGGTTAACATTGGAGGCTCTGCATGAAAATCAGCTTCCGTTCTCCACTTGGTCACAAGCAATTTAACAAGATTCATATGTGCAGTTGCAGGGCTACAGCTCTCTTCAGCCATGCAAGAAGAGCTCTCATTCCTGGCACAACATAACAGATCAGAAACCCCAGGTCTGCTTTCTGTTTTCTGATGATGGTTTTGATTCGCAGCTGAATTGTAATTACACAGGAAATCCAAATGTAAAGGTATGTAACAGGGAGAGGTGCTTTTTCTTGTTCAAAAGCATCTCGCGATTCTGTGGGTGGTCGCGTAATTCAGCAAACGCCCACAAATGGCAGAAGGTTGTATCAGCCGGCTCCGCGCAGCCCAGCGCCGGCGTGCAGGGCTGTGGCACACTTCGCCTAAACGCTCCAGGGCACTCCGTCTTTGCTAGAAGGTAAAACTGGCACTGGAAACAACATTTCAAAAAGGATCACGTTTGGAAGAAAAATATTAAAGAGAACAAATAGCATGTAAATCAGGATTATACTGCTCTTACCAGGTGGGGGTTTTAATCCTCACTTCCTCAATGAAGTACAAAAGTAGAGAGTCATGAAAGCCTCTGGTAGAAGATGATGGTTTAGGGTTTTTGTAATTGTATGTAAGTGTCTGGGAAGGAATAGTCAGAAGTTCTCCATAAGCCACTTTAAAAATGTGAGTAAGTCTGCTTGTCAAGATCCTCCGAGTCCCTGTTACCCATTTTCTGGGCCACACAGTTTATTCCTATCTCTTTAAATTGAAAATTCGCATTGAAAATGAAATGTTCTTTACCTAAAACTTTGATTATCCAACAGCTTATATGTTGTCTCCTGAGACATTTAGATAATCAAATTGCAGCAATGCATGGAGAAAATGAACTGTGGCTGCAAATAACTATCTAAAAACTGTACCTTCTTTCTCAGTAATAGAATCCTGTCATGCATCTGAGTCCAATCTGCTTGCTTTGCTGACAAAAACACGGGTTTGGTCTGGAAAGCAAAGCAAAGGCTCCAAAGGTGTAGCACACTAGCTGAATTCTGGCTCCAGTGTTGCCAGTTGGACGGTCAATTAAGTTGTGATTACAGGACGTTTATTATCTAACAGAAAGCTGCCTGAGTTAGGGTTTTGATTTCCCCTAGTCCCTGTCACCAGCACGTCTCTGCTTTCACTGCTTGTGATCAGGAATGGATTGAGCCTTAAACCAGTGCCCAGATTTACCAAAATTACCGGGTGCTCCAAAACGCTCCTTTGCTGCCCCTCCCCGCCCAGTCCGCCCAGTGGATCCCTCCTTCCTCCCTCTCCCCGCGGGATGCCATCTCGTCTTCGCCTGCTCCTGAGCGCTTGAAGTCTCAGCCAAGGGAGGCAGCTGAGCCCCCCGGGAGGCCGGCTGGCACCCCTCCCGCTGCCTCTGCCACCCCCCCGCGCTCAGCCCTGGCTCCCGCCTGCGCCCCGGCTGCTGCTGACCACAGATCCAGGGCCCCGGGAGGGCCGCTTAATCCCCTCCTGCTGATGCTGGGGATGCAGGAGGCAGAACCACAGCTTGCTTTTCTGATGCAAGGGGGGTTTGCAGCAGGAGAATCTCTGACAATAACATTTGGGCTCGTAAACCAAACCGATTCCATTGAGAAGGTGCGGAAGGGATAGATCGTATCCCCAGGTAATGTCAGGACTACAAAATAATTTATATCTGCACTTCACAGAAAGTGAGGCAAAACTGAGCAATCATTAAAAATCAAGTCTGTGTTATTATTTTGCTGTGGCTTCATAATAGCAGCAGTATAAACTACAGGTGAGAACACACTGGAAGTCTTTATTTTCAAACACTTACGATCATTAAAAAATAAAGTGCTCAAGGCCATGAAAATTGTCAGACCAAAAAGATTTTTGTTCTTCCATTTGAAAGTCTAACAACATTGTAGCTGGCCATTTATAACACTCCCACGTGCTGGGAGCCTACTGCTCCCGGGTCAAAATTATTTCAGCCCTGCTAGCTTTTATGCATAGCCTTTTCTCCTTGCTCTTTCTATACGTAGGGCAGAGAGACTGTCTGAAGATGGGGACGGGAGATTGCACAGGCACTGCCTGAAGTCGTCTGTGTGTTCCCGCTGCCGTCAGGTCCCCTGCTGTCCACGACTCGGGGGACCATGGCGGGTGGAACCGTAGAGCCCCAAAACGATGCCCCTACAGCCCAGTTCCCTTGCTGATTTTAAATAAACTGGACTATTTCTTGAGGCTAAGGAGTATCATAGTCACACAGCAGCTATAGAAATCTATTGCATTCTTTCTCGGTGTCAGCTCACCAACAGTAACCCACGTGTGTGTGCCTGTATGCAGGATGTATTTGTCTGTTTGTACGCACACACATGCGCGCGTGTGCTCATGCACCCTCCCACAACATCGGTGACCATTTCTCTTTTGATCTCAGGGAATGCTCATTCCAGTTGGTTTATGGTTTTATCGATATCAATGCCTAAAACTCCAATAAGCTTGAAAAATCAGAACTTCTATGTTGTCTATCATCATTTAATGACTCAGAAAAATTGTTGCCTGTCATCTTTAAGTACAACTGGAGTATGAATTATGGAAACCTCCAGGGAGTAAATAGCAAGTAGTTTGTGAACAAAAGGAGGCAAAACTATGATAGACAAATGTCAAGATTTTAAATCAAGTTGATTATTTAATGATCTGTTAGAAGCTGCTTGATTGATCTTCTTTAGCTTTACAAATACATTCTTTCTTGCATTAGGTCTTTTAAATATTAGACAACCGTTCCATCTGAAATAGCTTAGGGATTGTAGATCCAGTTTTGAAAAAGAGATATGGGCTAGGAAATCTCCTGAGTCTTCTCTGTTGCTCTTTACATGATCCTGTGTCTTTTGGGGCAGATCAGAATACTACACTGACTTTAATCAGAGTGTAAATTACGGTTTTAGTGTCACCTTAACTAAGGAGTGGCAGAACATTTTCTTCAGTAAGGGAAGGAACAATTCTGCATCCGTAATTCTGCCATGTAACCCTACGTTTCGCAGCTCTGTTTTCTCTCGTACATTGATCTGCACATTTTTGGTAATTTTACTGTGTATACAATGTCAGTTCAGCCAGGTAGCTCTAATGCCAACCTCCTACTGTATTTCACAGAGTGAGCTGAAAGGAGATGTTACTCTTGGCATCAGGCTGTGGCACTCATTTTGGGATAAAGAAGCTCAAAGACCAGTCAGGGAGCCAAAATAGAGGCTGAAACAAACAAATGTAGCAGACCACAGTTGGTTTGCTGGCATATTACTTATTTTGTTAATCAATGCTGATAGCAAAATCCTTTCCAAGGAGTCATTCAAGTTTGATATTAGTTCTTTTTGAAGCTGTGGTTCATTAAAGCCTATTTTGTTATTAGCATTAAAGTTCCCCGCATATAAAGTCTCAGGCTCCAGGCTCCAGGTCAGGCACAAGCAGTTTAATAAGATTCAGATGGTATACAAGCTATCAGAGAGGTATAAAATTCTTCAGACTTGCAATAACAGCTCCTGTTCCTGGCAGACCATAATATCAGCAAACTCCAGTTCCGCTTTCTGTTTACTGTAGATGGTTCTGATTCACAGCAAAATTGAAATTACACAGGAAATCAAAATATTCAAACTTAAAGGTATGCGACAGAGAGGCTCTCTTACCCTTCCAAGACTATTTTATAATTCTGCGGAATGAGGGCATTTTGCAGTGTTTAGTACGCTAAAAATCTCACAGGGAGAAAAATATGTGGTAGGAAAAAAGGCAACATAAAAAGATACTGATCCTCACTCAAAATATTGCAGTGTGCATAGTCTAAAGACACATGACTGTAGAGACTTAAATTTCCTATTGTTTAAAACATTGCTCCTGATGTTTAACATGAAAAAGCATGATGCAGGAAGAGAAGAGCAGTATTGGATAGAAACATCTGCAAATGTATCTAGCTCATCAATACCTCCTTATTTAAGCTCTGATTGGAATTTTTGCATAGAAATGAGGTTAAATCCCTAAGCAGTTGCTAATCCCCCACTTAGAGTTGTAAATTTCCATGCTGAACAGTATTCATTTGGATGAAGAGAGTCAGCCTTTGCACATGTGCTTGCATGTATGTATGTATATATGTATATGATACACCTGTGCCTGTTTTAATTGCAGAATTTTAAAAAGAAAATGGATTCATAGAAATATTCATATCCTTCTCTATTTTGTTATTTACAGGCAATCTCATACATTTGGCTAGAAGATCTGCCATGCTGACAATGAATTTACAGCCTGGAAATGAGCCAACTTCACCATCTACTTATCTCCTATTTAGTTTGCTAGTGTTATTGGCAAATTGCACCAACATACCACCATCCCTTTCATTCTGAGGGAAATGGAAAAACTTAAAAGATATTCAATATTTTTTGTGTGAAATGTAGATACCAGTGAGGGTGATAAAACCTTCAGCAACAAGGAGAAAATAATGAAAGCTGCAGAAATTATGTGTTCTTTCATGCTCTTTCAACTGTATTTTTGGACCAGTGTGATTACAAGGGAATTATATTCTGATGTGTGTGTGTGTGTGTATATATATATATGTGTATATATGTGTGTGTATATATATATATATATGCATGTGTTGGGACATCCAGATGGGCCACCCTTTTACAAAGCACACTGTCGCTGAATGTGGTAAAAGACCCATGTTCTCATTTTGGAGCTGTTCTCAAACTCACTAATTAATTCTACAACTCATATTCGTAATTACCATTATCATCTTTTTTTTAATAATGAGTTTAAATTCCACAGAAACCTGGCTTCTTTTCCTCCCTCTGTCTCCACGCAGAAAAGCTGTTGAATAAGCACAATCTATTTCTTATCTTTCAGGAACTCAGGCTGGCTCACAGTGTAAGCAGCTAAGCTGAAAGATTTAATTCATCTTGTTCATTAAAATTCAAATAATTATAAAGTCAGAGATGTTAACTTTTCTGTTATTACAATACAGCTGGCAAATAGAGACTGTTGCACCAACTGGGAGACTTAAAACCTCATCTTTGGTGGCCAGGTAATTTGATTTAACAGTTTAGCAGGAATTTAAATCAATACTTCTGAGAAATCTGCTTTATGAAATTATTATTATGAGTAATTGATTTAAATGTGCTTTTCACAATCTCATGATATTTCACATGACATACATGTAGGGATTATTTCAAGTGCCTGTGGGTGTGTTTCTTGCTGTCTTTAAGTACTAGATAAAGTTGTGTAGACAGGAATAACCCACAACCCCTTTAAGTCCTGATTCTGCAATTTTAATGGGCAATTGCTTGTAATTATACAAGGTGGGTGGGACTGCTCGAAACAATTGTGCTCAGGAGACAGGGTAGAGCTGGGTTTATAACCTTTGCTGAGGCATTTTTGATTCTTTCCTCTAACTTTTTGCTCTCTGAAATCCCCCCTTGAAACATTTTTCTACACTAGCTGCATTTGCCTTCTCAACATAAAACTTAGGATGCTTCCAAGAAAAACCATCAAAAAAGTCAAGTGTATAGTTAGCTACAAGCTTTGGCATTGCCACACTTAAAGATGAAATATTTCCACCAAGGCATTTACTCTGTGGTGTATTTTTCACCTGCTGGTGCTACTGGTTAGAAATGTTCTGAATGGATACGGATTTACCAGTTGTAAAATGAATGTCTGTCCTTTGGGAAATTTCCCCTGAACTTCAGCAGCACTCATGTTCATTTACTGTTTAATTACACTTTTTCCTCGGTTATATGCCAGAAAATGGACTCAGGTCCTACAAGACTTGAAGAATGGTGGGAATGAATGAGGCAAAGGGAAGGTATTCATAGCACAGTGAGCCTGGCCCCATTTATCAGCCAGATTTCAACTTTCAACCTACTTTGAAAGAAAGAAACAAAAAATTTGACTGACCACCACATCACCGTTATGCCATACAGATGTGTCCCATTGCAGCCCAAAAGATTTGGGCAAAGGAATGGAGGTTATCTGGCAATCTGATGCTTTTTTGTGTGATCAGAGATACTAGTAATGCTTCTAGGGCAAAGGGGTATTCTCTGAATCCTGCTTTGAGAGATGTGAAAAACTGCTGTGTTATTTGACAGCCAAAGGGACCTGTTCTCAATGCAAGGGGTTACTCCTAGCAATGTGTGCAAGGACAGTAAGAGAAGAAATTGTGGGCAATAAAATAGGAAATTCCTAGCGCCATCTTCGCACCCCTTCTAAACGAATAGCTCTCTCCAGCCTTTTATATTAAGTGATTAGAAAGAGTTAAATGAGCATGATTGCCATGGAAATTTCTTAGGCATTAATGTTTTCTACTTCTTCTGTATTGAATGCCCTTGTGATAGAAGAGAAAGAACAAACATCAAAAGTACCTTTTAACTTCACAATTCTTTCTAAATTTCTTTAAACTTATAGGCTATACTGCTGGCTTTCAAACTTCAAAGCAAGCAGGAAGATCAGGGTCACACAGAAAATTATTTCTTACAGTTTAATAAAATATGCATGTGAATTGTATGACCTGCCAGAGAAATTATTTATGTGTTAATGTAATGTTGTAACTTTAATTACACACTTTAATTTCTTCCTCAGCAGCTTCTTTACCAGTAAGAACAGTACCGGTTCTAAATTGGGTTTGAAACATCTGTTGTGTCACCAAAGCTTAAATTATTTCCAGACTGAATTGCTTTTTCTCTTCTACAAGATAACAATCGTTTGGGTTTTTCTTAGTATTTGGGAAAAAGGAAGCAACTGAGATCTTTTACCTTTAACTCAGAGGATTCACAATGGATCATTTTCAGCCTCACTCTTCCACAGTGTTGTAGTCTGTACATACTGTATTTATTGATAGTTGCAGAAATGCCTATTGCATGTTTTTTGTGAATGAATCACACAGCTTTTATTTATGGCAACTATTGGAAAGCACTTAATCCCATAGGATTGGTCCCTTTGGGATTTCCTACCTCTTTTTCTATGGTATACATATGACTAAAATCATGTACGTGCTACCACAAGGATGAATACTGAGCCTTATCTTCTGACTTACTATTCATATAAAGTTCTTAATAGATACAGAAAAGTTCCATGTCACTTATTTCAACAATGTCCTGTAGCAGCTCCATAGTTCAATTCTAAATTGCCTGGAGGCAGTGAGAATAAAAGAAAATAGTTTCTCTTCTCAACTACCACACAAGCTTTCTGTATGGTCTTTGCAAATCACCTACTTGTGTTTTAGTCTTCTCAAATGTTAATCTGACGCCTAACTTCATTAAAGTGGTTTGAAATCATTCAAGGGAAAGTGCTATAGATGTGCAAAATATTTTTATAAAAAGCATTTGTTTTTATCTGTGTTTATTGTTTTACCTTTTAACATTTCCTTGGTTACTTTTTTGTTCTTGTACTATGGCCCAAGGTAAATTAAGAAGAAGAGTAAATAAAAGAGCCCATTTGGCACTGCTGGTATCATTCATTATGTTATATATGTCTGTCTTACTTTTCTTAAGTAAATACTCCTTGTCTTTTTAATCTTCTAAAGTGTCTACCTGCCTAGTATTTCAAAGATTTTTTTAGTGACAATGATGTTGGAGTTATAATTTTGCATAAAATTATTGATTTTTTTTGTCTTAGTGTCAAATGGTTCACTGCTGTACTTCTTATACTGTCACAGAATAACGTAAAACCATAGATCACTAATGGCTAATATGTTTTTTCCTAGCTAACATGCCACCTTTCTTGTATTTTATCCTGGCATCAATGCTATCTCATGATTTTCCTATTGCTCCACATTCAGCCAGTCTTCATGCAGTCTTGATGGCACTCGATGACATCATGATGCCATATGAGGCTTTTTTGTCACGAATGTGCAGAACTTGGAGTCCAAACTGATTTCACAAGCCTCCTAATAAACATATGACACTTGCACATAACTAGTTTTTGGGTTGCGCTGGATTTCACTCAGTATCCTCTACGTTCAAAATTATTTACTATCTATTGCTAGACTTTTGAGTCATACAGATTTTTGCAGTTGTTAGGCTTGAGCCATGGATGGGGACCTGATGACCATCAGCAAGTATAAGTCACCACCTACGTACGAAAGGTGGCTTTGTTCGTTAAACATCCTTTTTAGAAAATGAATTGAGCAAACAAAGTGTGTTTATCCAAATAGTGCAAAATACTGATGCCAGAAATACAAAGTGCATTAGGATTGTTACAAAAGTCATGAAGGAGTTGTAAGTAGAGATGAACACACATTCCATGGAAAATACCATTTAACTTGAGCTTTTCCCTGAAGCGCAAATGAGCCAAATATGAAACTTTTTTGAGGTTAGGAATAGTGTTTAATTTTACATTTTCTCACATGTTGGCACTTCTTGGAATCTGTGGGAGCAAAAGTGGAATTACCAAAATACCACAGGTATTTTTTGTGTACTGTTGGTCTAAAGGATGTCAGGAAATACTGGAAACCATAGAAAGACATTTTTTCTTGACATTTCATACCATTAGCATTCTGGGATGCTTTAGATAAATTTCCAGAAGCTTTGGGTGGATGTCCAGGTTTTGCAGTTCTCCTTCAAAACGTACTGAATGGCCAAGCATCTTTGCAATTCACTTGCAGCAGCTAAAATGTTTCCATTCATTATCAATGATACTATGACATCTTTGTTCCTTCACTTAATCATGTCCTGTTCATAGATACAGATTCAGATTCTTTATATTACAGTCTATTGAGTAAGTGATAGAATGTTTTCTTCTGTCTAAAAGATTTTTGATCATTTGGGTTTAGGATTAGCACAGTGGAGTCCTGAGCTCTAAACCTAAACAGCCTAATGCGGAACCCAGAAAGACAGGAGACAAATGTCAGGGATTGAGAGAAGACAAGGAGATCCTGTCTATCTGTTTGTTTATTTTAACTTAACAATTTTTCTAATTAAAAAAATTGCTTATCCTGGAAAGCTCTCTCCAGGAGTCTGCAACACACAATCAGACAGCTCCCCTCCTCTCCCTCCTCTGTGTTTGCTGGCTCCACCATGGTCCCCTCCCCACCCTCCTATTGCTACCCCAGAACTGCATGTTGACCCTGTATCTCCACAGCTCTTCTGCCAAGTGGTTGTCTGCCTCTGCCTTGTGCCAGTCTGACTGCTCTCAAAGGTTCATTTGTTAGCTCGGCTCACGCTGACGTCATGTCTGCGGCACAGATTTCCCAAAAAAGAATGAATTCTGCTCTTCTCACAGGTCAGTGTGCTCCGTTTGCCCTCCTGTCCTCGTATGGCTTTGCTACTTTGCTAGAAGTAGTTAAACTGGAAGAGGACTGCTAAGCGTGGCCTGGTGCTGGGATGGACATGCTGGAAGACATGAGGAGCAGCAACCCATGAGAGGTATGCTGCATCCACGGAGCCCATGAGCATCACCCAAATCCAGGCTTCAGTTTCACCCCTTTTCAAGTTCCTCCACAGATCATGTTCCCTGTTCATGTCCCAGATAATCCCCTTCAGCAAGCACTTGTCTGGGTATATTGCAGATGACTGGTACACCAGTGCAGCCTCAAGCTTTCTGCTAGTTAACTCACAGTTCCTCTCATCAACGCCTCTGCTATTCAGGCTGTCTCAAGACTTCAAGTTTTTATGTTGTTTGTTTGTTTGTTCATTTAAGATAACACTGATGCCCACACATGCCATAAGGTTGCTCTACATTTTCAAGTGTGCTATGGTTATACCTCCACAATCCAGCCTACGGCATATTGAACCCATCCACATGGCCACATATATGTTAACAACAAATTTGTACCTATATGGCCTGAGTAGCGGTATATTTTCTGCATATCTACTCTGTTTTCCACTGGAAATCAAAACCAAATCAGTACTGCTGTTCTGCTCCATCAGCTTTCCTGATCAAATCAGTCCATTCATTGAGAGGACTGTCTGGCTGTATTTACATACAAAGTGTTTCTAACCTATTCCTTATTATACATATGTAATTATTTTTACATTGCATTCCCAGAGGTGAGTGACAGCATACAGATACCAGAGATGCTATTCTGCCTCCAGCAAATGCTCTGAGAAGTGTATGGTATTAGTAAGGACCCTGTTTCCTTGGTTACATTTAGCAAATTTGCATGCCAGCATGGTGCTATTCATCATCAGAGACATCATAGACCCGTCCATGGAGAGAGGGTTTTGGAAGAGAATAACCTTTGCATTCTTAGCTTCTGCTTTGAATATATGGATAAGGAAAAAATAGTTGTCAACATAAGCATAAGTGGGAGATAGGCAGACTGAGAAACTGAGTCCCGGAAGCCTTTGGGAATGAAATCAAGTCCTTTATAAGACTGGGCAAAGTATCTGTGGTTGCAGGAGCAGTTCATTTGTTTGGATCTAGCGCTGCTTATGAATGACCATGAGGCAATTAGGTGACCTTGCTCAGGACTTGTGTCCTGGCCTCTCTCTCTGGTTATGCACTGTGATGGGGAGGGGCAGGACTCTGCTGTTGCATGCTCACCCAGTATTCCCTTGAACATGAGGTGTAAGGGAGACTTTTTTCCAAGGTGTGTAAAAGCAATGGATCAAGAGCAAGTTAACCTGGCCACAGAGACCAAACTAGTAAAGGCAGACCAGTAGAGACTATCCTGGGAACTAAAGCTCACCCTCTCAGATAGCCGATGGTAAAAATATCACCTGCCTTCTTGAAGGCATGTGTGCCTCGGCTGGAAGGTATCAGCCTTGTCCTAGCGGGCACAGCTTCCCCCATATCCCCCAGACATGGTGGATAGATGGTATTTCATTCCTACAGTAATCACTGGAAATGGGATTCTCCCCTGAATGAGCTATCTGTGTCACTGTGAACAAATTCAGCTACAGGTCCAGTCCTAGCTGACAGTTTCAGTGAACAATCCAAAGCCAAGGTAAACCATGAATTTAATTTATCTTTTCAGAACTTTTTTGTTAAAAAAATGTTTATCATGTCCATTTGGTGACTGACAGCCAATGAGCCCGCCACTCACTGAATGAAGCTCTGTTTGTTACTTTTCAAACCGGACAAGGACAAAGAGGGTACGGCAGTGCTTTGGAAATGGATGAGGATTCAGGGGTTCTGCATTGCTCTGCCTGTGATCAGCTGTACACATGTGGATAACTACCTTGTGTTCAGTTTCTCCTTTCCATAACTGTCTCTGATTTGTAAAGTGCTTTGAAATCTACAGAGAAAAAATGCTGAGTGGTAAGCAATATGTACATAGCTGCATTTCCAAACCAGGAAAAATATAAGTGCAGTTTCCAGTAACACATTAGAATTGGATTGAACAGTAAGCCATTGATCCACACACGTAGGCAATTGAAGACAACATAAGCTGCAAGTTTATTAAATTGATGTACCAGCTATTTTCCAAGTTGCTCCAGGACTTGAGTTCACTTGAGTTCCTACCAGTGTGGTGACACAGACAGGACTACGTGCAGGGCCCCTCTCCATCTCCAGATCTCATGGTGGTGCATTGAACTCCCCAGCATTTGCTATTGTGTCTCCTCAGACAGCAACTGCAAGTGTGTTGAGCTAAATGTCTCCGTGAAGTGCTTCCCTCTGTGAAGGAGTGTTACACTTTGAAATCTATTGCCCTAACTGTGCCTTTGTGGCATTAAGAGGAAGATGGGATGAGCTGAGGGTCTATATAGGCCCAGCTGGAAAAATTCCTTCCTGATCCCCCAAAGCAACATCCTCGAGTCAGAGCTATTTGTGAAGGAGGAAAGAGGTAACTCCCAGACACTCCAATGCAAATGCTTAAATTACCGAAGGAAAGGTAAAAGCCAGCCAACTCCCCTCTGCTTCAAACTGGCTAATGGAAGTATGAATTTTTGCCTATCTTCTTTGCAAAGGACTTTCCTGCCCCTTGGTCTCCACCTAACTCACCCTGATTAAATCTTGGCACTTAATGAAACGGGGAGAGGGGTTTTGAGATAAGCTCTTACAGAACAGTAAATGGTTTAAGTCTGGGAAGTGTGAATACATTTTTCTGTTTTACAAAGAAGATTCTTATCAGTGTAGAAATTAATTACCTTTCTTAAAGTTTTGCTATTTTTCTCATATTGCAAATTAAGATGTGGGGACATTTATTGTCAGTGCATAAAGTGCCAGTGTTGTCTGGCCAGGGTTTCCTTTTTTTGAGGTGCCCTTCAAAGTGTCACTAAGGACATCAAAAACTAGGCTGATGTTTCCAATTTAAATTGCAAAGAAACTAATTTTAAGGTATAGAAACATTTTCAATCCTGGCATTTGGCTGATCTATGGAGTTGCATTGGCAGGTGGCTTAAATGAGCACAGCTTCAAGCAGCGCTAGCTGCGGGCATCAGGACATCCAGCTGTGAAAACAGATCTGCATGGCACAGTAATGATAACTGGTACTCAGGGAACTCTTTATCTTGAAGTATCCCAAAGTGATTTATGGCTGGTGAGGACCACAGCCAGGTGTACTGGAACCAAGATACTGATACCCTTTCTGTCTCTGCTGGGGGCTTATCCGTCAGACCCAGATTATTCCCTTTGGCTCTGCCTCTCATTGGGTGCTAGATGTCTTGCTTCCCAAGCAGTGCTTTCTTCCCTATTACATGTCTTTTATTTCCTAGATTAGTCAGACCAGGAGCCAAGATCCTAAATCCCAGCTCTGTACAAATTTGCAGGGTCAGAGCCAGTGTCAGAGCTAAGCCTTAACTGCTTGCAATAATCACCAGCCTGAAATCATAAGGGAGGCCTTCAGACTCTGGTGAGACAGACTTCAAAATCAATTTTAAAAAATGGGGTATTTATATTTGCTGCTTTTATTTCGTTCCTAGTTTCAAGATCTTCTTTGTGAGCTTGGGAGCTTTTTTCATTATAAATGAAAGTGGAAATTGTCATGTAATCTCTAGATGCCAGAAGAGAATGTCGTGTCCGCTACGGGGAGATTCTTGATAAAATCATGAGAGTGGGCAGCTGGATACATGGGCCTATGAAATTATTGTAATAATAACAGAGTTTAAAGGCTTCTGCCAGAGACCCCCTGTGTTAGGCCCTGTAATCCCTAAAGAATTTACAGGCATATATATTCTGCTTTAGAGTATCTCTGTTCTTTCCATGTTTGATAAACAAAAATTATTTCTGCACAGATGTAAATTTCATGCCAAGGAAACAAAATAAGCTTGGCCTTGTTTCTCGGGGGTGAGTAATAATAGTAGTTCTTGCTCTTTTAAAAGATCACACCAGAGTTGAATAGCACTCAGCTGCCTTACCCAGGGGTGGGGGCCAGAGCTGCAGGCTGTGAATTCAAGCCCTGTGCTTCCTGGGCCAAAGCAAGAAAAGGAAAAGGAAAACTTGAGGGATTCCAGCGAATGTCCTGAAATGAAACATTTTTTTGTTGTTGGGTTTGTTGTTGTTGTGGTTTAACCCCAGCCAGCAGCAAAGCACCATGCAGTTGCTCATTCATTCCCTCCTACCTGGTGGGATGGGGGAGAGAATCGAAAAAAAGCAAAACTCGTGGGTTGAGATAAAGACAGTTTAATAGGACAGAAAGGAAGAAAATATTAATAATGATAATAATAATGATGATGATAATAACAATAACAATAACAATAATAAAAGAATTGGAATATACAAAACAAGTGATACACAATGCAATTGCTCACCACTCGCTGACCAATGCCCAGTTAGTTCCCGAGCAGCAATCTGCCCCCACCTGGCCAAGTCCCCCCAGTTTATATACTGGGCATGATGTCACATTGTATGGAATATCCCTTTGGCTAGTTTGGGTCAGCTGCCCTGGCTGTGTCCCCTCCCAACTTCTTGTGCCCCTCCAGCCTCCTTGCTGGCTGGGCATGAGAAGCTAAAAAATCCTTGACTTTGTCTAAACTTTACTTCGCAACAACTAAAAACACAAGTATGTTATCAGCATTATTCTCATACTGAACCCAAACCAGAACACTATACCAGCTACTAGAAAGAAAATTAACTCTATCCCAGTCAAAACCAGGACAGTTGTTCAAAATTCTACATCAACACATACATCAATGTTGTCAGCATCTGGACTAAAGAGCTATTTAAAGCCCTTGGCTTAGCCTAAATATACAGAATTAAATACAGAAAGCATAGTTCCACATCTTTTAACTATTTTGTTTCTGGTCAAACATGAATCTTTAGTTCCTGACAGCTAGCCCTGGTGTGAAGCCATCTGCTCAGCTGAGTACAGGCTTCTTGAAGCTGCACAAGTGCTCGTACGTTATACATTATACTAGTGCTCTGCACTCTCTTGCCTCCGTATGCAACCTCCTTGGTGTCAAGTGTTAATGATGGAATTTGTCCCCTCAGAATTGTGTGGGAGAGAAAGAAAGGAGAGAAAAGAAAGGTATGTATAAAGATGGCAAAGGAGGGTAAACATGTGTGTGGGGTGGTAACACCATAACTCATGTACTTCTGAGAATCTGAACTATATTTGGTATGAACTATATTTGGTAACGAATGTTCTTGACAGCCAATGGGATGTATTGACACTAAAAAAAGAAAAATGATTTGTTTAAAATTACATGTTTGAATGAGGAGCTCTGGAGGCAGAAATCAAAATATTGGGGAGTCTGAAGCCATGCACAAGGCCAGAACACACAAGTCAATTCAAGGAAATTCAATTTAATCTATAAAGCAACCTGTGTCTAATACTTTTGCCAACACAGGCAATCTTAAGAGCTAAACTGGGTTAAAGATAATGATTGTGGAATTTGGTTTTTCACCCTGATCGTTTCAACTTCAAGGCAGTAGGAGCTTAAGAGTGAAAATCTTATGGAAAATATTAGTGGTATTTCTTTCTTACTTGCCTACAACTGTTTGGGTGCATGGTAGTGCAGCTTTGGGCTGCTACGGAGCGATAGAGTGCACACTGGACATGCCTTTAGAGTTTCAGTCTCCCTTTAATAAATACATTCTCATCTACCACTTCATATCCTTTTTAAAATCACAATGGACATCGTAGATACACTGTGGTGAATTTAGTTTCATAAATAAAGTATGCTCAGGTTAGCTTTCCTCTTTCTCCCATAGAGGCAGCAGAGAGCTATTTTTCTTTTTATCCTTGAAAGTCATCCAACTCTGGAATATACAGAGAGTAAAACAAATTTAATGACTGAAAGTCCTCTATGCGTGTATATCTGTATTTCCTAAGTTATGCTGACTTCTCTGAGTCACAGAAAATTGGAAACTGAGAGCGTGTAATGGGGAAGTAATGCTCTGTGCTGTCTTTACATTTTATATTAAGCATCTGCTTTTGGCTACAATCACAGAGGATAATGAGCTACTGGACCTTTGATATGACCTTGTATGGCCATTCCTGGGTTATAGTAAGACACATACAAAATGCCTAAAGAAAAGACCCTATACCAAAATAAGGAATCGTAATGTATATAGCTCATCCAGTACACACATAAAACAGACTTGTAACTGGGGAGCCTGTGCCAGCAGTGGTAAGTAGAAGGTGTGTTTGTGAATGCATATCTGTTTTCAAGGAAGTGGTAAGTAACTAATTAAAGCAAAATTTATTTCAGAGCCTGGTAGAACCCAGTTCTTCATGGAGGCCTGAATCTTAAATTCATCAAATTAATAAAAAATTACTACTTTGAGATATCAAGAAGCCGGGTACTATGATGAATCTCCAATGGCTTCATTTTTGCTTCAGTTTACTGAGGACGGACTATGGCCCAGCACACTGAAATGTGACGTATTGTTGGAATCCTGGCAAAAAAATAGGTGCTCTGGGATGAGGGCAGGGCTCTCTGCCCTTACCAACCATCTTGATGTAAACTTTGGATTAAGTAGGAAAAGATGGAGAAAAGTGCCTTTTTGTGTGCAAGGAAGAAAAAAAAAGTAGACTCTGTTAATTGCATGGAATCCAGCTGGAGTGGTACATATTAACTACAAGTTTCTTTTTCTGGGTAGGAGTCTGAGCACTTAAACCAGGAACACACATTTTTCTTGTTAAATTCTCAAAATTCAACACCTCTATTTTACTCCCAGAAACATAAGTATTTATGTTTCCCATTAAAAAGTAAGCTGTTTGGGCTCCCATGCATTTGAGACAATGCTTTTTCTTTGGTTTCCATTAACTAAGTTGATGTAACAGACTCCTGTTCTCTGCCCCTGTTTTTTGCCAGCTTTCCGGCAGGCAGTGTCTCAGCTTCCAAAAGCAAAAGCAAATCCTGTTTCTAATCAGTTCTCTGAGATAACCCATTTGTTTGCTTGGTTTGTGATTAGGCTGAGGTGCTCACCTAAGAGCCTGACTCATTTTGTTGGATGAGATTTTGCAAGGTGCTTATGTTTCTCCAAGCTTTCAATAAAATCTATGGGAAACAGGAGGCGGTCGAGTTGGGGTGTGATGTTGATGAGAACAAATGTTCTGAATTAATGTGGCAGGTGTCAAATTCAAGACTATTCAGAGTGAATGTGAAGTTAATGCAATTAAAACAAAAAATATTTAGGATTTTTTTTTCTTTTTCTGATAGATTCACTGCATTTTCTTTAGGATATTTTCTTCAGGATATTTTCTTCATGTATGATCAACAGAATTTGAGGGAGAGCTGAGAAGTAGTTATATTACCATGCCAAATAATCTGAAGATTTCCAAATTCAATGGCAGGAAAGTTTTGTAATAGAAACTAGTAACAATGAAAGATGTATCTAACAATATTGTAGAACATCCAAATGGTTGGTTCTAAAAACAGAAAGGAAAATATTGTGGTTTTGCTTCAAGATAAATATTTCTGCTTTATGCATGCTATAAAAATGTATCCCCTTCTGGACAAATTAACCAGTTCTAAAAAACTGGCTTTTTTTGCACTCCCTAAATCTTTCTTTTTTTAATGACCTCTGTGCCACAATTTTTGCCTCCAAGCAGTAATTAACCACTCTGCAAGTCACCACAAGTAACCCAGAAATGAATTACACTTAAAAAAAAAAAAAAAAACTGTAGCATTAATATAGTTTAAACCAAAGTAATCAAACTTGTACTGCGACCCTCTTGTGTTTTTCAAGTACAAATGTTATGAAATTTTCAATAGCTTTCAGTGTCCTGCATTACAATTGTGGTTGAAAGAACTGCAAAGCCTGAACCACCAAAGGAAGTATGAAATGAGCAGAACTGTCCTTGAACGCACCTTAAAATAGTTTAAATTTATTATCCAGACAAAGCGATACTTGCTTTATGTAACTTTTTTCCAGCGTCTTGCATAAAATGACGGGAAATATGCAAATAAGATTAAGCATCTTGCATTGCATTTGATCATATCTTGCAACATCTTAGGGGTGGAGAAAATATGAGGAATGCCGTCATCCAATTTTCCCTCAGGTTTTTAGTTAACCAGCAGAATGTCTACATACAGAGCTTGATTCTTTCACTTAGGCTGGTACCAGTTGGGAGTAAATCTATTCAAGTCAACAAAACCTCCCTCAGGCATACAATGCTTAGAGAATTGAAGGCTACACATCCTATCAATTTACAGCTACAAATCTTTCAGTAAGTTTATAGTAAATCTCTTTGCTTCTGAGATATGACCTGCTTAGTCTAAGGAATACATAGCAGTACCTTTACTATGTTTGCTTTACATCAGTTTATATAGCAGCAGTTTTTATTTGGAGCTTTCCTCTGACTTCACCTTTGCCAAATGACTTGGGTTTGCATGGCCAACATTGCCAAATTAGAATCAAGTGCACAACTTTACCATTTTTCATCAGTTTTCTGAACAATTTACACCAAAGTGTGACATATCTCATTATTTAGAGCTCTGCTAAGTTTGCTGGGGTTAGATTAATTTGATATGAATGCTGATATGCAACTGTTCCCTTTTTACATCAAGGAAAAAAATATTTTTTAAATAGGAATTTTGAAGCAGTGTGATTAAAATATTTTATATACTTCTAAGTACATATTTTGGAGTCTGAGAATAAAGGCCATCTTTGAGTTTGTTATGCCCAAATCCATTAAACCTGTAGAAAATAGATTAGCAAGAATAAACCTTTTAATTTATTGGAAGTTAATTATGTAATCCATACCGGGAAGAGAACACAAAAACTGAGATATACCAATGACAAATTGACTTTGAAGATCAGAGCAGTGAATTAAAAATTATTTTTCTGGGCATCACAACTTAACATTACAATCAACTTTTTAGACTATATTATGTTCATCTAGGCTGGAAATACTTTTGGGTGAAATTTTCAGGAAAATCCCACCTGCTATCTACTGTCATATTTAGAGTAACTATATGCAGCACAGCAAAATTAGCTAGATTTACATCAAAATAACTAAAATCAGACCTTTGACTCCTTAGTCAATCTAATTTGAAACAGGGCACTGAGAAGCATTTGACTATGACATTCAGACAGAGTGATCCAGTATCAGCATTGCATTCTGCACGCATGTGTATGTACTACCTTGTATGGTACCTAGGCGTCCCCAATGTAGGCATACATTTATTTCTTCTGTATTAGACCATTTTCTCTCTATGCATATCACAAACCTTGAAGTAGAAAAAAAAAAAAAGATTATGAGTTTTTACAAAAAATTTTGTGGCCAGGAGAAGGGCCATATTACATTCAGTCAGTGCAAAATGACTAAAGACCTGATGTGATACTCCAGGTTTCTGTAAGACAGTCTGGAAGCTTTAGGATTTTCCAAGATTATTGCACCAAAATACCTATCTACCATCCTACTTTTGTCATACCGTTCATATTTTTGGTTGTTTTTTGATGCCAAAAAAATACAGGTCTCGGGCATTATGTCTGAGGGTGTAAAGGAACAAGGGTAGTATATTGGATGTTCTGTGTCGCAGAAACTGTGCAACGTTTGTAAAGACCCAGGCAGGAGATAAAGAAGGCTAAAGTGTAAAGTGGAATGCTCTCTTTTTTCTTCTTCGTCCCCCTTCACACAGCTTTCTCTGCTCTCTCCTTTACTCAACAACCCCCCCCCCCCCTTTTTTTTTTTTTGTTTATTTCTTCCTGGATTTCCTTTTCCACTGGTTGTCTTCTCTTTTCTGGTATTTCTGTCTCACCGTTGCAAGCCAGACACTGGACTTGTGGAGAATTGTTGCCATCAGCAGCCATGGGGTCTGCCTCAGTGCACCGGCCTCGTCTCTCTAGCAGGGCTGGCAGTGGGGGGAAATCCAATACCAGGAGTGGCAGGAGAAGCAACAAACAAAATACATCCATTTCATGAGCTGAGCTAGTGATTCCTCTGAGAAACAGTCAGAACCCACGGATGGGGACACAGAGATCTCAAGCTGCCAGTGAACACTTCTGTACCCATTTCACTTGATGTGAAGGCTGGAGCAGGAGCAGGAGCAGAAGCAAGATCAGGAGCTCACCTGATGAATCTGTCAGAGTAGTGAAGCAGTCTGCATTTCACTCAGAGTGACTCTACTTAGTTTGAGCCTTCTCAGGGTGGATTTTGGGGGTAATTTCTGCTTTTTTGTTTGGGTTAGCATGACAACCCCAGTGTTTGATACCTGCATAAAGCATCTCTGAAAAAAACAGTTTATTTCCAACAAAGCATTACTTCTATGCACAGCAAAGGGTTAACACAATAGCATGTTTCTCTCCCCCTGCTTGCTCCCATTTCTGGTTATGAGAAGCAGCTTTCTCTTTTTTGCTGGGTGCCTCTGTGCATGTGCTGAAAATCTATGTTCCCAGTTCCTGCATATGTCTCTCAGTTTTCCCTTTGCTCTTGGGCCCTGCCTGGGAAAGGTAAATCTTACTTGCTAGATTTCCGTCAGGCAGATGTGGTCCCTAGTTATTGGCTGCTTGTGTTGTTCCCTCCAAAGTTTCCTTTATAACCTTATCTTTGGCATTGTCTCATTTCCTGCTTGTTTTCCACCAGGACTTGCCTTTGATTTAGCAGGTGAACTTAGGGGCAGATCGTATTTAAAATACACATATATGGGTGCCTTATTCCCCACTGAAGCCTCAGGAGGGCTGTTCATGTGCCTCCCTGTACTGCTCAGAGGGGTTTTTGAAACTAATTGCAGCTCCTCCTTGGCTAGCTTGGCTGCCCTCCTGCCTGCAGCTGTCTTCCAGCTCTGAAAGTCAAGGACAACCTGGAGAAAAACAAACAAAAGGAATGTTTTGTTGGCTTGTAGTTTAAAATAATTGCTTTGCTTAGACCTTGTAACAACCTCCATCATTAACTTTTGGGAGGGAGTTATTTCCTTAAACCGAAGCATGTTCTCACACGCTCTCTGGGAAATTTGTGACTTAACCCAGTGAGGTGGCATGACCTTCTGCTGGGATAAATAATTTTTGAACAGAATTCCAGTGGCACTTAGTGAGCTGTGCTGGGAAGGTTGCATAGATAGTGTACTCATGATGATAACAGCATCCAAAACCTTACCATTACATTTTTGTGTTCATAAAATATTTCAGCAACAATTTGTGGCACTTTGCACTCAATTTTTCACATACGCAGAATCAAATATTGCTAGCAACAAACCAGTGAAGCAAAGGGCAGTGAAGCTGCCATTCCCCAACTGGTATACGTATTCCTCGATTTTGTATTCCGTGTACCCCAAGAAATGGGTTGATTTGGCTTATATGTTAATGGCACTGTGAGGTGGGGCTGAAGTGTGGTCTCCCGGAGACAAAGATCTACCACATAGCCACCAGAAACCACTCAAAAATACATTTCACAGCCACTTGTCTATTCTACAGCATAATTATGACCTGCTTACCTCAGAGCAGGACTGATGAGATAGCAGCCAAAAAAATTTCAGAAAGGAGCTTTTCCCTTTCTGCTGGGGAGAAGAGAAAGCAAGAGCAATACACCAAGAGCAAGAGCATGCAAATGTACAAGAACAGTAGGTGAGAAAATGTTATCCTGCCTGAGGTCATCTAGTCACCTTTGTGTGCTAGCTTTACTTTAGCTTGACAACAAAAAGTTTAATCTTTCCTGCTTTTTCCTACCAAGAAAGTTGCTTGCCTAAAAACAAACAAACAAACAAACAAACAAACAAACTAACTAACTAACTGGATGAGATACAAGTGAACCAAGGTAAGAGTGCAGCAAGGAGTTTTGGTAGCATATGACCACTTTGTTGCTGCTGTTCTTCTCAGTAGCTACCTGTAACTAGGTTTTACTTTATTACTTAGAGTACTGAAATGGTGACTTTTTGGAGAAGTTTGGTTAAGAATGACTTGTTGGCTTCACGTTTTTTACTGGAAGCTCTCTCTTACCGGGCTGCTGGGCAAATCAGGAATAACTTGGTCTGTACCTTAAATCTGATAGATGTGAATATCTATACCAGTGATTTAACCATTGGAAAAACCCAGTAGATCTTAATGTCTGATGCATGCAATTAAACTAGTCAACAGAGCTCAGCTACCAGTTTGTTGACACATCCAGCAGATTGCTTGTGAACAATCTGCAAACTACTTGCATGAATTGCTTGGTGAACAGTTTTGGACAGTGAAGACACCTAATAAGACTTCACAGAAGAGTCAAAAAAACCCCCCAAACCCTCAAAGCACTGAATGCCCAATTTGCTAGGAAATATTTGCTTTTTTTGTCTTTAAATTTTGCACTTTAAAAAAATTCTGCAGTTGCAGTTTGGTAAGAGCTGTGATAGTGATGCTTCTTGGGTGACTGCTCAAGCACACATTTTGCTCTGTTCAGGGTTTTAATCTTGCTAGATTTCAATGGATTAGCCATTAAGGATCCTGCCTGCTTATTAGCAATAAAAGAATGGATTAAGTAAAAGTGTAATGCTGGCAATATTTCATTTTTATAGCAGTGAAATGAAATGCAGGAAAGAAGTGGTGCAGGGGCTTGAGTCATGATTGTGAGTCCCATAGACTCGGCTGTGGGTCTCAGAATAGGTCTTGAATGACACTATAAAACTCTGTAAAAGACATACTATTTCTTAGAGTTTTCCATATCTACAACCGTGATAGCTGCTTTAATCTCTGATTAAGAAACAGGGTCTACAGAGCATCCTACTCTACCAGTTGCAAAGTAGGCATATCATACGATGACAGAAAAGCATCAGCAGCATTTGGGTCAACTTCACACTATGACTTATTAAGCCTTTTATAAAATAAAGCTCAAAGACCTTATTAATATCAACAAGGTGTGTTATAGTCACTCTTAATGGCAGGGATTAACCTTGTCATGGTTTGCTGCTTTCGTTACAGTGCTAACAGCGAGCTAGGCTTATCATTCTCTTCACTATACTGTATCTTTACTGAGTGCAACGAATAGCTGATTTGGTCTTATTCACAGCAGTGAAATGATATTTCAGGATTTCAACTTTCAGGATATTATGAATTTCTTCTGCAAAGCATGGATCTAAGCCTTGTGATACTGTGGCTAATCAATTCTATTAATTTCTTGTTGAAGCAGTGAAATAAATTTTCTGACCTCTTATGTATTTCTCCAGTTGTGAACCAGCCAGGAGAATTGTGGGGACATGACAGACCTTCTGGTTAAAAAAAGAAAACAAAACTGGAATATTGAGCTGATATTGAGCTTTAAATTTAGGGGTAAATTCTAATCTCAGTTGAGGAAGGTGCTGGAGATTTATTCTAGTATCCCTGAAATCCCTATTAGTGGTATTCAGTATCCCTATTAGTGCCTTGTGCTATATTAAAACTGGGCGGGTTTGGACAAGACTGAAGAAGAGTGTTTTGGAAAAAGGCTACTACTCTGGAGATAACAAAGTAACTCCAGTGGATATCTACAGCTCTTAATCATTGAAGGAACACTCATGTTTATCCCAGACATTAATCAGCCTGTCAGTATGGAGTTGGCCATTAAAACACAATATAACAATTTAAAGCGTAGACAGTAAACTTAAACTGCAGCTTCCCAGAAAAGCAAGCATGTTCACTTAAATCTAAAATATTAAAATATTTATGTATACTGTATCATTTTAGGCTTTTCACCTGTGAATCTTTCTTCATGCCAGGGGAACCTCTTAAGTCTGACTGATTCCTGCTTCCATTATACTAAATGGCAAATCTCCATGGGACAGGTGAAAATACTCAAGACCTCAGAGACTCAAATAATACGTTGTTTTTTAAAGTAGACTGAATAAGTAGAGAGAAAAACCTGCCACAGCAGTGGATCTTAATGACTGTAATGCACATTATGTTGGAAACTAGGACAATTAATGGTTTAACATAATGACAGAACATGCGGAACGGTCTCAAGGATGGCTTAATAGATTCACTTCAAAGTCAGGAAGAATCCACATCTGGGAAGAGGTAATGCCTTTGTCTGCAGCTTCCCTGAAGTGAGTGTTTAAACAATTTTTTTCTTTCCTAACAGCTGGGGAAAAAACTCAAGGGACTCGCTGTGTTTGAACCAAATCTCAAGGTGATCTGTTTCAATGCAGCTAGTAAAGGCTGCTGTAAATACAAGGAGGAGATCAGTGTGTCTTTTTATAAAGGGGACAGGAGAGGTAAAAAGGTATTCCCACTGCAGGAGTGCCTTACTGGAGTCTGCCAGGACACCCCGAGGTGCGTGGGGCCTCCAAATGTACACACAAAGCGACCCTCCATCTTGAGGGCATTTTGATTAATTTGACATCATTTATTTTTTCCTCATGTTTTATATCAATCTATTTCTGCCAGTCATTTATGAATTATTTGGGAACAGTATTTCAAAAGGGAAGTCTGAGTATCAAAGGCGGAGAGTTATGACCCAATATGTCACATACAATCCTATCGTCATGTACATACATGAGGTGTTCGTAGGTACGGATGACCAGTTGGGCATTTACTGAGTTAATACTCTGAATAATGCATAGGTCCACACACACGTCAGAACAGAGGTGGGTGTGCAACTGGACCTTCACAGCAGCTCCAGCTAGGTGTCTTCTGCTAGTTACAGTCTGAAAGCACTCCCGTGGCTGGATGAATGAATGGCGGAGGTGAAAGAACTGCACCCCAGTCAATGGAGTCTGTAATGGTTATACTGGTTTGTCAGGAGACTCAGGGCCACTGGTTCCCATTTCTGAGCATGTCCTAATAAACATTTAGAGCTTCCAGTAAATTGATCTGATACAAAGCTACCCACTACCTGTCAGTGCTTTGCTTTGGTAATCCTGATAACTATTTATCTTTACAGGCGATGGTTCTATGGGATTTTTTGTTTGTTTTGCTTTGCCTTTTTTTTTTTTTTTTGCCTACTCCATTCCAATTTCAACCACTTCAGTGGAGTAAGGGGATGAGACTTGGATCTGATTTCTCCAGCTGAGATGGAAAAACATCCAGGGAATATAGGGTGTCTCTTGCAGTTCTTGTGCTTTCGGCTCCAGCTATACCTTGCTAATACCCAAACTGTTTTCATCTATGCTGGGACTAGTGCCAACAGTTAGAGTTGGCCCAAATACAAGGAAACTGCAAATGAACTGCCCCCTCAGCTCTCTTGTGCACAAGCTAAAGGTATCAGCGGACCTGGTCCTATTTTCTCATTTGTGGACATCCTTTTATGCAGATTCATCCTGTTTGGACACCAGAGACTGGAAGAAAGCCTAATGTGCCTTTGAAATATAACACACTGCACTTAAAGAGGGATCTGGAGGAATGACTTATATCCCTTGCAGAAACAAAGATCTTTAAAATCAAGGTTGATACGAAGACAGTGCAAACTGGCATGATTTCCTTTGTTTATGTTTCAGCTCAGCTGTAATTTCAGGGCCATGGTGTTGAGGCAGAGCAGGGCACCAGGGCAGGTAGCTGACAGTAAGCCATAACCATGGCAAGCCCTGTGTCTCCTCTGGAGAAAGGACTGGGCTTACAGGATCATTTACTTCAGAAAGCAATTCAAGTCCCAGGTCTAAATACTCCCCAAAGATTCAGATTTTGAGTTTGAACCCCTTTCCTCTCTGAAGACAAATTAGGAACTGAACTAAAAGTGAGTAATCAGAGATGTCCCCAGTGGAACCGAGTTATTTTAATGTAGTCCAGAAGACTGAAAAAATGAAAGAGAATGAGCTGTGTGATGAGTATGTCAAGAGAAATTTTAGGAGAACTTTCCATTGTGTTGGGATGTAACCGACCCAAGTAAAGGAGGCTAATAGAACAGCAGAGCCACTAGGAAACCTTGAGGGTTTGCAAAATCTTTCTGCACTGTTTTTGCCTTGGCTTTCCCCAGAGATTGCTCCTGTGGGTTACTTTTCTGCAGTATTTCCCTTGAATAGATTTCTACGCATTTTCCTCTAAAGAATCTAGGGAAAGATCTACGGAAGGTACCAGGAAAGCTGTAGCCTCAGTGGCATTGTGGCAAGTGATGACCTTTGTGTCACCAGTAGGGAAAGCAGACACACTTCTGCACCACTTTCTCCTCAGTGCTGCTACCAAGCAGCCCTGAGACCAGAGCCCAGGGTCTGCCTGAAGAAAACCAGAGCACCAAAGTGCATTAGCAGCCGGGACGAACAAGGGTAAAAGGAAGACTTTTTGCTTTCCTTCATGAATAGCGTATACGTTCAGAAAGTATCCTTCACTGCATGTCAGCACCAGGGCTAGCCTCCCTGTGGGGCCGGAGGGAAAGGGACAGACAAGACCGTCTCAGTGAGTAGATGAGTTGGGTTAGCCGGTAGCAGTGTGAGTGCAATCTTGTGTAGAGGGCCCGAAAGCTGGCTCCTCAGCGTGTGCTCACTGGGAGACCCAGGAGGCAGCCGACCTGAGTCATCCCCACTTCCACCTGAAGCACCCGCTATCAGGCAGATCTGCATCTTTCAGTTTTTTGAAGCCAAAAGCTTGGCATCACAGCAAAATTAAGAGACCTGATGCCCTAGTTCATGTTTAGCTTAGTCTACAGATGAGTCTGTCTCCAATTTCAGTTACTTCATTGGCACGCTGAGCTTGCTCAGCGCTGCTGACGGTGATACTGCGCAGCCAGGTGTTGCTTCTGCGACCAGTCTCACACTGTGGTAATATTGTCTGACATCATGCACATTCCCATTTTGTCTGTGTTCCTGCCTCTTTTTAATGAGGTTACTTCATAAAGTGAAGCTATTTCAACATAATAATTACTAAGTTTTCCTGTTTAGGAGGAAACATTTGCCTTATTTAAAGTTCTGAGGAAATATATCCTATGCCACATTTTTACCAGAGAAGCAGTAAATCCTGCTTGGTTTCTTTTTCTTCTGAGTAATTACCATTATGAATTTTCTTCTATGCATATATAGTAAGTCTTATGTACAATCCCACTTCTTCTAGTTGTGGAAAATTACTCTAAATTAAATAAGCGCGTGTCCCCCAACTTTATAATGATTACATCCTCAGCACTCCTCTATGCAGCTGAGGAACACCTCAGTACTGCTTCATAGAAAGAGAAACTGAGGCATAGAGAGGGCAGGTGGTTTGCAAAGTCAGAGCCAGGCATGAATCTCACTACTGGGTCCCAGTTAAGTGCTTTGGCTGCAAAAGAGTCCTTTTATGGACATTACAGCTGTGATTTGCAAAGAGGCTTACAGAACCTGCTTATGCCAACCCATAAGATTTAAGCACCTAACTCCTTTAGTACCTTTGAAAATCCACTTGAAAATATTTTCTCATCCTTTTTTGTAGAAAATACTGTCTTCTCCATTCCCCATCTAGGATTATACCTGTTCATAAAGGTGGATCTAAAGTACAAAAAAATCTGTGTTTTTTTCTGATTTGGGAAAAAAGCATGTAAGACCCAACACTTGACTATTTAGCAGGCTGTGTTCTACTGCTTTTTGCTGCCATCACGTTGTTTAATAACTTTTGTTAAGTCCTGTATCCTGTCTTGGAATGAATACATTCTTGCATAAATAACAGTGTTGGCTCCCCAAACGTTGTGTTCAAAAATCTGTTGTATGAATGTTTAAAGAAAGGAGTTGGGATTGCTGATAAATATTTCTATTATTTACCCAGCCAGTGTTCCAGCAGAGAGATGCTGAAAATAACTGCTGTGCTATGTAGCTAAAGAAAAGCTGAGGGAGCAAATCATCCGGCAAGTCTAGATTTTGCAAAAATCAGATTAGCATCAACTGTTTGGTATTTTCATTTTTTGATTGAGAGCAAATTATTTTCTGGGTTGCAGTAGATGGAAGACAAGTTACTGGGGAAGCACAGAGGACAGCCTGTAAAATGCATGCATTTTAGGGCAAACTGCCAGGCCCCAAATCCTTCTCCCCCTCTATACACAACCTGAGCTAGTTTAGTAGAACTTCAGCAAATGTCACAGCCTTTCCTGTTTGCTTTGCACTGCTAATATATTTGTGCATTGCAAAACCTTGCATCTTCTTGAAAATATCCTTCGGGGAGGGGAGCAGGAAAACCATATTCCTCTGTTTGGCAGAATCTCTTTGACGTCTCCTCTCCTCTCCTGTCATGCTTCTGTCTGTGTGAGGATAAATGCACTGCAACTGGAAAAGTGAGATAAATAGCATAAGGAGAAATCATTATCAACCTCAGTGCTTGAGAGGTGCATTCTCGGAAACGTGCCAGTCATAAAACCTGACCAGGCCTGAAAAATAAAAATCCCTCAAATAATAATATTGGATCCCCATGGACCATTTTCTTATGCCTCTTCCACAAGCATGGAGCATTAAAAGATTGAAAACTCCTTTTCACTTCATTCCATGCAGCCTGAAAAACCATACGACATACTCCACATGCATTTATAATAATAAACTGCGGAATAAAAGAATTTTCCTTTTTGGGACTGTGCACAAAATGAACCTTGTCCCTGCAAAATTAAATACAAATAAAAGGAATAGGGGACAACCATGCTATAAGCTTAAGTATTCTTCCCACCCCTCTTCTGAAGGATAAGCTGGAAGAATGCTGAAAATGGATGCTTTCTCCTGTCTTCTGTGGGGTGGCGAAGGTGTATATATAGATTTATGTGTGATTGAAATGTGTGTCATATAATTTATATGGGAAGTAAACCTCTTAGAGGCAGGCCCAAAGACTTCCTTTCTTTTCTGAGAAAATTTCAAGTGCACAATGAATGTGAAAACAATGTAAGAAACCTTTGGCCACCCAAGATGTCATGGGTATTGTTCTGCTGTGCTTCTGGCCTCGCTGGAGCTGACATGCAGTATAATGAGTAACAGGACTCCTCCCCGCGGTGCTCTTGTAGGCAAGTTACACGACTTGTTTGTGAATCATTCTTCCTCCGTCTTATTAACAGCAACTGGTATAATGATTTTCTGACCGTGGTTATCTCCTTGAGGAAACCTTGGTGATGCAGTGTTATCCTCATTACACTTTGCAGGTTGACTTCATCAAACTTAACCTTCTGCTTTGATGGGTGATTCTCATGCATGAGAGGGATGGGCTTTTTTTTCCCCAGATTATTCACCGAGTTATTACGGAAACCACATTTTATAAATGGGGATCGCCTTAGTAGAAAAAGCCAATTAGCACAGCGACGGTTCTGCAGCACTCCCTTGCCAGCTGTGTTTAAAATAACACCAAAATGATACACCAGAGGGATCTATTGTGAACAGCCTGCACTGGCGCTCGGCCCCTGACTTACACTCTGTTGCCCGACTGAGATTCCTGGCGTGCAGGACATGAGGTACGCAAGGCAGAAAGCAAGGCTTGCTCCGACCTGCACCCTCCTGAATGGCTCACAGGAAAGAAGAGGCTGGTGATGCCTCTCCTCCGCACCGCCTGCCTCCTGCCTCCCCCGGCAATGTGCCCCGGGACGTGGGGAGCTCTCTGCCAGCTCCCCCTCTCTGCCACCTCCCCAGTCTTTCACCTGGTGGTAATTTTCACCTCGCTGCTTCAGCATTTTTTAACCACTGCTGAAGTAAAAGCTTTACAATTGATATAATAGATTGACATATATCTTCTATGAGAGGAAATAAAAAACAGTGAAGCTTTTTTATTACAATGTTTTTATCTGTCTATCTTATAGGTAGGGTTTAATTACTCTCTAATTATGTTTTCCCAAGTTTGCCCCAATTTCTTCCTTCAAATGAACACTATTCAGATCACATATTTATGGATTTGCTACTCATGACACGACCAGTCTGGCATTTTTATTATCCTTCAACTTTATCTCTCCTCCTGAATCAGGGTTGCTGTCGTTAACAGTATTTTTACTGCCACAGTTAACTTCAGTTCAGGATTACGACTGCATTTTTCTCCACTTGATACAAACACCTAAGAAAACGAAGTCTCTGTACTGGGGAGATTATCCAGTAAAGTGACCTTTCAGGGTCCTCATACATTCTTTTCAAAATGGTTTCAGATGAGCATTAATTTATTATTTTCTGCCCACATTTGAATCTCTGAAGCTGTGTTATTTTTATGTCTTCATCCTCCTGCTTCACTGCTGACTGTGAATTTATTGATATGACTCATCTTGTGCCATCGCCCAAAGAAGTACCTAGCTGTAAAATGACTAGCAATCATTATTCAGCTTTCAGAGAGTTCACCTGCACTAAGCAATGCTCCTACCCCGGCCAGTTTGATTTCAAATTTTAGGTAAGGCTCTGCGAGATATAGTACATCACAGTCAAATACTCAATACCTCTGCTATGTTTTGCCTATATTATTTTCTCTCTTTCCTTAAAACCATAAAGTCATATTGCAGTGGGCATCATTTTACATATGCAAGCACAGAAGCATCTGCCTTCATTGCATGTTTTTGATCTTCTCTCTTAGCTCTTGCCAGCTTCACAGGCCACAGTAGGTGGCTAACAATTTATTTCCATTGTGCTGGAAGCTCCATTTTCTTTCCCCTCTCAGTTACCCATCTCTGCTGATCATACACTATTGGACTTCCTCAAGTTTCCTTTGAGGCACCCAGAGATTTTTTCAAATCAATGATTCACAAGTAAAGTAAGTTTGCTTTTTAACTTGCCAGACAGAGTGCACTGTTGTTTGTTTAAGGACTGCCAGAAGTTCCTCTAAAACTGTTAGTTAAGATGGTCGTATATCGATTTGTTCATTGATTCCTGCTCTGTCATCAAATCTCTTTTGGAGATAAATTATTATTCTGTCTCACTCAACAAGGAATATAAAATTACCTTTTGGCACAGATGCAATCAGTTGGCATTTGATATGTTTCCCCTTAAATGATGCGATAAAGATTATGAAAGTAGCTCATGTTTATCCCTGATTATGAATCAAACCTGAACATGAAATACTTCAAAAGGTCACTCCAAGAGACTTTTTTCCTACCACTCTAAAAAAACCTACTTATCCACCTACCTACGGTGTTCATCCTGGCTATGCAAATACCATAGACTGAAGTTAAAAGAATGCCTGTTTCTAAATTAACTATGAAAAACCTTATACAGCTCTGGAATATAGAGACTGCCACCAAACTCTTATTTTTCCTTTGTCCTAGGGAACTTTTGTGTCCAAGTTCAGTTTTTTAAGATTTATTTTTAAATTGAAAGATTTAGCTAGTTAAAAAAGATTCCCTGCATGAAACTAATTTTAAAAATCACTGAGGCAAAAATCTATGTCAAACCAGCTTAAGTGAAAAAATTCTTCCAAGGTAGAGTTAGGAGTCAATGTTAATTACCTAATGCCATGCAACACAATGTCCTGCAGCGTAGACACAGTCCTTTCGGAAGTTTGCATGGCCATTTTGGGGACCTCAGACCTAAAAGGCCAGAGTAAAATTGTCATCAAAACAGGGAAGAGATGCATATAGTAGTAGAAGGGTTGAGAGGACTAATGCTAAGACTACAAAAGAAAGCAGAGGAAGCTGTGGAGTTAAAGGTCAAGCCAGGGGAAGAAAACAGAGAAAACAGGCTTTTTGCTTGAGCTGGTAAGAGATTCTGATTTTGAAGGAACTTCTTAGGGCATAATGACTTGCATAATGGTTAAATGGTGCATCAGTGCATAATGACTAAATGATGATGGAGAGCTGACTCAGTGCAGCTAATAGCTGACCATGGGGGTACATGTAGGATCCAGTTTCTCTCCAATAACTAGCTTAAGTGAGATGAGACCCACCTTTGCTGTCTCTGAGCCATGTTCCCCACCTTCTTTGGTTCTGTAGGGGCTTTATTTTCTTGGGTACAGCAGTGAACAAACATGCAGCTCAGGCCCTAGAGCAGTACAGTCCTACCTCCTATGGGGCTGAAATCAAAGTAATACACGCAGATAGACCACAGCTTTCTCCAAAAGGAGGCTGCCTGGGTATGTCTTCACCTGTAAAGCAACTTACAAACCAGACAATCTGCCCATGAATAATGGAAAGTTAAGAATACACAGCTATGGCATGCCTGAAGCATACAATGCCTTAGGACAGGATTCAGCTTGCTGACTATGACATCAGCGTTTAATGTCTGTAGATGGGATTTGATATGTACACTGTGTATCTAAACTCTCATGAGAGCTCATGCAGATCAAGTCAAGACAGTCAGTGCAGCCTAAAGAATGATTCAGTTCCTCCTAAAATAGACAGCACCTTAAATATGAGGAATTCACTTAGGCAGAGGTGTTCAGTGTCATAACGGGTGTCCCAAAATAAAGATGGCTGGGCCTCAGCCTCTCATGCAGCAGCATGATGTGGTGTGTAATGTCTGCCTACCCCCACACAGGTGTCCTGGATAGCCCCGGGCATCCCAGCTGGTACCATGTACCTATGCTTTGGTACAGATTCCTGCCACAATGGCTCATCAGCTGAGCCGCTCTTGAGATGTCATTGACTGTCCTGACCAAATCTCTACCAAGTGCAGTGAGAGCTTGGACTCTAGCTGACATGTAGACAGCTACCTGCAAACATTTGATTTTTTTTTGTCTTAAGCTGTGACCTAAGTCCCACCCTTGGTATTTGCATGGTGCTCTGTAAAGCATAGCAGCATTCTCTCCTTCGGCATCCATCCCATCTCACCCTGGGGCAGGGAGAATGATCGGGTTGGCAGCCCCACGACAGTGAACATGACTTTCCCTGATTTTTATTTCTGTTGCAAAGAACAAACCTTTAGGAACTCTCTGGAGGTAACTTTGTCTCTTTCATGCAAGCAAAGCCCATGTTCCTAATCCCACACATCTATGATTACCCCTGTAAACTGATTCATTTTGTCTTGGAAGGTGGCACTCATTTTGACCAGGGGAATGTAAGGTACCATCAATGAATCATTAGCTGTAGGTCTCATAATACAAATCTCAATGACTTTTTACTTATAATTAGACACATTCTGTGGCTTGAAGATGAACACTTAGATCTGATAGTGTGCTGAGGCGATTTATCAATATTTATGCACCTGTAAGGTTGCATCAAGAACATGACTTCGCTAAAACTAACCTTCCTTGTGGGAACAATGTGAAACAGTGGTTGGTGTAAATAAGAAAGACACTAGTAGGCTGCGGATTTAAGCTCATCTTAAGAAAGGATGAACTTACTCTATCTGACACATCCAGCTGTGCAAACAGCAGTATGGAGTGAGCTGTGTTAACTTTACTAATACATGGGGATTAGAACGGATCCTGTGCTACATATAAATTATTCCTCTGCTTATAAAGTACTTGAATACTACAGAGGAAAGAAAGGAAATACAGAGGGAACACAAGTTATTTCTCCTGCTCTCACGAAATAGGATTGAAAACTGTTCATTTCAGAACTTAATTCTGATGTGTGCCAATGGCTTTTGCCTTTCTGGGGCAGAATTTACACAATATGAATATTTCCACAATGTATTAGCTGTTAGGAAAGAAAATTATGACCATGCCAGAACTATTTCTTCACTCCTGTAGCACAGAGTGAAGCACATTCTGATGTAGCACATTCTGATGATGATGGCCTTCTTAAGTGATGGATGACTCCAGCTGGATCCTCAGTAAAAGCAAAGGGAACTGAAGCTGTTATTTCTTCTTTTAAAACTGAGACTATGACAAAAATTGCAGACATACATTGGAGGAGAGGATGTCCCATGCTCACCAATGCTTTAGGCAGAACTGGTATCCTATTTTCCTGGAGTTTTGTCCACCCAGTGACTGTAATTCAGGCCTGTGTATTTGTTTTACTTGCCAGCTGCTATAGTGAGTTTACTGTGTTACAGAGGCGGGGAAAAAAAAACAAAAAGAAAAAAAAAAAGAAAATCTATATCAGTAGCCATATACAATGCCAGATGTTATCAATGTTACAAAAATACCAGTGTCTCTTAAGGAAACTTTCTAGCTGAGGTTTCAAATGATGGACATGGAGCATGCTGCTTCCACTAGAATTTCCCCTTTCCTACAGAGCTAAACCAGTGTCGACATCTCGTTAATTCACCCAACTGTGACTATGCTGTATCAACATGTATAGCTAACCTTTGTGTTCAAACAGTTCACTTTGTGAAAACATTTTTTTGTGCTCAGTGCCAGGCTCTTCCTTGCTGCTTTTCTTCCATTACATCTTTTTCCCCCCTTCAGCCAGAGATGTGTGAGACCATTTCCCTTTGGAGCATATGCCAGTGTTGAGCTGTTGAAACAGCAGGGGAGGTTATAAATCTGGACAGGGAGCTGCTCTTCAACCTTAGTAGCTGAATGCTTTGTGGCCATCGAAGGCAATGCTTCCTCTAACCTCTGTGACCTTGCCTGGTCTCAGACACAAACCTTTCAGTTGGAGTGGAAACCTGCATTGTGCTAACACACGTCCAAACCTACTGTTACTGAGTCACTTTTTTAGACAAATGTCAAATAGTAATATTAATATGTGACTTTTCAAGTGTGTCCTCATGACCTTTTTGGACTACTTCACCTCTACAAAGATAGAAATAAAAGGAGTAAACCAAAAGCATATGTGAATACAATATCAAAGTTACAAGAGCTTATTCCAAAATTTCTAACACTAAAGCAGCTTGGGCCCTAATTTAAAAATACCCTATCGCATTCCTTACCATTACCAAATATACAATTCCACTGTCCCCCAAAAACATGGCTACTGAAAGTAAAAAAGGTGAGTCACCTTTTCAATGCCTAGAATTGTTACAGATGTAACTTCTGCTTTTTCACAGCAAGAGTTGGCAGAAAATGGCTGTCCTGGTTGCAGCTGGGATAGAGTTAATTGTCTTCCTAGTAGCTGGTACAGCGTTATGTTTTGAGTTCAGTATGAGAAGAATGTTGATAACACTGATGTTTTCAGTTGTTGCTAAGTAGTGTTTATACCAAGTCAAGGATTTTTCAGCTTC
>JANHGO010000053.1:68753751-68764249 GCA_024606505.1 Aquila spilogaster
GTGTTATCACTATCATTATTAGTTTCTTCTTTTCTGTTCTATTAAACCGTTCTTATCTCAACCCATGAGTTTTACTTCATTTCCCAATTTTCTCCCCCATCCCACTGGGTGGGGGGGGTTGGTTGAGCGGCTGCGTGGTGCTTCGTTGCTGGCTGGGGTTAGACCACAACAATGGCTAATTTCTATTTTTAGTACATGATGCAACTTTCGGTTAATTTTGCAAGCACCTGAAATACTGGACGCCAAAGTTCTGACAGTTCAAAAGTTTTGATTAGTTCCTTCTGTACCCTTGATAGTAAATGTTTGATAATGGACAACAGTTCTCATTAACATGTTCAGATTTCCCTGGAATAGGTGAAAACTAAGTGATGTCCCTCTTTTCTGTTGCTATTACAACAGATACAGAATATAAAGTCAAATACCTGATATAGGAGGGGCAAATTATTTTTGTCAAAGTCTTTTTTTTCCTTCGGAAAAAAGATTTAAATTTAAATGTCTCCTCTCTCTCAGTGAAGTTTTCATTTTTCATCAAAAGAACATCATTGACTTCAGTTTCTCATTTGCAACACCCCTGAATCTTGGTACAAAGTAGCTGTCTCATGCTCAAAACTTCACAATCCCTTGTTTGAGATTTTTTTGTGTTTTGATGAGAAGGGTGACACCATCCACCATGTCAGGGTCAGAGTGATGATGGTGGGATACTTTCAAAGATGCATTCTTGGACTTTCCAGGAAAGAACAGAGAATTCATTGAATTCGGGTTTATTTCTGCTGTAGTCTGAAAAGGGAGAACTATAATACTCCATATAGCATATATAGACATACTCCATATAGAGTATTTCTATTCTATATTTTGTAGCTATTTCATGAAAAGAGATTAACTTCACTGTGCTGAGGTCTCAGCAGCATCAGTCAGGGTACATGGTAGCGCCTCTGCTTCTGGTCTTCCAACTATTGCAATCCTGTCTGCCAGTGGCTCTGCCTTAGGAGGTGGTACAGAACATCCAATTTCTCATGGCTTGGCAACTACAGAAATCTTTTGGGACAAAGAAATATGGACTCAGTGAGGCTGAGAGCAGTTTAGCTGACATTTGCTGCGTAAGTGCTCTAACCAGTTAGTAGGTGAAAGGCAAAACCTAACAAAGTAGAGTTTTTTCCTCTTCAGGCCTAATGAAGAAGTGTACTGAAACTCTGTTTCAATAGGTGTGAATGGAGCAGACAGAGGTATTAAAACTTTTGTATTTCCTATATGAAGTAAAATTCTAAATTAATGGGACTGGATCAATGTCTGGAGCGTCCTTGATTCTCATACAGTCGATGGAAAGAGGGAAGTGCCTAACCTAATCTAACATGGTCTTCACCTGCACATCCTCAGAGAAATTTATCATTCCTGTCACCTCTATGGGGAGTGCAAGTAATTAAACTATGCAGAATGACTCAACAGATACCTAAATTTCATTAAGTTAGAGATCTGAATGAGTAAACTGGAAAACTCCAGTTGTGGATCTCTAAGCCTTATAAGTGTTTAAAAGCATTTCTCTTCTCTGCAGACCACCGGCACTTAAGAGATCAAATCCAAACTGAGTCAGTGAAGAGCTGTAGGTACGGACATGATGATGAAGATGAGAAGCTCAGGAATTACATGGCTGTGTCTTGCAGCACAGTTGTTTCATACTTGGTTTTTGGTTCATCAAATGTCTTCTAGTTTATATACATCTCCTGTGCCATGGGATTGGCTATTGTAGCTACTGTTAACAAACCAGATCTGAGCATAATTTTGATTCAAATGAGCTGAAAGTATTCTTATTCCCTGTCTTCTTTTTGTCTGCTCAGAATTACTTTTTTCCAACTGAGATTGTTTTACCATCAGTGTTACTACTGTTTTTGTTATAATACTTTGATAACTTTGCAATTAAGTTCTTAATCTTCTGCTTTTTTCCTTTTTTCCCCTCAGTTCTCAAAGTAGAGTGCTTTTATTTTGCTTTGTTATGTTTTGGGTTTTGTTTTTTTTTTTTCCCAAAAAGACTTTATTGGAGATTTTCAGTAAGTATCACTGTGGGGTCGCTTGTATTATAGGATCTGGTGTGTCTCATCTGATGGCTAAGGATGTCAGTTGTAATATTTTGGTACTAGGATGATCCCTGTGGTGTCTCAAAACTTGTGCTGATTGTCTGGGTTGATTTATATCATCCAAAATATCTCCAAGTACATCAAACTTGTTTAATATTATTACAAGATTATTTCATGAAATGTACTGAATTCTCATGGACAAATACCACACCAGACATATCTCTGTGTTGGAAAGATAATTGCTGTTTTTGCAAGAAAATGGCAAAGGTCAGTATAAATAACTATCAGATTGTACTATATAATAATTTCCAATCAACATATGGCCTGTGTCTTCCTATGTATGTATGTCATTGGATATGCAGTTATCTAATGGGTATCTTGATGTTTGAGATAAATGACTGATGATGATGTTATGTACAACAGAAATCATGCCAAATTTTTGCTTGTTGTTCTTGGATGAAAGTGCCATAAAAGTTTTTACAAGGCAGTGTTGCATGGTGTTCATTTCCCTGAGTATGATGAGCTCATCATGCAGTGGGACGGACGATACCCTTGCTTCCAGTTGCAGACTGAAAGAATCTTTTTTGGCATTTGCTGCTTCTTCAGTAGCATGCTGTATGCCTATGCAGAAAACTGAATCAGCTTGCATATAAAACGTTACCAGATACCGAATTTCACATTAAAAGGGATTTCACATGAAGCATGGTCAAAGGATAAGTATTCCATTTATTTCTCAGGATTGCAGCAGTCCCATGTCATCCGTGAGTTACTGAGAATTATTAATGAATCTAGCCCTGATATTTCTGGCAGCTACAATACTGTTCCTTTTCAGTTCTCTGTCTCCAAATGCTCGACAGCAAACCTTGTTACCTGGCAGATTGTTTGAATTTCACAGCCATTCTCAGATCAACGTTGTTCTTAGACTCCTAGGTTTTCAAAGTAGCCAAATCTACAGACTTGAGAGTCCAAGCTGCCTAACCAGACACACTTAAACTTTTGGATTATCCCTGTACACGTGGCTATAGGTCTTCAGCCCAATGACAAGTGTCTGGAAGTCTTCTTGGCAGGGAATAAGAAAATTAAATATTTAAATGTTTCTCAAATGTAGGTGTTCAGAAGAAAAGTGTCTGTTAAACCTTGGCCAGGAATGATGCTGCCTTACACAGAGCAGGGAGTGATGGCTCTTTTGCGTTTATGGCTCTCAGGAATAATAATTTAGCTCTGGATGTGTTCAGTCTGAAAGAAGTTAATGTGCAAATAGAATACTTGTATGACATTCAAAATCTGCTGGAAACCTTGTTAGAAATAAAAAATTGGAGCCCCCTTCTAAGCACAGTAGGGCTGTAACATTGCTGGCTGCTAAATCATGGAAAAGAAGAAGAAATGAGAAACTCTTTGGAGGATAAACCTGTTTAAGAAGGATTAAAATATATAAACTGATTCATTCAATTGGGCATATCTACCAGCTCTGCATGTGCTCATTCTATGTCTGTTAACTATTTCTAGCTGTAAGAGATGCAAGTGCTGTGCATAGGCAGTGATAATGGTAGCTCCGCATTTTGTATGACATATTCTCTGCTCCCAGGGACTACATATATAATGAACCTGTGACTCTATAGGCAGTACCTTATGCTGTACCTGGATGGTCCTGAGAATAATCTGGGTCTTAGCGTAATCCCCGAAACCTCACTCCAGTCTGCTCTCATTGCCCTTTTATTTAGCCTACAAGTCGACGCTTGTAAATCCTGCTTTATCAGTGATAGGTGATGCCAGCTTCTAATGGGGGCCCTTGGCTGATGCTGTGAAATAGTGTTGTTTGATGGTGGTTAAAAAGCTGTCCCCATGAGTTCTGTCCATCCATACTGCAGGTTGATGTGCACTTGGTGAATATTCAGCTGGTTTGTCCCGAATCAAAACCCAGAGACATTCCTGAAGATTAACAGCTGAGACTGTGAATTTGCCCTTGCTACTCTGCAGCTACCCTTTAAATGCATGAAATGTGCCTGAAATCCTTTTCATATCATACACTAAAAATCAGCTATGAAGGTTGAAGGTAGAAGGGCACCTGAAACTCTGGAGTACATATCCAAAATCATGGACCAAGCAAACATCACTGTCAAGAGCTACATGACTATGGTCTAGGACTTTAGGTCTTGCCCAGCAAGGTTGGATACCATTTCATGGATGTAGGCTTGATCTACAACACCAGAGGAGTCTGCAGTTTATCAATGGCTGTAGATCATTGATAGAATGGCTGTTATAGGAATTCCAGATTAAATTTAGTGTCTGAGGAAACACTGATAACTCCCAGCTGACCTTGTGTCCCAGAGTGTCATGGAGACCAGGCTGACATCATAATTCCATGAGCAAAAAGAAAGGCCACTTGATCTTTTTTTTTTTTTTTTTCCCCCCCAGAAACTGGGAAAATGCAAATAAATCAGGATATACAAGGAGATTTCTTGTCCCTCATGAAAGCAGATTTAAGAAGCTGCTGGATGACTTCTGCCTGGGTTTTATATATCACATACTTGGGGAAAGGAACTGGATCAAGGCAGGATTTTAGGTATTGTACTCTTGAAGCATAAAGGCCCTCCTCATTCTTGAGGGAGAGGAGCACAGTAACCAGAGGGAAGGAGGATAGGGAAGGTGGTCTTCGCGTGCCTCCTTTCATATGCACACTGGCCAGCAGTGAGGTCTGACTATCGAGATATCCATGGAGGACACATTACATCCATGTCCTGCTCATGGCACTCATCACTGCCTACAGATCCCACTGCCCCTGCTCAGCCCCCTTCTACCCACCTCATTGCAATGGTCTGGAGACAATTCATGCAGTCAGGCCAAGAGGAGTCCCTTCAGCCTGATCCTGCACTCTAATTTTATGCTGGTGCTCCACCACCAGCTCAGAGTGGCAGCTTCCTTGCACCATGTGTCTTCTATGACTGTGAAAAAAGTGAATGCAAAGTTTATTTAAACTCTGCTGTTCTCCACTGGTAATGTTTGACACCCATTTTTCTAGATGGCTATATAAGGTACGAGGCAAAGAGGAACAAAGCTTTTTAATCTAACTGGAGTCCTCCTGATTTGTATCAAGGAAGTTGAGAGCAGAATCAAATCCTAGATCATTATTTTTTGAACCAATACAGAGACAGAAACCCTAGGCTGTGAGGCCCTGATTCAGGAAAGCGTTAAGCACCTGCTTAACTTTGAGCACTGACTTCAATGTATTTAAAGTTAATCAAGTGCTTAAGCTTTTTCCTCTATAGGGATTCTTTTCTGCATAAGGGCCTAAGAGAAAATAGATAACTATAAAGAGCAACTGTAATGAGCCTGCATATGGGCCAAAGAGAAGGGGATTATTAATGCTTTCAGGTTCAGTGAGGACTAGGGTTTAAATATCAACCTCCTACAGCGAGACATGAAAGACTCTCATAAATGTGTTAAATCGCATCAGGTCCATTTAATATCATTATGTTTAATAAAAGTATCTTTGCACTATAATAATCAGTGAGGACAGTAGGTGGACCAGTTAGGCTGTTCTGGAAGCAGAATATATTCCTTCTGCTAGGGTTATCCTCCTTTCTGCTGCATTCTGTAGTGTAGGTCTCTAATAAACAATAAGCTTCTAAGTGCTTTAATCTCTGGGAAAATCTTGAAATTGCCTTGAGGGTGGTAAAAACACAGCTCCATGACACAACTAAGCTGGGAAATTAAGAACAAGGTTCTCTGAACCAGCATGGTAGAAATGAGTGTGGGAAAAGTTCTCGTGCAACCTCTGTTTTGTTGGCAATGCTTCCAATAATTGGTAAGAAAGACCACAAAACTGCAAATCAGAACAAAATTTATAAAGCTGAGACTAGGGCTTTTATCAGAAAGGCCTTTCAACAGTCTTTATTGTTGCTCCCTCTCCCTTTCTAAACCTCTTGCTGTGGACAGAGAAAAAACACATCTCTTTTTGGTTGTTTATGACCCCAGAGGGTAAGTTCAAGTTGTTGATTTAATTAAGAGCATTTAATTTTAAACTTAGTTTATGATATGTAAGTGCTGCAAAGATCATTTGTCAAAACAAGAACATTGGGGAACCTTGACCCCAAACCTCAACAGCGCTTATTATAATCACTTTATGATGCCTAAACATCTTAGCAGTGAGTCGTTAATACAGTGTGGCTAGATTTTGTGTGAAGTTTGCAGGTAGTCAATGGCAGCTTTTGTGTTTGAAAGTTTATATGGGTAATTTTATTTTAAAGAGGTCAAAGACAAAACCACTCTGTGCAGGAAATATAAAGGCAGAATTTGAAATAGCCATTTTGGATTTTACAAAATCAAAATCTAGTTGATGAACAATTGCAAAACCAATTTGTATTTTCTTGTGTTGCAGAAAGTTTAACATAAACAGAAGCTGGCTATTCAGTGTCAAGACCTCCCGAACTTGATGCTTCAAATGAAATTGCACTTTTTGGAAGAAAGAAAATGAGTTTTATGTAACTTTGCTAAATAGAACTAGAAAGCACAAGTCTTTTTGAGACATTTGCAATTTATATTGTCTTTATAACAGTTTTTTTTGTTACCATCTTTTATATTAGGCAATAAAGGCCTGTGAATAAAATGTAATCAATTACATTAATATATAATATGACACATTGTCAAGCAAAAAATACACCTTTCTTTACCTCTGCTGGAGCCATGGCCTTCAATTCCAGAAATTTTCGTGGCCTGATCACTGTACCCGATCTACAATTAACCCATGGAACCCATTACTGCGGGCTACCAGGGCATTGATGTGTTCAGGAAAGCAAGGAGTCAAATTAATGGAAGGAAAAAATCCATCACCAGGAACATGCGGATATGAACTTTGGCAGAGAAATTCCCTGAACTGCACATTGCCAGAAGCTGGAAGAACACACTTAGAGAAGGATACCTGTAAGCTTGGCCTGTTTTTTCTACTCCTTCCGTAGTATCTGCATCTTTGACTACAGTCTAAGAGAGGTGAAGAGAGGTGGTAGATATGCCCAGACAGGTGGTAGATGCCCCATCCCTGGCAACATTCAAGGTTAGGTTGGACAGGGCTCTGAGCAACCTGATCGACTTGAAGATGTCCCAGTTCAGTGCAGGGGGGTTGGACTAGATGGTCTTTAAAGGTCCCTTCCACCTGTCCTGGTTTTGACTGAGATACAGTTAATTTTCTTTCTAGTAGCTAGTATAGTGTTATGTTTTGGATTTAGTATGAGAAGAATGTTGATAACACACTGATGTTTTCAGTTGTTGCTAAGTAGTGTTTATACCAAGTCAAGGATTTTTCAGCTTCTCATGCCCAGCCAGCAAGAAGGCTGGAGGGGCACAAGAAGTTAGTTGGGAGGGGACACAGCCCAGGCAGCTGACCCAAACTGGCCAAAGGGGTATTCCATACCATGTGACATCATATCCAGTATATAAACTGGGGGGAGTTGGCTGGTGGGGGCAGATTGGTGCTCAGGAACTAACTGGGCATTGGTCAGCGAGTGGTGAGCAATTGCATTGTGCATCACTTGTTTTGTATATTCCAATTCTTTTATTATTATTATTGTCATATTATTATTATTATCACCATCATCATCATCATCATTTTCTTCCTTTCTGTGCTGTTAAACTGTCTTTATCTCAACCCAGGAGTTTTACTTTTTTTCAATCTCTCCCCCATCCCACTAGGTACAGGGAGTGAGTGAGTGGCTGCGTGGTGCTTAGTTGCTGGCTGGGGTTAAACCATGACACAACCCAAACTATTCTATGATTCTATATAGGCCATGGATCTGCCAATAAGGCATAGGATGCATTCAGAGTTCTTTGCCACTGCATTCACCTTTGTTCATATTTCACTTGCAAGTGATGGAATTTAAGTACTTCTCATTTAACTAGCAGGCATTGTAAAGCTTGTTGCAGAGAAAAGATGTGTAGAATATCCTTCCATCCCATCACTGCTCTTCTAGGGTTTAGGTGGTATGTACCTGAGCGCTTTCAAACCTTTAGTCTTCTATCCCAAAAAGGTGCAGCAGTGAACCCTGGCCTGGAACAAAAGACAACAGCGAGCTATTCATCTTCAGGATGCAAGTCACCCCTTCTTCATGCAGGGCTCTCAGAGCTGTGGTCTGACCTGGCCATCACTTGTCAGGGAAGCACTTAATCCTTGGTCATCCATCCCTGTCTGTCAGAGCAGCCACAAGCTCTGGAGCTACTGTTATAACCTGGACAGTGATCACATCTGCCCAGGCAAGAAACTCCAATGACTCCAAAAACCCAAATTTACCAGACTTAGTTCTTACCTAAAGGTTCACCTGTCACATATAGGTTAGTTTGGACTCCATAGCTTGTTCCACCTGGGGACAGAGTACGAGGAGAAGAGGCTGTATGACAAAGAAGGTCTGTTTTCTCCCTTTTACTGCATACAAAGTGTTGGTTCACTCCAAGCATAAATCCACCCTATAGAGGAACACCTTGTGCATTTTGCAAAGACTCTGCGAAAGGCAATGAATTTTGTTCTGGAGTGGGAAACATGTCATCCATCAGGCCAAATTCAGTCAAAGCTTTTCCCTTACTATTCCTAGGTTCATGCTGACTTGAATAGTTAATAACAGTTTTTGCAAACAGTGGTAGGGAACAATTGCAAATCCAGTGAGAAGCCTTTGTTCCTTCCTAGGGTAGTGTCTAGGCAGGTGATATAAAAGATGATTAAATTTCATAGGATTTCCATAAAAGTTTTATCAAAGACGAAACAAAGATACAAAGCAGTTGTCTAATGCTGCCTCACTGTTCATTTAATAGTGATGGTTTGTAACAAAGGTAGAAAAGCATAATTCTATTAAGTGAATTAAAAAATTAGACTTAGTGGAAAACTAGTGGCTGCTGAACACTTGAATCCTTCATATAGGTCTGAGAGCACACCTTTACTGATGAATGATATTGGAGAAGAAAAAAGAATGAAGAGCAAACCACAATGCAGACTGCTCTTTTATGCACAGCACAAAGTGCTTGCATGTTTTGCACGCTCATCTCCTTAAATCCTGATAGAATCCTGTTCAACACAAATACGATAAGCACATAAATTAAGTAGTGAGATAGTACCTTGTGACAGATGGGCTGAGTAGGGGCTTCCAGATTCTGTGAAAGGGAAATGCACAAAGGGAATAGGAGAAGAGGTGAGTTCAGATAAGAACAGAACCTTTTCAGAAAGATTGTCTAGGTCAGGAACTGCATTTTTGTCACTTATTTTGTTATTCTTTTATGAAGGTATTCTTTTTTTTTTTTTTTTTTTTTAACTAACAAAGTGTCTTAGACTGCTTTATGAGCACAGTGTTAAACATGGTAGGGTGCCACTCTACAGTCAGGACCAAGAGGCCTTCCTAACAACTAGGTCAGCCTCAAGGGTTATATCAAGTAACACTCCCTGGCTAAGTTGCCCTTCAGGACTTTTCAGTAAAATATTTTCTATTTTTCCCCATTTTTCTATTTTGTGAATATGACAGCAGTTGGGAACAGATCCCCCCTCCCTGTACCAGCACCACTCTTCCAGTCTGTACTGCATGTGTTCTGGGGAGAGTGGCTTCAGAAACAGAGGAAAACTCAGAGGACAATAGCTGTCTGCTAGGAAACAATACAATGCATCTTATTTTCATTTTTTATTTTTTAGAGTCTGTGCTCCAAATATTCTCTCTTCCTTGCAGTATGAAAAAGCATACAATCTAAACAGCACTGCCTGAATGTGAATTTTTTGTAATACTTTTTCAAAACAAACTAATCCCCATTCATACTTAATGACTCCTTTCCCAACACAGTTATCCAATGAAAATAAATTGGGGAGTTGCTCATCCTAAAGGAATCCAAATAATTTAAAAAGTAATAAATTAGGCATATTCCCCCAGGATCAGGGCATATTATCAGTCAATAAGCAGGATTAATTTAGATTCCAATATGTTATGCTCTCCATAATCTTTGCTTCTGGTGCATGTTAGAGAGTATTTTGCCCCACAAGATTAGTCCAGAATAAGTAGGCTTTATCGGTGTTCATCTAGCCTCTGAGAATGATTTAATTTTCTCAGTACTTTAATAATGAAGTGATTTTTTATCTGTTTATGTATCTAAAAGGTGATCCTCCCATTTTGAGTAGATGATTTTGTTCCCAGTTTTAAGAAAAATTGAATATAGAATAGGATGAATCACTTCAAGATATTTCACCATGCTGGTGTTTCACAGCATGCATATCTGGATAGAGAACAAATATTTCCTTCATTTGATTGTCAAAAGGACTTCAGATCAGGTTTTCCTAAGACTCTGTCGTGGTTTAACCCCAGCCAGCAACGAAGCACCACGCAGCTGCTCAACCACTCCCCCCCCACCCAGTGGGATGGGGGAGAAAATTGGGAAAAGAAGTAAAACTCGTGGGTTGAGATAAGAATGGT
>JANHGO010000053.1:68764349-68829334 GCA_024606505.1 Aquila spilogaster
ATGTGCTTGTCAAAAGTCTTTTTCGGTGTATTTTTTTTTCCCTTTTGGAGAAAAAATACAAAGAAAAATCATTGTTCTTTCTCAGTAATGTTTTCTTCTTCTTCTTTTTTTTTTAATCGAAACAAAAATTGTCATTTAATTCAGTTTCCTTCTTGCAACTCCCCTGAATCTTGATACAAAGATTTAATATCCCTGAAGTAGCTGTTCCATGCTTAAAGGTTCACATTATCTTAGTGAGATTATTTTGCATTTTGAAGAGAACCACAATCCATTGTGTCAAGGCCAGGGATCTTTGTGGAAGAGTTTCAAAGGTGCATCCCTGAACTTTCTGGGGAAGAACAGAGAATTAATTGGGTAGAGATTTCTGCTGTAGAGAGAACTGCTGTTCATATAGCGTATATATATGCATACTCTGTAGGTTGCTCCAAAATTAATGTCTTCTATTTATTTCCATGGAAACTATCACAGATAAAAAGAGCACAATCACACTATTTGATAGAACAAACTCTCAGCTACAAAGCACTATTTTTCAACATAGTCACCAACATTAGCTATGCATTTTCACCAGTGATGAACAAGAGCCTTCATGCTGCACTCGTGAAAATCATCACCAGTGGAAGTGACCCACTGTTTCACAGTTGCTATGATGATGTCATTGTTAGAAAAATGTTGCCCATGCAGTGTATCTTTCATTGGTCTGAAGAAATGAAAATCAGAAGGCATCAAATCTGCGCTATACAGTGGGTGTTGTAGGACAGTCCAGACAAGGTTGGCAATGTGCTCCATGGTTTTCATGGGGCCTGGCATTATTGTGTCTCAAGAGAATGGTTGTCTTCTCCTCTGGCCTGACTCTGGAAGTTCAAGCCTTCAGCTTAGTCAGTATCATGATGTAGCTGAGCTGACAGTTACTCTGGGTTCCAGGAAATCCAGATCAGAAATCCAGAAAGATCATTGCTTTCCTATCCCAAAAGACTGTGCACAGCACTTTACTCACTGAAGACTCTGTCTTGAGCTTTTTCTTCGATGGGGAATTCACATGTTGCCACTCCATGGACTGCCGTTTTGACTCTGGCTCATAGTGGTGACACCACTTCTCATTACTGGTAATGATGCAGTGCTGGAAATCATCACCTTCAGGTTCATATTGGTTCAATAGGTCCTGACAAACTTGCATACAGTGTCCTTTCTGTTCCTGTGTGAGCATTTGTGGAACCCACTTGGCACAAATTTTGTAGTAGTCGTCTGATTTACATACATCTGTACCACAGGATTGGCTTTTCCAGTGTGGGTTAATGAATCTCTATCTGAGCATAATTTTGATGCAAGGAAGGTGAAAGTGTGCTTATTACCAGTTTTCAGTCATTCTCAGAATTACTTTTTATGATGTGATTATTTTACTATCAGCTTTTCTACACTGATTTTCATTTTTGTTTAAGTAATTCTTAGATTATTTTGTCTGTAACTAAAGCGATAGTTTTTCTACTGTTTTGTTCCTTCTATTTTTCTGATTTCTCAAAATAGAGAGATTTTCTTTTCATTTAGTTGTTGTTGCTTTCCCCTCCCACCAAGTAAAGTGTTTTTTGCAGTTTTGCAACAAGTACCTCTCTGGGGTTGCTTGTACTGTAGGATTTGATATGTCTCATCTGATGGCTAAAGAAGTCAGTTGTAACACTTTGGTACCAAGATGATCCCTGTGGTGTCCCAAAAATTGTGCTGATTGTCTTGGTTGATTTATGTTGTTCAAGACAGTGTCAAGTACATCAGACTCATTTAATATTATGACAAGATAATCCCCTGGAATGTATTGAATTCTTGTGCACGTATGTCACACCAGACATACCTCTGCATTAGAAGAAAAACTGTTGTTTTTGCAAGAAAATGGCAAAGGTCAGTGCTAATAAACATCAGATTTTACTAAATAATAATTTCTGATCAGCATATGGCCTGTACCTTTTCATGTATTTATGTCACTGGATATGGAGTTATCTAATGGTGATCTTGATGTTTGAGTTAAATAACTGATGATGATGGATAGAAATTGTGCCAAATTTCTGTTTGTTGTTCTTGGGTGAAAGTGCTATCAAAAGCTTTTATAAGGCAGTGTTGTATGGTGTGCATTTCCCTCTGTGTGATGAGCTCATCATGCAGTGGGATAACCTATACCCTTGCTTCCAGTTACAGACTGAAATAATTGTTGGCATTTGTTGTTTCTTCAGCAGCAAGCTGTATGCCTATGCAGAAAACCGAATCTGCTTGCATATAAAATATTACCAGATACAGAATGACACATTAAAAGTGGTTTCACGTGAAGCATGGTTAAAGGATCAGTATTCCATTTATTTCTCAGGATTGCAGCAGTCCAGTCTTCTGTGAGATATTGAGAATTATTAATGAATCTAGTCCTGATATTTCTGACAATGGCAATACTGTTTCTTTTCAGTTGTCTGTCTCAAACTGCTAGATAACAAACCTTGTTATGTGGCAGATCGTTTGAATTTCACAGCAATTCTCAATTCAGCTAGTACTATAGATATTAGACTTTTCAAGGATTTCTATTTACAGCTTCTATACCTTTATGAACAGTGGAAAAATGTTTCTCTTTCTTCTAGTAGGTATGTGTGCCTATGCCTATACTCTGGGTTGCAGATTTTAGTTGGTGTTAGCAACTGAAACTAGTTCAACTGATGCTCAGGTTGTACTGCAAAGTAGTGGTGCAACAGTTGCTGCCTAACATTTTAGGTTCTCTTTGTTTTGAAATAAATGATAATATTGTCTCTGTTTTCTGTCAAGTTCTGAAGACTTTTACTGAATGACTCCTGACTTTTGTCTTTGATTAGAAATGTTAGCAATCAAATAGATAGAGGACCTGTAAATCTTAATGCACAAGAGATGGAGACAGAGTTTGTCAGACTTCCACAGAGAATAGATCATGTTAGGAGAAAGCTGTATCTGTAGATATATCTCCCATTACTGTAGAGAGGAAGCAAGCCAAAAAGTGATGGCAAACACATCATATCAGTGGTGAATTTTTTGCATTTTTCCTTCTTTATTAAAGGGGAAAGGGATTCACTGAAACAAAGAAATAAATTTATTTCAGGAGTGTAGCATGAAACGTTTTCCCATTCCAGTCTTTTCCTTCTGCAACCAACAGGCAGTTTTCTTTTAAGAACCGTATGGGGTCTTATTCAACACAAGTAGGCAAAAGATCTGGTTCTTCTTATAAATCCCTTTGCTTTGTAGTGGAACAGGACAAAAACTACTGCCTTGTGATGTTTTGGGACTCAGTAGCTTTCTCTGATCACTGTTTTATTTTACGCAGTCTCATGTTTTCAGAGCCAAACATATAGACTTGAGAGCCCAAGCTCAGCTGTTAGCTGCTGAAACCATACACACTTAAACTTTTGGACTATTCTTGTATAGCATGTGTGGCTATAGGTCTTGCACACAATAGCAAGTGTATGGAAATCTTCTTGGTGGGGAAAAAGAGAATTAGATATCTAAATGTTGCTGAAATGCAGGTATCCAGAAGAAAAGCATCTGTGAAACCTTGCTGAGGAATGATGCTGCCTTCTGCAGAACAGGAAGTGATGGATTTATGCTTGCATGGCTCTCAAGAATAATAATTTGACTTTGGATGTGTTCAGTCTGAGAGAAGGTAATGTGCAAAGAAAATACGTGTATGACATTCAAAATCTGCTGGAAACCTTGTTAGAAATAAAAAATTGGAGCCCTCTTCTAAGCACAGTAGGGCTGTAAGATTCCTGGCTGCTAAATCATGGAGAAGAAGAAGAAATGAGAAACTCTTTGGAGGATAAACCTGTTTAAGAAGGATTAAAATATATAAACCGATTCATTCAATTGGGCATATCTACCAGCTCTGCATGTGCTCATTCTATGTCTATTAACTATTTCTAGCTGCAAGAGATACATGTGCTGTGCACAGGCAGTGATAATGGCAGTCCTGTATTTTGCATGATGTATTCTCTGCTCCTAGGGCCTGTGTCTCTACTGAACCTGTGATTCTATAGGCAGTACCTGGTCTGTACCTGGTTGATCCTGTGAATAATCTGAAATGTAGCACAATTCCAAAAACTTTTCTCTCATTGCCCTTTTATTTAGCCTACGAGTTGATGCCCATAGATACTGTTTGGTCAGTAACAGGTGATGCCAATTTTGATTGGGGATCCTTTGCAGATGTGATGAAGTAATGTTGTTTGGTGGTTAAGGAGCTGGTCCCAAAGGAGCAGTCTATCCATCATGCAAATTAACGTGTACTCGGTAAATCTTTGGGTGGTTTGTCTTGGATCACAGACATTGTTGAAGATTAGCAGTTGAGACAGCTTGTTAATTTGCTCCTGATGCTAAGCAGCTGCCATGTAAACATACAAAAAGTACCTGAAATCCAATTCATATCATACATAAAAATAAGCTATGAAGATTTAAGGTAGAAGGGCAACAGAAACTCTGGAGTACATACCCTAAATAATGGGCCAAGCAAACATCAGTGTTAGCAGGTATATGACTATGGTCTGGAATTTCAGATCTTGTCCAGCAAGATACATACTACATCATGAATATAGGCTTGATTGACAGCACCAGAGGATTCTACAGTTTATCATGACTGTAAATGATTGACAGAATGTCTGTTACTGGAATTATATTTTTAATTTAGTGTCATCTGTTTAGAGGAACTACAGGTGACAAAAAAGCTGCCAACTGACTTTGTATCCCAGGCCATCATGGAGACCATTCTGACATCACTTCCATTAGGTAAAAACAAAGGCACTTGAATTTTTTTTTCATAAACTGAGAAAATAAAACAAGTTTTGGTCATCCAGAGAACTTTCTCATTCCTCATATAAACAGATTTGGGAAAATGTCAAGATGAGTTCTCCCTGGAATTTATTGAGTAAATAGTTGGGGAAGAGAAAAAGACTTAGGCAGTGTTTTAGGTATTTTGTCCTTGGAGCATAAAGGCTGGCCTAATTCTTGAGGGAGGTGACCGCAGTAACCAGAAGGGAGGAGGAAAGTGTAAGGCAGGTTTTCACATGCTTTCTTTCACAAGCATGTTGGCTAGCAGGGAGGGCTAGCTATTTAGATATTTGTGGAGGACACATTACATCCATGCCCTGCATGTGACATTCTTCATTGCCTGCATAGCCTGTAGCCTCCTTCTACCCACCTCACTACAATGGTCTAGAGGCTATTTATGCAGTCACACTGAGAGAAGTCACTTCAGCCTGATTTGGCTTTCTTAGGATGCAAGATTCTCTTAGATTGGATATCAGGAAGAATTTCTTCATGGAAAGAGTGATTAGGCATTGGAACAGGCTTCCCAGGAAAGTGATGGGGTTGCCATCCCTAGAAGTATTTAAGAGACATGTGGATGTGGTGCTTATGGACATGGTTTAGCTGTGAACTTGTAACATTGGGTGGATTGTTGGGCTTGACAATTTTTCAAGCCCAGCCTAATGTTTCTATGATTCTAATTTTATGCTGGAGCTCCACCAGGGGCTCATGGTTTCAGAAGAAACCACGTCTTCTTTGATTGTGCCAAAAGTGAATTCAAAGTATACTTAAATTCTTCTATTCTGTACTGGTAACGTTTGGTACCCATTTTTCTAGATAGCTCTACAAGACGCTAGGCAAAGATGAAAAAAGGTCTTTAAATAGAATCCTACTGATTTGTATCAAGGAAGTTGAGAAGAGAATCAAATCCCATATCATTATTTTCTGAACCAATATAGACAGAAACACTAGACTGTAAGGACTTGATTCAGGGAAGCATTAAGCACCTGCTTAACTTTGAGCACTGACTTCAATGTATTTAAAGTTAATCAAGTGCTTAAGCTTTTTCCTCTATAGGGATTCTTCTCTGCATAAGGGCCTAAGAGAAAATAGATAACTATAAAGAGCAACTGTAATGAGAGTGCACATGGGCCAAAGTGAAGGGGATTATTAATGCTTTCAGGTTCAGTGAGGACTAGAGTTTAAATATCAACCTCCTACAGCGAAACATGAAAGACTCTCATAAATGTGTTAAATTGCATCAGGTCCATTTAATATCATTATGTTTAATAAAAGCATCTTTACACCATAACGATCAGCAAGGACAGTAGGTGGACCAGTCAGGCTATTCTGAAAACAGAATATATTCCTTCTGCTGGGGTTATCCTCCTTTTTGCTACTCTCTGTAGCGTAGGTCTCCAATAAACAATAAGCTTCCAAGCTTTAATCTCTGGGAAAATCTTGAAATTGCCTTGAGGGTGGTAAAAACATCTCTTCATGACACAACTGAGCTAGGCAATGAAGAATGAGGTTCTCTGAACCAGAATAGTAGAAATGAGTGTGGGAAAAGTTCTTGTGCAACCTCTGTTTTGTTGGCAATGCTTCCAATAATTGGTAAGAAAGACCACAAAGTTCCAAATCAGAATGTAACAGTACAAAGCTAAAACCAGACCTTTTATCAGAAAGGCCTTTCAACAGTCTTTATTGTTGCCTCTCTGTCTTTCTAAGTCTGTTGCTGTGGACAGAGGAAAAACACATCACTTCTTGGTTTTATGACCCTAGAAGGCAATCTGAAGTTGTTGATTTAATTGGAGCATTTAATTTTAAACATAGTTTATGATATGTACGTGCTGCAAAGATTATTTGTCAAAACAAGAACCTTAGGGATCCTTGACCCCAAACCCCAACAGCTTTTATTATAACCACTTTATGATGCTGAAACATCTTAGCAGTGAGTCTTTAATACAGCGCTCTGAGATTTTGTAAGAAGTTTGGGGGTGGTCACTGGCAATTTTTAAATTTGAAAGCTTATGTGGGACGTTTTTATTTTAAACAGTTCAAAGGTAAAACACTGTGCAGGAAACGTAAAGGTGGAACTGGGAATAGCCAGTTTGGATTTTACAAAATCAAAATCGAATTGGTGAACAACTGCAAAACAGATTCGTATTTCCTCGTCTTGCAGAAAGTTTAGCATAAATGGAAGCTGTTTTTTCAGTACTAAGATGTCATGCTTCAAATGAGTCTGTGCTTTTTAGAAGCGAGCAAATTAACTTTATGCAATTCTACTAAACAATAAGAGAAAGCCCAAGTCTTTTTAAGATACTTGCAGTTTGCATTGTTTTTATAGTAGTACTTTTTGTTATCTTTTATGTTAGACAATAAAGATTTGTGTGAATAAAATGTCAACAATTGCATTAAGAGATGTGACACACTGTCAAGCACAAATACATCTTTCTTTTCTTCATCTATGGCCTTTTATTTCTGAACACTTTATGCACTGATCATTGTACCCAATCTATAAATGAATCCATCAAACTCATTGCAATAGGGTACCAGGGTATTTTTGTGTTCAGAAAAACAAAGAGACAAATTAATGGAAGGAAGAAATATGGAGGTTGCTCTGAAAGTAATGCCTCCTATTTATTTTCTTGGAAACTACAAAAGATACAAAGAGTACAATAACACTATTTGACAGAGCAAACTCTCAGCTACACTATTTTTGAACATAGTCACCACCATTAGTTATGCATTTTTCACCAGCGAAGAACAAGAGCCTGCATGCTACACTCATAAAAATCTGCACCAGCAGAGGTGACCCACAGTTTCACAGCTGCTATGCTGGCATTGTTCCTGAAATGAACCACTCACCACCTCACTGTGCTCACATCCACTGCTTGATCTCCATAAACATTCAGCAAGTGTCAGTGAATGTCAATGGGTGGCATTTTTTCCAGAGCACCTCCAAGCTTTGGAGCTGGTACTATAACCTGGCAGTGATCACATATCACCAGCAAAGAAACTTCAATTATTCCAAAAACAAATTAACAAGACTGAGTCCTTACCTAAACATTGATTGTCGCAGGTGGGTTAGTTTGAACTCCATAGCTTGTTTCACGTGGAAACAGAGTACAGGTAGAAGAAGCTATACTATAAAGGAGGTCTGTTTTCTTCCTTTTACTGCTGACCAAGTACTCATTCATTCCAAGCAGAAATACATCCCAGGGAAGACCATCCTGTGCATTGTGCAGACTCTGCCAAATGCGATGAATTTAATTTTGGAGTGGGAAATGGGTCATACATCAGCCCAAGTTCTGTCAAAGCTTTTTCCTTATTGTCCTTGGGGTCATGCTGAGTTAAATAATAAGTAATTGTTTTCCAAGCAATACTAGGGAACAATAAGCAAGTCCAGAGAAAGAAGTGAGGCCAGTCTGTAGGCAAGTGATAGAAGAGATGATTAAATTTCATAGAATTTCCATTAAAATTTTATCAAACACTAAACAAGGATGAAAAGAAGTTGTCTATTGCTGTCACACTGTTCTTTTAACTGACGATTTGCAACAAAGGTAGAAAAGCATAATTCCATTAGCTAAATAGAAAATTTGAGTTAGTAGAAAAGTCCTTAAACTGGAAGGTGCTGAATACTTGGATCCCTCATATAGGTCTAATTGCGCAGAGTTATTGATGAATTGTATTTGAGAAGAAAAACAACTGCAATGCAAACTGATCTTCCATGCACAGTGCAATCTGTTTTTATGTTCCATACGCACATCTTTTAAAGATTTGGTAGAGTCTGGTTCGAGAAATTTGTAATGAGCATGTCAAGCATGCAGGGAGAAGGTACCTCGTGACAGCTGGGCTGTGTAGGAGCTTCAGGATTCTGCATAAGGGAAACACTCAAAGGGAGGAGGAGAAGGGGTGAGTTCAGATAGGGACAACATCTTTGCAGAAAGATTGTCTGGGTCACAGAGGTATTCCTTTTTTTCTAACAAAGTATCTTCCTTAGGCTTAAGTGCACGGTGTTAAACATGGTAGGATGTAAATCTACAGTCAGGGCCAAGAGGCCCTACTATAAAGTAGGTCACCCTCAGAGGTTATATCAAGTAACCCCTTGGGAAAGTTGCTCTGAAAGAGTTTGCAGGAAAATGTTTTCTATTTTCCTCCATTTTTCTGCCAGCAGCTGGGAACAGAGATCCCTTGACTGTACCAGCACCGCTCTCCTGATCTATACTGCAGGTGTTCTGGGGAGACCGGCTTCAGAAACAGAGGAGTACTCAGAGGAGAGGTGCTCTCTGCGAGGAAACAGTGAAATGGGTCTTATTTTCATGTTTGATTTTCTTTAGTGCATGCTCCAAATATTCTGTCTGCCTTGCAGTATGAAAAAGCATCAAAACAAACAGCACTGGATTTTTTCGTGTAACAATTTTTTGAAAACAAAAACAATCCCATTTGTATTTAATGAGTTCTTTCTTGCCAGTTAGCCAGTGGAAAATAAACTGGGGAACTGCTCATCCTAATGGAATCCAAATCATTTAAAAAGTAATAAATTAGGCACATTCCCTCAGGATCAGGACATATTATCAGTCAATAAGCAGGATTAATTTAGATTTCAATATGTTATGCTCTCTATAATCTTTGCTTCTGGTGCACATTAGAGAGCACTTTGCCCCACAAGATTAGCCCAGAATAAGTAGGCTTTATCAAAGTTCATCTAGCCTCTAAGAATGATTTAATTTCCTCAGTATTTAATAATGAAACTTTTTTTTATCTGTTTATGTATCTAAAAGGTGATCCTCCCATTTTGAGTAGATCATTATGTTCTCAGCTTTAAAAAAAAAAAAGAATGTAGGGTAGGATGAATCACTTTAAGATATTCCATCATGCGAGTGCTTCTCAGCATGAAGATCTGTGTAGAGAACAAACATTTGCTTCACTTGATTGTCAGAATGATTTCAGATCAGGTTGTCCTAAGTCTCCCAGCATCTTTCCAAGACCAAATTAGTTCTGCAGATTTGACAGAGATTCTCATTTAAACAAATAGTAATGATCGATTCATTTCTACTGCTCATTCTCACTCTGATCTATTGAGGTTGCAGTATATTTTATCTCTATTTTAGAGATTCAGAAAGGTAAAGGAATATGCTGAGGATCTCACAGAAAGCTAAAGTTAGAAAAAGAACCATAGCCAAGGCAAAGAGAACAAATATCTGCCATCTTTACGTCCACTGAGTATGTGGCTGCCATTGCTTGTAACAGGCACAGCTTTGCACTAAGCTAGCAGTATAGGCCTCTGAGGGTTTGCCTGAACTTGTCTTGACCCAGGTGGAGATTTGCTTCAGCTTGTAATAGCAGTTACCCACTTGTTATAATATCTGTTACTAAATATAGTTTTGTAACTATTAGATAGTGGAAATAAAACATTTCTCTATTACCCTAGAAGAAAATGCAGCAGAGAGGGGAGAAGGCATAGGATGGGGGCAGAGGCCTTGACAGCACACAAAGGAAGATGTGGGAGACCTATGGGCTACAAACTGGGGCCAGTTATGGTCAGTAAATGAAAGGAACCTTAGACAGTGTGTAAACCATACCCATGGGCAACAGTGGGAACCAAGAAGTATCCAACATACATAAAACACACCATATAGAGTACATGGAGGTACAACATGACTTGTGGACTAATAAGAAACAAGGTACATAGCATGTCAGTAGAGAAAAAAGTCCCCCATCAAATCCCGGAGGTGGAGGAGAAAGAAGCCTTTAATGCCAACAACATACTTCTCCTAGGAGAGGGCTTGGGACACTGAAGACTTGTGGGAACCCCTCCTCATGCCATACACTGAGAGACACCATCAGCCTTAGGAAACTGAAGGGCAGTGGGAGTGTAGGCTCAGCACCAGACAAGGCAGGAGGGGCTAGAAAGTTGGTGTAGATAGCATTTCAACTGTGCTACACAATTTAAACTGTGTACTGTTGCAGTAACTGGATTAACAATAACTTTTCATTGAGACTGTTAAGACTGTAATTAGAACAACAGTAAATTAATGACTTTGTATATATGGTGTACTTCTTTTGCCTGTAACAAAACTGTACCTACAACAAACTGGTGGGAATCCAAACAACCTGTTTTTAACTTGATGATGACACACTGACAAGATAAATAATAAACAAACATAACCCAGATGAGATAAAATACAGTGGAGGCCATTTCTAGGGTCATTATTCTTATAACATTGAACATACTGCTAAATATAATCTAGGCTCAGGTTCAACAATGTGGTTACATGTATGTTAGCATGGGACTTCACATATAGGGCACTTTTTAACTCATGCTGCTTTGTAAACAGGCTCAGACAGTGTAGGAAATTCTGGCCCCGCTGTGCTGATCTCCAACTGTCTTCTCTTGCTCTTTATAAATCTCTCTCCCTGTCTGCTTTCAAAATGTTATCTTAACTAGGATTAATAAAGGTACACTGGGGAGCTTCTTATCTCTTATAGGAATTATGATTATAATAATAATAATAAAACTTTAATCTTGGAAGAGTGGTGAAGAGGGAGGGAGCTGGAAAGAAAAAAATATCTGTGGGGGAGAACAGACAGGTAAATGGTGAAACAGGGGCGGTGGACATCATGGGTGGGCCCACACCAAAACCAGAGATCCAAATACCCCTGAACTTTGAGAACATTTCAAGCCTTTTGATCTGGACCCCTACTTTTCTCTCTGAATTAGGGATGGATAAGCTGGTTCTGATAAAAGAAGATCCACCCTGAGACTTTCTGAAATTCAAAAGAGCTCAGTTTACCTTTTAAATTAAGTTCTGAGCAGCTTTCCTACTTGTGTTCAGCCAGGAGAAGATGTGGAAATATCAAAACACAGCATGAAAGACAAGCCTGCCTGGTCTGAATGAGGGCGTACTGAAAATCTCCTCGGGAGGATTGATCATATAAGATTTCCAGAGCAAAGAAGCCTGGTTGTGCTTCAGAAAAATAGTGGAAGTTTTAAGCAATTCATCAAATGAAATCATAACATCAAACAAATTAAGATTCACCATGGCATGCTGCTTAAATGCAATATAATTACATTTATTTTAGATATATGTGGTTCTCCTACTTGTAACCAAAGGCCTGCAGTGTTTACTGGCTCCTATGCCAAAGACACGAGTGGCTACATCTATACTAGGAAATAAAGTGCATCCTGGCCCGTCCTGGAGGCAAAATGAAATGGCAAGGCTCTTGCCCATAGGACTGAACTGTCTTGTTCTCCAAACCTGGGTGGCTGCATCCAAACTCCCTGCAGGGAATACTTCTTGGCCCTGTGAGCCATGCCTGCTAGGGAAAGGGATAGCAGGCATGACCAAAAACTGTGCCAGACATTTTGTTCATATTTAACAGCATGGACAATCATGGGCTCATGCCTTGGCACTTTTTAGTAAAAACAGCTGAGCTTGTTACTGGATGCTGGTTATGTGCTGCGGAGGCTGCATTCTCCCTTCCTAACAAGGTACAAGGAGACCACCACAGTGACCAGTTTTGCATATTATAGAATCGTTGAATCATAGAATGGCTTAGGTTGGAGGGGCCCTTAATGATCATCTAGTTCCAACCCCACTGCCATGGGCAGGGCTGCCAACCACTAGATCAAGCTGCCCAGGATCCCATCCAACCTGGCCTTGAATGCCTCCAGGGACAGAACATTCACAACTTCTCTGGACAGCCTGTTCTAGCACCTCACCACCCTCTGTATCATCATTCTTCTCCACATTGCTAAGCTTTAGTATGTCTGTAAAATGCTTTTTGTGAATTAACTTGTTTGTCTCCAGTTAGAGTGTGGATATCTTTGGTTTTGGTGCTGTGAAACATCCCTCTTGATATTGGTCCTGTGTATCATCAATTATCCAGGACCAGTTTCATTTTTAATTGAGGTGTATATTGCTACTGTCAGAGCTCTGTTGCTGTTCTTAGAAGCTAGCTCTGGAAGCTGCAGCTGATTCAGTAGTGCAACTCTGAAGGGATATGGATCAGGGAGAACATGTAAAGGCAAATAAAATCATGGCCTCATAAATTTAAAGTTTTCCTTTAAAGCCTAAAAAGCCAGTCATGACTGGTAAACAACTCTGCTGAACTCCTGAGTCTAGTGCATATCATGAACACATCTTGAGTCTGTCCTGGAAAGAGACCTAGTCGGACATACCTATAGTTTGTCTCCAACTGCGTGCCTACTTTCCCACTAAAAAATAGCCTACATCTTATGAACAACAGGTAACTTATGGACCTCTCCTATCTAGGTGACTGAGAAACAAGGGTTGTAACATATGCCATGAAATCTAACTACAGTGTTGCATTTTTGATGAATTTTGTTTATAGATCTGAATGCAATGAGACCTGCAGCAGTATGTTTCTGCTTCAAGAGGTCTGTGTCTGACTGTGGTGTAACAATATCTGTGTCCTGCGCTCATGCTTCTCATGCCTTCCCCCACACACTGATCATTTAATTGCTTCAGGAAGGCGTTGTTATCCCAAGAGATCCTATGTGAGAGTCTCAGGGCCACTAAGCCCTGCAAGTGGGATCTGGATGGCATCTGCTTTGACTGGACCTCACAATTAGTGAGGAACCCAAATGGATTACAAAGACACAATAAATACAGTGTCTCTCAGATGACTGTCTGCCATGTTCTGTGAGAGATGAACTTTTAGACCAAGGAATGATGCTTCATTATTGGATGTGAGCTGAAATGGTCAAGCTTGAAGGTCCTTAATGCAAGGACAGCTTTTGCCAGAGCTGAGGCTGTTTGGATACAGCAGAGCTTCCTAGCCAGGGAATTATTTTTTTCCATACAGTATGAATTTTTATGTCAATAGATGTTTGTATGAGCATCTATGTCTGTGTGGAGGAGTTGGAGCAAGAGAAAAAAAATCATCACTCAAATGAAAAAAACCTGTTCTTTCATGAAGAAAATGGATCTGTTTTCTGTTGGTTGCATTGCTTACATAGTTGATAGTTTAAACTTTATAATAAAGTTTTTTTTTTTTTTTTTTAATGTGTGGCAAACTAAGCAACTGGAACATAGGTAGAAATAGTATATTTGGGTTACAGGAAAAAAAACTGGCATGACTTTAAAGGCACACATTTCATAACACCACATATGCAAAGCATTATAATAATTGCACTGTGCACATCTGTAACAGACAGAGTGAACAATGAATATTAAAAACACATTCCTAAAGCTGGTCCAGAAGCTTGGCAGTAGTATTTTATATGGGAGACCTGTATCAGTGTCCAAACGCTGGGTTCTCTGCATCCAGAGCTGGTGAGCTTTGGCTTTGGCTGAGGTGATGGGCTTGGGTGCAGTGGGAAGGAATGTAGTGAGGCTGTTCCAGCTGCTGCTGTTTCATTCCCTAACTTGCTACCCCACAGAAGATATTTTGCTGAGGAAATCTGGCTGGAGCCCTTGGTGACTTGCTTTTCAGAGCTTTTGTTGTGCCAGAATGAGGAGGAAAAGGGATGGATGTGAAAGCAAACGTGCAGCAAGCAAATGGACTGGAGGCCATGCTGGGAACACCTGGCCTCTCTTCTTAGCCAGGATACAGAAACACTTGGATTTCCTAAGATGGGATTCCTGGGCAAGATGGGCAAGATAAGTACCCACACCGAGGTTGTGTGGTTCCTGCTAACTGATAATATATATAATTTAAATAGTGGACTATGCAGCACATTAAAGACATTTTATGGGGACTAAGTGCAATGTTACTTAATAAAGACACTGCTTGCAAACAATGAAAAATGCAGTAGCTGTGTTACTATGAATAGTTCATCTTTCCACCTAAATGCCAAGTACAGAATGGTTTGAAGATTCAGATATTGCTTTAAAAGGAAAAAAAAGGAGATTACCATGTTTTTCATTTTATAACAACAGGAGACATGCCATGAAAAAACTCAAATGCCTTCCACAAGCACAGGAGAATAATCTTCCTGTTAGACTCTAAATATGGTATGGATATCAAAATGCCACAGCTCTGAATCCAGTAGGTTTGCCATGAGATTGCAGCTGTAAAGGCGGCACTCAAGACTTCATTATGTCGTGTTGAAGGAGGAGCATGGAGCACTTGGTCTCCAGGCACAAATAGTAATCATTTATCAGGGAAATGTTCTTCTCATTCTTCTCTTCTCTTTGTTGAATTCTTTTGTACATCTACATTATTTTACATGCCAGGACCATTTTATTCCTTTCCTTTTCTGTCTTTTTATACCTTAGAACTTTTCTCTTTGGATGCCTAAGAAAATTAACAACTGTAATGTTGCTGCTGTATTATGTCTACCACGCTCGTCACCACTATTTCACTGTTGCCTTTTACTTTTGTATCAGCCAGTCTGCATAACATTCTGAAAGCACAAAGCTTTTAGAGGAAAGACCATCCTTGCATTCTGTGCTCATGTAATGTCACCCTGACCCATGATTAATGCTCAAAAGTGCCATGGTAATACTTCTATTATTACTACTAATCCATCCTTAACAAGTACTATTTAAGATAATGTCAAATGCTGAAAGACTGTTTTGGGCTCAACAGAAATAACATCTTCATTGTTATGAGACAGATTTAAAAATCTTACTATTAATAATAATAAATAGACTTCCTGAGGCAATGCAAAATAGATTCTTTATTTTTCACAGGAAAGTGGGGATTTGCCAGAAATTCTATGACTTTAAGAGCAGAAGATTAAAGAAAACAAACATTGGGAGATTAGCAACAAAGTCATAAGAAATGAAAACATTGGATATTCATAAGCTAATAGTCACAAAAATCAGAGATGCAATGAATTTGAATTGTAAACATTTCAGTCATCTAAAAAATTATTATAATCCAATTTTTCTTTCTTTTCTTTGAAACACTTCTCTGCTTAAATAAAGTTAGCTAAACTGTGGATTGTTTAGCTGAAACATGTAATACCTTCAAAGACCATTAACAGCATTCAGAAAAGTTCTTTGATGTTAAATGAGAAAAAAAAATAATGTATTAAAATATTTATTTGGATTTTGATTAAGTAACCCAGGAAAGAGCTGTTCTGAGATGGAGAGGTAGAAGTTATTTAAATAGGAGAGCCATTGTTTGTCTACAGCCATGTAATGGGTAATGATGTGTTATAGCCAAATTCAAAGATGTTACACAGAAAAAGTACGTAAATACTATGCTAGTCATCTTCCTTATCAATATATCATATGCAGCCTCTATCAAAAACTCACAGTAACCAATCAGTTATGAAATCTAATGAGAAGCATTGAAAATAAATACATCTGATATTATGTGATTTACAAAATATGGTAGCTGTCTTGAATTGTTGCAAAGAGCAAGAAAACCAGTTGGGTAGGAGTAATGTACTAATTAAGGAATGCTATAGGAATGATGTATACTGAGGTAGGTTTCCAACAGGCATGTGCAGAGGAGAAATCTGATCATGGTTTGCAGGGAAGAAGGAGTCATACTTCATGTAAATCTTAAACCTGCGTTACCAAGAACAAGAGATCCATGCTGGAGAGAGAATATACAACCTGAAATATCTCACTGATGTTGGCAACTCTGGAACTGTGGTGGAGTTTTAGCTGTTTGTTTTCCTTTTCTCCCATTGTCCCTACCATTAATGTTTTAAATCAGCTCTGTAAGATGGTATTAAAAAGACAGAAGACTGATGAGCTACTGACTTGAATTTTGAGGGTCACTACAGCCCTAAGGAGCATGCTCTGGAATACAGCATCCTGAAGGAGAGGCTAAGTAGGATCTATTGCTATCTATCATAGCTAAGTAAGGGAGAAGTGATGAATGGCAGCTTGGAGAAGAGGCTAATCACAGATGTATTTTAAGTTGTTAAAAATACATTGCTTTTTAAGAATTCACCAAGCTCAAGAGTGGTATAACCCAATGAGCAGGAAATCAAGAAAAGATGTCAGGAGACATGTGTGGATGAACGTGCCTGTGTCAATGTCAAGTCATTCATGATAGTATCTGAGAGTTCATGGAAATTGGGGGTAAGGAATTAGGACTGGAAGAAATCAAATGCTATTACTGTGTCCAAAAAGTGCAAGAATAAAGAAACAGAGAACTATAGGCCAGATACCCTCAGTTTGATCTCTGGGTAGCTGAAGAGGGAAATAATTCTTGAAGCCATTTCCAAACTCATTAAAGACAAAAAACTTGCATAAGAGTAGTCGACATGTATTAACAAAAGGGAGATTATGCTTGGTCAGCCTGACAACCTCTGCTGATTGGCTTGGTGGATGAGTGGAGAACAGTCAGCATTGTTTATTCTAACTTCAGTAAGGCTTTCAGCACTGTCTCCCATAGTACCCTAACAAATAAATTGATGAAGTAGAAGGTATGTAAATGAACAGTGATGTGGGTTGAAAACTTTCTGAATTGTTGGGCTTGAAGCCAACTTCACCGACATGAAGCCTAGTTGGAGGGCACTCATAGATGGTGTATCAAAGAAGTTTATCTTGGGGCCAGTAGTGTTTAACCTCTTCGTTAATGACCTAGTTTACATGCCAGAGGACGCCCTCAGAAGATTTTCAGGTGACAGAAAACAAGGAGGAGTAGCAGATATATCAGATAGTTAGGCTGCCATCCAGAGGGACCTCAACAGTCTGGAGAAGTGGGCTGAGAAGTATCTTGTGAAGATTAACAAGGGAAAGTGCATGATCCTGGACCTGAGAAGGAATAAAACCATCACTAGTGTATGCTGAGAACTGACTAACTAGAAAGCGTCTTTGCAGAAAAGCACCTAGCAGTGCTGGATGACAAGTTGAATATGAGCCAATAAAATGCTTTTTCAATGAAGCAGGTCAAAAATAGCCTGGACTGCATTAGGAAAAACTTTGCCAGTAGATCAACAGATTTAACCCTTCCCCTCAACACTAGTGAGACACATCTGTAGCGCTGGTCCTGTTCTGGACTCCCTGGTACAAGTGAGACAAGGAAATACTAGAGTGAGTCCAGTGGAGAGCCAAAAAGATGATGGACTGTAGCATCTGTCACACAAAGTGAGGCTGAGAAAGCTGAGACAGTTCAGTCTGGAGAAGGGAAGGCTTTAGGGGATTTTATCAATGTGTATAAATGCCTGATGGAAGGAATAAGTAGACCAAACAAGACTTTACTCAGTAGTGTCCAATGACAAGAAAAGAGGCAAAGGACACAAGTTGAAATATAGGAAATTCCATGTGAACATAAGTAAAAACTTCTTTTTTTGGGAGTGATCAAACACCAGAAAAGGTTTTCCGAAGAGCAACCTACCCTTGCTGACCCAGGTCTGAGCAGAGGGTTCAGGGCTTTGGGTCAGAAAATCTCCAGCCTCAATAATTTTGTGGTTCTATGATTATGTTTACTTCTTTTTTTTTTTCCATTTTTTTTTTCTATGAATAGTTTAATATATATATTTTTTTAACACAATACTAATTAACCTGTCTTTAAACTTACATGATGCTCAGTGAAAATTCAGGTTAGTTGAACAGAAAACATAACTACATCAATCCAGATTTCCATGATTCTAGCCAAGTTTGGAAATTGGACTGTCTCCAATTAAAGTATCAATTAAAAGCCAGTATGAATTCTGGTACTATTAGGTGCCAAATGAAATGTTAGGGTCTGCCTCTAGTTGACATTTCCAGTGCCTCCCCAAAAGACAGTAGTGAAGAAAACTTCATTTACAGCCAACTTCTACGCCCTCATAACATGCAAAACTGCTGTACATCTTAGGGAAGTATGTAGATCTTACATCTGTCTTCTGTACATCTTATGGAAGAAATGATCTGGTTGGACAACATACAAGGTAGAAAAGGTCCCCTCCTATTTGTTATTACTTGTTCTCATGGATGTGAGGGGTCACAATCCTATTGTTCTGAATGTACTTCATGTTGCGGGTAGGAGGAACATGGAGCTATAAAACTTCTATCAGAAGCTTCTGCTGCTACTGTAAGAAGACAATATCAGAAAAGAGTACAGATTGTCATAGGGATTCTGGAAATTTGCCATAGTTCAGATTTGCAGGAGCCAGGAAAAATCAGAGCTCTGGGCAGATAGAGTTTAAAGAGTGATAGTTAATGGTCTTTTTACCTAGTTATTCTTCATACACTGTGCACATTTCTGCATACAATACACCCTTATTGCATACTTGAGGCTTGGGAAACATCAGCTTGCACTAATAAATAGCTATGTTGATGCATACATAATGTGTTAAAATAATTAATGAATTTAAATGAATTCCAAAGATGCTTTATAAAATCTCTTCAGTTGTATCACATAATTTTCCTATGAGGACAAAAACTAAACACATTCATGTTGCCTTGGGGAACTGTTTGTCTAATGGTGATGTCACAAGGTTCATACAGTAGGCATTTAGGATTCACCTACCAGTAAATGACAGCTTGCTGACAAGTACGTCTTCATTTGCATACATAAAGTCAGGAAAAAAATTAAGTAGTACAATCTTTAAGATATGTTCTTTTTGAAAACAGTCTTAGATGTTGTAGCAGTGTAGTTATGTGAAAAAAAAGGGTTTGATAATAGAATTCAAAAAAATGTTGCTATCCTTTTTAGCATGGCTGATTTCTTTGGAAGGTCAAATAATGAAATCTAGCTCTCTTCAATTGCTGGATAACCTTGAAACCACATTTAAGATATGCGGAATGCATGCTAACATTAGCTAATCTCTCTGATTACAATTCTACACAACTTATTTTAGTCTTAAGGTATGAGCCTTTTCATTCTCCAAAAGACAGATTTAAAGTTATTAATAAGTGAGTAATGCAATATATGAATTATTTGCTTATCTACATCAAAATGTTCCAGTACATAAAATCATGTGAATATTTTTATATATGTATAAAATCTGTATCTTCACCTTTGTACCTTGAGATACAGGACTAGATTAAGTTATTATTATAGTTGTATTTTAGGTACAAAACTCCATTCATTTCAGAAGAGTTTCTCCAATCTTACCTCCAGAGTGGAAACAGATTTAAGTTCAAACAATATTAAGATATGGATATGAAGATATTGATAATATATGTGACGTTAATGATGTGGCTGCTTGAAATGGTAGGTTTGAGAATTTCTCTTAGAGGCATAAAAACTTGTTGTAGGATTTCTGTGTGTAAACACATGGCCCACCATCATTAAATGTAATATTTCTGTGAGATCTGCAGGCATCCCTTGTCATTACACTGTCATATAGAAAATGTTCCAATAACAGGGAATATTTCAGAAAGACTTCACTTGTGGCCCAGTTCATGGACTTCGCTGTAGCATCAAGACTCTTGCCCTGGAACATCTGGAAACAAAATAAGTGAGAAGAGGAAGAAGGCTAAAATCAACATGTTTAGATACATGACAATAATCGAATTTATGTGCAAATATCAAAGTAAAGAGTAACTTGGGCTAACAAAAATTCTAAATGCAAATTCTTCACTTTTTTCTGATCCTGTGTGACAAGAACTGGTGTAATGAATAAAGAGATTGGTACAATCCAAGACAGAGGCTGACACAGTTATTAAATACATGGGTCCAATGCATGTACTGTGAAATACTGCTAGAAATTGAAGAGATGTGCAAAATAACTAGCAAAGAACTGTAACTTCACAAAGAATGTGTTCTTGGAGATATAAAAGTTCCACTTGTAAAGTCACAGGTTTTATCATTTGGCAGGGAATATTAATTTATTTTATCTGTGTTGTTTCCTGGAGAAAGCCAGAGCTTTCCTCTCAACAAAATTACTTCTTTTAAAATGATTTTTTTTGCATCCTTTATGGCTTTGCATTGCCTTATTCACCTGCTAGTGAACTCTATCATATCAGAGAACTGATGGAGGGCAGGTATTGGAAAAAACCTTGAATTGAAAGGACTGCGACTGAGGAATCATTCTTCTCCTTCTTTAATATTTATATTGCAGTAGTGCTGAAAGATTTTGTTGTTGTATGAGATACAAACACAGGGATACAAATGGACCCTTCTCAAAGTGCTTTCAATGAAAGAATAAAAAAAAAGAAAGAAAGAAGTGGGGAGGCTAACAAAAAAGACTTTTTATGAAAGGACAATAGCTTGCAGAGTTTCTGAGAAGGCTGTTCTTCACCCTCAGCTCTGACTTTCTGACTTCATATTTTAATGGATCTCTCTGGCAGATGGAAAAGTCTTCAGCATCCTAAGCAAGGGTAAGACTGTTTTACAAGAGATCAGATAATTAAGACCGATCTGGAAAGAAATGGGACCACATAGCACATAATCTAGATTCTTCCTTGCGATTATTACTCCAAGTTAACTGTCAATTTAGTAGGCAATAAATCTAGTTGATCAGCACACGGAATGCTTCCCACATGGAAAAAGATTTTTTCAGATTAGACAACAAGCTGATAGGATCATGGCACACCATAAGCCTGGGGAAAAAAAAATCCTGAGTGATTACCAAATAATTTACAGCTAGTTTTGTACAGCTGTCTGAGAGAAAAATGACTGGGGAGAGGGGGAGGAAGCAAACCAAATATCTGCTGACACATAAATGTGAGAACTAAAGAGCAAAAGAAATTAGGTTAACCTTCAAATGACTGTGCCAGGTAAAATCAAATCTGAACAGCTGCATTCGTTTTTGTAAGCAGTGAAATTGGGAAAGGATGTTTTTAAGGTAAACTACTAGGCTTTGCAAAGGGAGGACTAGATGGAGCGAAAAGAGGCTGTTTTCAGTGATGGTCTCAGTCTGGGGTCTGTAGAGAGCTTTGAAATTATTTGCAAAAGGTGACTGCAAAAACCAAGGTCATAAATATTCTAGAGCAATCCACATGCATTAATTTTCACTGAGGTTTCCACTTCTCCAAGTTAATTAGTAAAGGGTCCACGAATCAAAAAAGTTGAAAACCACTGGGTTGTGGGCTAACCTCGGTCCTTGGACACGCACCCAGTTCTCTTTGCTGGCCCTGGGAATGGCTCTTGTGTCTGAAGAATTGGCCCTATTCATCCAACAGTCATTAAGAAAGAAAAGTCGTCCCCAGCCAACTACTGAGCAGGAACAGGTATATATCAGATAATGGACAGCCCAGAATGCACAGAGGCTGTAATTCACCCATGGGGTCCCCGTGAGTGCATGTGCTTTAACTGCACAGCAGTTTGAATTCAGCCTTGTGTTTGCACCACAGCCATCTGGTGCTATTTAAAATATATACTTTTCAACTTTGACCTTTTAATCTTTCTGGTTTGAAAACATACACCAGTTCAAAGGTTACCTCTCTTAACCTTGAGCAATTCCCTTTCAGGAACAGAATGGAAGAGTTATTATTATCACCACTTTTACTGGTGTTAATGAAGGGGTAATTTTCTATTGTGGTTTGTACACACATTTCAGAATAAACCAGAACACAATCGTTATACATTTAAATCCACATTTTCCATAAGTGCCATGATTTTTAGGTGCCTCAGTTTTGGGAAATTCAAAGTGAATGGCTTTCTCAGGGGCCTAATTTTCAAATGGACTGAAAACTTGCAACCTCTCCACTGCCCCTCAGATTCCAGAACCTGAGGCACTTGGGAGCATTGCTAATGTTTTAGCAGTTTAGCCATAAGAGGCCATGCAGATGCACACAAATAACTGTGCTGCAGAACAAATATTCAAGGACTACGCTCTGTCTATGATAATTAAGAAATGTAAAGTCAACTAAAATGTATTTTCTACCCTAAAGCCATATAAAATTTTGGTCCCTTTCCTTCCCACAGCCAACAGTGGGCAACAGCAACAGGGGTCTCCAACAATGGAAGCTACTACAAGGGAACCTTCAAGTCCTTGGTAAAAGCCTCTATCTGGCCAGTATCAAGAGAGATGGTAGGTGAGGGCAGTGCTGTGATAATCATCTTTTTCAGTGACAAAGAAGTAGCCCTGACAATCAGTTTCATTTATTCCTTTTAGCTGATTACTTGTGTTAATATTCACCCAAATAGTTTAATACCACATGGAGCTTTGAGTCAGACTGAGGCATTCATAATGGGGACCCCTCTCTCTGGGTCATTTCTTTTGTATGGAAATTAAACTTTTATTAAAAAAATATAATATTACTTGTAATGAAACCATTTCCTGAACCAATGTAAGAGAAGAAGAAATTGAAAGGAAAGGTAACTAGCAGGCACCATTTGAAGGAGCTGATACCTGACCCTCCTCCATTATCCCAAGATTTATGTTTGGTTTTCCACAACTGCAATACTTGCTACTGATTATTTCAAAAGGGCTCCAGATCCCCTGAGACTGAGGGTGAAGTACACCTCCTGTTTGTCGCCAGTTTTGAGCCTAGGATTTGAGTTCTTCTATCGTGTTAGATTAATTCTTGATTCTACCCAACTTTACTCACAAACCCATAGCCATTTCAACTTCAGTGTAAAAACTATATGAAATATCCTGGGGTTGAGATTGTATTTTTACTGTTGTACAGCAGATTTTAAGTAACCCACAAAGAATATGAGAGGAACTAATTCTCTCTCTTACATTAAAAAAAAAACAACATATTGGAACTTCTAAAAAGGATTTACACATATTGCTTCAGGCTGCTAGCCACTTGCCTACAGGTGGGTGGTGTTTGTTTAATAGCTGAAATACTTTTTGACTTGACTTTCTGTTTTCCTTGTTTCCCAGGTGATTGGTTCTGGTGTTTTCAGAACTGTCTACTGCATCCTGAACATTTTCCATGCATCACTGACTGGGAACATTTTAAGTTGGCGTCAAAGATAGAGTCTGTGGGGAAGTCTGCACACAAATAATACTTCTTCATTGTTCTTGCTCAGAAGTGTTCATGATTTTTGCAAGCTGTTTCACCCACTGTGGTAGAAGAGTAAACTATAAATAATCAATCAGTTTATTTCCTTAGCAATCCATATTCTCATTTCCAGCGCCAGTGTACCACTGGATGACAGAAAGAGAAAGTGCTCAACTCCATTAGCACCAGCCATCCAGTGGGGCCTGACTTGGCGCGCATGTGATAACAACCATGTAAGGAAGCATAGGAGAGGCCACACAGGCGGATTATATAAATGAGAACCACAGTTGCAGACAGATAATGAAATACAATGAGATGATCTAGAGGATACTGGGTGTCTTTTGGCATAAGGAAACAATCTATTTTTTATAAGCTTTTATGCAAGAAAAATGTCTTACATTCACATATATAAACCACAATCTGCCAGAGTGGCATAAAACTTAACTCCAAGTCTTGAAGTAGTCTCCTAAGCAGAGATACTTATGAAACAAGACTTACCTCTGAAAGTGCAATGACAGCTCCCTGGAATCAAACCTTTAGCACCCTATTGTATTGTATTTAGCTCTGAAGTTGGAGGGGAAGGTGAACAGTAGGGTAGTGAACACAGTGTTTGAGCTTGCAGATTTGGTCAGGGTCATTAAAATTGTGAAGAGTATCCTCACGGGCCAGAGGAGGAAAAAAGTGTGATAATGTGTCACTGAATAGCTGCTGGAAGCAGCACTAGCAAGGATGCTGTGAGCTCTCCAGACCCATTTCCACCCTGTCAAACTGGAGCTGGAGATATCACAACTACTGTGGGAACTATCCCGACTATTCATGCATGGTCTGCAGTAAGATATTTGCCAGCAGCTCCAGGCATGGCCTGAGGCTACAAGAAGAAAGACCAGAAGCAAAATGGTAATTTCTGTCAATTAATTTCTCCCTCTGCTTTTGGTCTAGATGAGAAATGGTGGGAAAAGAAAGGGGAAAGTAAGGTAACAGGGAAAGATACTGAGAAGTATTTGGGTAAAGGGATTCTTGACCTTTCCTATACAGAAACCAAAAGGAAGACAATCATCTAGAACTGGTTCAAAAGAGCAAATTTGCTGCTGAAGAAAAGATAAGGAAAGAGACTAAGAGTCCAGATGGAACATGATGTTTAATGAAAAACTCTCTAAGAAGTAGCTCTGTTGGGAAAACTTAATTGCCACATTCAGGAGGCTTTATCTCTCACCTGGTGCTCTCACAGGTGTTACCTCTTGGGTCACAAAAGGGGAAATTTTACTTATTAGTCATATAGGAACTCTGAGGTTTCTGAAACAAGAAATTCACACAGCTAACTGGTTTTGCAGAGGAAAAGAATTTATGTCTCCACAGAAAGCTCACTGTGGATGTTTTTATGGAGAAGGAAAATCTACCTGAAACTTTCAGTAAGTTCAAGCAAAAGCCAAGGACTTCAGCAATTTTACACCTGGATCCTGGAGGACTACCTACGTCTGGACCATGGAGAGGCAGCTAAGATGAAGCCAATAGAAGTGGAGAAAATTCTCTCTATTCCAGTAAATTGGCATACAAATCTAAGTTAAGCTTCATATGCTTTGAACACAGCTTCTCCATGGATGAAAAGGACGTTCTATATTGAGCGTCCTATAAGTCCTCCATACATTTATTTTGTGGAAAGTCTCTACCACCTGTATTTGGAGACTCTGTAAACAAGGTACTTCTGCTTGTGCTTGTGTTTGAATTCTGAGTTGGAAATCCTGTTTACCAAGTTACCACTTGCCTGGGTAAAGAGTTTCTTTGCTAGTTCCTTACTCCTGGGACACACAGAGCTCTGAGTAAAAAAAAAATAATTTGCAACACATAATTTATTTGGCAAAGTTAGCCTTTCGCTCTTTTTTCCATGAGCGTAGCAGCAGCATGGTTTCTTGAATGTACTCATTATTCAAATATATTCTCTGAATAAACAGCTGAACACTCTGTACTGTCAGATTTTGCCATGACATGTTGACTGGTGATGCATCTCTCTTGGGCTTGGCTGATCACTCTGAGGTTGAGAACGTTTATGCAGAGAAAATATCCCACTGTGGTTTGTAATTTGTCTCTGAGCCCCTCTCCCCTCATTCTGAAAGGCAAATCTGTGCGATTATGAGGTCTAAACTTAGATGTAGGTGATGGGAAGGGGCATCAAAGAAAAGCCTACTACTCTGCAGTTCTGTAGCATATGATAGGACAAGCAGTCTCATATCAAGGGTGTTCTATTTCTATTTAATTATTCAGAAGGAATTTATGAAGAGATCTGAAGCAGAGTGAGGAAAAGCAACTGAGTTTTGTCTCTTCCAGAGCCTGACTAACTTGCTGGGGGAGTTGCGATGTCTACCTAGACAAGACTTCCTTGTCTGTCTGCATATTGAGTCAAGCCATTGTGGCAGCAGTCCAGGTGAGAAGAATCGGCCGCCAATCTCTGAGCAGCGTAGGCAGGGATGGGAGGGCTGAGGAGCGTGGGAGCTGTTGGCAGGGTGCGAGGGGATAAAGTGTCCTCATCTGCACGAGGCACAGGAAGCAGGTTGGGGGGGGAGAGGAACCAAGCTGGGGCCAATTCTTTGTTACAGAAAAGGATGGAAAAAGGCACACATTTCCTTATCTAGCACCCACCCCTGCAAGTATGGGAAGCTGCGCATCAGACTGTTGTGGTGGAAACATTCTGGCAGCCTCAGTGTCTGTCATATCTCTGCTCAGTCACTTCCACTCAGACCTCAAACAAAGCAAAAACTTCAAATACATGCAGGACATTCCACATGTTTGAAGTTGTTACCTCCCTAAACATCCAAAACAAAATTAACAGTAAGGTAGATGTTAGAATGCAAAATAATTTAAGCTGGCAGTCATTTAACTTCACTGTTCTGAAGGGAATTACACATTCTCTGCCACAGATTTGATTTGGAAAAATTGCAGATAGTTCTGTTGCGCACAGAAACTGTAACACTTTTTACCTTCTGTGAGCTTAATAATAGACGCATCACTTCCCTTGCTAGCTAATCTCCCTATAACCAAAGGCAGGTCTTAACCATGGTGAAAGCGCAAGATGCTACCAGAAGTCAGACACAACTTGGCACATCAATTGTTATCACCTCAAATCATCAGATGATGGTTATAAGTGTTCACACTGAGTCTGGATCTGAAAAGCACCAAGTAGTTGTAACCTACAGGGGTTTCCCACTGGGTAGTTGCAGGTTTTCAGTCTCTCTCACAACTGGGTCCCGTCACAACAGGAAGTCTTGGAAGCATTGGATATACCAGTGCCTGTTTCCATTCTTCAAGTGAAACTCCTGCATAATACAAACAGCTCTCTATATCAACCACAAAGATTACGGAGTGTGAAGATTAAAAAAAAAAACAACACAGCTCATCCGAGACATCTTGACTGCAGATGTTACTGAATGATTCTCTGGTGCTGGAAATGCTCATCCTGGCTACATGTTGATCATAGAATACATTCCGTTCTCATGGTTTTCTGACACAAAGAATGGAAGAAATGCCTCAGAATGTAACAAGGGAGAAAAATACTTCTGTATGTGGTGATAGCCCTCCCTATCTTTTGCTCTGGGAGTCAGATTCCTGCCTGAGGGGGCCTGCGTGAGGGATGGTGAAAGTAATTATCCTGTCAGTTTAAATATGATTTTCTTTTACGTGTCTGTTTCTTGTGATGTCAGTTGATTAACCTGTCAGTCATCTTCACGTGGCATGGGGCCACATGATCTCATGTGCTGAGGTACATGGTTTATTGTACTAATCTAACATAAAATTGAAAAAGGCTACAGTTTAAGCCTCATTTCCTTATCTACATTTTGCAATTTTCTTTTGTGTAAATCTTACGCATTACTTCTTTTCTTAACTCCATCCCATCTTACCCGACATTTATTATTTTTCCTTGACTCAGTTCTTCCTTTAATTTACTATCTTGGTACATCTCACTTTTTCTTTCCCACACCTCACTTCTGCTCCACTATTCTCATGTCCCTCCATCCCGTCTCTTCATTGTTTCCACACTAGGACAGAGAAAGCCATGATGACAGAGATCATTTTGCTATTGCCTTCTTTACTGCTCGTGTCTCTTCTCATTCTTTCCGTGCTACAGCTGATCCACTTTGAAAAAGGAAGAAAAAGAAATTGAAAACCAGAGGTCTTCACCTTAACTGCTCTGGTTATCTCAGAAAAAAAAAAAGGGGGAAATCTAGAAGATGCTGTGTGTTATGTAAACTCTCCTTGTAATGGTGAGTTTTATTCTTTTCTGAGTGGTGTTAGAATTTTGTCTTAAAGGATTTTGCTTGATCATCACCACACGGCAGTAACAGCAGCTTTATTTTAACCTAAACTTCTCCCTTTCTTAGTATTAGAACATTGATGCTGAAACAGGCATCATGACCATTTTATTTGTGGTAGGACGTCTCAGCTAGGGCCCAGTTGGATATGAAGAAAATTAAAGATCAATGTCTAGCATGGGAAAGGTTGAAAGTCTTTCTGGATGGACAGCCACCATATTCCTCTAACTAAAGCCAAAGTATGTGTCAGATGCATTTTGTCAGCTTGAGAAGCAAGGAGTGTAAAAATAAACAAATATATTGTTTAACCCACCTCTGCTTTGAGGGCCATGACACACATGGGGTGGCTGTGAGAGGCTTGGATGGAGGTGTTCCCATGCAAGTAGTTCAGAAATCAGGTGTAGCTCAAATTTACATTAGCAGGCTAGGGAGCGGATGGTGCAAATTGATTTCTCACACAGACTAAATCTGTTCTTCAAATTTTGCATGGGCAATGTGCTTTCCCATCCAGGTGGAGGACATTTCGGTATCAATTCTGCTCTCAGTGGCCAGGAGTGGAGACATAAAAGAAACTGTTCAATGCCTCTGCTTACAGAGATAAGTGAAAGAGTCATTGCCAATAACTCTGTAGTAATAGGAGAAGTATGTACTGGGCATGATTTGAATCTCTTGATAGTGATACCGGGATACCAGAATATTTATCAAGTCATTAGGATAGGCTGTGCCTAGCTGATAAGATGACTACAACTGATGAAGTCCACCTGAAGGCTCTGATGATGTTGGGGCAGATTTGCAGCCAACAACAGTGGGTAGCAGCGCTTGCCTTTAAGAGCAGCATGTACTGTTTGTCAGCAGAATTATGCAGTCTCCTGCCAGGGGCAAGCTTGTGGAATCTTTAATAAATAGAGTTAGGAAGCATCCTGATGTATACTGTTCCTCATACTGGGGAGCTAGGAACAGCCTTCTCTGCTGAGGAAAATTTCACTGTGTTAATAGTACAGGAGAGGGACCTGGGAGAAAATTGGTACTGGGAGTGATTAATATAGGGCCTCATTTTACACCCTCACCCTCCCTGCATCAAACTGGCAAACTTGTGATGGTTCTGTCCTTGGAAGATGAAATTGTCCTGTTTATATCATTTAGTTTCTCTTAGTGTCATCAAATCAAAAGAACATTCCGTCATTTTGACTAGAACTAAATTGGGAACAGATTTTTTGCTATAATCATCTGTAAGCAGCGTGAATGAGGAAGGATTTCTCTCTCCTTTTCTGATGTTTAATCAGCACATGTGATGTAGCATGGATAAGATCAGGAGCTAGCACTTGAATTTAAGCTAAGAAGTGTTTTTCTTTGAGTGTCTTTTGTTAGTCAAGGCTTTAATAATTGCAGAAATATTTTATTACACACTTCACCTCAGCTGCCCAGGTAAAGCACGGAAGTTAACAGTAACGTTTGTTTTTCCTTTTTGTTTTGTTGTGGGTACCCTGTTTGCTGATAATTGTAGCCGTCTGGCCATCAGGTCATGCAAGTTCAAGGTACTTGTTCCTGTATTTCTGTGTCTTCTTGAGTGTAGAGGTATGGGCTTGACATAAATTAGATGTTTTCCCTTAAAGGGTTTCTACAGATTATAATCATAAAGTATTTATAAATGAAAAGGCTTTGTGCTGTTTACTTCCAGTAAACAGAAAGCAGTAGATAGAGGGGAGGAATGGAGAAACAGCTTGTTTTGCTGTTCACAACAAATTAAGTGTATAAATCCTTAACAATGAATGAATACTATTGACAGGGAAAAGTAAATACATCTTAATTTTTTTTCTGGCTCCTAAAACAAAGACAATCAATAGCAATACTGTGTCTTCAAATGTGTTTTGAATTTGACAGTGTCTTTTTGACGTTTATAAAGTACAGTGATGAGTATGTAATTAAAGTTCTTTCCTTGTTTTTCAATATTGTGTTCTCAGTCTTCCAGACTTACTTTAAGTTTGAGAGTGGCTGAACAAAGGAGGAGGGCTTGCCAACGAGTGGCCCATTCCCATGCAAGCCATGCTGTGCACCAGCAGTGAGCTCCCCTTTGAACCCAGTGCCAAGCCAGCCCATGTGCATGCACTGAGGAACATACATTCCCAATGTACTTGGGTTTTTGTTTCAGTTACCAGAAAAGTGAGGAATAGGATGTTTTTCTAAATTTATTTGCCTTTTTTTTTTTTTTTTTTTGTTCTAAATAAGAAGTATCAGAAATTTCATGGCAAAGAAAGATGTTTTCTTGGGAGCTCACATATCTGGTGTGACTGCAGATAAAATACTGAACAGCATGTATAACCCTGGAACATTAGCACTGAATCCACAGGTAATGAATTTTGCTGTAGGCTGTTTTTCAATTGTTGTTTTCACTCCTTGCTCTCGGAGTGTGCTTTTCAGTAGTAAGTATCCTGTTCAAGATTACACACCAGCACTCCAGCCTGGGAGGGTTGGAGCAGGCTTAGCTGTGTTGGTAACACAAGCCCTGGAGCCAGTAAACTCTGTCACAAGCACACAAAAAAGACACAGCACCAAGGCTGTCTAGGTTCTCTCTCACTGATTCCAGTGAGAAAATCATCATTTGGCCAGGACCATTGGTAGAGGTACCTATTTGCCTCAGATTACTCATAAAATAGAAATTACTGTTATAAAGCTGAAGAATGCATTAAAAAGCCACAGGACAAAGTACACAAACAGTCTGTAGCTCAGGGACAGGAAGTGGGGTCTTCCCTTCTCAATTTGGCTCCAGATTCTTTCTCACTCTTGTGTAATTTGACTGCCTATCAGACTGTCCTGTCACTGGAGACGAGGCATGCTGCTTTGAAACCTACTCTGCCCTTGTAAGGCTCCATCTTGAGTATTGTGTCCAGGCCTGGGGCCCCCAGTACAGGAAGGACATGGAGCTGTTGACATGGGGTTGGAGCTGAGTGGTCTTTAAGGTCCCTTTTGATGTAAACCAATTGATTCTTTCAGGTGACAGAATGAAGTGAATCTGGCAGCAGACATGGCTGTCATGCAGATGTGACGTTGCAAAGTGGTAGCAGGCAAAGGCAGCTCATGGCATGTCCAGAGACACAGCTTGAGCAACAGGAATTTTGCTGATATGTAAGTTACTGTGTGAGATATCCCAGTCTTTTTGTGAATTAGTTCTTCCTAGAGAGTTGCTAAATTCATATAGAAAATCATCAGCAGGTGACAAGACTGTATACAGGCCTCCAGAGGCCCAGCGCAGTTGCCTCTGGCTACACTTTTCTGAAGGTGCCAGAGGTTGGATACCTAAAGTTGATGCGTTCACAATTATTTAGATCTTTAGAGATTAAAAGATAGTGTAACTGTTTCAAGCAGAAGGCTAATCCGTGACTAGCTGCTGAATGACTGTGCCAGGAAAAGGCACACAAGATTGCTAAGGGTGGCTGCTTTAGGAAAAATACCAGCAGGTTCCCATGAAGGACTTGTGTGAGCTCCTGGAGAGGGTGGGGTACAGCCAGGAAGCAGACAAGCATGGTACAGCCCAATCAGCTCAGACAGAAGCCACGCGTGGGCTGAAGCCTGCGATCTCTGCGTCACGTGAATGTCACTCTGGTCCCGTCTCAGAAGAAAAAGTGGAGCGTGGGTCCTGTGTGCGTTCTCTGTTGTGCGCAGTTGGTTTACCCTCAGCAAATATTGTTCTAACAGAGCCAGCTGTCAGATTTGCATCTGTTGAACAGATATAAAACACTGATCTCAGTGGGAGGCAGGTACCTACTCTGCATAAGCACTTTTGCAAATCCCAAAAGGCTTTTCTCCATCTTCAGGCACTTGAGCATCTTTGAAAATCTTGCCCTTTGTGCCTAGCTTTACCTCTCTACAAAACAGAGAGAAATCTGCCTCCCTAGGAAGTGAAGCAGAGTTAAATTTATTCATATTTGCTTTAAGCTGTGGTACCATAGATAAGACATGCGGCACAAAGGTGTGCTTCTTGTTCAGCATATTACACAATGAAGCACCTGTGTGTTCAGTTATTGTCCATGCTGTCATTGGCCTCATTTGAAAGATGTATCCGTGAAGCGGAGGAAGGCAAGGTGCCACGTTAATGAATGATAGCTATAGAAAGAATACAGTATAGAAGCTACGCTGTTTTGTGATGGCCCAGCTGTTCTTTTATGAAGGACACAAGCAATAGGATCTGCTTCAGGTATCCTCCTGTGTTAGAATGTCTTGCAGAAAAGAGATAGAAAGCTACTACAGGTGCTCATTATGGTCATTGTGCAAGATGTTTGGTGAGATAAAGACAGCAAAGATGGCTAAATGCCTGGATCTGCAACTTCAGTGTCTAAAAGAGCTCTCAGTTTCCCAAAAAGTCTCTCACACTCTGTGTGCTGAGCTCCTTCTGCAGTGAATTCTAGGGCAACTTCTCTTAGTCTCCCTTGTTGCAGAGGCTCCCTGGCCTTCTTTCCCATGTTTGCTTCTCTGTATCTTGCCTGATCTGTAAACTTCAGGGGGTTTCAGAATCTAGCCCAGCACTCTTTTGATAACCTGAATAAAAGCAGATGTAGCATTCATGCCCTGAAAAATCCTTTTGTCCTAGTTTCTCCATGGTCTGCCTGGAGTGCAAATTATCATCTGACTTGCTTGCCCTACCCGCAGATCCATGAACTCACATGGGCTGCCCTTTCACTGCTGGCCTTACCTCAAGATTGTTGGCTGCTGTTCTTTTGCTGGGACAGCAGCAGTGGAGCTATCCCGACCTCCCTAGGACACTCTGTCCTCAGCCTGACAGTGATTTTGACCCTTGGATCAGGTAATGGCCTCTCCTCTGTAGCTCAGAGTCCCTTTTCCCAGGGGAAATAAGAGGATAAGGCCTCTTCTGCTTTCTGCTTGCTCGTATTTTCTTGTCTGCATGGACAACATCATGCTCTATGAATATGATTTTTTTTTTTAAATTATCATCTACTTTGTCCATTTAGAATTCAAGGTTTGTTTTGGTTTATTTAGCTGGGGAACTTGACCTTTCCAAGCGGCAAATGCTGTAGAAAGCCATACCAGAACTTCTCATAAGAGTCTTTTCTTAAGGACAACGTCTTAGCTTTCAATAGCTGAGAGGCAGCTGAGAGACAATGAAATGGTATGATTTGAAGCCAGAAAACTTAATGCCTGGCCAGCCCAAGCATTCCAGTGCTCTGCTTGTATCTCTTCCATTTACTGCTATGAAGACAGAAATATGATCAAAGAAAATAAAAAAGGAGAATCTGCAAAAAAGTTGTTTAAGCTTCACAGAAACATTCTACGTTAGCAGCGCCAAAGGCTGAGAACTCTCTCAGTGTGTTAAAGCCTTTTAATGATTTGAGATCACATTATAATCCCCTTGTCCAGGATCCTTATAATTTATACATGGTTTAATGCTTGGAATAAAGTTATAGTCTCAATCTTTTTTTTTTTTTTAGCTCTTATGCCATAGTCAAGGATAATCATTTTAAATGCTGAAATGTGTTAAATGCATTAATTGAACTAGTTTAAATGTTTTATTTTGAGTTAAATTCACTCAAAACTTTAATATGACAGACAAGATATAGAGTAATAATTCTCACTGTGACTCAGAACAGGAAACAAATCCTGACTTTGATCTGAGTAATAACGCTTCTCTCCCTGACCGACAAGGTTGCATTAGTGCCTTACTGAGCCCGTGGCTGAGGCTTAGCACCGGGAGCACCCAGAGAGAAGCTCTCCAGCACAGTGATGCAGCTGGTGGGGGCTGAGGCTTGCCCCAGGCTCAGCCCCACACTCCAGCCATGCAGATGGAGGGGACTTGCACAGCTCAAGTGGGAGGTAAGCTTGGGATGTCAGTCTCCCCTGCCTCAGAGATAGGAGTTGCCTGCCCCTGTGCTCTTAATCTGTTTCAAGGCAGTCAGAGTAATTAGCTTAGACCACTTCTGGCATAGAATACGTGTTTCTTCTGATACACAGATATTTAAAGCTGGAGCACTTTATGCATTTGTTAGGGCGGTTAAATGAGCAAAGCGACAGACGTGATACAACAGAAACATTTGAGGAAAGAACAGGCAGCTGGAACACACGTTTAAAGAACAGGCATGGGATTACAGTGAACCACATCTGCCTCTGAAGGAACAGAATACATTTCCACAGCTCTGGTTCTGCTTCCAGCCCTACTGGGGAACTGTGGGCTGGGCTCACCATGTACTCCCACATCTAACTGGGGTGTGAAATGTGTGTGCTAGCAGCAAAATTCTGAATGAGCCTGGGGTCGGAAATTTAATCACGCTGCTATGCTGCTGAACTCTTGTGCTAGTTCACCTTAGGCCTGCTAATCACCTTCAGGGATACAGTCAAACCATTCAAGGATGGATTACTAGCAGCATGAAGGGCAAGCTGCCACGTAAGTCCCACTCTAAGACACCTAGGCAGTGATTTGGGTACCCAAACAAATGTGTCCAGCACAATTTAAATGTCCCATGGTGTCCTGCCTCATTACAAAAGGCCAAAGATTTCCCACTTAATGTGTCAGCTAACATGGGTGTTTGAGTACTGGAAATCATCTGAAATGGCACCATTCACCTATATTTAGGCACTTGAATTCGTGCCCTAATGCCACGTTGCTATTCAAACTTGTAACAGAAAGAAATATCTGCTCAGTTCTGCAGGCTCACTTCAGTAGGTCACTTCCACCTATTTTATAAAACCACAGTGAGTTGGTGGTCTTGTGGTTTGTACAGATTTTCCTAATTTTTTAATGTTTTCATTGGGAAGAAGTCATATTTCAAAACTGTGTGCCTAAAGTTAATCTAGCACTATTAGGTTTCAGAGTTGACTGCATTTGAAAGACCCTAACTTCTTCACCTCATAGGCCACCATCTCCCCTGTGCCAAATATTTTGAAGGAAAGTTGGTCTTGGCAGCATGTTCGGAAAGTTACAGGAATCCAGTTAAGCTGAATCATAGATGAAATTGTTATATTTGTGTGACTTTCACAAAAGATGTGCTACCAAAACCTCTTTTTTCCTCCTGAGCTCCCATGGTGATATGGACAGATGAACTTGGTCAACCTGGTTTCAGAATCTGAAGGTTACACAACTCTGTTCAAACACCTACCACTATAAATACTATGCCTCTTTTTAAAAGCAGCCTCAGTGGGCAACACAGTGGCTCCATCAATCTGATCTCTCCACTAATCCCTGCATCTCAGTCCTCTTTGGCTCTGAAACCAAGAAAACTCCCCCTTTTGACCACCCTGCTACTTTTCTTCTTAATGTCCAGCTAGGGCAAACATTTCTGCCACGTGCCTAATCTCAGTCCTCTCCAGAGCAAACATTTCTGCTCAGGGTATTTTTATAGCATTCCATCCTTTTCAGGAAATTTCTTCAAAACTAGTTCTGTTTCTTCTTCAGTCTTCCAGTCTCCTCGGTGAGTTAATCACACCAGGTGCCACCTGTGGCACTCATCCAGCTGTCTCAGATCAGAAAAATATGGCAACAGGGCATCCTTATTTGATTTAAACACTAAACCACTTGCAGTCTATATTGGATTTGGTCAAGAGAATTTCTGTGTGATAATGAACTGTAAGGCCCAACTATGGGTCATCTTCTCTATTCAATGGGAAAAAGCTGCTTAGGGTGACTGACAAGCCTGCGATGCTTGTGCACAGAAACTCACTGCCAGGTGACACTGTTGGAGGCAAAAACACATAAAAAGCATTAGGGCCTGTGCTGTGAGGCATTCAGATTCTGAGTGTCCAGCTTGATTTTCTCTGAAGCGCTTTGATTTCCCTCAAAGTAGTGGGCATCTAGTTTTTGAAAATAAGAATCCACTTAGGGAAATCAATACTGAAAATCTGGAGCTGTGTTTGAGTGTATTCATTATATATATATTTAGAATACATATTATTTTAAATGAATGCATATAAACCTTCAAGTATCAGTCCATTAAGCCAGGAACTACCAGAGATCATGAATAAATTTAGTCAATGGACAGGTTTAAGTTTCAGTGACTTCTTAAGGAAAAATTGTATTTTTGCCTTGCTTTAATTGCCACATGCTACGGTTTCAGAGGAAAGCATGTCTGGCTAAGCAGTTAGCAAAAAAAAAATGATACCATTAACGCATGATATATTGTGTTGTTTTCTGTGCCATGGATTCTCCTCCATATTGCTGCAGCTTACCCAGATCTCACAACAAACTCCAATCTGTCTGTCTGCAGCCTGGCTGTTATTCCTGCTAAGATCAATGCCTCCTGGTTGGTTGCAGATATTTAATTGTCCCCAGAAGTGTAATGAACAGACTGGAGCCTTACTGTACATATAACTCTGAGGATAGAGGGTCCATGACCAAACCTTTCTCTGAGCAAAAGTCACTTAACACATTTTTGCATTACAAAATATCCCACAACGAGATCTCACTGGAACCAGATGTTTGTAGCAGAAAGCATATGGCAAGAGGATGTAGATCCATTTTTCTTAAATCCTCTTGAAAAGTCATTGTATCATAGCCCAGATTCTGCTCGAATTCATGCTTATAATCCCCAAAGCCTTTTCCCAGTCAAAAAAAAGAAACACATCTCTGCTTTCATTGCTTGTGAATCATTTCCACATCCATTGATTTCCAATGGTTTGCAAAGAAAGCAGCTGAGAAGAGAATTTGACCCACAGTGTACAAGGTGTGCATGAAGCTTGAATGAATGGAACATGTGTGAAGAATTACTGAATGAGTGTTTGTGCTGGAGAAACAGAGACAATGGCTGAATGAAAGTTAGCCTTTGGGTGTTCCATAAATATTTGATCTCAACCTGAAGAGGTAGAAGTTTCCAAACAATATGTATGCTGTTTATGATATCATGTCATCTAATATTATACACTGCTTGTTGGTGCATGACAGCTGCTTAATCTGTTTATGTAGTTGGGTTTAATCAGGTGAGTTTGTTCTTATTGCCAGGATTAGGGTGTCTGACAGCAGCCTTCTTTTTAAATTGAAAGTCTCTGTCAATACAGACAAGAGCAGGGCCTTAATGCTGTAATCCAATGCCTCAGGCTAATGAAGGCTAAACAGCACTTCAGCCATTCGTTTAACTCCTTCAAACCCACAGGTGCTGCATCTCCAAAGAGGTTAATTACTTGTGTTATGCCCAGTAAAAGTCTAGTTGCATGGTCAGGTATGTGGCCTTCATGCCATCAAGACAGGGATCCAATGGACATGAGAAGAACATTTTGAGGCACATGTGGCAGGGAGGATCCAGGCCTGGAGAAGTGAGTATGGGAAGCTGAGGCTGATGGGTGGCTTCCTTTGTGGCACACAGCCAGGTCCCTTGTGCCCATTGCCAGTCTCCCTTGTTTTTGGGAAGGCTGCTGTTGCTGCTGCTGCCAGTGCTACTCCAAAGCATGGCAGAGGGAGTACAAGAGTTTACTAGTGCCTGAGAAAGTCACACTTCAGATCTTTTTACAGGAGGTGGTCATTATGTGCCATCTTTAAGCACAATCTGAGCCACTCAGTCACAGTCCAAGTTGCTCTATGTAGAGATGTGGTCTTGCCAATGGTAGGAGAATTGACAGTCTACTGTATTTCTACAATAATCTCCCCCAAACTATGTTTACTTTGCTCTTCACCTGGGAGCTTTCAGGCAATTGCATTTTTAAAAAGATATTAGGTGATAGGAATGCTTTCAATAGTATTTGCAATATGTAGAAAACGGTAAACCAGAGAGGACCTGGTGTTTAATAATGTTTATTTATTCATTTAATAAATTTGAATCATTTACAAAACAAATATGAATTGGCAGGCTGCACTCAGAAAAAGGAAATACAGCTTTTATTTGAAGGCTTTCAATAACCAGTCTATATTTCCAATTTTTATCTGTCTCTTCTATTTAAAGAAATACATGCTGTCTGAATGACTTTCCACATTCATACAGAACTACTACATGCCATACATAGATACAATAACAGGAAACTTGGCAATACATGAAGAGCTGGTCCAGTATCACTGCAGAAATTCTGTAACATCATGAGGACAATTAAGAACGCTCTTTAAAAATTTTAAACTGAAATATTTGACTGATGGGTATTATATGAATTTGATTTTTGACGTATTTAGAAAAGCATCATTCTCAAATACTCAAAGCAATCATATTTTGCTTGTGAGGTATGCTTTTATAAAACCATAAACCATTTAAAGATATTATGCAATATTGATACATAATGTTTTGTGTAATAGGACATTCTTTGTGATGATCTAGAAGCAGTTCTCATCCATTAAAGACTAAATTCTCACCACACCCTTTTCAGGGATTTTTTTTCCAGTTTTGGAGATGAGTGACTGAAACACAGGTTGTATCTACACTGGGAATGCTGGTATAGGGATTCCAGTACATTATGGGAATAAAGTACGCTTAGTATAGTTGGACAAGCAAGATTGCTTTGTACTGGCATAATAAAATCATTTTACCCTTCAAATAAAACAAACTGTACTAGTACAGCACTATTTTCCTAATGTGACTGCAAACCTAAATTCTTCTGGACAGGTATTCTTTATCTAAATGAAAATCCCATCTGAGCAGATTTTTAGGATTTTCTACCTTTGTCTGGACTTTACGGATGGATGCCTTGCAGCCTTGGGCTGCTGCTCTAACCATACTGCTGTGCTCAGACACTCAGGACACACCAGTGTGAGCAGTGTGCATGGGGTCAGGCCATGCTGGGTGTGCTGTGAGGTTCTGGTGCTGCTGCTGTGCATCTGTGCATCAGTAGCTTATCCCACTGAAATCCAGGCCATACAACGAAGAACAGTTTCCATTGATTTTCCTGAACAATAATAATTCAGTTTCTTTTCACAAGGGCAACTAACTGTACTGCTGCATAATGTTTCTGAGATAGCAGCATGTTTCTGTTTACCAGATCATATGCATATTGGGTGTGATGCTTTAGACTGGGGAGGACTCATGGTGTTTATATCCACATATATACAGATGAAGGCTGCTCCGAAGATCTGCCTCCTATTTTATTATGTTGGCCTACGGCATCAGAGGCAGATGTTTGTGGTACGGCAGTAAAGGCTGAACCTTCCAACATGAAAGGTACCTGGTAATTCTGGAAATACTGAACAAGTAGAGAAGATTCTCAGTATTTCTAGACAGAAAGAGAGAAAGTTTTAGAAAATCCACATATTAGTCTTTGGTAACTTTTCTGTTTTCCTTTTTTTTCCCATTGCATTGGCACTGGTAGTAATGTATCTATCAGTTTTTAACTTGAGTTTCTGTAACAATTATTTTAGTAATCAAGCATAATAACTAGTGTCAGGACATTCTTTAATGCTACAAATTTATAATTCCATGACGTTGAAGGAAGTCAAATAAAAAGTAGACCCTTAAATGGGGAACTTTTTTTTTTTTTAATATGGAAAACTAAGCCTCTTTTTTAACCTTTGGTAGTTCAGGCTATTACACATTTGTTTTTAAGTGCTTGAGAAAGAAAAGGAATAAATAATACAAAAACTAGTATAACATCTACAGACCTCAAGATAAAGAGCCAAATATTATGCAACCTGCAAATATTATGCAACTGAGCTTCATATAGAATTAGATCACTGTAACCATGGAGAAAGCACTATGAGGAATGGGTTTATCACATTGTTTTCACGGTTGCCAGTTGGATGCAAAACTGTATAAAATCAGTGAGACCTTTCAGGACAATCATTCACTGTCTGCTATGTGTTATGTCTTTCCTCCTACCCACAAAAAGCACACCAGGTCAGCAGACCCTGTCCTCCAGAAAATGGTCTTGGGTGCTTTACACTGAAGGGTGAGTGAGTGCTCTTGCCAAAAGGATTTAACCAGCAGGACAAGCACATTCTTTTGGTTGGGATTCACCAGCCCAGTAATCCCCTGTCTGAAGACTGTGTTGCTCAAGAAATAAATCCTGTCTAGCCAAAAAGAGGGAAGGAATGAGATTCTGAAATGACTACCAGCACATTCCTCTGAACCTTTAAACAAAGCTTCCCAAAATGCTGGTTCAAAACAGATTATTCTCAAGGTGATCTTACAATTACTAATGTACTCCTCATGACTTGGAATAACTTTCATAAGAGGGGAGAAGTATTTTTGTGGTTATGGCTCAGAAGCAACATTGTGGAGGTGTGTTGCAGGGGCAGCTGTAACATCGTTCCATGGACTGATGAAGTCCTCAGGAAAATGCTGTCAAATGCAGATGCATAAAGGAACTTGCTTGTATTTGGGAGCCCACATTTGAAAAAAGGGCATTTAATCTCTTCATACTGCATTTTACTCAGCTACACACAGCTCTGCTGGGAAGCTTAATTAATGCAAGAGAAGGCCTTTGTGATCCTTCAAGAATGATATGGCAGAAATGTAGGATTATATCACCTCTAATTCTCATTGTCCCTGAAGAATAATCAGTATAGAATTTCAAGTGATAATGCCTGAACGCATCTTTTGCTAGATACGTGCTGAGCCTTAAGGGTTGTCTCTCTGTAAAATACAGTGTGAACATAGGGAATGTGATTCAGGTTTTTGCCTTGTTTTTGGGGTGGAATAATTCATTGCGGCTACTTGCCTTTCATTCATTCTGCTTGGTATGTGTGCTGGGGCAAGAGGAGGAGAAATATTCTCCTTGTCCCAGTTTGGCATCTAATAAGGGGGAAGAATAATGGTTATCTCCCTCCCTGCTCCCCTCCATCAGGAGCCACCCACAGAGCAATCATGTTGGAGCTGAAAAGAGAGGAAGATATATTTTGTTTCCTCCTTATACTTTGTCTCCCCCTCATCTTCATCCAGAGATGGTATCTTTGGTCCTCTTGTCAGAAAAAAGTCAACTGCATATGAGTCAGTGTATCATTTCTCTTTTGGTAGTACCCATGGTGTGCAAGACACATGAGTAAGGAACTGGACGTAGAAAAGGTTGGAGAACTAATTATCAATCAGTTGTTTTTTCCTGAAACAAAAATGTAGGAGTTTCTGTCAGTTAATTTGTTTTGGTAACAGTATAACAAACACATAATAATTACTGTGCTGCATGTAATTTCTCTGCTTGTTATTGCCTTCCCTGAATTACCTCTCAGTAAAATAACAGTCCTTCCCCAGGGCCTTTATCAGATGGAGAGCCCTGGAGTAAGAACCAGAAAGAAAGCTGGATGCTGAGTGACAGGACACACTTACTTCTTAATGAGGCTGACGGAGACACAAGGCAGCCCTGCAGTGGCCATAGGAACCTTTCCTGAACAATTTCTGATGACAAAGAATAGTTTTAGCCTCAGGACTTTAGTGTCTTGTTTTCACCATGCTTTTATGGAGACAGCTTACATCAGCTTAACCCTCCAGAGGTAAAGCACCCTTTGTTTTGTTCAATGAAGACGTGTTATAAACAAAACCAAGGCCTCTAACCTGTGTGTCTCTCTATTCTGCCAGTCTTTGCTCCTCCAGCAGATCCAGAAAGGCATCGGGTTTCTTGGCGTGGGAAGCTGATATAGTGAGGTACTGAAAGAGAGGGATGCATCTGAGGGAAACACTACAAGTGAATAAATATCATCAGGATAATTTATTTCTCTTCTTTTAGTTTAAAGGAGTTACTGTTTTGCAATCCAGCCTAATGAGATGGAACTCCCACTGGTATCCTGCAAATAGCCTTCAATTGTCACTGTATATTTATTATACATAGTTTGTGGTATCCTCTCTTTATCTTCTTATTTTTGTATTCTGGAGATATTAAAATAAATATGGCTTTGTGATTTTTGGACCATGAAAGCAGAGGCCAAGAGTCATCATAGAAAATGGTGTTTAGAAACTGTATCTTTGTCACATGATCCCTAGAGACACAAGAGACACAAAAGTTGAGGAAAAAGCATATTAGGCACAATCTAGCATTCTTCCTCTCACTACAAGACACGCATCGAGGCCCTAGAGTGTGTCCAGAGAAGGGCAACTAAGCCGGTGAAGGGTCTGGAGCACAGGCCTTATGAGGAGTGGCTGAGGGAGCTGGGATTGTTCAGTCTGGAGAAGAGGAGGCTCAGAGGAGACCTTATTTCTCTCTATAACTCCCTGAAGGGAGGTTGTAGTGAGCTGGGGGTTGGCCTTCTCTCTTGTGCAACTGGTGATAGGATGAGAGGGAATGGTCTCAAGTTGTGCCAGGGGAGATTTAGGCTGGATGTTAGGAAATACTACTTTTCTGAAAGAGTGGCCAGGTGCTGGAATGGGCTGCCCAGGGAGGTGGTGGAGTCACCAACCCCAGAGGTGTTCAAAGAACATTTAGACATTGTTTTGAGGGACATTGTTTAGAGAGAACTATTGGTGATAGGTGGATGGTTGGACTGGATAATCTCAGAGGTCTTTTTCAACCTTGGTGATTCTATGATTCTATGATTCTCTGCCCACCTCACTCATCAGCCTCAGGATCAGATGAAGATCTCTATGTACTTGAGGAGCAGGTAGTATCTTGTACCAGCACAGTACCAAATAAAGTGGGGAAAGAAACTGCTATTGAAATAGTTACCTCTCTTGGTGAAGTAGCCATGGAAATAGAGTAGAGCAGGGATGGTCACATCAACTGAGAGAGAAAAACAATGTATGGCAAGGGAAAGAGTTGGTTTATCTTCCAGAGTCCCTTTTCTCCAGAACAATGCTCCAGGTGTATCAGAACAAGAGCAGTGACAGAGCAGTTTTCTGGTAACAGGATGGACCAGGACTGTGTAAGCAGCATGGATCAGGCCTGCTTGTTTTGTGCTGTAATAACATACAAGGACACAGCATGAAGAGAAAAAGTGACGGCTTTTATGTGACACATAGTTGATCCCAGGTGAAAGATGTTAGACCAGAAAGTGTCAGCAACTAGGAAAAAGCATCTGAAAGGCATTATCAACATCTGCTAACAGTGGTGCTAGCAGGGGAAACCGAAGAAAAAAACTGGATGGTAAATAAAGAGGTTTCTTTAAACATTGTAGGCTTTCTAAGCATATGTTTCTAAATATATAAAATGAGGACCTGGGTTTGTCTATGAAATGTGGGAAGGCGAGTTCTATAGTTATGGATTTGGGCTGCACACTCCCAGCTGGCCCCAGGCACCGTTCATGCCTGAACAGTGAGGAGCATCTGCTCTGCTGTGTCTCCAGGCTTCTGCAGAGTCCTCTCTGCAGGTAATGTGGACCATTAAAGATGATAAAATGCTGCAGTGTGAAGTGGCGTGACACTTAATCCCTGGATGCCCTACAGCCTATTGGGATCCTCAGTCATGAACTGGATGTCAACTTACTGCAATGAAGAAGGCAAATTAGATGGCTGGAGGAGAGAACCTCAGAAAACAGCTGGACCAGGAGCTGAGTTAGTTTTGTAAAGTGTAAAAACAAAAATATATTTGTACACATGCACATATATATGTACGTTTAAAGAGGTTAAAGAGGCATATAGGTGCTCAGGTACTCAGGTGCTCCAAGATGACTTGGACTTTCAGTACTGCTAAGAATTCCTTTAGATACTTTAAATACACCTAGAATAATGCAAGAATGTGACCACGTGCCTACAATATATATACAAATATATATATATATAGCTGAGCTTCTTACCTTTTCCTCTTTCATAATTTAGACACAATTAATTTCAGTCAAAAGTAGGTGTCTAATAAAGAAGAGACATTATGAAAATGTGTATTTCTCACCACTGACAGTTAACAGGAGTTCTGAGGTGGATGAGGTGAATCTTACATTTGAAGACATTTTTGTCATTTCTTGCCTTGACTTCCTGTGTGTAAATTAATGGTAGTCACTCGCATTTCACCCATCTTTGTGTAACTTGGCACTTCAAGTTTGGTTTTGGGTGGAGGGGATATTATGTCCTGTAAACATTCTGATGGAAGATGATGGTGTGGCAGAAGCTCTAAGCACCACTGTGATATTGCTACTAATCATGGCTGATTGAACAGCTCACAAAAGGAAGGCCAAAATATTGTCTTTATTGTGAACCAGGTGCAGCCTGCCCACCCTGCCTGCACCAATTGCAACAAAGCATAAATGGAAAGACTGACTATTTTGTTCCATCTGTCCCCTATTTTGAAGATTGATGCTCTAGTCTTCCATATGTTTTCTCACATGTCCTCTGACTGACCATTAACTTCCCACTTGTGAGCTGGAGACTATAACTAACATCTGATTTCACTTGAATCGGTGGCTGTGAGTGTTGTGTTTGGAGTTTATTAGATAATGAGTTTTGAGTGAGAATTTTTTTGGGTGGGGGGAACTCAGCTGCTCTCATTCTTAGAAACCCATGCTTAGAAATCCCTTGTTTCCCCTCAGCTTACTTCAAATATTTTGCACTTCAAAACATCTTTTTATTCACCTGAAAATGTCATATGTCAGTGTGCTATTATTACCACAGTGAAGTAAATAGTCCATATAATGATATGGCAGCCCATACATACCAAATGGAAGAATTTGTCAGTGCTTCTTTGGCTCAGATTAGTTTTAAAAGCCTTCTAATACATCGTGTTATTTGAAGAACCAATATTCCCTGTGTGTGTGAAAGAGAAAAAGGAACAGAGAGTATGCAGAAATTCCTACAGGCATACCAAGTCAAAACACACTGTTATACATTTTGTCCCCACAGGATAATGGTGAGACATCCACAGTATGTGGCCTACTTTTCTCACAGACCCAAGATTAAAGTCTTGAGAACTGAGAAATGCACTAAATGTTTGCTCTATATTCCCTTATCACGTTCACACGCAGATCCTGATGTGATAAGTACAGGCTGTCCTTCCTCTGGCGGCCTACAGGACCACAACCCAGTGTGGGAGGGCTCTGATCTGTTTTGGAAATGAAGCCTATGTGAAACATTTTTGGAAATAATCCAATGACTGTTAAAATGAGTGAAGGGGGAAAAAAAAAGCCAACCCCATCCCCTAACCTTTCTGCAGTATTTTTGTGACTGGCTCTCGAAATAGTAATTTTTTATTATTATTATTTTTAATGCAGTAGAAGTCATTCAGATGGATGTTCTGGTCAAATTCCAGTTTGAATAGTTGCATTTTATTGATTTGGACTAACCCCTTATTTCTGTTGAATAATGCGAACCCAGTATGGGTTTGGAAGATGGCTGGCTGGATTTTCTTCCTGTCCATATTTTAAATCAAATCTGCTTTCATGTTGCTTGCAACACTGATTTCCAGTGAACTTTTAAGGTGAGACTGACTTTGCACAAATGTTTGGGAAATATTATTTCTCCATATCATTTGGGTAGTTTAAGGCAGCCTATTTTTACGACTCCTATTGTGTAGTTGGATGTTTAATGTTGATTTGCTTAGATTTTGATCTTGTGTGAGACTTTGCCCACTTGCCTTATATTTGAAAACATAATAAAGTAAAAAATCCCTCAGAGCAGTGGTTTCCCAGACACCGTTGCTAGGTGATCCTCCAAAGCAGAATGAATTTTTAAACTACTCAGGCTCCAGGCACCTGAGTAACAACCAGTAACCACACGTTCAAATGAGAAGGGAGCATCACCATTTTCCAGTTGCTTCCCAGTTTTGCATCCTTCTTATATGCAGACTGAGATGGGCAGCAGCTGTTATGGTATAATCCCTTACTCCTGTGGAAACCAGGCAAGGCATTTACAAATACTATCAAGATTAGATGAATTAGTTGGGTAGAAAATCAACATATGTAAAGCACATCAGTTTACACCTCCTCGCTAACTCTTCTGGCAGCTATGAATGTAACACTGTTTGTGTTAAAAAGGAAATAAATGTGTTTATATGAATAAATATTCAGTCAAAGGTGAGCGTGAACTTTAGAAAAGCTGAATGCCTGTGTTGGTTGACGAAATACAACAAAATCGTTTATTTATGAAAACAGCGGTTGTATAAAAACATAGACCCCCCTAAATCTTAGTCAATTTAATTAGAATTTAGCTCAGACTTTGTTAATTATGTTCTTTTAAATGAACTGTTATCCTAAGAAGTCTTTCAGGTAAAACCTGAGATTTCATCTTTTTTATCTTCACTAATTACAATGTCTGTCTTTCATAAGGCTCAGGTCAGCACAGACTTTGCAGCAAACAGTTGGATAACATGTACTACATCCCTTGCATTCTACAAGAATGTTTCATATGAATGTGGTAGTGTAATAAAAAGCAAATACAGCCAGCAAATCTATTTTTTTTTCTTGACTTCCTTGTTTCTAGGAAATTACTAAGGCATTGTAAACCCTTTGCTTGATTTACACTGCCAAAATTCCTCTGGAAAAGAAGGAAAGTTTTAGCATTTCATAATGTTCACAAGCTTCCTTATCTCCTGATAAGCTGAAAATCCTCCCCCTTTCTCCTTTGAGACTCCCTACATTAATCAGAATATTCTCTCATGCACAAAATACAGTTCACTGTCTTCCTCTAAGCCAAAGTCCACATCTCTGTTGTAATGAGTATGTCAGTGCTGAGAGGGGGCCGGTCAAGGCATGACAGTGAAAGCATATGGAGAGGGCATCCTTCTGCAGGTCCCTCCTTTCCCCTTTCCCATGGGAGAGGCACACCAACACCTCCTGGCTTTGTGAGGAAATATCCAAACTTCATTTCTGATTTTATACCAACAAATTCCCAACAGTATTGCAGAAAATTAGTTATCTCACTATAATCTGTGATTGGGTAAAGGCTATTATAATGTACAAACACCAGAGAGACTAGATTAAGCTTGCACTGGCAGCTGTAATATTGACATTGAATTCTTGACATCGCAGCCTTAATAACAGTACTGTCATATAGATTCTGTGTATGATTTTCAAAAGCTTTGTAAAAGTGAAATTTGGAAAAAAATAAGACCAAATCATCTCACGATCTGAGATTTTCATTACACCTATATGAATTATAAAGAATGCTATTAATGGTGTGGAAAAAAAATCAAAAAAATGTTTTCAAAATATTTTATGCAGAGATTTTTTTTTTCCCATTTTCACATTAGATACATGCATGAGGCTGTGTGAAGCTAGGCTAGGCTGGGAAGTTGTTGGGAATCTGCTTTCATTAGCTCCTTGCCTGTCCTCCTCCTGGGAGCACATTAAGTGAATTAATGCCAAACTGTGACTCTAAAAGCTGGGTTAGTTCCTGCTTCTCCAGCACATGTCCCATCCCAGCATATAGATGGCATAGTCCTGGACGTGCCTGCCAGGTAGATGGCTGGTGTAGTGGCTCTCCTTCTCTGTCTGGGTGGCTGTGAAGATGTGGCAAACAAAGAATGAATCTTTATTGTCTGCATGGAGCTGAAGGAGGGAGAAATGGATGAAGCATTATGCAAAGAGTGGCTGAAAGCACCTCCAGGACAGATATTTTCCATTGCGCTGGAGTCAGCAGTGCTACTAGAGCTGCAGACAGCCTGTTCCCTCTCCTCTGGCACCATTCCCTTAGTGCATTCCTTTCCCAGTCTCTCCCACCCTTTTCGCATTGAGTGGGTCCTGGTGCTATGCACCCATCAAGGGAAAGCAGTCTTCACTAGGCCTAGTTTCAAGTCCACTCTGTAAAGTGTGGGAGAATGAGACTATCCTAAATAAAATCTTGGCAGAATTGTTATTTGCATGGCCAAGAATAACTTTTCTTCCACCCTCCTTTTTGCTAATGGGTCAGAACAGTGACAAAGATTTTTATAAACTCTTGAGTCTCATGCTGACATGTGGCAAGGCAACTCTCAGCCCAAGCAAATCAAGCCTGGCATTTGAAAGCAAAGTCCTTAAAACAGGAGGTGTCCTGTGAGTGTATTGAATAGGAGCTTTCACCATTATCAAGTACGAGCCAAGAGTAATGCAAACAAAGACAAATATGGAAAATTTTTCTAGTGACCAAGTAATTAACATCAGTGGTGTGAAAGTTTTTGCTAGTGTATGGGAATTGCTAGGTCATGGCCTGAACCAGTAATTAAGCACCAGGTGAGAAGGCGTGGCTAACCCAGGGAGCAGGTCCTCACCCTCATTTAAGGGTTAGCAGCCAAGGGAGCAACATTTCTTTTTGGAGATTGTACCCTTTTTGAGACTCTACCAGCCTTTGGAAAGGGTAAGCTGAGTTTTCCTGTACTGCTTTCTAAACTAATTGTTGACTAATACTGTTACAAGTATACTCCTATTCTGGTAGAAAGCACTGTTGCACCTTCCTTTGCTGCACAGCCAGCAAGGTGGGTCTTCTCCATACAGAGATGGATGGACTAGACAAGCATCCTCACCACTGCTTCTTCCTCATGCATCATAGTCACCAGGAGGGTTTCAGTCAAGTGAGACCCTCAGTGCTTTTGTACATTTTCATAGGAAAACCTACTGTAGGCAGTGTTGCAAGAGTGATCTCTTGGGTTTTGTGAGGGCTTGTTTGCTCAGTGCAGTGAATGGTATGGAAGTACTGGAGGTCTATTGCTGTTACTGCTGACACATCCTCTTCCTTCTTCCCTAAAGACCAAAGTATTTATTTAATTTTGAACAACATCAGTTGAAAGAAAGAAATTTGAGTGATATAATTAAGAGGGGAAAAAAAGTAGTACCAGTACTACCTTACTGGATATTATATGTCATCCTATGAGCTGCAAAATGTCTATAAAAATTAATTGAATAGTTACAGGTGGTCTAATTTATTGTCTGAGTTCTACTGTTAGATTGTAATTGTTTTAGAGATGAACAATGTTTTTTTTTTTTCATAAATTAAGAAGCTGAGAGACAAATACAGTTCAGAAATGGGTTTCAGATAAAGCTTGAGGATCGGTACTTCTGCACTGCAGATTTCAGTCTAAAGAACCAAAATTGAGACCTTTTGAGACTCTGTCAGAATTATGTTTTGGGAGGCAGATGCGAGGGTTTGGTTTAGGGTTATGCCTCTTCTTCAAGATACAATTAGTTAACCTACTTAGAATGCTGGTCTATGCTTCCAAGTGACAATGAACAGGATTAATATTCAGAAAGAAAACAGAGCCTGGTGTCTGATCCTTCTAATTATTATAATTGCAGTAAGGGCTGAAAATGTTAGCTCAAAATAAACAGCAACCTCTTGTGATGTTTTCTATACAAGTCACACTGAGCAGAACCAAGACCTCAAAGGAGAAATATGTTTTCTAGCCTCCCACAGGACCAGCCTGGTATTTTGACAAAATGTTGAACACAAACAGTGTTACCACTAAGATAATCTCTTATCTGGAATGGATCTTTAAATGGCTAGGTTTGTGTACCGCTGTCTGGTAGTCAAGTTAATCAGCCATAAATAACGCTGAAAGGAGACCAGAACAGTAGCTTATATTACTGGTGGGAAGGTTCACTGACAGCCCTGACTTTAACATTGCTCTCTTTAAGTCAGTTACCTATCACATTGCTATTCAAGTAATTAAGTGTTATGGGATAAGTTCTCAGCTTACGTAATATAACTGTCTTAAATTTATGGAGATAGGTCAGGCATCTGAAGTCTTTGTCTCATTTTCTTTCTTAAATTAGTATGGATTTGAAATGAAAAAAAGAAACATTTATTATATTACACAGAAGGGAAATTAATTGCTGTTTCATTGACTGCATGGCTAAGCACAGGTACTGGTGACACCCCAGGCTGTCTTGTCTTCATCTGGCTCTTGGTCTAGGAGGGCACAAGTCTCCACATGGCCTTGTGCTATGTGTACCAGTCCATGCAGCTGCCAGGTAACATAAGTTGCCCAAAATGACATCAGATGCCTGAGTTTAAATACCAGAAAAGATTTCTAAGTAAGAAGCTATTGAGATCGTATTGAGAAGATAATGACAGGCGTTAGGCCCAGGGTGGAGTCCCATCATCTGATCCATACAGGTGTATCTTTGACACTGCTGTGCCACCTTATTTTTGTTTATTTGTATCTAACGTTTAATCTTAGCTTCAGAACAAGGAATTATCTTCTGTACTCGGTGCTGGATTCCATCACAGGGAACAGGAACTTGAGAATTTAATCAGTAGTAGTAAAGACATGCTGACTCTGTATAGAAACATTCCACGTAGCAACCATGTCTTTGATGTTTATTTAAAACTGTATGTATTGTTTTACATATGCTGGAAATGTGTATAGAATCACCAATAATTAAATTACTGTTAAAAATGGCCTTCTTCCCACCATGCAGACACTGAGAACCACTAAAATGAAACTTACTGGAAGTCTGTGGCCAGGAGGGGTTGTTACAAAAATCTTATCTGAGCCCCTACGCAGCACAAAAATCCTGCCATTAAGGCTGGCTCTGTTTGAATCTGTTTTAGAAAGACATCCTGCCTTGTCTGAAAGCCTTCAGATGAAGAATACACAGCTAGCTGTTTCAATAGTTAATTGCATGTGCTGTTAAAAACTTGTGCTTTATTTCCAGTCTTATTCCTTCCTTTTTTCTTTTTTTTCTTGAAAGGAAGAGATTAGAAAAGAGAGCAATTCTGCTGTGGATCTCATCAGGTTTGTTCAGCATTGTTCACTTGTATTCCCTCCTGTAACTATTCCTGTTTGCTCACCAGCACAGAAATGAACTGCAGCCTTAGATGAGTCCTCCATACAGATGCAATACTTATTATTCCAATTTAAGTTATATTAAATGAAGGATAACCTTTTTCCATTGGATGAAGGCACGAGCAGAACCACCTTACTGGGAAGAAAATGTTTTCAAATAGAGCTAACAGTGTATTCTATTCTATTCAGGTTCCTCCACTGTGTCCATCACCATGTATGTGAGCACCTTTCTGAGCAAAACTGGCAAAATGCTACTTGCATCAATACTTAAGTGTTCCCTTTCCATCTCCATGGCCATGGGGTGTGCATAAAGCAAATGCTGAGGGGTTAGGATCTGGAATATGGGGCCTTGCAAGCAGCAGAATTTGTCATGAAGATAAATTGTTTCAGTCATAAATTTGTCTTGGTATAACTGCTGAGGACAACCTGCTTGTCATGTGTACAAGACTGTTCCTGAGGACAGCAGGGCTACATTTAGGCTGAGCAGTTACTTCAGCATGCTGGCCAAAGAGCGGAGTTTTAAGCAGAAAGTCTTCTTTCAGACTCTTTACTGCCTGACCTAATTGCCAGACCAGTTAATGCCACAATGCTCTCCAAGCACAGAAGTTACACAAAGCTCCAAGGAGAGAAAGATGCCAGGCTTTGTTTTGCAACCTGTTTTCATCTCCCAGGTAGCCTCAGGTGATGGGGAAAACATCATCCAGTGGCTGATCCTGTAAATAAATTACTCTGCCTTTTTACCCTGAGAACAGCTCTGCTGAAAAAGGCTTAGGGGTACTGGTGGATGGCAACTGGACTTGAGCCAACATTTTGCCTTTGCAGCCCAGAAAGCCAACTGTATCCTGGGCTGTGGAAAAAAGAAGCATGGCCAGCAGGTCAGGGAGGTGATCCTGCCCCTCTATTCTGGTGAGGGCTCACCTGGAGTACTGTGCCCAGCTGTGGAGTCATCAGTACAAGAGAGACGTAGACCTGTTGGAGTGTGTCCAGAGGAGAGCCACAGAAATGATCCAAGGAATGGAATACCTCCCCTACAAGGATGGGCTGAGAGAGCTGGGGCTGTTCAGCCTGGAGAAGAGAAGGTTCCAGGGAGACCTGAGAGTGGCCTTTCAGTGTCTAAAAGGGGGGGCTATAAGAAAGAAGGAAACAGATTCTTTAGCAGGGTCTGCTGTGATAGGACAGGGGGAATGATTTCAAATGAAAAGAGGGGAGATTTAGACTGGATATAGGGAAGAAGTTTTTTTACAGTAAGGGTGGTGAAGCAATGATGCAGGTTTCCCAGAGAGATGGTGGGTGCCCTATCCCTGGGGACATTCAAGGTCAGTCTGGACCAGAGTCTAAGCAACCTGATCTGGCTGTAGGTCTCCCTGCTCATTGCAGAGGAGTTGGACTAGATGGTCTGTAACGGTCTTTCCCCAGCTCAAATGATTCTCTGATTCTGTTATTTCTATAGGAGTTTGAAAAGTCCTCTAGACTGTCAGCAGACAAACCTTGTCCGAGGAAGGCACTAGAGAGGACTTCCACTTCTGAATTAAAGATAAAATTGAGATCCTGACTGACCGGATTGTCTTTGATTTAGAGAGCCAAACTCCGAGATCTCTAACCCTCTTGTATCTGTCAACTTAAATGCTCATGTTCTGTTTTCATCCTTCCAATAGCTTAGTTAATTAACAGTGAAACTTAGTCACTCACTTCTTAGTATGTAGTGAAAAAATATAATTGTAGTTGTTATAAAGCTTTTTCACAGTAGAAAGGTCACATTTTATGCACACTTCAGATGTAAATAACTATAAGGCATGTGGAACAAGACAAAATTGAGTTTGCATCAGTGCCTCAGCCTATGAGGCAGATAACAGTGTTATAGCATTAGCCATGAGTTATTGAATGGGAATTACAGGAAGAGATTGTGATTTTGTGTCACGAGATTGGACTGCCTTTGTGGTTCCTGTCCCTCAAATCCATCAACGTTAGGGCTTCTCAAATCTGAATTCCACCAGCATTTTTCATTAAGAACAGGAGGAAGGACAAAGCTCTCGATACCGATGCAAATTACATTGTTTATCTTACTGGCAGCATTATATCTCTTCATTCAGTGGGATCAGGAGTCTACTGCCAAATAGCTATGTAACATCAGTTGTTTGACCAAAGGCCTGTTCAGTCAAGTGTTTCACTGCTCATCTGTCACTGGGGTTGCCAGTAATAATAATTAGTTTGACTTAGTCGTATATTTTAACAACAGCTTAATATTACCCAGATCTGTCCTTCACTCATAGTGTAGGATACCTTTCTCTTGAATGTGGTTTTAATTAAGTCTGTGTTCACAACTTTGCACAAGCTGTTGAAAAATTCCTCCCTGTAAGAAAAGTGATGATGCAGTAAATGCTACTGCAGCAGAGACTGAGGTTTTTATTAGATGCGTGTTGAGCCCTTATGAATTCATGACTTTAGGCAAGTAGGTGTAGATGCCAAAGGAAAGATGGAATGGATTTAACAACTGCACTAATATAAGTAGTGTAGAATAAGCAGGTGCTGATACAAGCACTGTTGTACGTTGAGAGGGTGTGTATCCTGACAGTAAGTGTGACCAACAGCAGAATGACGTGTGGGCTGACTGGACTTCCATGTGGTTGAGTAGTAGTGTCAAGGTGATGAAGAGGACTGTGATGGAGCAGTACTGCAGCACTGCTGCACTTTAAATCTACAGATTTGTTGCACAAGAAAATGAAGTCACATTTTTCAAGAATGTCACAGGAAACAAGTGGAGCCTGGAACATAAATTTTGCATAAGCAAAGCTCTCACATATCTGTGCATGGGCGAAATAGATAATTCTTTGCAAGATATCAGCTACTGAACCATTACCCCTCATATTCACAAAGGAAATTTGAGTTCCAAACTCTCTTAGGGAGCCAAAGCTGTTACACTCACAATCCTCCCCAGATGCCCCAGATAGTTCCTTGGTAACTGAAAAAAAGGGAAAAAAAAAAAAAGAGGAAGTTGTTATATATGTGGAATTACATTATGAGCACGAATCACTTTCATCTGGAGCAGATGTCATGTGTCCTTAGCTTGGCTTCTACTCAAATGTGGAAGGCATGACATTTATGTATCTTTATAAATGGGCTGGGGTTTGAGACTGAGCAAACTTTTTGGTTACAGACATTCAGAAATATAATCATCACCCTCTCCTTTTTATTGTCCAGAAGCAAACGTTCCATAAAATTCTCTCCTCATATTCTGCCAATAAACATTTTAGTGATCCTAGCAGCAACTTTTAGATGTGCTGTAAATATACTTGGCAAGCTTAGTGCCCTTAGCCACTTTGAACAGCCACTTTCCACTTATTTTAAGTATTTTGCCCATGTGGAGAACAGCGAAGGATGGTGGAGCAGCACACACAGGACCCACAGTATTCATTCATTTTGTATCTAGAAAGGTGGAAAGTCCCTGCCTGAAAACATTTGTCGGGGCTCTGACAGGATCTTTCTTTTGTAGACAGTTTCCCAGTTTAATGGCTCTTTAGGAAACAAAGCATCTTTGAGGCTTTTATCCATTGTAAACTTGGTTGAAATAGGCAACATCTTTAAAAGTCAATTTGACAAGATGTGAGCCTGAGGAAACCCAAGCAGTCATGCAAATAGAGGTGATCCAGTGGCTTTGTTTCTGAAGGAACCAGTCAGATGCCACTGGGCAACTGAGACAATGTCAGTGTGTAGGAGCCACAGATGACAGTGTCTTCTGCTCATCCTCCTTGTGATAAAGCTCAACCAGCCACCCACCACACTACAGGGCTCTAGCATCTCCTAGTTCCTAAGGCTTTCAATTAAAATGAACATAGCAATTAATTATTCCATTAAAAAAAAAAAAAAGCAGATTGCCTGGTGAGCAACAGATCTGGCAGTGACCCTGCCTCCTTAGGGCCTGTGTCAGGATACCCTGGACTCTCATATGGGGAAGATTCTCACTGATGCATTTCCTTCAGTACAGGCAATAGTATGATCTTTCTTGTCAAGTGGTTAGCTGTTTTCAGACAGCTTGTTGGAACTTACTGGATCTATGTTAAATTCCAGAAATTTATATTGTTAGAATATATACTGTAATGGACACAGATCGTACATACATACAAACACAAACAGCTGAGCCATGTGAGACTCATTTTAACAGGAAGTCAGGTTAAAGATTAGCCCACGTTATTCCTTCTGATGCCAGCCATACAAGTATGTCAGTTCCACTGAATAAACCCTAACAGCTTGCTAGCATAGGGGAATGGCCCGCTTGCTGTAAAAGTGTGCACCCCAGATCCTGAACTAGTTTCCCCAAATAGTCCCAGAGCAATCTTTCCTTGTAATGATCTTCCTTGATTTAAAGACAATAAAGGGAACAGGTTCACAGAAGAAGAGATTGTTCCCGCTCTGAATCTTTAGAGAACTCAATGGGATTTTTATAGGACATTTTTACACGGGTGAAGGTGAACCGGTTGCTGTGTTAATGATCCTTGCTGAGCTTAATGATGAAAAGAACTGACTGGCAAGCCAATGCAAAAGACAGGGACATCTGAAAGTCTTCCTCAGCTACTTCCAAAGCAGCAGCTTGAGTCCCTTCTTTGGGACTTTAACAGTGCTGGGGAGTTGTCTTTGCTGTGTTTTTACATCTCTTTGACTGTAGCTGTGAATGTCAGATCAGTGGGATACCGCTGTTCCTACTTATTCAGAAACAAGCGCAAAATGCAAAATGTGGATCCAGATCTGGATCTAGAATTCAGATGTTGCAGAGGCACAGGATGTTAGGATGTGGGGTTTTGGTCTCAATGCCAAAAACAGGCTGAAATCTAGATGTATCCACACGTGCATGTGTTTGGGTTTTGCTCTGTTTTAAGACAGTATATCTTAAAATTTGTACTTTGATCAAAGTTGAAGCACAACTTGAGGGAGCTGCCTTCTTCTTGGGCTCTTACATTTTTACACTAAACGCTTTCACTGACCATGCTTCCTGTGCTGGCTGTGCCGCCATCATCACAGGTACCTGCATCCCTGTTCTCCAGCTCCCACACACCCAGGACAAAGCAGAAAGGACAACAGGGTAGAGGAGTCAGCATGCAGATGTGCCTTTTTTGGAGAAGGCCCTACAGGGCTTTGCACAACATGACAAGTCCAAGCAGGTAACAGGAGAACTAGCATTTTCCCCAAACACCGCGGTAGTCATAATTATGGTCATATAAATCAATATGATGAAAGAAAAATCACATATTTCCAGATGCCCATGGTAAACCTACTTACTGTAAATTAGAGCCAGAGTTAGGTGTGTGGAAAACTCCTATAATTTGGGCCACAGCTGCAAGAAAATCTGTAAGAAAAGGCTCAGAGCTGTGACTTTGTTTTCATCACAGCATTTTGTTATGTCTCTTATTATTGCTTTATCAAAAGAAAGCTGGGCTTGCAACATTCTCTCTTACAACAGCCCTATTTTTCATTCGGGAAAAAAAACCACAAAAAACAATTACATTAAATGAGTTGAATGACTTACCTTTAATTACCATTCACTGACTCTGCTATGTCAGATAGAAAGATTCCTATATTAAAATGAATGCTTTTGAAAAATACATCAAGCACATTGCTGTGATTTGTCCTGCCAGCAGATTCCAATGTTAATCCTATCCCAGCGTTGCAACAGAGAACTGTCTCACCAGAATTTCAATAGCAGTCATTGCACAGAGCTAAATGATGAATCTTTTTTTTTCAGAAACCATCAGTACATCATCTGCTCTATTTTGTTTCATAACAATAGTTTGTAGCTTATTCGTTCTTTGATACTTTTTAATATCAGATGGTTTGATATTATATTTTTTATTAATGTGCTTTTTTAGTGATAGGTGGTGATCTGTGAATAAGCAAAGTAGTCACAGATATTACTTTTTATTGTTTACCCAGTTTTACAACCAAGGCTCTACTTTACCAGAGGTATTGGTAGTACAGCTTTAATATTGCTAGTATCTTCGGCACTGACAGCTAGCATGCAAATGCCACAAATCTTTATAGCTTCTAATCATAGGAAAGTACCCTCCAGAGAGATGAAGGAGATAGGTTTTCTCCCATCTTATTGAGAAATGCTTTCTGTTGGTTATCCCTACTTACATCTTGTAAGCATCCTCATACAGCATGGTAGAAGTTCCCAAATCACTGTACAACAGGCTCTCTTCCGGCCCAGCATGTGGCTGGTGCTCTGTGCTGAGCTCTTCCAACAGGGACAGAAGTTTGGATTTACACGACATGACCAACAATCTGCTTCTCACTGTTGCGGCAACATCCCCAGCTGGGAGAAATTCATCCCTTCCCAAGCCACAGGCTTCTTGGCTCCTCAGTACCTGCAGGCCATTGGAACTAAACTAATTTGCCCACTAACGATTTTGTTTTGTTTCGCTTTCATAGAATCTTTCAGTGATAAATTGGTTTCAGACTAATTTTCTGCTCCGTCTAAATTGTCATCATGGGATGGCAGACTGCAAACTCCAGACAGATTCTACCCGAACAGAGTTCCTGCTAGGAGATGATCAGGGAGCCAAGAAAGACATGCAGGAGCAGGCAGATGCCCCAGAACATCCCACCAGGACCCAACATTTCCCACCACTGGTGCCCTGGGGTAGGGATTCTGCCTGCAGCCTGCCATCCTTCAGGCACTCTTGGGTTTGGGGGCCAGTCTGCTGTCGTGTCCAAAAAGGATGGCGCTGGCAGCTCCCAGGGGTATTTCAGTCTGCAGCTCTATCAGTCGCAGAGCAACCTTAAAACAGAGCTTTTGGCATCTTCAGCCAAGGGTTGCAAGTCAGTGTGTTGGCTTCTGAGGAATTCAAGGCTTCAGTCTCTGACCAAGGCAGTCCCCACTGTTTTCCTTTTCTACAAATATGATTTTCTTCTAAGCAAAAATAATCTGAAACAATTTTAAATCTGAGTCTTCTTTTGCTTGTCTTTCACTGAGAAAATATACGTAGCACATCATTTATACAGAGCAAAAACGAACACATTTTCACAGCCATAGGTTCAAGGGCACAGCGCACACAACTGCATTTAATTCTGTTCGCTTACATTATTAAGTGCTCATGCCAGATCAGGAGTATTAACATTTCTGGATCCAGGCTACAGAAAGCTAAATGATATGGTCAATGCTTTAGGCTTCAGCGGCCAACTATCATAACCTAAATTCGTCCCCCTGGAAAAGTCTTCTGAGAAGAAACAGGAGACCATTGAAGACCTGAAACATAGTTGGGTTCTGTAAACGACACTGTCAGCCCCCACAGATGTATAGTTTTGTTTCAGCAGCCTTCGCTCCTATAGCTCATGTGTATTCTGTTCAGCTTTTTAATGAGAGTTTTTATGAATTTGGGTTGTTTTTTTTTTGAATTGTAAAGAGGCACTCCATTGTAGTGAGTGTAGAGATGTGGAAGAATAGGTACATTTATGGATGAGGGGGCCAGTCTGACTCCTGCTGCAGATATTTTATGGACTTCTCCTGGAGTGATTCACTTTGGTGTCTGGCTGTGAGCTGATAGCCTCAGATCCACTTCACTTCAAATACTGCCAGGACAATTGTGTGTGCTGGATCTGGGTTTTCAGCAGGGCCCATTAAAAAAAAGCTGAATTTTCAGCAACGAAGTCTGAAAGTTTCTTTTAAAAACACATTTTTTACCCTGGAGCCTTAATTTTAGCATCATGTTATATCCAGATATCTACAATTTGTATTAATATTTTGCTAATCTAATTAATCTTAATTAATTAATATTACTAATTATATCCCATAGTCTGTTCTAGGAACTTAATCCTCACTGAAATAAGTAGATTTTTGGTCAGACTCATATTGTATGTATGAAATCTGCTTGTAAGAGCAGTGGTGAATAATCAGCCTAGTATCTAATAACAGATCTACTAATCTGTAATTGTATAATAGCCTACATGAGTAAAATAGGTTATTATAAACACACACATGCTGTAGACACCAATGAGCCTGTTAGTATCTTTTTCTCTTTTTTTTTGCTGGCATTCATGCTAACCACTGAATTTGAGTATTTTTATTTGAATAAATGTTTCATAAGCCCAATTTGTGATTGTTTAGCTGCTCTGGGAGAATAGTAGCCAAAATGATTGAATAAAATTCAGCTAATAATGTATCGGTTGATTTTTGTTCGTGGTCCTAACTCAATCAATCATGAATATGACTTTTTCTCAATTGTCTTGATCATTCTTGGAATTAATGCAGAAAAAAAAAGTAGAATTACCTCAAAAAAGTGGGAAGAAGAAGAAGATCATTTTTTTTTCTGCATTTTTCCTATAAATTACGTATTGCAGTAGGAAGCACTTAAAATCAAACAACCCATACTATAATTAGAGTACAGTTCATGAGAAGGAGCATGCTTGGCCTTATGTTTCCAGTACTGTACTTTAGGCATGCAATAATAGCCAAACCAATGTATTATTTTATCAGATAAGAGTCACAAAAGTAAACTGAAAACCTTGCTCTGAAATACATGTTGTGGCTTTTTATATGTATTTTTACATATTTTACAGGTGATAGGGGATTTAAGTGGGTTTAAGTTGTTCCACAAAAACCGTTCAACTATAAAGCTTGAGCACAGGCTTGTGCAAGAGGCATGAAACTGTTCTGTTTTATTGCACTAGTTACAATGAACATTATATTTACAGCTTTCTTTTGAATGCACATTAAAATGATACTGAACAGAAGCAGGTAAAACAGAAACCTTAGTCTTTAGCTGTCCTGTTTGGAAAAAAAGAAAGAATTATGACTTAGTTGTAACAAAAGCCTCTAAGCGGATACAGAATCCGAGTTAATGATATCCTGCAATCTGATCCTGAGCGGACACTGACAGCTGTTCTTGGGGCCCTAATGAACCATGCACATTTACAGATCACTGATTAGCAGAACTTGATACTGGTGGGCAGACAAGTCCTAACACTATTTGAAATAGCTCTGGTGGTGTTAAATAACAGGGGTCTGTTATCGTGTGATTACCTGTCTGTAAAATTCCTATTTATCTTCATTATGCTGCTGCTTTTCTCAGAGATGAAAGTGGGAATGGCTTGTCATCTTCGATACTACACCTGTTGCTTTAACTCTTTGTGTTTCTCAGTTGAACAGATTCCTTGGGGTCAGGTTGCAGAGTGGCTCTGGGTGCAGCCATAGCCTGGCTGCCTCCCATGCTGCTTTGAGAGGCAACAGTGACTTGAGTAAAAGAGACAGAAGGATTCCTTAATGATTTCTGACAATAGTCACTGTTAATTGTATATGTGGGGAAATAAGGTTCCATTAAAATAATAATACAAGCAAAAGTGTTCAGTTTCATGAAACAGTGCATACAAAGACCAACAGTAACTGTGATGCCAATTATTCAATATGGCAACCCAGTATGCTTTAGTTATGTATCTAATGTCTGCACTTTGTTAATGATATCTTGGTTGCTTAGCCCAATTTGTGCAATTTAAACACTGAATTTCCATCAAAAAACTCACATAGCTGCTTCTAGTTACCAACACAGGATGCTCACTGTCTATCAGAGAGCATCTGCTGTACTTCTTGACACTGGCTATATACGGAAAATGCTTCACCTCTGCAGTGATCCTATCTGCTGAACTTAGGCGGTCACCTCTCCCACTGAAGGTATCTCTCTCTTTGGAGGTGGTAATAAGGTAGAAATAATAGTAGTGAACATTTGAGTAAGAGTCAGTGACAAAAGCCTGCATCTGTCTGCATGATGCCTGATAGGCATTATTTATGGCTGGATTTCAGTCCACAGAATCACAGAAGCATTGAATCACAGGATGGCTTGGGTTGGAAGGACCTTAAAGCCCACCCAGCCCCAACCTCCTGCTATAGGCAGGTTGCCACCCACCAGCTCAGGCTGCCCAGGGCCCCATCCAACCTGGCCCTGAGTGCCTCCAGGGATGGGGCACCCAGAGCTTCTCTGGGCAGCAGTGCCAAACACCTAACTTAAACCTCCCCTCTTTTAGTTGATGAGGACTCTTGACGAGTAAACAAATACCATCAAACCCAAGTAATCTTGCTAGGGCTGCAAACCTGGAATTCCAGACATGGCAGATATTCGAGGATATGGGTGGAAACCTCAGTACTGAAAACCTTTTTAGCTCACTTTTTAAAGAGTGACTAAATCCCTGTAAAACACTGCTCATTACAACATTTCTTTTAAAAAGCCCAAGTGTGACTTCAAATTAGTGCTCTTTCCTGGTATTTTCCTTCACCTGGGTTTTCTCTAAATGAATTATTCTGAAACATTTGTCATCTGTAAGCCGTCAGCTTCATCCTGTGTACATGCATAACCTTTCAGGTCTCAGAGAAGATAAAAGTCGTATTTCTAAGCAACACAGAACACTGAAAATGAGCTCAGTTGCAGCATTGCTCACCGATCCCTAAATCGCCATTTCTCTCACCTTGGTCATTTACCAAACTGGCTGGACAAAATGAGCAATACTTGTACTCATATCTTTGGGATAGTGCTTAGTCTGAAACCAGCAAAACTAAGACTCAAATAATTATGGCTGAAATCAATCATGTACACCAAAAGCACATCCCAGATTTGTGTTCATGTTATTTTATTCACTATCACCGGTTCAAGGTTTTCAATATCCTTGAAAAACTTTGAGCGCTATACCTTACCTACGGAGGTAAATAATTATTTTTCTGTGTTTATGTATCAGCATTCGCATTTTCTTGGGAAATTTCCCCTAAATATTTAATGTTTGTGCTTATAAATTACTTGTGGACAAATTTGCTGCTTTTTTTTTTCAGAACAGATGTACAACAGGGAAAGAAATATGCCTCTCAAGGCAGATTGCTCTTCTATGGCTAAAAGGTCTATTTCTGGGACAATTTTGAAGATTCCCTACCACACTTTGGACATTTTCTTCTGTGTGAAGAAGAACTTAATGTGCAATAGCACCATTTCAGGTTCTCTTACCTAATCTTTCACAGTGCACTAAGCTGCACACACCACCCAGACCCTTCCAGGAAAAGAATGCAATCTTGTGCAACAAGCCCTTCAGTTTGGTGGAAGATGCAGATGGTTTTAGATGCCTCATAATGTATGGTCCAAAATAAAAGTTTTTATTTCCTTCTTTTTTACGTTAGTGTCGATTTTGTGAACAGTTTCAAAAGATTATCTTAGTTAATTCTAATGTAATTCTATAATGCAAAGTTAAAGAAACATCATAGCAGTCAATATGTATAGCTTGGGGTTCCTCCTGCTGGCAGCTACTGGATTGTATCTGATCTTCTCCCTAAGATACTCCTGCTTTCTTTCTTCTTCTTAGGCACTTACAAAGCAGCATTTTGATAACATCAGTCCTAAAAGAAAAAGAGCTTTTCTGTGATTACACACATTTGTCCAGAATCCTCTTCTGGTTAGGTAACACAGCCTCGGTGAAACATTCAGCTGTTCATTTATGAAGGGATTCATTGACCTTCATCTTAAACCTCAGAAGTTGGGCATTTATTCTCTGCCAGTTATTAGGGTCCCTTAACAGTCAATGGGAAGAGAGAAGCCTTCCAGAGTGTGATTTATTCCATCCTAAAACAGATGTTTAAGATAGGGAAGATGAATTGCCCTGTGGAGGTCCTATCTCCTGGATGACTAGAGCAGTCTGAAGTCATTTGTTCCTAGGATCTGTACAACAGGACCACAAAGTATGCTGTCATTAATTTCAGAATAAAGGGATCATTGAAAATGATGTGTCCAGGGTGAACAGAAAGTATAGCCAGGCTTTTCAAATCATACACAAGGAAAATTTAAACTGTAGTCAATGAGGTACTTCAGAAAATGGCAACTGGAATCTAATTCCAAGGGCAGACAATGGTGGGGAGAGCTCAGTGCTGAGCTGACAGAAGTTGAGCCTTTGGCTGTGAGAAGCACAGTTTCTTCTTTCTGATAGCTTTAATTTTACACTTTATATCCTGAAGAGAGTCAGTTAATTTTTGTACTTCCCTCAGTCACAGCTCATTTAGGAAAACCTCCGCAGAACTGCAGAACTAAAAAATGCAGACAATACTCTGAGAAATTGAAACCTTCAGCTGTCCTCTTGGCATAATCATCACTTTTTAACCGCCATTTCAGGTCAACCGTCCAGAATGGTGCAGAATAAGAGGTGAGTGCACAGGCAAATGCCCCTTTTTGTGCTCTCTTTACATAACTGCTCAGTTTCTCATTTGCCCAGAGACCTGAAAAGAGAAGAAACTGAAAGTAAGAGGCCAGGAAGAGGACTGCTGGTCAATGCTGAGGCACAGTGGGACTACTGAACATCACAGATGGAAGACCTTTTCCCAGGCACAGAGAGTGGAAACCCTGTTAGCTGAGCCAAGGGAAACAGGGCAGTCCTTCAGCAGAGACCTCCCATGCACAGATGGCCACCAAGGCTGTGGACACCCAAGGGACATTGGCAGGCATTTCCCTGGGACAGATGAAGAGCACTGTGAGAACGGTAGAAGGGCAAACTTAATATTTGAGAGAGGAACAAGTATTATTTGGTACCACTTAGCATTAGTACACTTGACGGTTTTTATTAACTCATCTAGCTTTGGTTGAATCACATCACTTTAAAAGGAAAGTTGCAGGAGATCATCCAGAGTGGATGGTGCCATTTTCAGTAGAAATGTTTTGTACTGCACAAAAATTACATTATTCATTCATGAAAGAGTATATCTCTCAATTTGTTGTAATCTGATTATCAGATCAAAACATTGCCAATGAATTTGCTTGAGGTGAAAGAGATTTTTCTAGAAGCCATACGAATATGTATTTTCTGATTCTTGAGGCAGAAGGCTTTTTTAGATCTCTGATGTTAGCTTTGGTAAAGTAAAAGTATTGATAGTTTGCCAACTTTATGATTTCAAACACAGGAATGATAAAAAAAAAGCCATGAAGTATCTCTAAAGATGAAGGATAAGTGATGTATTCAGTAGATCCAATCAATAACACAATCTCTCATCAGGTCTCCAAGAGATGGATCCAACTCTCACTGTGACAGTCACATAGGAACAAAGTGGCATGCAACAGACCCCCATACTATCCTGCATTACTCAAGGTAATGGAAACCCCAGGATGTGTATATCCCATCTGGACAGGAATAGATTTTTTATCTAAAATCTTCTGCAGCTGAAGCACATTCATAAGAGAGCTGGTCCTGTCCTGCTCTGTTTTCAGTTCAGTTGAGCCTGCAGAAGAGGGCCAGTGCTTCAGAGAAGGCTGAGCTGAATTTATCGTTTCTTGGGGCAATTGTGCTGAACCATGAGGATGACCTTGAGCTCCTAAATGTACACAGCAAGTGTAAGTGAGGGGTGGAAACCATTTGACCCATATATTGACATTTACATTGTGGATATATTTGTCCAAGCTAGTCACGAGTCTTAATTTACAGTCATTGTAGAGAAACAATGATTTTGTACAGGCTGAGAGAGATCAGTCCATGCCCTGATTCCACTGATATTGACCACTGTAATGTAAACATCTGTATTAAATCAGAGGTCTCTCCTTCTACCACTTGTAGTTATTCAAAACCTGCAGGACAATGATGCAACTTTTGACCTGTTGATGTGTCTCAGAACATTCTCTGGTATCAATGCAGAGAAGCTAGAAACCTGCCTTAGCAGGGTGAGTGGTGATAGCAGTTATCAGGAAAATACTGGAGCCTGAGTTGAAAACAGGAGAGCTTCTGGCTTGGCTACTCTATTCTAGTGAATTTTGTTGAAATGTAGACCTTAAAGTATAAATGTAAACTAGCAAAAGCTGTCCTGAGATTGCTTTGACTTTCTATGAGAGCCAAAGAGGCCATATGTTCCCTAGAGCCAGCTGAGTTTTTTTAAACTGTGCTAAAGCAGGACTGCAAGCAGCAGCTTTACAAGCAGTGAGCTGTGGTGCACTTCAGGAATACTCTGAATCAATAATCAGCCTCTGAATCATTCTACGATTCTATTCTATTTCCCTTCTTTATCAGTCCTCAAGCACGAGGAAGGCAGACTTTGGAATCCTCTGTGTTTTCTTGCTTTCAGAGGAGCCCTAGAAGAGCATTGCTAACTGATGTCTAAACAAAAAGCTGCTGTATGTTCCCTTGAATGAAATCTCCCATTTCAGTGAAAAATCTGCACTTTTATCAGTTCTGCAGAGAAAATAAAACCATGGAAGGAACTATGAAATACCAGGATCTTGTTTTTAATATTTAAATGCTAGCATTGAAAGTCATTGTATTGCTACCCAACTTATCTTCGTGACAACTGCTCCAATTCAAACACTTTGATTGTGAAGAAATGCAAAAACAAGGCGCAGAAATGAATCAAGATGCTGAAAACTCTCATAAAGAGTGTCTTTTTGAAAACCACTACCCCTGGGTTTTAACCTATGCCCATTTGTCAGTATAAAAATACCACTTGATCTCAATAGAACAGGAATAACTCATAAACCAATCTTCAGATCTGAATGAAAACACAAACCACTGCATATTTTCAACTTTAGACCTATTGCAAGGCCGTTGCAGAGTATCTGATAATGGCATTTATGTTTACATAGTCCATTGTTTTTCCTGTGCTGCAAACTTTCCATTCTTGACAGCCCTGTTTCCTGTTTCCCATTATGGAAGTCTCCAAAGGGGGTTTCCTTCTGTTTTTCTTATGGTCAAA
>JANHGO010000053.1:68832567-68842693 GCA_024606505.1 Aquila spilogaster
CTGGAGACTGACAGATGAACAGCACTGAACAAAAATTATGGACTTGTATAAAGTATGAGTAAAAAGAGAAGCAAACAGATGAGACCACAGAAGGAGAGAAGCAGCAGCTGGGGAGGGGGATACACCGAGGTCACCTGAAAACAAGCTGTCAGAAATCCTTATGCACGGTGAGGCAGGCGGTGAAGGTTTGCAAGGGGAGGTGATGCACAGCTAATCTGGCTGCAGAAGTCCCGGAGAAGATAGGTAAATCTCCATGCATGGAGAATTTCTCTCTTGGGAAGAGAAGACAGGAAGAAAAAAGCCAGAATTAGCTACAGCTGAGCCCACTGCTTTGTCCTATGCATCCCCAAGCCACGGGGAGAGAACAGAAGGGTCCTGAGCGAGGGGCAGGACTGCTGCAGCTGGGACTGTTGGGGTTGCACAGGGAGATGTCAGGAGGCTGTTCTCACTACAACAATTAGTATAAAAATGGTTATCAGCAACTATTGTTTTGTCGTTTTTTTGTCTCTGGTTCCCCCAAGTAAAACAGACATTTACAGTATGCCCAAAATAGTAGACTGTTTACGAGGGGTTTTTCATAACTGCAAACAAAGATTATCCTTGGCAACTTTTCTTTCTTATTCTTAGCAATCAGTTGTTGAACCCTGTGCCACATCTGATATTCCCCGGTATTCATGTCTGGACAAACGAAGCTGATTCCTAAGCCTGTGAACACATTGAAACTCTTGCCACATTCATTGCAATCTTGGCAGAAGTAAATTGGACCAAGGCGATACTCCTGGCCATGCTTTCAGTATAATTCCTTTCTTTTCACTACAGAACCCTGACGTGGTCCTGCCCTAACCTTTCTTTGAGTCAGTTCTCCTGCTGGGGGAGTTAAACAGTGAAAAAAGGTTTCTGCAGTTGCTTGAATTCAGCGGAGAGTGGCTAATGAGCCCTCCTGATCCTCTGTGCCACCGGGGTGCGCGGGCACGGCAGCAGCATCTCTGCCTGAGCTGTGGGGACCCGAAGCTGCCCTACACCCAGCGCCCCATCCCAGGCTGCGGGGTGGGACGGGCGGCCAGGGGCTCCCCTGTGTCCAACACAGCCGGCACATTCCTACCTGCACCCTGCAGAGGGGTCAGCTTCCCCCACCCCAGGGATGGGCATCTGGCTGCCTCCCCAGCTAGGCACACATCTGCCTTGGCTTCCAGATGTTGTGGCCACCCTTGGGGACCTCAGACTGCCCATCTGCTGTGGGCAGGATCTGTTGCGCTGCACAGCCGGTGTGCCTTATGCGTATTTTTTGTAACGATATTATGGCATACTGTACATCTTTCAGACTTTTATTTTTGCACTGTCTTATGCTCATAAAATAGTATATGATGCTCCCTACCAACTAGATGATTAATGTTTGGCTCGAGAGTAGCCTATAAATTGTTTTCGGATGCTTGCAGGAAACTGCTGTAAAAATGTTTCTAGATAATTGGAATGTTCTGAAAACTTATGATTTTTGTTATCAAAATATGTTAAAATTGACTATAATAGTATAGTCTGCATTTTGTTAATGCCCCTGAGGTTTTCTGGCCATTCTACTTTTTAAGAGTTTAAAAGTAGTACATCCAAGTCTTTACCACCCAATTTTTATTCATAGATTGAAAGAAAAAACCACTTTCCTGTTTTTTCAGTAACCAGTCAGTTTCTCAGCTTGAATGAATGACTTGAATAAGTCCAAATGCAGAATAAAACCTTCTCTGCACCTGTGGAGAAGCTACAGCTGGCAAAAGCAAACATTTTTCTAGGTGTTCTGTCACTGACTTCCTGCTCCTGAATGGTGGGACTCTCTTAAAATGTCAAGAATAAATATGTTTAACTCAAGTATTATTTTTAATTTAACATGAAATGGCCCTAAGTTATTCCAGTAATCTTAGGCCTTTGTATAGGTTAACCTAATTTCAGAGTTAATTTTAAATTATTTAAATATTTTAATGAGTCAGTATTAGCAACACTTAAATACAGACCCTTTCATTATTATTTCTGCGTACTAATTTTTTCACCCTTTGTCTGTAGAAAAAGTTGATTAGAAGTTTCCAACTGCTAAATCATATTGAGAGAGTAACAGTGATGTTATTTCTAATGTAAGAAGAGCAAAAACTGTGATTACCAAATAAAACAGAAGTCAGAAAGGTTGTACCCGGTAGGCAATTTTTTTTAAGACTTGGCTAGCCTTATTCAAAACGTTTGAGCCCCCTGCTCCAAAGCAAGGCCCCAGCCAGACCACTGCTCCTTGCTGGGCTGGCTCTCTTCTTTCCTCGGTGGTATGGTCTTTTCATCACCAAACAGCTGGAGAATACTGATTCAGGGAGGGAAATTAAAACTACCTATACTGAAATGACTTTCTAAAGTTGACATAGGGATAGATACCAGGCAATTTAGTGTGTCTGCTTTGGAAACTCCGCAGCGTACTATCAATGAGGCTGTCACGAGCAATCCTAATCTCCTCCCCTTTATTGTCTGAACCTATCTGCTATCGGGCATTTTAGGGCTGAGTTTCCATTTGCAGGAAAACAAATCGTTGCGCTCTCTGCGGAGAGGAAGCGATCAGACCGAGTCTGCGATACACCGTGCTACCACAAACAGAGCTTCGGCGAGGGAGAGCAGAGAAAAGGGATGCTCTGAGGCCACGTGTAGGCCTACCGTATGGCATTTCAGGTCCAGTGGCAGCAGGGCGTTTTGGCATGCCCCGAGCTGATTAGCAGGGTCCTGAGGGTGAGTGATTCCACCCAGTCGGACCCTCCGCTCCCTGGAGTGGCACTGCCGCAGCAGAGCACCATGCTTTGCACGCCCCACGATGCTCGCGTGTGCAGCGCTTCCTTGCACCAGTCCACAGTGATTACTTACGTATATTTACTTTAGCACATGGCATATAGCACATTAAAAGGGTTTTGAAAATCTCTCAGTTTTTCAACTTCTGAAGGATTATTAACTTCAAAGTCTGAAGAAATGTCGGCCTTCTATGTTTGGAAATGCCAGCAGCTTTTGCATATCCCCACCGCACTACCAAGCAACCCCCAGCAGAGAGGAACGATTACTGCCTCCATGGCGTTAGGATGGCTTTTGATCTCCTAACATATTGGAAATTACTTAAAGGTAAGCCATCTGCTAGCTGAGGAACAAAAATAGATTACATCACACCCTGCTAGAAAGATTGTGTTAAATCCTGTGTATCAAGGCTTTTAATAATTCTAAATTAAGTCAGCTAATAGGATTAGGTACACATTTTCCTTAGGCTTCTTTCACCAACTATTCACAAAAAAACTTTTTTTGGTGGAGGTCTGTTAAATTCAGGCATGTTCCACTGCGAATAAAAAGCATTCTTTTAAGAATGAAATATTTCTTCAGATCACAACTGCTCTCCAAAAACACTTACAGTAGAAGAGCAAGTCAGTATGTGGGGAGTGGGAGGAACTCAACCCCTTTATTATATGTTAATATAGTAGTATTAACTGCAAATGTTGCATTGCTTTGCTGGGGTGTTGCAGCTATTTATATATGATGCAACCTATCCTTAAAAGATCATTCAAGAAACTGTTAAAAGGTTTTAATTTTCCTTTTTTTTTTTTTTTTTAAAGTAGTTGGCCACCTAAGAAAGGTGGTTCAGACCAGTTCTGTTTACACTTAGAAGACACTTTGGCTAGTATTCCTTGTGATTAGGAAAGCATAAACCTCACTATTTTGGCTTTGATGCTGTCCAGGAAAAGACGCTCATAAGACAATCCTCCCACGCTCCTTTCACTGGTACATCCTTCTGGTTCCTGGCAATCTGTGAATCATGGACTATAATAGCTGGAACTTATAGCCAAGTCTTTGGGTTTAATAGCACTTAGTGGACATTTTCTTTCATTAATTTGTGCAATTATTTTGTAAGCTCATTTACAGTTTTGGCTTCTGTAACATACTTTGGCAATGAGTTTCACACCTTAGGTATAAGTTGTGTGGTAACTGCTTCCTTTTGTTAAAAACTTTTGAGCTCACAGTTTTATAAGGGGCGCCATTTACTGACTACTGTTCTTGCCAGAATTAAAGAATTTGGAATCATGTTCATATGCAAGATAATTTGGTCATATCCTATTTGGAACTTGTTTTTTATACTTATTGCCATTAATTCTTGTGAATTTATCAGTGACTAGGTTTTACTGTCTCTTTATAAAAAACACATGAAACAAAAATGATTTGTAATTTTTTTTCTTTCAGGTGGTCTAGGATTTATTACTGAAGATTTTTAATATGACAGAAGAAGGCATGCTCGTTACCATTAAGAAATCCTCCTCAGCCAACAAATATTCATGGCCTTATCATGGATTAATAGCTAACGGACTCAACTGTGGTGAGTGGTATCTTCCTCTATGAATAATTTATTTCATTTCAAAGCAAATTATCCCCCCATAAAATAAGGCTAAAAGAATCTGGAAACATATCAGTTAGTTAGAACCAAACCCAGAATGTATGGTTTCTGAGCAATGCAAGAAATGCAAATATAGAGCAATTGTGGCCTCATGCCGCAAGAACTTGGTGAGTTCCATTATCTCAGACACAGTTATAGTCACTGGGATTACTCTTGTGCTCAAGGTTAAGTATGTATTACTTTTCTACATGTGAACCCCAGAAGTCATTACTTGTGTTAGATCAGAGTGCAGAAAACTAAAGCACCAACTAGTTGGTTATGGTTTACACCTATATTTAGGACAAAAGAAGTCTTTTCCATTTCTGATGTCAAATATACCATCATGTAGATATTAGGACAAAAGCAAAGGAAAAGGTTGCCAAGTATGGAATTGTATTAAAACAATAACAAGATTTCCCCTTCAACTTCTGTGTCTGGGCAGTTAAGTATTTCCAGAACTTCAGTTCAGTAGAATTGGGGAATTTGGCTGGCCAGGGAAAGCAAAGTGCTTTATACTTCATTAAAATGGAAAGTGAAGCATAACAGAGCAATACAGACATTTGAAGATGAGCATATCACATATTTACTGGAAAAATGTACAGTTATCTTTGCAACAAGCAAAACACACCACTCTGGATTTTTTGGATATTGGACTTGCATGCAGCAGACACGCACAAGCATGCATTGCATAGTTGAATATTCTATTTATATGCAAACTAAGTAATCTAGAGAGAGCTGAGGAACAAGCCTTACTGCAGCTCAGTCAATCTGCTAATCTTGGCCTTCAGACATCCCTTTGTGTCACTGAAGAGCGGTTTCTTTTCCATGTCCTTTCAGTCGTGGCCTTTTCCAATGTGAAACTGCCAACAGTATCCCTGTAAAAGCTGAAAAGGAGAGGAGAATTGACTTTGGAGCTCCTATACAAATGGTGATCCTCACAACTTCCACCCACCAGCTCCCTATCCCATGGAGAGGTTTAGAGTCCTCAAGCACCCTAGTTTACAAACCCCGCAGTTTAGAACACATATAAACACTAAATAATTCAAAAATATAAACATGACCTTACTACTTCAGATCAAATGTCAATGTAGCTCTGTTTTCTGCCTCCAGCAGTGGACACAAACACGTGCCCATGGAGAAATAAGAGCAAGTCAAGTCTGTATGATACTTTGCACTATGCCTCACATCCAGCTTTCAACTATTTTCAGCTCCATTTGGCTGCATTGCATGCCCACTAGTTCTGGCACTGGAACAGTCTGTGAAGAAACGTTCTCTACCTAGCTCTTGATGCCACTGATGACTTCATAGATCTAAAACTCTTTTCCAGACCTCATTGCCTAGAACCTGGTTTAGATCTACTGCATCCATTTTGAGACTACGAGCTCACAACTTTACAGAGTCTTAGGACATCAATAGATCGTGGCTTTATACAGTGGCATAGTGATGCTCCCTGTTCTACTGCTTTCCAAACAATTCTTAACATTTGACTGGCTTTTTTGACTACTACTCAATACTTATATGACATTTTCATAGTTATCTACTTTTGCAGCTAGATGTCATCCCTGAGTGGTGAGATCATCTGAGAATCCACTGTTTTCTAGATTGTTAGAATTTTCCTATGCACATTGCTTTATATTTATTAACAGTGAATTTCCTTCACTATTTTATTGCCCAGTTGCTTAGTGACATACAGTCCTCCACAATCGGCCCTTGTCCTTTGATGTTCTGGGTAACTAAGTATGATTAGCAAACTTGACCCCAGTGCTTATCCCTTTTGCAGGACATTTTAAATATATTGAACAGTCCCTGCAGAATTCTTCTGGTGATTTCACTTCAATGTGAAGCTAAACATTTACTCCTACCCTCTGCTTTCTGTCTTTCATTCAGATATTCATCTAAACAAAAATTCCCCTTTAGGCCACAGATGTTTAGCTTTCTTAAAATCTTTACTGAGGGATTTTGTAAAAAGCTTTTTGGAAATCCAAGTAGACTGTACCTACCAGATCACCCTTATCTACATGGTTTTTTTATTTTTCAAAGAACTCTACATTTATAAAGCCATACTTCCATGGACAAAGACACGGAGTGGTTCCAGATGTGCATTATTTCTATTCTTATTAAACATGCTACTGATGTGCCCAGTATAGTTGTCGGTCTTACAGGCCTGCAGTTCCTCAGATCTTCCCTGGAATAATTTCTAAAAACTGACATCCCATTTGGCATTCTTCAGTCCTGCTGCTAAGGCAATTTCAGGCAAGAAATTACACACCCTCACTAATAATTCAACTATTGCATCCTTGCATTGTCCTAGAACTACTGGTTGAATAACATCTGCTCTTGGCAATTTTTATTACTGTTCAATTGTCCATTTGTTCCTTATCCTTTTCTGCAGTCATTTCAATTTCAAAGAGATAATCTACTCATTACCCAACAAAAAAACCCCACTCCTGACTGGGAATGTCCTTAGTTTCTTCCATAGTGAACACTGATGCAAATAATTAATTTTACTTATCTGAAGTGATCTTTTCCTTCTGTATCATGATCATCAAGTAGTCCTGCAGACTCCCTCGAAAGCCTGCTGTTTAAAAAAATATTTTAAATAGTTTTGCTGGCCTTACTGCATTTTTATATTCAAACTTCCAGAATTTATTATTGTATTTTCCTTGTTTGGATACGACTTCAGGTTTTTGAAGGATGCCCTCATGCTGTACAAAGAAGTGTTTTTCCAGCTATGTTAATCGATACACTCAACTGGAATTAGGCACAATTAGAGAATTCTTACAAAAACTGGTTTTGCACAGAAAACAGCTGAAAGAATTATTCAGGCCTGTATCCATGCCCTAATCAACAGGCAGATAAGCTATATTTGGACAATAACCCTTTCATCCCTTCTTGTTGAAGATGTTCCTTTTCTCACAGCATTTGTAAAGTGTTGCCTAGGTGACGGAACATTTATTTTGGAAGGGAAGTCTTGTTAGGTCTCACCACCTGTGACTTTTTCTGTTACACATTATATGACCACTCAATAACCCACCTATACAGCTTTTAGTACAGCAGCAGGACTCAGCTGTCCACCTTATATGGTGAATGCTGTTAAGCTGCAGAGCCATACTGACTGTCCTTATAGCTCAAAGAATCAATGTAAAGTAGAACTTCAGCAAAAATGAATGTGGTTTTGATTTTTTCTCAGTCCAAAAGACCCTGTAACTTGGTCTTTAGGGTACATATTGGCAGGTACGGATTCAAATTCACCGTGATCACGGTAAGAACTCAGCCATAGCCTCCCAGCTTGGAACTAAATTGTGTAGAGTCAGCAGACAGAAAGAGATACTAAAGTAATCTTGTACCGAGACACCCACCTTTAGAGAGATAGAGGCTAAGCCTGAGTCCTCTGAGAGAAAGAGTTTAGATGCTGGTCTTCAGAAGGTTGTCCAGGGTCCAAGGCTCTGCCGCAGGGTCTGGCCAGCTTTGGTGTGCTGCCTCCAGCGTTTTGTCAATCTCCTCTGATGTACTGAGGGGGGAACTGGACCTGTCATTCAAAAGTGCAAATTCTGTTATGTGTGTGTCTTTGAATTTGGGCCAAAGGGCTGAATCAATGATGAGATTTATATGACTAACTGTTACTTAGTCACCTAAACCTAATGTTTATATATTACTGAGACTCTCAAAACTCCCACTGAATTGCTGCCTACCATTTTAACTCATCCTTACTTTCAGGTTTTATATCACCTAACCTTAAACATTTGCAATGTAGATGTTTACATCTGAGTTAGTCATCCTCAGTTCCTCTTGTGCTCAGCAGAGAGAAGAGGGAGTTTCTGAGGAATGATTCATCTGACCCACTTTAGAGGTCTACAGTACATCTTATGGACTATACAGCGAGCCTGCCGTGACAAGCTAAGATGTACCTGCCAGCGCAGTAGGTGATTGCATTTAGAGAGATGAATTGAAACGATGTCAGAGGAGCTATGGATCATTTGTACGCTCTGTACAGCCATAAACCACCTGTGCATAGCAAATGTGAGCTATTTTAAACCTCAAAGAAGAATCACGTTGCACATCGATATAAGCTAAGAGTGAGACCATGAACCATTACGATGGCTGACACGCAGGGAATAAGCAAGTTGCTCTGTGTGGTGTGTATGTAAAATGGCCAAGGGCCTCCTGTGCTAGAGCTACACAGAGCCCTCATCACCTCCTTGCCTCACCGACCTGCTGGCACTAGGCATGACCACATCTCCCCCCAAGGCGCCAGCACACTAGGCAGTCTCCATTTACACAGTGCTCTTCTTGGAGAGCCTGAAAATAAATGGATGCCTGAAGTTGCAGAATGCCTAAAATTTAAGCACTGCTAGCCCTAGATATAGTGAATTTCAGTATAAAAAGCTCCTGTGGCTTTAATCTCTAAATATGAGAATTTAGTGTTGAATTATTCCTAATTTGACTTCATAGCTCATAGCTTATCTATTATTTCTTTCTCATGGGAAAAAAGGATGGTGAATATCCTTTCAACAATAGGTCCTGGAACACTCTGACTTCAATCTGAACTGTGGCAAGGCAAAACAGACTGAGTGTCCTAAAAGCTGGTTAGAATTTGGGCTTGGGGCCTTTACAACACTAAGATACACAGAGGAGAATTTGCTGAAGCTAAAGGAATAACTTGAGTGGTCAAAGTGATCTGCAGTGCAAAAAAGAGCTGCATGATGAAGCCTGTACCTAAGCAGGTGGGTAGACAGGATGCAATATTTTACTCACATATTATCATTAAAGACTGACAGAAATGCTAATAACCATTAATTATAAAGTTAAGAAGCAGCATTTCTATGACCACTGGAAAACTCTGGAAATGTATATTAATTTTAACTAAAACAAGCTCAAAGCCATTTGTCGAACCATACTTTAATAGATTTTTTGCACTTGAGTAAATGGCCTGGATTTACAACTAAGGTACCAGCACACCCAGAAATGACAGAAGGAAATCTCTGAAAATTTGCCACCTTAACTGGAGGAAACCTGAATGCTGACATTCATGCTGGTCTTAAAATACATGGAAAATTTCTCTATCCTCCCACATCTGGAAGCTAGTTGTGAGAAATATAGATCACTAATGTCTTTTAATAATAAATTTATCTTCCTTTCTGAGCTACTTTTTGAAGTGGCCCTCTCAAACGATTCTTATCCTTGTTACACTTGGCAAGCTCGAACAAGACGATGGCAGGCAGCTAGTGTCATATTCACTGCAGAAGGGAAAGATTCCCAATAGTGGTTTATGAGAGAAAAGGTTGTTATGCTTTATTTGTTATTTGTCCTAATTCTTCACTGAGGGAAGAATTAATGTATTTTTTCACATAAATGTTATTAATTGTATGTATCTACAGCTCTCTCTAGTGACAAAAAGCTCATAAAAACTGTAGCTTAGAACATTTAGTAGCTGTCTGTTATTCTTTAAGTAATGCAAATTACTTGATTTTCTCATTTTAATCCACTTATTTCACAAATCCACATAGCTACGGCCAAAACATGCTGTACTGAGTCATTACACGCTCAGTACTCCCAGTGATGTCAACAGAGATTGTGACAAAACAATCACTGCAAGATTTGGTCTGGATGGATCCCCGCATCCCCAAGTCATGGATATTGCACAGCTTTTACATGGATGTGTCAGTGCTACCCCTATTTAGATTCATTTGCTTTAGGGTGCTT
>JANHGO010000053.1:68842959-68868216 GCA_024606505.1 Aquila spilogaster
GGCCTTCAGCTAACACAGATCAATTTTCTTTCAGCTTCAATCACCATTTAATTACTGTTGACTTCTTTAACCTTTTTTTCTTCCTTTATGGATTAGATTCCTTTATACTCTATTGCCATTTACTTTCTCTGTGACATAATCAAACTTAAAATAGTATGATAAAATTTCACATTTTTCTTCTTCCTTCCTACTCTTTAAGTTTAATTTACTTAAAAAAAAAACGAATCATTTCTTGATGAGAAAAATATTTTTAATGAATTGACTTTTAACTTTATCTTTCTCTGGTATCTAGACATCATTTGCTTTAAGCAAGTAATTGCTTAGATGACTGGATGGCATGCTGGATAAAAGCACTAGCTTTTTACCTCTTAACATTTCAGGAGAAAAACACCCACATGGCAATATATTTTGGATGCAATGAGTTCTGTTGACTCAGCTTCATCTTCAGCAAATATTTCACATTTCACTAACTCTGAGCCCAGATAAAAATAGTACAGTTAGCACTTTTTATCAGAAGGAAGCCATTGCTCAGTAGATGCAGAAAAAGAATGATTTCTCTACTAATGGCTGTAAAACAAGCAGAACATTGGGCAGAGATCCTCCCAGCCAAATCAGAGTATTCATTCTTTGTCACTTACTCCTTCTGCTGGATCAGATCCACGTAGGCGTGTATCACTGAGCATGAACTGGTATAATTCAGGACAGAACATGGCCCTCTGCATCTTTTAAACCAATCTCTTTACTGGACATGCAATGGACAGTCTGTTTTCTAGCACCCAAAATTTTTCAGGACTCAGAACTACATGTGTAACCACCTCTTGGTGGAGATGCAAATTCCTGATATCACCTCTACACTGCACTGGTAGCACCAAGGAGTTAGGCACTAAGCTGTGGGGCAGAATGATTTTTTATTTGTTAAACTTTAGGGCTCAATGGAAGGACTGGGTCTTTAATTACTACCATCTGCAGTGTAACTGCTTGTGAATCTGTTACCATAGATTTCTTTTGAGATCTTGTTTTTTCAAAACATTTGTCCTTAAACTTCTAATTAACCTGGAGCAATTGAGTTCCAAGAACTACAGAGCATAAGATTTTAGAGAAGTGAGGATGCTCTGACGTATGTGGCATTATTGGAAGTAACTTTGATCCTTATGCATCCTTTAGACATCAAAATTAACAGAGAGCTTTATAAAAATAGCTTCATCTCATGGGATCTTAACACTGGTGTCCATTCAAGCTATTTCTTTGTTTTTGCTACATCCCTTGTATGGGATGTGGTAAGTATTTGTGTCTCCTTAGTATACATCCAGCCAGTAAGAATGAGGTCAATCCTTGAGGGCAAAACAAGATATAGAGAAGTACCAGTTCTTATTTATGTTATACTACATACTAGTTATCTCCTTTTTTTGGATAATAATTAAACAATTAATTAAGTTGCTTTTTATGTTAATTATATATTACTGCACAGCAGTAGGTAGTTATTAATTCACCGGAGAAATGCAGTTTAGTTTTTATTCAGTTACAGTAAAGTAAATGAGGAAAATACTTTTAAAAGAATTGTACTAAAGGGAGAGCATGGAGAATAAAAAAAAAAAAAAAACCACACATCAAATACAGATGAGATGGGTCACCTAGTCTCTTCTTTCAGCCAGCACAGGCTTGTTTTGTGTTGGTGTGTGTTCCTACACTCTGTATACTGCTATACTGTATGCTTAAATATACACACATATATATTTATAGCAGATGATGTGGCTTTCAGATCCTTTGAAGTGAGCTTAGTCTGAAGCACTGTGACCTCACTGGTTTAATAACTGGTAATTGTGATCTGGCTGGTTTTAATGATCTGGAAAACACTATGCATGACCAATGACACCTTATATTAAGACCATCATTTTCAAATATACATGTCTATGGACATTAGACCTTAAGACAAAATGTACATATCTGAGTTTAAGAAGATCAATAAAAAGACCTGCCTGTAATACATCTAGACATGATAGAATGGCCTTTAAAAAAAGCCATCAATTTTAGCTAGAAGAGTTGGAATTTGTTGGATTGGTTTATAAAATTTAGACCTTTCTGCAGTGAGTCATTTATTTATATAACTCGGTCATACTATCCACAACTGTAAAAAGTGTAGTAAATCAGATCTTCTGCCATTCCATTTCATTCCTTCCTCTCATACATATTTCAGCACAAACTGGAAGGGACATCTATTGTTCACATATTTTAGAAATAATTTTAAAGAGCAATTTTTTAGATTAACATTGGGAAATGTTAAATAAATTGCTATCAGTCTTGAAGGATTTTATCCTCAGAGTGTCTGGTTTTAATGTCAGTAAATATGTGGTACTCTTATGTACTACAGCACCTGCTTGGAATCAGTAAGCAATTACCTTAAATTCTAGAATTTTTACAAGTTTTTTAGTACTTTTGCATAAATTATCAGGTTCTCTTGAGATTTCAGCTAAAATGCTTTTACTATGGTTTAAAACAGTTTTAGTCCAAAAAATAGATATGAAATCTTCCAAACTAAAGATTTTAAAAGCAACTACAATTAATCAAAGCTCAAAATTTTGAGAAAAAATCAGGAATGAGCTAAAGCAAATGACTGGATCTTCCTGTGTTTATATAGCTCATAAAATGAGCAAAAGTTCAAAAAACATGACTAATTTCAAAGATTAGTATGAAGTTTAATAGTGCCAATTAAGTCTCTGCATGATGCATTCGGTCCTCTGGTATAGACCATGCAGTTATTGCAGTGTAATTGGGCAGTAAATGTAATTTATATCACAGGTATTAATATTTACAGTGTAAACAACCTGAAAGGATTTTATGTGAGGCATGCAGTATTAATTTCTGATTTTTAATGGTCACTTTATCCAAGTGGCATCTGAAAATCCCATGTGAATCTGAAATCCAACCTTTTATAGGAAGAGAAAATATAAGTATACACTGATAGCTGAAGATTCTGGGGAATAAAATTGTCAATGGGACAAATTCTGAGGCATGACAGTGCATATTTTACCATTCTCTTTATAGAAGAAATCATATCCAGAAAAGATCCCAGAAGGAAGGATGCTGCCGCTAGAAAGTGACAGTGACTATTCCTTGGAAAGGGTCAATTGACTGTGTATTTGTGGCATTCCCAAGCCCAGGGCTGTGCTTTTTTGCCATTGACGTGAGTACACAAGGCTCTACAAATCCCACTCCTTATGCTTTGCACCAGGGTAGGTCAGATGAAAGAGACGGCTTCCTCCATGCAACCTTGAGCCATGTCTTTCTCCATTGCTGGCAAAAAGTGATAACAGCCAGCCGAAGAACACAGCCTGGTGCAACCTGGTGTGGTCCAAGCACAGTCCCTGCCCCCAGGCACTGATCGACATATCACTCCGTTTTACACAGGCTCGGGAGCAATGCTGGTATGGGGAAAATCTGGAGCTGCCTTACTGTTCTAAACCAGGGTAAATTCACAGCAGCTTCACAGTGGACATGTCGTGATTGCAAACAGCGTGTAGACTATGTTTACCTGAACTTTCAAAAGAGCAGTTGAAAACCGTGATGAATCCGGACTTTTGCCACTGCCTGCTGCACTGGTCATGTACCTTTCTGCATATTACCTCTACAATTTTTCACATTAGTCCATTAAAAAAATGTTGGTGTGCTCAGTTCAGTCCAGATAGCTCAGGGAAAACTCAAACCCAGGATATGAAGCAATAGAAGATGAAAAAGGAGAGGTTAGCTTATAACTTCGAGTCAGCCTCTGAAGTTGTCGCCTATTGTTAATTTTTACTTCAAACTTGAAATTTACTTTACTTTTTTCTCCTCTCCACAATTTAAAACTCAATTATTTTGTGATTAGACTGTTTCATTTTCCTAATCACTGATATAATGATTTAAATTGAAAAAGAACTGGTATTAATCACATTAGTTAGACAGTAATTCTCAACTGAAGGAATTAAAAAAATGCCAATTGCTTGATAGAAATCAAAATTAAGGGTGAAAATATGTGTGGAAAAATTCCTTGTAACATTTGATTATCAAGATGGCAGAGATCATTAAGGAAAGATCATATTCTTTATGAATACCATGTATGTCTAAATTATTTTTTACTCTTATTCAAGGTACGAGAAAATATTCTTGTCCTACAGAAACCACTGTATTAAAACCACTAAGTATTAACAAGTGAAAACTAATAAACCTTTGGCCAAAATATAAAGCCAGTAAGTGGCAGCTAGTATTGATTCTTATCACCCAAGTTGTTACCTATCCAGAAGTACTGTTCTTCTGCCTCCCTGCCTCCAAGCTATTTCTTTCTCCTGTTAAACTATTTCTATTCTTAGATAATATTTTTGGATTCTGTGTATATTCTTTACAACCCACTGTCCTAACACAGAACGTTCACTGAAAAAGTCAGATGTTCATATAATGCTCTCTAGCTCTTTTGCATCATCTGTATCAGATAGGATCCCATTTTGCAGATTTCTTCAGCCCATTGTGATGCTAATGCTTTCTAACCACTCCTCAAGCTTTTCGAAAAGCAATCAAATATGCAATCAAAGTATCTTTGTTTTCTGTGTTGTGCTTTATAATAGACATCCATACAGTTCTCTGATATTCCTCTGTTTTAATGAAAAAAGAATGAAATCTAAGCTATCATACTTCCATTAACACATGCTCTTGTCTTCCTTTCTGTGGCCTTGGTGCACAAATGCCTTCGCAAACCTATGTCGCATAGCTGGAAATCACCTTCACATCTCATTTATAAAATATGATACACTCCAGTTTGGGATACTGCATTTATTTTAGCTATTGACTAGGTTACACGATATATAGAAGAAGCGGTATATAAAAGTGTTTTCAGTGAGAGGGGGAGCTTCAGGTAACAACACCTGACAAACCTCTTTTGATGCTACACACTAATTGAGTTGAAAACCAGCACATTATTCATGAACAAAGAAGTAGCAGATCTCCACTAAAAGAAAGGGATTGAGGGGGTGGGAGAACAGGCTGAACAGGAGGAGAAAATACAAAAAGACACCTGTTCTCATTAATTCAATGACTAGTGTCAGCACAGTCCTATTACAAGGAGGAATAAAAACCATAATGAACACTCCTCAAAATACATTCACCAGGGGAAAAAGGGAGGAAATAATGCCATTCTGGCTGATGTAGCACGAGGTTTGGGAAGTTGGTGCACTCACAAATGAGAACTGATATACTGCACTCAGCATGAAAGTAGAGACATGTAATCGGAAATGTTCACATCACCAAGTTCATGCTTTGCATGGAATCTGTTTTCAGCAGTCGTGAAAGATCAAATGCTTTTAAGTACAGAGTGATACACTGAGCTTCTCTGGTAACAGAAAATTAAACAGTTACTTCCTTTGTCTGTTCACCATGCAGAAAATGCAGAGATCTTCATCAGTTGTGCAGGAAACATACATATCTCCACATCATAAAACAGTACTAGTTAATGGGCAGCGTATTGGATGGAAATCCAGAGCCATTTTATTAATGGATTACTCCTATGAGAGCTTACAAACTGTCATGTTTTTTTTCTGACTTTGAGGCATATGACTCACAAAAGGAGGATATAAACATTTTTGAGGCATGACATGAAGCTAGAGAAGAAAGCAAAATGCTAGAATAATAAGTCTCTTAACTGTATACAGAATAGGTATTACATGCACCCTTTTGTAAGTGCAGAAAAGATAGCTTTTCCACAGGCTATAATTGTCAATAAAAAACCCATCAAGTTTGTTTAAATGAAGACAGAAACTATTGTCCTGTAAATCCAAATTTAACTTTGGAGACTGCTGGAGTTTCTGCTTGAGCTGAGTAGGAAGGAACAAATTACAAAATCCAAGGAGCTCAGTACTTAAGGATCCACATGAGATTTCAGATGGGTCAGCCAAAAATGTTATATTGAACCTTTCATGGTCTCCACTTGGCACTCCTGATGCTTTCCCATCCTCTGCCTGAACAGAGTCCCTGCATGTCACACAAAAACCACAGTCACAGTGTAAGGTTTTTAATATGACAAAGATATATTACTTCACCCAAATAGAAAGATGATAGTTTATTTTGTTTGCATGTTATTTAAGGCTAGCTGGGAAAAGGATAATATTTTCAGCTGTACTTCAAAAGCACGTCTGCAAAATATGGCATGAACTGCTTTTTGACAGATTAGTATGGATGAGTGCTTATATGTAATCTGTCATTTATTTGTACGAATCCATTTTTAGCATGCAAATAGATACTTGTCACTGGACTCTATTTCTATAGTTAGTCAAACCAAAACCCTGATGTGCATTGTGCCAACCAGTGGTACCCAAAAATCTGCATTCAACTTCTGTAGTTCAAACCTATTTCTAAATAAAAGTGGCACAGTGTTCCAGGAAGGTCACTCCCAGTAAAGATTGTGGTTGTGTTGGGATCAAGTGGAATACTTACTTTATAATTCAGCATTTCTTTCTTTTTCTCTCTCTGTCAGCATACATATTCTCCTCCCGGTCTGATTTTTCATAATTAGAAAGATTTATTCTTTTTCTAAGAAGATTTAATCAGTACTTCTAACTGAACATTAGCAGGACTAAGCATGATTCAACAGGATGTGCCAAGTTCAATCAACAGGGAGAATTCCTCTACATCGATCCGTTATGCAATCTTAAATTTCAGTTAGAGAAATGACAGGAGAAATCTATGTTTTCCACTCTCAGAAAAATACCTGTGTGAACCATTATTCTGGTGTTGACACTGTGCTTTCTTTGTAAGCATTGCCTATTGCTTTTAAACATCATCTAAATGTGTGGCATATACCAGATGCTATGTTTAGTCATTGGGATGCAGGCGAGTTTCAGGGACATTGAATAGCACAGTCTGTGGGATTTGATCCCTTGGAGTTCCCAGCTGGCCACCATGGGATGCAATTTATCTCACCAGACCTTGGAGGTCTAACAGCCTACCTCTAAAGTCAGTAAAGAGGGCATGAAAGAGAGCAATCATCTTCTCCTCTGAAAAACGTTCAAAGAGTTGGGATGAATGATCTTCTGTGGGTGCACATTATGCTAGGTTGATTCTAGTGATTTTTTTTTTAATGAAGATAACTATTAGACATCTGAAGTCAGATTAGATTAAGCTTATCATCACACAAAAACATTTAAATTTAAAAAATGGAGTTGAATAGTTCAGGGTTACGGCTCTGCGTCTGAACAATTGTAATCACATCACACAAAAAGTAGCTGTGATTTTGAACTGCAATTTTCAAATGACCACATTTGGCACAGGGGAGCTGTATTCTTCACCTGACTGCTTCCTCAATCGTTTTCTCTGACAAATTAAATAATATTAATATGTAAATAAAGCTACTGAAGAGCAAAAATTACCTGGAGGTGCTGATCCCACATCCCGATGTAATCATTAGTCTTGGTACTTCTGCAGTTGAGAGGTAAACAACCAGAGACAGAGTGGGAGCAAGGCAGGAAAGTGAAAGAGATCTTTAGGGTCCCCACTTGCCTTACTTGGGGGCAAAACATGCAAATGAGCTGTAGGCACACCAGTGCTGATGAATTTCATATCCTGCCTGCCTACCTCTGGAAAGCAGACAGTGCCGGCAACAAGAGCTTGGGGAATTCTCACTGCGGGGAAATAAGATGGCAAGGGAGTAAGAACAAATAAAAAAGGGTGTTGGTTCTGGGTTAGAGAAAGATACTAAATGATCAGGGTATAACAAACTGATTAAATCAGTTTGTCTCCGTGGCAGTTGATGGCTGTGTTCTGTTGTTACCAACAAGCACCAACAGAGGTGGGACTAGGAGAGCTGTGCAGGGAAGTTACAGCTTCAGTTTTCTCAAGCTGCTTTTACTGAAGCTTTTCCAAATGCCAGGGAATGCCAGGGACCCTGTGTAAGACAGTGAAGCTAAGAGGCCTTTTTGATTTTTGCCTATTATCTTAAGGGGCTTAATTCTGCAGTACTATGTAAAACAGAACTCCAGCTATCTGGACGGAGAGCTGTCTTTATCTGCCTTCAGGAACACTTATAAGCAACTTACTGCCTCATTACCAAACCTGAAGCCAGAAATTTATTTGCACAGGGACAGAATGATCATGCCCAATGTCAGGTGAAGGACATTTGCTTTCATTATTTTTCCCTTGTCTCTTGTATTATTCACATATTTCCTCTTCTTTAATGTCTCTCCTCTTGATTATTAATGTATGAAGAATGCTGGCTGCACAGTTCAGAACATGACAACACCTGAGAAACCCCAAAGAAGCCAGGCATTGCTATGTGTTATTTATAGGATTTCAGGCTTCTCTGTATTTCCCTCAATTTCTGGGATTTTATAATTAAGGAGAGAAAGACTACTAACTCAGATTCAGATGGTGAAGGAAACTCCAGAGCTCTGCATTTGACCTATTTATGCCAGAATGCCTCTTTAATCACTAAAACATTCATGTTGTAGGGGGTCAGAGGCTTCATGTATTAATGCACAAAGTCATGGGATTGAGTTGAATAATTTATTAATTTCTTTTGTGCATCACACCTAGGGCTTTTTTTGGGAGAGGGTAAAATATTTAATGAATTAAAACAGTGTATTTGAGTCATTTAAACTCAGTACAAGTCTTATGAAGAGTGGCTGAGGGAACTGGGGTTGTTTAGTCTGGAGAAAAGGAGGCTCAGGAGAGACCTTATCGCTCTCTACATCTACTTGAAAGGAGGTTGTAGCGAGGTGGGTGTCGGTCTCTTTTCCCACGTAACAAGCAATAGGACGAGAGGAAACCGCCTCAAGTTGTGCCAGGGGAGGTTTAGGTTGGATATTAGGAGAAATTTCTTCACCGAAAGGGTTGTCAAGCATTGGAACAGGCTGCCCAGGGAAGTGGTTGAGTCACCATCCCTGGAGGTATTTAAAAGATGTGTAGATGTGGTGCTTAGGGACATGGTTTAGTGGTGGACTTGGCAGTGTTAGGTTTAAGGTTGGACTTGAAGATCTTAAAGGTCTTTTCCAACCTAAATGATTCTTTGGTTTAACACTGAAAGGGCAAAAAGACAAATGATTCCTTCTATGATTTCAGTGCTTAAGAATTTGAACGGGTGCTTAGCACCAATAGCACAGAATCCCTGTTTTAGTTGTTGTCCAACATTAGCATCATACCTCATGACTCGAGTGGGATTAGCACCAGGAAATAGTCTACAGAGGACTAATACTCAGGAGAATGTGATTGTCTTCACCGCTCAAGCTTGAGTAAGTCAAATTCTGGACCTTCATTTTTTCTGTTTGTTTTGTTTGAGGCTTTTTTTTGTGCAAAAGTGAAGGAGAGGGGAAGGGAATTATCCATCTAACCACTGGAAAGTGTTTTGAAATCTTTGAATGAATAATGCTACATGGGCAGCATTTAACCTAAGTTTGGACAGCCAGACAACATGCTACACATCTCGGAAGACCTTTCGAGGTCTTCCAGCTGAACAAATGCTCACAGCTCTCCATCCATGGCTCGGAGCAATGACCTTCAGAGGCCTGAGCACTTCGCTTGGAAGGGCTTTTCCACAGGCAATTCCCCACTGTCTGGACCCACCGGCCACCTAAGGCCATTACGGGAATGACTCGTTCCTTGCTAGCTGCTGGAGAAGACCAGAGCAGCTGAGAGAGTGTAATTACTGCTCAGGGTCTGGCTGTTTTCTTGCCTTTAGTGACCGCAAAAGGTATTTTCTTATAGAATACCTGTAATCCCTAAATAATTTCCATTTTGTGTTTACTAAGAAAACAGGAGTTCAACTTTTTACTAGCTCATAGCCCTCTGAAGATACTTGTTTGGAAAATGTACTTATTATCTTTTTATTTTGGTTACCACCATAAAAAATAGACAGAAGAATGTAAAATGTATACACAGGGCTGTGATTGCTGTCCAGTTTGTTTAAATTAGAGAAACTCTATATTTTATAGTTGTACAAATAACTTGGAATTGTTTGGATTATGAAACTAAAGATAACATGGAAGATGTAAGAAGACAAGACAAAAGAAAGAGTGGTTAAAAAATACTTCTCAGTAGTCTTCCATTTGCCTTAAAAACAGAGCTTGCTACCAGTTGTGTAAAATAGTGTCAGGTTTTATGCCTAGAGAGACTCTGGACTCTTTCTGTTTGTTCATATTCTTAATTTTTCTTGTAATGTTTTAATATTACTTTTTGTTCAAGAGTTTTTTATTAAATACATTCTAACAGCTTTTACTCCTGTGCAGAAATGAGTGCCAGTAAGTGACAATGCTTACTTATTTTTCTATTTGCCTGAATTTTCTATAAAGTAATTACAAACTAATTGCATAATACACAAACTTGCCATTGAGCTGTGTGATAGTTTGCTTCAGCCCTGTGGTCTTGTTGCTTTCCTAATTTGGATGCGACTGTTTCAGAAAAATGTAAAAGACCCTCAAGGATGAGCTCCAGCATGAAGACTGGAGGTGTCTTCTGAGTGGTGTCAAAAGTGACAGCAAACTCCAAAATGAACTTGGAAAGTTGCCACTTCACCAGATAAAGCAGCAGTCCAGCAAATGGTATGTGTCATGAAATATTTAATGGAATGGGGTGTAGGAGGCCCTTGGTACAGCCTTTTGGAAGTTATGTTTCCCTCTCTCTTCTTACCTCCATGTAATAATTTTCCTCCTGGTACTACACGCGCTGCCAGGCCACATTACCCATCATCCCATGCTGTCCAGATGATATCTACTGCAGTTGATCAACTGGACACCAATCAGACAGAAAGGGAAAGAGGTGCCTAAATGCTGCAATACAAAAGGCGCACTGAAATGCAGTCAGTAACTCGAAAAGACTATGCCAGAGAGTGACCCAGCCTTCCTGGCACAGGTAGTGCTAAGCTCAGTAATTCCAGATTTTTCAGTTTCTTTTTGTGTTACAAGGACCTGATTTCCTTGTTCATTTTAGTAGTCTCCCTCTGACCATACATATTTGAATTTGTCTTAGGATGTCTGCGATTGTTGGCAATTTTCTATATGAGGTCCCTGACAGTGGCTTGTACATGGCATTAGTACCCACTTCTGTTGGAAATATGGGAACTGATATGTTCCTATGAGCACATTTTCTTTTTTCCCTATGTCTTGTACTATTGCATGATCAACTAACCTCTCTCTTCCATTGCCAGCCTATAGCAAGAGTCTGTGCTATATCAGACACTATCTTGCAGTTACACAACTGAATTTATTCAGGTCTGTCTCTATGACAGCATTCATTTCCTGCTTCTCAGACCTGAGCTCTTCTCAATCTATATCGTTCATCACTCCATTCTATTTTGTGTACCAAAATGATTAATGAAAATATGAAGCAAGATCAGTCCTGAGACTAAGCTTTGAGAGGCACATATGGCAGCTATACACTGGTACTTTTCTTTGAAGCAGGATCCTTTGCCGCCACCCTTCGAGCCAGCTCACTGACTATTTCAGAATTCAGCTGCTATCTCCATGATCTTCATCTTAATTGTTTTCTATGTGACATAATGTCAAATGCATTTTGAAAAACAGATAAATGAGCTCTACTACAATTCTTTTGTTAAAAATCTTTTCTTGTTTAAAGCAAACCTACTACCTTGTCAAGGAAAGATATAATGTTATTTCAGCATGATCCATCTTTAGTAAACCTGTTTTGCACTTCATGCTGCCTTCAATGGGAGCAGCAAATGCAAAGTCAAAAATGGAAACTTGGCTCCTTTGGAAAATACCAGATCTTTATTATTGCTGTCATTATTGTCTACTGCATTTATTATATTCTTTACTCTCAGATTTCATAACTGAGAAATTTCAATTCAATGATCCAGCTGCTTGCTCTCCCATACACTGCTGTTCTTGACATGTAATCCCAGGAAAATGGATTAAGAAAAAGTGCAATGAGATGGGATGCAAATATTAGATGGTTTAGTACTCACGGAGCTTCCAAATCTTGATTTGTAGTGTCAGAAATAGCTAAAGATCAATGATAATTGTATTTCAAATCAGTTTGCATTTGCATTGCCACAATGAGTTATGTGAGGAAGGAAAGGCTATAGCAGACAAGCAACATTGTTTTACCCGTCAGAGTATTTTTACCATGCCTGTTGGACCTTTAAGGTAATTTCCACCCTCCTCAGGCTCACACGCATCCAGATCCTCCTTGCTAGGTGAAGACGACACAAGACACTTCTGCAGGACCTGCAGGCAGTGTTGGCCTGTGCTCAGGAGAGCTCGCTTTGTCCATGCAGCATCCTTCCAGCCCCGGGTTGCTCCCACATTGCTGGCATGAGCAGGAGACACAGGCTGCCATGATCCAGCCCTGCAGCACCACCAGGTTCCTAATTTGTGTTTCCCATGGGGAAATAATGATGTTTGCAAATGGGAAAAGAAGGGAGCAAACAGATAATCTGTGATGTGTGAGCTGAAATGAAGTAGCATTTCAGACTGGCCTTTTTCAGGAAGATTTCTCTCTCTCTCTCTGCCACTAACCAGAAGATTAATGTGGTGGTATGCGCGACTGCTAACTGCTTGTGTACGCCAGTGCAATAATTAATAAATGTTTTGCAGTTGTTCAGTCACAATGAGAAAATTACAATCAATTGGCATTTTTGAAACAGAAATTAATTGTACACTTCAGTGAGATGACACTGATAAGATAAGTGACTGCTTCAGGCACTCAACTACTCATCTCTATTAATAGCCATATAGCTGAGGACAGAAAAAAAAGGAAGTGGGTGGGAGAGAAAATAAATCCCCAAAGGATCTCTATTAATCGCTTCTCAGTGTACTGACTCACCATATTCTTTACCAGAAGATGGCTTTCAACAATTTTATTTTTTTTAGGATTCATCTCATCTAGCTGTGTAAATCTACACTGCACCTCTGAGCTTGCCTTGGTGGCCAGCCGTGAGAAAGGAGCACTGCTGGAACCTGATGAACTGGTCCGTTCCTGGCGCCTGCTTTAGGGTGAGATGGATTGTGCCCTGGACTAGCAAGGGAGCCCACGGTGATTAGGACAGATTTAGCTCTGACCCATTTTAGATGTTTACATCTAAGCAAGTCACACCCAGTACCTTTTGTTTCCTTAATTTCCCATTTAAAAAGTTACTATCTCACATGATCAAAGTCAATTTTTCTGTCAGTCCTTCCAATGTGAGAGGTGTGGCATAATGACTGACAAGATATAAGAAGTCATGAACGCGAGAGCTAAAAGTGGCTTTGTATAGACAGGTGTTGCAGTGAACATAAAACAGCCTGGGTTGACAAATTCAGTTCAGCTCACTCAAGAATCTGTAAACATTGATATTGGCCCAAACTTCATCTCACTCTTATGGGCAGTGAAGTCTTGGAAAGGTATCAATGTGTTACTGGAAATCCCTTGGGAAGCATTTCAGTACTTCTGATTCAATCCCTAACCAGGAAGTATTGAACACACAGGCCAAAAAAAAAGATATTTTTAAACCCGTTAAAGCCTCTGCAACACCAGCTCTGATGCTGCTGAACAGAAATGAAGCAAGTGTGTCTCTGGAGGGAGCAAGCAGGCTTGCCTTACCTAGGCACACAGACGCGTACGAGAGAGGGAAGAGGGACAGCGTGCATGCTGTGAAAGGGGTTGTATTGCTGTCCCACTTGTAAACGCAGTAGGTTTTTTATGCTGTGACAGAGGATGAGTGAACTGATACAAGAGCACCAGAACATTCTCCCCTTGCTTTTCTTTCCCTTTGGCCTGTTGGGGCTCAAAGTCAGAAATCCTCATGATATTCCATGAGCTGACAACTCAAGCTGGCACAGACAGTCCTGAAGCATGGGAGGCCAGGACCACCCTGCAAGGCTGGTACCAGAGCTGTGACCAGAGCTGCATCATGGAAAGCTGCAGCCGCTGCAGCGGCAGGCGAGAGCAGGAGGAGGACACCGAGCTGCTTGTGAAGGGCATCTTGGGGGCTGCTTTGCTCAAGGAAGCACCGTTTCAGGGCTCACAGAATAACTGCCAGGTGGAGCGTAAGGACCGTGCTGCTGAACAAAGTCAATGCGGCTGCAGGAAAAAAGCCTCTTTCTGACAATCAGCACAGAGGTCACCCTTAATAATGGAAAACATTTTATAATAATAACGTGAAACACTGAATTTGCAGGGAATGAATCACAAAGTCTCCAGCAGCAGGGATGACACATACACTTAGCATGCTTTGGGGGATGGAGAGGATGGAAAGGTGACTGGAGTATTTCTTGAATTCACTTCTCACCCTGTGAGTCTATGATTTTAACAAAACCAGTCTTCATTTTTTTTCTACATTCACATAACTATTATCTGCACAAGAATGTAAACAACAGTAAAAAAAGTAGAATCTGGAAGCAGGTCAGCTCTTGAGGAGTGCCTGTTTTCTGAAGACATGCACGTGCACACAGTCCTGCAGCTTACAGCCTACAACTGTAAGGTTACATCAGACATGAAGAATATAACTTTCTATGTCAAAACAAAGGGCAAGCCAGTTATGTCTTCTGATGCTAGAAATATAATACAATGCTTCCCATGCCTTACACTGCAATTTTATCTATATCTATATAAAGCGTTCCATAAAATTAATTGTGTTTTTCCATTATTGTTGGGAATTATGAGTGTTGATAGTGTCCCATTCCTCTTGCCTTGCTGGCAATTCCCTATTTATAACTTTTTTCTTCCATGCTCAGGCTTGTACTGGGAAATGTCCCCCAGAAAGATTTCACTTCTGAAGGTCTGTGTTGTGCCTAATAAAATGCTGAGGTGTGAAATGTCTTTCACAGAATAACACTATGATGAAATAGCATGGAATATATTCTCCCAGCCCTCTTGGACAACAGTAGGTAATGTACTTCCTAACACTTTCTGAAACCTGTAACCTTAGGTAAGTCACTGATTGCACAGGGAGGCAAATGAATGAGGGCTGCACCCAGTTTTCACAGGGTTCTATAACTCTTTTTATTGTTAAGGGCTTCTGTAGTGCTCTAAAGCTGTAATTTTGAAAAAATCAAGCCTATGAGGGAGGGCACTATAGAAGAGGACTGACTGGAAATCACACTTGAATAAAAAAGGAAAAAAGGTGAACGATGGGGTTAGTCTTCCTTCAGGATCCTTGATGACAACTGTGGGTTGGTGGCCTCAAATCTGCATCCAGCTCCTCATACTATGTAAGTAGCTGACAATGCAACATTACCTTTCTCAGCAGTTGCTTTAGCAATGGCTTCGCATACATCTTTATTCCTTCATGAGGCACCTTGGACCCTCCTATTCTCTCACAGGCGGAGGAAATCCAGACATCTGCATGGCTCTAAGCACAAGCTACAGCACAGCATTGCTACTGCTTTGGTCTTGCTCTGTGTCCCCTTGCAGTGGATGGTGATGGAGAGTGGAAGAGGCACCATGCAGTGCTGCTGCTCCTGGGGGTGGTGGGGAGTATCCAGAGGGACCCTGAACTCAAAGGGCTGCCACCAGCGAGCAGCTTCCTCAGCTGCTCAGAAAAACCCTTTCCCTAGGCATCAGCAAACATCACTGCACACTCTGGGAAGGAAGGACCGTGAGAGATGCAGCTTAGCCCACTTAAACATGCCTACAGGACAGGCACTGCCTGGCAATGGCTGAGATCAGAACTGTGATTTGTCCAGACTAAGAATGAAACTGCCATACAAAGACGCTGTCCTGGACTGACCACCTACTTCCGAAAATGATTTAATGTGAACAATGCTGTTCTTTACAAGAGAGCAAACGCTCTTTCTTCTCTCTGCTGCACCTGGAGCTCTGTTCCCTACACAGTGAAGGAGAAACAAAGTTGGCTGTTTTTCAGAAGATTTACAATGACCTGACACAAGATGCATTTATTCAAGATGCAGTGCTAAGTGGAATCAGCCTTGCTCCAGAGAGCTCATAAAGCTACATCTTTTTGCAATAACTTAGGGTCCAGCTCACACTGCCAAACACTTCTGTGTACAGTACAGAATAGTCACTTCTTGCAAGAAACACCACGAAAACTTGCAAAACCATATTCATCAATAGGTGGAAAAAGCACTATTGACAGAATATGCTACATACTTTACAAGGTCAGACAGAATTTTTGGTACCGTTTTAACTTCCACAAAGCTACTACAAGAGTGTGGGATGTGTTATTTGGTGCTGGCCTGCCTGTAGAAATCTGACTTTACTGTAAACAACAGAAAAGATCTGGGAAAGAAGAAAGTGAAATCTTTTAATATTAACTACAATTAAGACTTAGAAAATTCCCATTGCATATTATACGTAGCAATGGTACTGGTCAACGTTAGGATCCATTTTTCACTTTTTGAAGACAGCTGTTTTTATTAGCACAGGTGTATGCAGTAATAAATAACTGCGTAAAAGCATTTAATGTAAAATCAGCCCTCATAAACAGCAGCAATACACCTTGAAGTTTGTAGAGTCTACAAATAGGTAGCAGTCTACTGCATTTTTTTTTTAATTTATTTTTTCTTCATCAAGGTAACAGTCTAGTGTGCAAGAATGCAATACAGTGTATGGTTTTGATTATAAAGTAGTCATTTCCCTCATTAACATGTACAAACACTTAAATACCCTAAATTTGTTTTGTCCTGAATACACTTTTCTTATTATTACATACCTCACCCACAGTTTAACTCTAGAAAAAATATTTACTGTAAAAGATATTTGTTGAAAGGTTTTTGTTTCATAGCCTGCTTGGTAGCAGGTGAACAGCCATCAATATCAGCTGGAACAAAGACAGAGGACCTGTAGCTCAGCATCTGCCACATCTGATGACAGCCCAGCCAAGAGAAAGAACACGTCCTTATAGCTCAGAGTTTCCACTCCATGTCAAGCTCCTCATAGTAAAATCCTTAGAATCCACCTGCTAAAGCCTTTGGTCTAAGAAGCATGCTTATAAAAACCTCTGACTTTGAGGTCTGCTTTCTGGGACTAAATTATATTATTTCATCCTCTGAAGGAAAGCTGACATTAGTGGGACTTGGTGGGTGCATTAAAGGACAGAGTTTGACCCACTGGCTTAAGAAAAAATAAAAGAGATAGGACTCAAAGGTTCAAGTCCATATTACTGCTTGACAAACTGAAAGGAATGAAACCATTGCCTAATGAAGAAAAATAAAAATTAGAACATTTTGCCTGCAAGACCTATAAATCCACATACTTTATATTGAGGACTTTGTAATAGTCTGGTAGTCAATCAATCCCTCAGTATCTGGTAGCTTGGACAGGTCAGGAGAGATGTGCCCTCACTCTCTCCAACTTTTTGTTAGAGACGGCAGAAGATCTTATTTGCAGCTGCTTAGCACTTTTACTTTTTAACGATCTTTAAGCACTGAAGAAAATCATGCTGGGTGTCTGGCTCTGGCTGATTTTCTAGGAGAAACTTTCAGCAAAAGTAATTCTGGCTCCAAGAATAAGGTTGGGGGTAAAAAAATTGTTTTGTCCATGTGGGCCAGGAGGGACTAGTTCACATGGGGACTGGGAGGCTCAGCAATGCAAACTGCTCCAACTGCCAGCTCTGCAACTTTAAAGCCCCAGCATGTGAGAGTGTACTGGATAAAGAAGTCCTCCCCACGACTCCAGCTGCCAGCTGTATCACTTCTGACTAATGAGAGGCAGAAGCAGAAGAGGAAGAAGACAAGTGGCAGGAGATGGCAGCAAAGGTGCCATAGATAAATGGGGGGGGAAGGATGAAAGGGGAGCGCTAGTCTGTAAGACACTTTCACCAGCACAGGACCCGAGACCTGAGCCTCAACAGTCTGCTATCAGCAAATACCTGCAAAACCACTGATAAAACCAGCATGGCAGTCCTTTCAGGTGATGGCTCAAACAGCACGCTATTGCCATTGGTTACTTCAAGTCACCCGCTACCAGAGACCTGGAGTTTTTATCCCTCCTGAGATGGTCAGGACAATGACTTGGACATTTTCAGCTTTGTATTTTTTAAAAAGGGAAGAAATTAAATTAGACTACTATTAAAAGAACATCGAGATTACAAAGTCAAGCACTGAAAAGATAGGAAATGCCAGAGTCAGGTTGTGCGATATAGCTGCCTTTGGTGTCCTGGTACCTAAAAGAAGTGACTACATGCTCTTTTTTCTGTGGGCACACTGACTCATTCAGAGCAGAGGATGGGCATTGCTCAGAGCGTGAAAGCTGGTGAGTGGATGAGGGATTGTGAAGGATTGCTTCATCCAGACATGGAAAATGTGTCCTGGGTCACACAAGCCACTACAGGATGGTTTCAGCCTAGGGTTCTCATTTTCCGTGTCAGGGTTGCCATGAATCACAAATGCTTTCCATTGCAAACAAAGTCACAAAGAGCTGCTTTTTTTTCATAAATAAAATGCTATCATAATGTTAATGATCATATATAATGGTCCCCAAATTTTTGTAGGGAGAAGTGATGTTTTCATGAGATCAAAGCAGAGAGGTGGCAAAAAAAACCCTCTCAGATTTTCAGGAATGCAAATACATGGGGCCTTGAACAGGAGCGGCAGAAAGTAAGTACAGTTGTAGACCTAATGGGAAGAAAATAAACAGAACAATCATACTGTTAAAGACTGTCATGAGGAATATTTTCAAAGAGGCCAGATTAAAGTCAAACCGAGCCAACTCTGGCATCGTTTTGTAGTGTCGAATGTTTGGCCTTATAGGCAAGTAATTTACAGATTGGCACATTAAAGTTATGTATGTGGAAATACCAGAATAGGATACAGAACCCTATACCCTCCATTCAATCACTTTTTTGAATATGGGTCATGTTATAATGACTGAAAGCCAGTGAAACATCCACGATCTTCATCCAGTTTTGGTAGATGTACAGAAATCAGCTTCAGCTGAAATTAAGTTTTATACCTAAGAGGCAAAGAGCAGTTGGGAACTGCAGACTGCTTTTACCTAGCATTTGAAAGACAGCTCTTTCTGATGAAAATCTAAAAGCTTTGGTAAGGGAATTAAAAAAAAGCATAGCTATTGGCTCTACTGTTTGGTAAAATAAACCATGTTTTCCAATGTTTTTCTTCCAGCACTGTGCTGAAGCTAATTTAATACTTTGTTATTGCAGAAGGAGTTCAAGAATCAGGACAAAATGCCAGTGAAGAGGCAAAATAGGGGAATGGAAATATCTTCCTTGGAAATATCCCCAAAGTCTAGACCCACACAAATTGCCAAATTCAGAGAGTCCAGGCATTTTGCAGCTTCCTTATTGCACAGTTGACAAAGGAGAGAGCTTAAAGGCATGAATGTAACACCCAAAGTAATGAGGAGTCTTCTTCTAGACTCTATTCCCAGCTTTCATACCTGGATCTAGAAAAACAGAGCACAGAAAAAAGAGCAAATGCAGGCAAACCAAACTTAGCAAACAAAGAAACAACAACAACACCCCCCCCCCAACCTACAAACCACATGCTGGTTCTTACTCTCACACACATTCTAACTCTCCATACCTTGCTTCTCTGATACAAATACTGTCAATATCCAGTCCATATGTGTGAGATTCCATTCAAATAAAAGAACATTTCAAGGAAAGCAGCCCTGGGTATTGTAGGTAGTCTCCTTGCTAGTGTTATTCCTACAACTGTAGTAGCTATCATTTTAGCATTAAAGTTTTCTAGGCTTAGAGTAATTTCATCAGCTCTCTAGAACTTGATAAAGAAAAGGAGACATAAAATCAGAGAGCTATCAATCACTTTTTTCTAACACTTTCACTAGAAAACACTAGTAAGGTATGTTATTCCATTTTTAATTGGGATTTTTCTGGAAGAAAACAAAACCAAAAAGAACAAAAAAACCCCCACTAAACCACTTAATATGCTTTTCCAGAAAACATATTAATTTGTATGGCTTGGGTTCTATCTGCAGCTGATATTCTCTTTAATCAAAAATACTGAACAGAATCAAAGAAAAAATGCTGATTTATATTTTATTGCTCATGTTTTATCTTTCTCACTTGCATAAAAGACCTATTTTCTGCACTTTTAACAGATCTTAATTTGAATATGTTAACACAAACATTTGTATGCCTATTCTACATACAAACATTTTGTATAAGTAAATAACAATGCGTGCACATATATGCATATATATAAATATGCAGATATACAAATTTCAATTATTTTTAAAAATACATCAAAGAAAATCACTATTGTTATCCACCAGCTGTGACCAGAACGGTCTCTTTAACATGCTGCATTTAATGAGACATTATGTTAGCATTTCTCGCTCTCTGTGTTTCTCTAAAAAAAAAAAAAAAATCTATGTTAAAATCAGTAAGGGAATTATGTAAATAAAGTACCAACCCTGATGAAACAGCAATTATATATCTCAGCAGCTGCGTACATCCGTTTATGGTAGATGATTAACTAGCAAATTGTTTGCATATTTGTTTTATGGAGCATTTGGCAATTTAACTATTAGCTATGAAGGTTTAGCCAAAAGTCATTAAAATGCTTAGACTGCTATAGATCACAGCTGGTACTGTTTTAGCAAACTTATAAAACGCCGATATGTAAGAACTACCTTAAAGTAAAGGACAATATCCACAGCAGGGTGTACATGCGATGTGAGTAGTTACCATGCTGGGCACCTAATCCACCCACTCAGTGGTTAGCAGGGACTCAAAAGCCCCAAGTTCTGGGTTCTTCTCCTGTTTGAGGGTGATTTGAACCCTAACACCTATGCCGCCAAAGTCACCTTATCCTTTTGATAATCTACAAGGAGGGATACCTTTGCATCAGGCCAGAATACAGGCACAAATTTGAGAAAGCCTCTAGAGCTTCACAGGTAGATCTTAGCTGTTGGAGACTTGGATTCAGCTCCACTTTGGTGGATATCTAACCTAAATAGCACAGTTACGAGTGGTACAGTGGGACTGGGATCATTATGATATAAAGCTCTTCTGTCTCTTTTACCTAGTGAATGTGCAATTTTTAGAAGGCAGGAAGGCCCCCACCAAAAGGGTGGGAAATCTCTTGCACTATGGGTTTAAACCTGCTTAGAAAGGAACCTGCATCTTGGTTTCCTGCGGTTTGGGTAAGTGCACTGACACCTGAGCTGTGGGAAAGAAGAGCAGACAGACAAGCCCTTCCAGGTGTGGCTGGGGTGGTTGAAGACATCATCACCTTACTACTGGCATCACCCAGAGGTTACTTCTACTATCGTTGAGCCAGTAGAATATAATTGTGAGTCATCCCTTTTTGGGTTCAGTGCCAAATGAAGAGATTCAAGCTGTAAAAGCAGACTTAGCACTAAAATAGCTGAGGGCTTTTGTGTATTTTCATTCACCACGTGCTGTAGCAAGCTCCATCATCCATCAGCTCCAGCTACCTGAAAAGCACGTGGGTTGCTCTGAAGGTAGGTACGGTCAGGTTCTGGAAAACATCTATTAACTGAAGTGAGCATGGGTACTCATTTTGGGGTTTAAGACTTCTCTGAAAGCTTTATATTTTTTTAATTCAGGGGGACAATAAATATTTCAGTTTTGCTATCACTGTACTTCATTATGTACATGAGAACAGGTATAGTATAACAAGGGACAGTTTGGGCCTTTATATTGTGACAGGCAGCACACAACTGTATAGCTAAAGGAACAAGTTGCATCACATAAAACAATTTGCATCACTGCATCCGGCTTGTCAACCATGTGTCCCCGTACTTCGCTCTGAGAGAGGAGTTGATGCTTCTCCATCAAAGCTGCAGGCCTCTCTCTTTTCTCGCCCCCGAATCCTTCCCACGGGCCCACATCCAGGGAGTCACTTTCTCCAAGCACTGCACTGCAAGCATGGCCCTTCTTTCCAGACACACTTGACTCCGTAGCATGTGTGAGCAGATGTAAGGACCGGAGGTTTCCCCCTGTCCCTCCCCTGCGTGGCTGCCCTGTTTCTGGGCATAGTCAAACCCACAGCAAACATTGATCTGCTCGTGCTGATACCCAGAGATCACACAGCTCTAGCTGTTCATTACAGACAGAAGGCTTATGTGCTGTTTAGTGGAGAAAGAAAAGCATCAGTGTAATCTCGTGTGTAGCTGCAGCTGCACTGTTGTGCATATGTGTGTGTATACATTACAGCTGCACCCTGCCTGCTCCCCCTCGCCGTCCGTGCGTGTGTCTCCTCTGCCCTCCGCCCTGCTCTCGCAGAACATCCCTCATCTCTTCCCACCCGAAATGAGCCATCTGAGCTCAGACTCTGCAAGTATTAATTGTATAAACATTATTTTGGAGGTTTGAGGCAAAACAGAAGTGAGCTCACGCTCCCAAAACCATACTGATTCACCAAGCTAACAGTAGCATGAGCCTGTATCAGCTTAATTTTGCTGTGAAAGTAAGCAGAGGAGTTTAAACTGCAAACTGTAAATTGCACCTGGCCAAAAGTCCACTGGTTTTGTTTCCTTGAAATTCCAAATACAAAACACATTTTTCCTGTGGTCTTGTTAACTTGCTTCATCAGCAGCCTCGCTAGCATCAGAGTTAACCTGGAAGATTCAAGAGGAATTAGAGGAATACCTTGTTTGCTCTATTTGTGAAACATACTTTCCAGGAACAGTATTTCCTTCTCTTCCCTCCTCTCAAATTTCCTCCCAGCCTGTTGCTATGCTGGCGTTGTGTGTATTCACTTAGTTTACACCATAAGCTGCCTATGGCAAGGAGGTATTATTTGTACTACTCTATGGTGTATTTTTGTCACTATGGACATAGCAACCCACACAAATGGTCTTCATTACAGAAGGCTAACAGGGTAGATGCATAATTCATCAAGACAATCATTGACTCCCCAGTGAGGTGGGGGCTATGCTTTGGAGACCAGATATTATCTATCCCAGCAAAATTGATGATACATGGCTATTGTTGAGGAAAAATGGAGAAAACTTGAGCACAACATGCAGCCTGTGATGGGGTTTTAAATTCTTTTCTATAGGTGAAAAGAATAATTTCCCCCTTTAACCTGCCGTGGGGCTTTCTGTGAGAGTCATCAGGTGAGCTGTCTGTCTTGCAACAGTGCTGGGGGATTGGAAAGCACTGTGGGATACCCTGCCATGACAGATTCATCTAAAATATCAGATGAACCAAGTTCAGCCTTTCCCACTTTCTCATTTTTCCTGATTCAGTGCACAAGATGACGATGATTCCAGCAGGACAAATACAGGAGGAAAATCTGCTTGAAGAGTTGCCTTCCTAAATTAAGCGGGATAAAGAGGTGACCTGAATTTGTTTGCTTGTCTTTAAATAAAGAACTCATGAAATCTTAAAAAGCAGCTTTTGACTGTAAACAGTGACTTTGCCTATTTAATGCATCTTAAAAGACTTACCCTGCCTCCCTCTACCTCTGGATGATGGGGAGGCTTCCCAGACAATACATGCAGGGACATTGCTTTCCTCAGGCTCTGAGCTTGCAGTGGCTTAAATAACCAGTTTCTAGCCAGTCTGGCTGGAAAAAAAAATGAAAATATAAAAGTATAAAAGTGTTGCTGATATATGGAGTTGGTGACAGGAGCTGCTGGTGTTAGGTGTCTCAGAGATCCTTTGCCAGCTCTCTGGCAGGCACTGCTGTCCCCACTGCTCTTTCCATCTCTAATCCATGCGTACAGTGCTGCCTTGACAGATACTACAATCACTGGCACAAAAGATATTGTGAACTGATTGTCTAAATTCAGGAGAGAGCCTTAAAATCTTGTTGTTTCAAAATGGCATATTTTGATGCTTTTTATTTGCCTTCTGGGTCTGAGTTTCCAGAGTCAGACCAGCGATAGCAATCATGAAGCCTACATTTTTTTCCTAAAATGGGACCTCAGGCTGCCGTTAATAGCTTCTTTCCACAGATGAGGCTTTAAGAAAAATATCAAACATTTTAAGACTCATAATAAAATCTCGAGAATTGCCAACATTTTATGTCGTTGGCTCCCTTGCTGTCCTCATCTCCTCCTGCCGCAAAAAAACAATTCATCCATGTCAGATAAGACAGCCAGAACACATGATATCCATCCAAAATTGGAGTGCAGAAAGACATTTTGCAGCTCAGGCCAATTTCATCTCACCATCTTTAATAGCAGCTCCATTTTAGAACATTTGGAGAGTAGAAAATTAAGAGTAAACAGCAATATTTTCTTCTGATTAAAAAAATGCAACCAAGGCTCCAAATGTGTTTTTATTTTGAAAGAGCATCCTTTAATGCACTCTAAAGCTTTAGGAATGACTCCATGGTAGAGTGAACCGTAGTCCTACTGAGTGAGGTGTAAGATACTGAATAAATAATTTTGATTTGACTTGGAAATATGGTTGAGGTCTTTAGTTACTACCATAATAGAAATAACAAATCTTCTTGATTTTGACAAGTTTGTTTTGTTTTTAATGAAAGGCTATTTTTGCAATGAGAGATTAACTTTAACCTGAAATTACAAAAAAAATTATTTGAGAGCAAGTATGTGAATTTTCTTTGAAACATCAAAATTATGAAAACCAAAAATAATTATTTAATTGACTACATTTTTTATGTCAAGAAGTCTTTTAAGTGTTTCTGTTTGTGTGTGTATATATACATTGATTGATCCTGTTTGCCAGTTCATTCTGAAAATAAGAAAAATAAAGTATCCCTTTATTTATTGCTATGATGGGAATGCCACAGGGCTGCGACTGAAAATGAGAGTCCCACTGCAGTAGTCACTGTAAGAGAAAAGTCTGTTCCTGCTCCAGGACACATACAGACCTAGATGTCAGTTAGAGGAGAGAGAAATGAGTCAGGGTGATGAGGTCACATTAAAAAAACAGAGTTTAGCAGAAAAACAGGAGTCTCAGCCTGCCACAAGAGCTCTTTGCAGGATGATGTAATTTCTGTTAAATGGCTTGAAATTATTTTGTTATCTACTGCACATACCCCCAAATATTGACACGTATGATATTATGTAATTCTCCCAAAGAGAAGAAATATTCAAAAATAATTATGATACCTCAAAATACTGTGACTTGTAATAGCAGATACAAGTGCTATGGTTTCCAAGTTTCCAAACATTCGAAAGAACATTTGCAGACCTTTTTTGAAATAGCTGTCCTTGAGTATAGAAGACAGTCCCCTCTTTTTTACAATTAACTGAATATCGTACGTACATCACCATAAAACTTTGAAAGGATTGTGATCAACTTATTGTTTGACAAAGCTAAAGCAAGAATGGTAATCAATCCCTTGGTAATGGAAATTTTAAATTTAAAATAAGCTTTAACAAAGCCTTTGAACCTTCAAACACTTTATCCTTAAGAAATTAATG
>JANHGO010000053.1:68868726-68908700 GCA_024606505.1 Aquila spilogaster
TCAAGTTTCACTACATCAAAACCTCCTAGAAGTGACCTTCCTTGTTACAGGTATAGATTGTGGCTGCCTTTATTGTGCCTACTCTTAAATCCCATCATAGTTATAGTTTCAGTCTAGCTCGGCTTCTCCCAAACATGAAAAGCGACTCTGTGTGAACTGTTGACACTGTTTTCCCCTCTCCGTTCCTTTGCTCTCCTTAAAACCCAAGAGCCTAAAAATAAATGTCTCCTAGCTTCAGCCTTCTGTCCGGTATCTCCTCGCAGGGCTTTGTAAGGGGCTCATATCCACCATCGAGCATCATTTTGTCGTTCCTGTGATATTTAGCCAATCTTTCTGCTAGCATTACCTGGAAGCACCACTGCATAGAAGCTGCATGTCTGTTAGTATTTGTATTATAAATGGCCTACTTAGGGGGTTTATATAACTCAGAGGTAAGAATTTGCTTTTGGCTGAAAGTCATTAACTGTCAGCCAAAAAGCAGAATTTTGTTTAATTTGACGTATATAAAACTGATCTGCTGTGGCAGTTCTATTTATACTGAGGGACGGGCTTTTGTATTTAGATCAGTTTATCCAGATACCACGTGAGGATTGCAGTGCTGGCAGAAATTCTATGGTGTTGGGTCAAAACTCTTGCACCCTCTAGCACAGAGGAGTGAGGTGGTAACTCTAACACACAGTGAGACAGACAGACACTGTATCCCTCCCCTGTGGTCCTCCATAAGATGCAAAAGGACTCAACAGTGATGTGATGTGCCCAAGGCATTAAAGGGAAATTTGGCCTTTTCTTTGCCTGCCATATAGAAATACCTCTTATTTATTTGTAATTACAGATAGCTAGCTGATGAGGAGGACTGATTACTTGACAGTAAGGCATCACATAGCCACTGAACTTTAAATAGGAGATTCAGTCCTGACTTTCCTGGGTACCATTGCCTTGAAGTCATGGGGGGGCGGGGGGTAGAGAAAGAGAGATACGTTCCGCCTGTATGCTTGTGTACTGTACAGTTTTGACCATTTTGAAGTTGCCCGATTTATCTGAATTTGGTGCTTTCATATTCAGATTTCTTATGTTGCTACCTTTCTGCTTTCCTCTGCAATAATCTTGCATAATTTGCTTTGTAAGTATGTTCCAATGTTGATGTGTCTTTACTAAATTTGCCTTATATAATACACCATGCACATACATTTATTTTTTAAACCATGATGAAGGGAACTGTTAATAAAGACCATTAAGTTAGTTCATTAAAATCATCAAAAAGTAACATTAACAGACTGGTTGTGAAATGAAATATCTGGGTTTTTTTCCAAGGAAATTGCAGAAACAGTTTTGTGGTTGAAAATACTTATGGATATGGGTGTGTTTTATACAACGTGGATATTTAATTGCTGCATTAAAGGCACTGACTCTTTTTTTAAGTGCTATTATTTATAAAAAACTTTTGCATGTCCAAAACTGGCTGCAGCCATCTTAAAAACTGTAGACAAGAGGTGTAAGACAAAGCCACTTCTAAAGTGTAGCCATCCTGAGATGACTGCTGACGACATTTCTCCCAAGTTCTTTTAAATTTCTGCAGCTTTCTAAAAATTAAAGTAAAATTCTTGACCTCATTTTTCTGCCCTAGTATAAAATTTCTGATGTTTTAGTGAGGTGCCCTATTTGATTTCTAAGTAGAAATCAGTGGTTATCTGCTAAGGGTAACCCTTTTCTGGTTTCTGTACCTATTTCTGGCTGTAGAAAATAAGCTATGAAGTAAACATATAGAGAAGAACTGCACAAGCAACATATACCCTAATGGCTGGAAAGTCAAGTGCTGGGAAAACCTAGACTTGCCTGGTGACATTAAGTTACTCCATGTTGTTTTCCAGAAATCTATAGAAAGAGTCAGACAAAGCAGAAAAAAACATTTGGTGAGCAGGACTCGCAGCACTTGTGGCACAGAAACATTCTGAAAAAATGACATCATCACAGACTGTACAAACATCGAGAAACAAGATCCATTTATCTTTCTGGGCATGACAGCGAGCAGAAACCTTCTGAAGGAGATGGCATCAAAGCCAGAAAGGTAGTAACGAATCTTCCACCAGTAACGAATCTCCCCACCATAGGACATACAGGGATGCACAGCAGCTGCATGAGACAGGGTTCTTGATCCATTGCAGTCAGACTGCACGGGGAAAGCTTTGGAGTAGCAGATTTGCCAAAACATTCAATAGAAATTAGATGTCTTTGATAGCAAGATCATGAGCGAGAAAATGGGGCCCAAAAACCCTTTGGGAAGAGCCATCAGAAGGGAGAGCAGTGCAGGCTGTTCCTGTGCCTTGCGACAGAGAGAAGATAACACAGGGTGGAAGACAGATCTTTGTGCCTGTGGCCCTGTCTGGGTTTAAAAAAGAAGTAGTATTAACCTGTCCAGGAGGTGAATTATAGGCAATTCAAAAGCCTGTAGAGCATTCACTCATCCCGGGCATTACAGGATAATTTGCTAGACCTCGCCACAGACTTGAGACTAGATTCTGACCACTTCAGCTTTCTGGGACTTTGATGCAATAATTTACATGACAGATTTACAGGGCAACCACAAAAGCAATTTAACATCTTTTCCCTCTGCTGCCTGACTTGCATGGCACACAGCTCTCCTGCTTTTCCAGTTCAGCTGAGGCTCAATCCATCACTGATTTATGTGTATATAAATCAAGAATGAGATCAGAGGCAGACCCTTTGTATAAAAGAAAAATCTGGTTTTACAGCTTGAGCAATAACAGTAATTATTAATAGGTTTAACCCAACATCTGATATACAGAGCACAATAATATTGTGAAATACAGATTTTGGATCTAAATTTCGTGGGCGACATTATCAAACTAGCAGAGAAATAATAGTCTTAAAAGAAAGGACAATGGTGGTTTAAGCTACTTGGACGGTTCCTCTATCCCAGTACAAAGCACTGGAATTGGTCAAAGAATGTGATTTGACCTTCTGCTTTCTTGTCGGTAAAATATTTTTTTTTAGAAAGGAACAAACTCTTTTCTTCCCCCTCACCCTCCAGTCATCTGATTTTTCTGATACTGACAGTTATGCTAGTGTGCTTTTCCACTTTCTCCCTTTTTTTTTCCCTAGACTACCTACCACTCAGCAATTTTTCAACATAGTTTCAGGTATGTGGCAGAGAGAAGTAGTAAGAACTGTAACTGCTTTGGAAAATTTGTGGGGTTTTAAGTAGTAAACCTGTGGATCAACCAGCTCTGAACGACATAGCATTAGAAATAAGAGAATATGGAAGCAAAAAGCATGGAGGGAAAAAATCAGGATTGCCTGGAGAAGCCAGGCTATATGATGTTAGGAGGCTACATAACCTACAATCCAGAGTTCACTACCTGTGCGTAGCTTACCCTACCTTCCCTTGGGGTTTCTCACTTCACCTGCTGGCCTTCGTGGCTTTCACCCTGCTTGTGCCCTGCCGTGGGGATGAGGTGTTCAGCTTGCAATGGGGGGGTGACATGTTACCTGCTGTGGAGACGAACGCTGCAGTAATACATTTCCTTCCAGGATTTCACCTGACAAGTGCATTTAACGTGTCTGCTGCCATAACCCACGGAAATCTCAGTTGCTTCCTCTGCCTTTGGGGTACAGTTCAGCATCCTGACAGATATTGGTTGCCTGCAGGAGTTAGGCCCTGAAAGTGAACCCGCTTTCCTGGGAATTAGGGCAGTCGAAGCGTAGTCAGAAGTTCACAGTTGCCTTGAAACATTGTCCCACAGCAGAAGAGAGGCTGCAAATGTTAAGGACTGCATGGATGCTAGTTAACTAGACATGACAAGAGCCATACTAGAGCTCTGCCATGCCATCCTCTGTACTGGGTAATTACTAGCACCTTTCTTGCCAAATCTCCCTCTCCATAGAATGCTTGGCCACAGTTTAGGGGTGTCAGAGGGGCCAAGGACTATTCCTAGCAGGAGTGACAAAAGAAGCCCTCCTGTTTGAGGGAAAACAGAGTTTGGGCATCTGGACTCAAGCAGCACCAAGTCACCAGGTCTTGGACCCAGCTGCTCGGCCCTCCTCCATTTCATTCACTAATACAGATATAGTCAATATATTAGTAACAGAGGTCTGGTATATGGAGGAAAAATAACCATTTTTTTATCAGTGGGATTACTATAGGAGAGTTCTAGGTCATATAACATAATGCTGTCATTGATAGTGCATCATTTATCTCTTCTTTGCATTTTCTTCTTTTTTGTTTAAACATAGGTGCAAGTTCAAAATTAAGTAATGAGGTACTGCTTATCAGATAACATGCTACAACTACCCATGTTTACAGTCGTGCTGCAGCCAAGTAACAAAGTGCTTCAGCTCAAACCGCTGAGGCAGCGAGGGCACGCGCATGGTCATCTGCCACCCTTCAGGTCACCAGCGGTTGCTCATGGGATCTCATGGGATCTCGACAGCTTTCAACTCCCTCTTCTGTTCTAAATTTCACCCTAGAGAGAGTATGTAGGTCACCTGTTTGCAATACATCTGGTACGGCAAAACGACTGAAAAAACTGGGGCTTGTGGCTCTCAGTGGCTCTTGGCTGGTACTGGGACAGCTGTGAACAGGGACACAGGGAGCATGGCACTTGCTCTGAACTGGAGTGACTTTACTCCAGGTTAGGACTCTGATACTGCTGAATCCCACCAACAGTAACCCAAAGAAAGTATAGCCACTATTTAGACACCAAATAACCGTGAAGGTGACTAAAGAAACTCCACGACTTTACTTGATGATCAGCACATGGATTTGGTGGGGGGAGGAAGAGCACAGCTTACATACTTTGCTTTCTGAGCAGAAAATCCACACTATTGCAAAAAAATTTCTACCACTAGTTTAAAAAAGTTACAGCACCGTTCTGGAAGGGCACACGTTATATAATTTTGCACAGCAGAAGTACAGCTAAGTCAGCTTTAAATAGTAACCATTTTAAATAGTGTCTTCACAGACTGTTTTCAGAGTGTGATTTTCACAGCAATAATGGCTGCATTCATAATTACAGTAGAAAGTTCAAGGCTTCTGGAAAATGAGGGTGAAAAGATAGAATAAAAGATTGCATGTGGGGAAATGAGATTGAGAGAGTTACTCAAGCACTGAAGTGATAATACATTCTTATATTAATCTGAATAATTTCCTAGTTCCTATCTTAATATGTAGAATAGGGAATTCTGTGTCCCTAATGTACTGATTTGGTCAAAAAAAATCACCCACGCTGTTTCATACAAAACACTGAAACAGACAGAACCAATTTCCATTAGTGTTCACATTTTTCCCCCAAAGCATCTACTTACCATTAATGTAACTGCTCTACATTGTCCTCTTATTGTCCTGGATATGAATAAATCATTAGTCTTATTTTATTAATGAGGCCTAGCTAACAATATTCCCAAACTGACTTGCTCTCATATCTTGCAGTATTATAGATAGGTGCATGCTGTACTTTTACTCCTGTACCAGGAAAGTCTGGAAGCTGCAGTGAGGTGATTAAGTAGTGTTCGTTGACAAACGAGACCTGTTCCAGGCAAAGCTGGAAGGAAAAAGTCAAGTTTGGTTTCTGATTTATTATTTCTCAAGCACTGGAAACGTTTTGCTGATTTCACAGGTTAGGCTTTGCATTTACAGTAGATAGCACCTTTTATCTTAAGTATTATAATGGAAAGCCTTAAGCATCCTTAGCACTAATAGGTATTCCTGGACCCTGTTACAGAGGACCGGTGCTGGGAGCTGCTGTAACATGACACATGGAGATCAGCAGCTGTAGGAAGAGCTCTACACCAGTGCTGGAGGTGCTTGTCGTTTCACAAGGGTGAAGGAAGCATGTCAGGATCTTCCCATGCCCTCTCTACTCATTCTCCCCTGCCAGGCATCTAAACTCTTTCAGGATGCACAGGGGCAGGCAGATGTGCGTAACCACCTCCTGGCTGCAGAGCTGGGCAAAGGTGAACTTGCTCTGGCCCAGAAACTGCACAAATATACATTTAGCTAGGCACAGTGCTGGACTTATCTAACTTTATGAATCTGGAGCCAATGCTTTTCTTGGGCAGCTGGCAGAGTAGCTTGCATCTGCCCATACTTGCCCACGAAGACAGATCAAGGGTGCCTAATAAAAGGGTCAACTTTATTCTCCTTCAGATCAGTCATAGTAATAAGATGTAAGCAAAGGAATGCCAGGTATCAGTACTATAATGGCACCTGGACTTGTTCTTTCAAATTATATTATTCCCTTCTCATGTTAACTACCATCCATGGCTGACCACCCCATGGACCAACCCTATGGACCAGTCCTGCCAAATGGGATGTTGGTGTGCACAGCTCCTTGGCTAGCCCACTCCCCACTCAGTCCCAGCATCTGTGCACAAAACAAGAGTACAAAAAACGAGTCTGCTGGCAACACACAAAAGAACCAAAACGGCTGCCCTCAGCCGTGCTGCTCTGCAGGGCTAACACGAGCAAAGAGCAGGTAAACATTTCTGTCACTAAGTCACCTATATGGCAACAAGTACACCCAGGGAGCAAATGTGCTGAGCAAAACTGCAGGTTTTGTACAGTCCTATTGCAGGGCAGACATGTGCTTTATGGCATTTTTCTTCATTTTTGTCACTCGTTTGTTTAAGGGTCTCTTATGGTGCAGGCTGTGAGGACAGACTGAAGGGAAGTGTATGAGAAAACAATTAGGAGAAGCAGCTAACGTAAAGCGAGTAGGGAAGGAGAGACACAGAAGAGGAGAGAGTAGAAGATCACAACTGTGGTGGGCAGAAGATTGAAACCGATTCAGCGAATACATTCCTGGGAGAGCTGCTGCATAGACCACAAAACCCAACAAGTAGGCAACATGAAACTAGAATTTGAGTTAGACTTTGGATGAAATGGAAAGCCAGGAGTCATGTATTAATGGCTGTGCTGCTGCACTTTCCTCTGAAGTTTCTCTACTTGAACTCAGTAACAGGCGTATCCTAAGATATTTAGTTCTGGCCTTTGGCCTCCAAACTGATTTACCTTAATATCTGTCCCCCCTGATGGGATAGAGAGATTATCTTATAAACAGGACACATCATCGTAGTTACATGGATTAATTTCTCTCCAACTATTACTCCCAGCTCTTTGCATATTTTTGTGTCACTTGTTGACCTGAGAACAAAGAGCTTTCAGTACATATTTTCTGCCTTTTAACTATGTTTTGGAGAGTTATCATTGCTGCTATTTACTCGAGCTATGGTGATACACATTCACAGGGGATCTTTCCTGTCTATCTCATGTTATGTACCTTATTCCCATAACAAACAAATGGTCCCTCTTGCATTACTTACTCCATGAATCCAGATACTCTCGAGAATGGTGCTATATAAATACCTAGATAGATAAATCAGCAAGATACTTGTTTTCTCCATACTCTGATAGGGAGGAATCTGAGGAGTGTATATTCCTCAGTAGTCTCTCCTTGTTTTTATAATAAAGTATCTTTTCTACCGCTCCAGCAAGAGAAGACGAGAAGTATCTGGTGCCAATGAACTCTTGTACTTGCTTAGAATACTAGAGTGCTATTGTTTTTAATATTTAAAGCTGCAATGTTGCCATGTAACTGGGGAAATAGCTTTTTGTGTTTAAATATTTCATGGCTTGTTGGAGTCCAAGTACAAGAAGAATTTCTTTAGTATGTTAGATGCCCACCCTGACTGAAAAGTTTTTTGTTAACCCTTTAATGTGTTAAAATTGCTCTGTATTGCAGGAATTTATTAAGCATGATTTGATTCATTCAGAGACCATGAAGGACTGGAAAGTGACTTTTTTCTTTTCACTTCTGTATAGACAGATCTATGTTAATCTTTTTACTGTGACTTTCTATGTTGGAGAAAATATTTTATTTTGTATTGGAACTCTAGTTTAGTATTTTATAAAGATGGCTTTTAAAAATATATATATTTACTTATAAACTATTCCATCATTGCAGACTTCCAGAACTAGTCAATATTAGAAATAAAAGCTTCATTGTGGGTATTGGCTTCTTACTGCTACTTCAGAGTTGCACATATTGCTCTGAATGGTGCTAACAGTCTTGGAGAAGAGCTAAGCCCACCTAGCTCCTGTGAGGTATATTCAGGGTGACTTTAGCTCCAGACACAAAAATGTAGTTAATTGTTTCATTATCATTCCAATTTTTTTGGTGCATGAGTACACATTTTGTTCACTTTCTAGAAGAGGATTGTGTATGCGATTCCCTAGGCAAAATTAACTCTGTAATTCAGTCAGTTTCTTCTGATTTCAGCTGATAATAGTTGAAGTTTGATATCTCCTGGAAGTATCTTTGTACACTGATGGTTATGATGGTGAGACCAGAATAAGACAGAGGTTGGAAAAATCAATTTCTGGTATTGGTGATGAAATAAACCCATGTGAATCAATCCCCAAATTACTGCAATTTTCCGCACGTCCTCTTGGCCCCTCAATGATTTTTATTCCAAACACAATACTGTCCTCATCTGGGAGATGGATTTTTGCCAGCTGATTTGCACAGAGATCCAGTATGGTAGGCTTATTGTGAAACTGGGGGAGAGGGGTGGTGAAGAGTAACACCTTGGGAACGTTTGGGGATGCTGACAATGCATCAGGGCACACATAAACATTTCAGTGTAACAAACACAAAACCTTTGAAAGCTTGGAAAAAAATCAAACTGTCCTCATGAGCTTCTCTAAGTTACAGAAATATTTGCTTATAATCCTAACACTAATGAAGTATGTTAGGGGAAACCATAATGAACATGTTCAGAGATGGAAAAAAGTGCATGGAAGATAGTCATCCTGCTGACAAACACATTTGTTTGCTCTTTACATTAAAAGTTAATGATGTGTGCTGGCGGGCAGAATGAAGTACAGATGATGGTTTGAAAGCACCCATGCCAGATGTTCGCTCAACATTTGGACTAGTTTTATTTCCACGCTCTGTTACTCACATATCACTCCCAAACGCTGTCTGCAAGGTTGGCCTCAGGGCTACTGTTGCAGGACACATGCTTCCCTGGCGCTCAGCTCCTGCCTTGCTGCTGCTGGCGGCAGAGAGCAGCCTGCCACCGGCCACACACCCTCCACTGGCCGCCGGCTTCAAGCTGGAGCTTTGGCTATCTCAGCCCATGATTTTAGGTAGACCACAAAATTTACAGGTGAAAAATAGATTCTGTACTTGCTCACCCAACCCAACTCATGGAGAGCATCATGGAGGGGACATGGATGCTGCAAGACTTTTGAATGTACTGTTAGCACCTCCCTGGCACTGGGACTCGCAGCCCTGAACAGAGTGCAGTCACTGTCCCTATGACATGGGAACACTGATGGGCATCTCACAACGCGATTAATGAAAGGCAATATAACAAGGGGACACCCATGGTCCAAAGCGAAACCAGAGAGGCAAAACCTGTGTACTTTCAGCTTTACCCTCTCCAATTTCTAGGCATGTAATTTATTCTCTCCCTAAACATGATGAGGATACCTGCTTTCAGTTCACAGCCATAAGTTTAGCACACTGACCTAGAATGTGGGAAATCATGTCCAATTTCCTTTTCTGCCTGAAGGCATGTGAATCAAGATCTGCACAGGCAAGTGACTTGGCCACCATCTTAGTCTGGGATAAATGTGTTGAAAATTGCTCTTCCTGCTCTACTGTGCATAGAGAAATTAAAAATTATTTTGACCTAGAAAGGAAGTGACTCTCACGATGAGTCTACATTCCCGTGCTTACAGTGGAGTCAGCCGTGTTCCAACAAATACTTGTAATGGAGTTAAAATACATTTAAATACACATTGGAAGATGAAGAACTGAAAGTCCTGTCTTTTTTTGTCCCAGATGAATGCCCCAGTTGATAGACTTCCAAGTCAGGCTTTGCTCCCTTTAACAGTTAAGTATCACTGGGCTAATACAGCAATGATCCAGATGGATTTACAAATGGCAGCTGTGTCTGTGGAGTCCACAAGGCAAACGCAGGGCCTCATGGAAAACTGGTTTCACCTCACAGGAAAAGTGGTGTCTAGCCCTGCAAACAGAAATCCCTGCAGCCCCTGTGGGTGGTTGTGCCGGGTATAGAAAAGTCAGCAGGATATTGGGTGTCCAAGCATCTGCCCTGGCATAGGTCCCCTACGGGGCATGGCAGGACCAAGTGGGCTCGCTGGATGCCCCCGACAGACCTTGGTGGGGGGTAAGACACCCCAGTGCCTGGCACCACCAGGATTGTACTGTGGGATTTTATTGATAAAAGTGGAGGTGCAAGATAAAAAGGTGGGATGCGAGAGGGAGTGGAAAGTGCAAGAATGAGTGGGAACTGCTTCTGCAGAAGCTGAGAGGAGGAAGCATGAGGGCTTGTGGATCTGGGGCAGTGCTAAGCAACTAAATACCCAAGAAAGATGGATTTAAGACCCAATCCTCTCTCCTGCCTGCCCCCTGCCTCTTTGGGAGTTGCACACAAGCCCAGTGGCACTGCTCGCACAGGGTTGTGCACTGAGCAAGTATCCACAGGGGCATCGCTCCTAAGTGGAGCAGCAGCTCCTCACTTTCACCAGGTTACAAAGTTCCCAATGCAAAAGGCTGTGCCTCAAATTTCAGATGATCCCAAAAAAGTATGAGCCAAACATATCCATCTGAGAGTAATATTTGGCCTGTTGTGCTTTGATCCTTCAGTGAATATTGAATTTTAACTATTAAAAATACATGAAAAGTATTCAACAGCAATCAAACATCACCTTCACCATGAAAAATAAACCTTCACCAGTTTTGTTGCTTTCTTGAAGTCATAAATATATCAGACTACGTGTTGAATTACTCCCTGTAAAAGAGTTGAAATTTTGCTTTCTGTTAATAATCCTCTTCACTGTAGAGACTACAGAAATCAGTATACTTTGGCCGAGGTTATCTGGAAGTCCAAGTCCAAAGGCATTAGTCATAATATAGAAATGGCAAGCATTATTAGTCTTTAGTTTAATTTTTCAAGTAAAATGACAGTCTGCAAAATAAGGGAGTAATGGCCTGTGCTTTAAAACTGGCATGGAGTGGCAAGTAGTTACATACAAGCAAAAAATGAAGCCACAAAGACTGAGTAAAAAGTGACAGTGCACAGAGCAGATTTCCATTCCTGATCAGCATATTTTGGTGATGGTACATGTCTGCATCTGCCAACAGTATTTTTGATGAGTCCAGTTGCCACATGGAGTTTTCCCTGTGGAAACTCTGAAGCTGGTTACTGATTCACTTTGCAGGATGCAGTGTGTCCTGGGAAATTTCTGGTTCATATGTCTCCTCCTCCCAACTTGTTTTGAAGGACCCAGCTGTGCTCTTGTCCATCAGAAAAAAAAAAAAAAAAAAAAATAGTAGGACCACCATGACTGCTTCATGGGAGAAGTTAAGCTGGAAATTTGAAAAGCTCAAGCAGAAAGGATGGGTAGAACATGTAGGGCACAAATTCATAATTATATAACTTCCATTATTCATAGATAATTCACTGGAGGAATAACCTTTCCTGATTTGAAAGTATGGATTCATTTTAGCAGTCTCTGAGGAGCAGAAACCGACTAAATTAGAAACAAGAAAAAATAGCCTGTGACATTTTTCCAGGGGAGATTTTGTCAAAATCCAAACAATTTCACAGGCAAATGAAAGTCCATTTCTGATATCTTGATGACATAAATGCAAACAAAATTAAACCAATTTGTTCATATTTTTAAATATCCCATTCCAAGATGAAACAAATGTTGAAACTGGAATTGTACTGTGGATAGAAGTTTCATTTAACAGTCTGATTTCATTGAGACAGCCCCCGAGTAATGCAATCCAAATAGACTCAGTGGTAGAGCTGGTCTGGAATTTTCTGATGAAACTTTTTTGATCTGAAAATAATAGCTCCAGCTAAGCCAAGGAGTTTTGTAGAAAGTAGTCAGCTGAGAAGAACTTGCAGTAAAATAAAGTCCAGGGTGCATCAGAAATTCGCTTGGCTTCTTGTTCAAATTGTCTCATGGTTTGCTTGAAGGACAAACTTCAATATGTGGCTCAGCTTCTTCATCATGTGAAATCCCTCATCCCAGGTACTCCTGGGCTTTCAGAGCTTTACTCCTACCACAGTCTGACCATAAGACTGCTTGTGAGATACGAGAAGTCCCCCAAAACTGCAGCTCCTGATTAAGCGCATCGTGGCTCTGCTTTGCATCAATGAGGAGATCCAGGGCAAGTAGGAAAAGTGGGGATGCTTCTCCTCTGAGCCCTCATCTCCATGGGGTGACTGTCAGTTTGTCCTGAGCTGGGGGTCTTTGACTGCTGAAATACCTGCTTCATTGCTCACTCTTTGGCTTACCTCAGCTCCCAAAGGGCTCTGTTAGAGATCTGAGCAGTTGCTTCTCTCTTTTACTTTAGAAAAACAGAGAACTACTCACTTTTCCCCCAAACAACACATTTTTCAGAATTATCTTTATGGCAAGATTTTCTACTTTTCCTGCTATATTGGAGCAAAACCTCATTTGAAATGCAGGATTTACAATGAAATAGAAATCCTGAGTTTAAAACAGCTTTACCTCATGGTCTCAGGGAAGAAATCAAATCCTATGCGAGTAAGCCCCACCCAGAGAATTTGTTGCCTATCCCACACCCTTCTAACCCAAGAGTTTCCATCTTCCAAGAGTCAGAAACCGAGATTTTCTTGTTTGAACTGAGAGCTATAAATATCAGCTATTGCTAGCAGCCAAACAGAGAACGATATTAGATTGCTCTTTCCCTACATATCTATTTGTGTCTTTGTTAATTATCTTGTAGATTTATTAAAGCCTCATGTTGTTATAAGCATAGAGTCAAAGTTCATTATAAAGACTACCAAACACTGTATGAGTTACATCAGCAAACTGACTCATCTCTATTGCAGTCAACTTTTAATTTTTCTCGCCTATAATAGCAGAGATTGCTGGAGAGTGATAATAGAAAGCTCAGGGGCTGTAGGACTCGATGCAGCTCTGTTTGTGATGGCGAACCTGCATGACCTGCAACCCTTTACCTTAACCAGATTATTCAGGTTAGTCTGAACCTGTCTTTTGCATTAGGTTTCCTCTCCCCTTTCTCAGAATTATTGAGTAAGATAAAATGACTGTCGACTTATGAAAAAATATTCCTTAAAGCTGGAATAACCAAGCAGCATTTGTGAGATCAATCATAATAATACAGCACATGCTTTTATTCTCCACTGCAAATAAAATTTACCTCTTCCCTTTCACCCCACACAGACCTCTATGAGTCCATTTGTTATTGACCATTGTTGCAGTTTGTTACCCGTGGAAATAAAGTATTCGCTATAGAGAGCTTTACTTTGGCTTGACCTAGGCTTGGGCAAAATGAGGTTTGCTGCTAAATATATGAAGACATGAAAGAATACACCAGCAAAGAAATTCTGTGACAGACATTTGAGCAAATGCTCATGGATCATATTAGATTTACTTACAATTAAATCTGAAATTAGCATGTGGGTGGTAATTTACCTTGGGGGACAAAGACTGAAGCAGGCCTCTTACCACAACACCTGCCAGGAGTATCTAGCTTAAAAATCACAGTTTTCCATCTGGAGGGAATAAAAAGGGGTGGGAAGCAGGCGGCAGGCCTAGACAGCCCACACAGACAGATCCTGGGTTCAGAAAGACCCAATCATACCGGCCGAAAATCCTGGAGCTAGGACTCTGTGGACCATGGAGGTCCAAGCCTGCTGCTGGTGATGTTTGGGAGCAGAGGAATGCAGGGAGGAGCTGAGGTCTTTCAGCAGATGTACTGGCACACTCACCATAGCACTGCAGAATCATATCAAGGGAAAATTATATTTCTGGCTCTCTGTCAGGGTTTTCAGAAGCTGAGACTTTCTGCTTGTGAAATATTTCCTTGGTGCACAAATTGCCCTCTTGTACTGCTCTTCTGAGCTTTCACATGCTTCACCCAGTACAATCTGACAGACTCCACAGAAGTCCAGTAAAATCAGATGTGTGATGCCAGACAGTGATTTGCCAAACCTCATTTGTATGAAAACTATGTCAATATTGTTACTGCTGTGGCGATCCAAAGCAGAAAGTAATCTTAAATTCATGAATACACGTATTCAGCTGCTGTACTTGTCTTTGATGGCTAGGTACCAATAATTTAGCAAGTGACATGTTCTGACATTCACTCCAGAAGTTCAGCCTGTCTCAATAGAACAGTAGCACCAGTGATATAAAGTACGCTGACTCTCTCTCTAGAGCAACATTATTTATGCATGACATGGGATAATGCCTAACAGGAGCAATGAAAGGAAGAAAAGTGCAACGAGCTAGTGTGTATATGATATGACCTTGTTAACATTTCACCGCAGCGTAATCTTTTTGTACTTTCTAGCATGAGAAGTTAATGCATGCTGGTGTGAGACACATTGGAACTGACAGATAGACATGCATTTTAAAAACCTGGTTCAGCAACTGTCACTTTACCATTAAGCAAAACATATAATGGACTGAAGAATGAAGAGGAGAAACCCTATAGAAACAATAAAAATCATTCCTTCTCTTCCTTGGAATATGTGCAAATATGAAGCAGCTTCCATCTGCAGAATTTGATGAGAATCATCTAAATCAGAAATGTGTATTGTGACAAACAACTGAAAGTTTAATCTAGGAATCATGAATATTGGCATGAAAGACTGCCAATTACTTGTGAATCTGAGGACATGGTACCCATGTAGAAAACAAGAAGACAGGGCTGCGAAAGCTCGTCTTGGAAAAGGTTATATAGCTCAAGTTGTGTATATCTCTCTTAGGAATAAAACTGAAAAGAATGAATGGCATGTGAATGGGAGACATTTTAAAATGCTATCACTATATAAGCTTGCTTAGATTCAGGATTTTGAAAATGGCGAAGCATTTTCTTCACTGCTTACATGACCCAACAACTTGACTAAGTGGGAAATTGTGAGCTGTCAAGTGGATGTTTCATGACACAACACAAATGACTTGTATCAGTTGCTTGATGCATAATATACCACTGTCAGTTCAGGCTAAAAACCTGGAAAGACACATAAATCTTTCACATCAAATACTATACTGATGGAGAGCAACCCTGTTGCATACATTTGGGGTAATTCTGATGGCTGAGACTCCTCGGCGAAGTTGCTTGACCTTTACATAGCAGAAGCAAGATCTAGATTTTTTTTGTGGGGAAAAAAATACTGTCCCATAGAGCAAGCAGTGCAGTCCTGACTATGTTCTTGCCCTGCAATAAAGTCTTTCACTTTCTCTCTCAAGTAAAAAGTACTGATTCAAAAGGAATGAAGCATTTTTGTAATATTTAAACTATACCTCAATTGTGTAGATTGTGTTTGCCACTTGACTTCTGTGACCATCCTGCTTGGTTGTAAATTTTGAGTAGTTTGAAAATCTGTTCATTGCCTTGCTTCTACTCAACCGCAACTCTATTGCTACAAGCCCCAGTCATTCTGTTAAAGAACTGTATGGTAATTCCTCTGTGTGATGTTTCTTTCAGTCCTTTACTTAAGTTTCTCATGCACTCTGTAACTTTTAAAAAAAATTGTTCTCTCTTTGAAACATTAGAACTGTTCTTGCTTGATCACATAAAACATATTTGGTCTTGGCTGAAGATCTGGTGTAGAAATAGATTTTTTTTCCAAATTTTATGGCAATTGGGTACTGGCGAAAGGAATTGGTAGTGACATGGCATTTGAAGAGAGCTGTAAGACTCCTGAAGTTTAAAAAGATGAACAGCTAACTTTCTAAATAAACTACAGTGGCCCTGAGGGGGACCTGGAGTTATTATGTATGCTAAGGATATGAAATACTCATTTTCAAAAAACAAATTTTCTTCATTCTTTTTTCGAAAATAGAAAATTTGAGGAGTGGTTGAAATATATGTAGTAGTTACTTTTTTGCTTTAATGATGAGGAATATACCAACTACTTCTACATGTGTGTAGAAAATACATAAATATACTTAAAAAAAATAAAATGATAAATAGGACGCTGCTGTAGAGAGAGGTTTGCTACCCATAGAGGGAAAAGTAATTTTCCCTGACAGTTTCTCTATGAAATAGGAAAAAAAAAAAAAAAAAGAAAATTGAAATCATCGATAGTGTTGTCTTGTAAACCAAAAGAAAGGTTATCCATACAGGTCTGAAACAGTTGGTATCTAGAGCTCTAATACAGAACAAATCCATATTTCTAGATGAAAAGCTTGAAAATGTACATGACATCCCCATACATACATTCATGGTAATGTAATACATGGCAGTGAAGTATTAAATGCTAACAGTAAATTTGGACCACAATATATTGGAATTATAGTTGCCATAACATTGTAAAGTTTAGTTACAGGATAAATATACTGGAAATACCTAATAATTTCACTGGGAATACTATTCATTGTTGAAAGTGGTTTAAATCACTGAAATGAAACAGTAAATGCAGCATTAAAGTAAATCAGTAATAACATCTTTTTAGACATTATTCTATCCTTTCCTCTATTTCCATTCTAAAGCAAACAATTTCCTGTAATTTTTCTTTCTTTTTTCTCAAGGTTCTAGTTTTTCCATCACAAGCCTTCCAAAAGGACTGAAGGAAGGACTAAGGAGGATGTTTTTCTGAAAGTTTTCAAACTCCTTTCCGTGACCATAAATCATGGAAGAAAATTTGTTAAGTCATCTGATGGGATAGACTGTTTTCACAGCAAGCATCATATCTCTTTCAAGCCAGTCTTGGGAAAGGAAAAAGAGAGGAAGAAGGCATAGCAATGCCTCCAGATCATCTGGTGAACTGCACTTGTAAGGGTTGTCCCTCTATCAGGAGATCAGAAATAAGGCAAATGTAAACTTTAGAACTGGATCTTCCCCATCCCCTTGGTATTCAGGTCAAGGTTTTTTTGTAGCTGCTTTACAGAGAAAGGAATCTGCTGTGAAATGTAGATCCCAAATGGAAAATTTCAAAAATCTCTGTCCTTCCGGGTTTGGCTTCCAGCTGCAAACCTGAATCCACATCTGACCTTTAAAAGAATTTGAGATGTCTTTTCTTCCCTTTTTTTTTTTCTGTCTTTGGAGGGTGTGCCACTCCCCATTGCAACCACAGCTGCAACCAGAGTACTTCATCTGATGGTTTCTCTTACAGTGAGATGCATCTTTCATGTTACTGTGTTGGACATACTTAGTAATAAGAAGGGAAGGTTGCTTCTTTTTCAAATATTCCTCAAGTAATCCCCAATCTTAATATAACCTAAAGATTCTTCTAGCTCATTAATTATATGCATCCCAAGATCATTACCTCAGTCATCTACCCTTTAATAAAGAATTTTCAGAGAGATTATGGCTTCCAAAAATGTCAGAGACACATTAAAGAAGTTAGAAAAAAGAAACAAGTATTTGGGCTCCATAAATCTTTTGAAGTTTCTCATCATTATTGTTGTTGTTGTTGTTGTTGTTGTTATTGTTATTATTATTATTATTATTATTTCAGTGAAATCAGTATACTAGAGGAGAGATAAATATCAATAACTGTTTCCCATTGAGTGTTTTGTTTTAAGACTGTATATCACCAGTGATGGATAAAGCTATAAAGGTTTGGACATGAGGTTGTTTATATAAACAACTTGCAGTTCATATCTCTATCTGTTTTTTCCTGAGATTGAAACCAGGCTAAAAGAGGAAACTTATCTCCTTGGGGACACTGAGGGGTGTCTGTGCTTTTAGAATACAGGGGCTTGGTTAAAAAATGAGACTGATATCTGAATGATCCCTGGGACTCATTTCTGCAAAATTAAAAGCAGGATTCATTTTCCATATTTTTATTTGGAGCAGTTCTGTGCCAAACTTGCCTTAATCATTTAAGCTGAGCTAAGTTTTGATGGCATATGAGAGCCATCATGAGACATAAGTTCCTTCAACTTTATTCATCCCCTCCCAATTCTCTCCAAGTTCGCCTTTGCATCTAGTTCCCCTCAGAACAATCCCTGTCTTCAGCAGCATTTTTTTAACTCCAGCACTCCCCCTCTTGCCATCCTGGAAGTCTATTGCCATTTCATTTCTGCCTCTCCTTGTTGACTTCCCTGCAGTGCGATGCTGAGCTGTCCCTAAAACTCAAGGGAGTTGCACTTAATTTTAGAAAGAGACCAAAGTGGTGAATTTCAGATCCAGAACCAAATCTGAAGTTTCCTGTGTTTTTGGCCTATTTTGATACAGCTTTCCAGCTTTGGCACTCCCATACTTCTTTCATACGTACATTCCCCAGTGTGTGGGAGTGCTGTTGTTTGGGTCAGAGAACAGGAATTCTGGAGTCAGGAACTCACATTCTTCTAAATTACTCCCTTCATGGCCTTTATGACTAGCTGCTAACTTGTTTATTTAAATGGCACTAACATAGGGTGTTTCTCTTTTTTTATGCCAACTTGACACATAGTTGACAAAATTTTTGGAAGCTCTGTTTATCTAATTTGGAAACCAACTTTGAAGCTATGAAAATTGGCACAGAATATCTTAAGTCGGCCTCTGTGAAACTGAAGCATATTAATTCAACAGCAACTTTTGAAAATTAGATGTTAATACATCCAATTTATCCATCATCTACCTAAACAAAAGGCACATTTACTAACCTCACAGGATGGGGTTTCGTTGCTTTTTCTTGCAGACCCAAATGCCTTCCCAACCTTCTTCCTGACGTCCAGATGCTCTATTCTTCTGATCACCAGGAGGGTTGTCAAAGGACACAGCCTGCGGATCACTGAACTAGATTAGCTTTGCAAATTACTATGGTCCTAAATCCTCTCATCTTAGATAGCAGCAAAATGCTACTAACTTGGTTAACAAGTTTTTACCAGTTTATTATTATCTCCAAAAGTGCTGTTGCTTGTCACAGAGCAGTTATCACTCTTTTTAGTGCACTTGCGATGTCCTCCAAATTTTACAAAGCACTGCATGCTATTTTACAGTAGCTCAGGATCTAGCCTGCATTAGATACAGCATGTTCTCCACTTTTACTTGTTCTACTTAAGCAATGAGCTTCGTCACAATGATTTTCCTTGCTTATAGGATGAACTATTGATTCAGACCGTCACTGTAGAGAAATATTAACATTCTCTCAGACAGTGCTGGAATTTGGCTCTCAAAATGTACTGGAAAGGCAAAGATAAAATTTATATTCAAGGCAATTTCTGTGCTGCACATTGAGCCAAGCATCTGAGTTTTCCGTTCAGAAGTGCCCAGAGATGTTATTGCCAAGTCTCACCATTAAACCAGGAGACATGATTTTTGGTCTTTAATTTTGTTTCTCTCATGGGTTTGCATTTTTTTCCAAATCTAATTTACATTTTATTCTACATCTGCCTTCTTAAGAGATCAAAGTGTTCATACACTGTACAAATGTAAGTTTCCACACCCATTCCTATTTTTTCAGTTTTAGAAGGCAGACTATAACATGTGAAATCAGTTTTTCACAGAGCCAGTAGTAACAGAGGCACATATTTCTGCAGATTAATAATTCTCTTTACTGTAGATCTCATGAATTCTTCTCCTCCCTTTTCCTTCTTCCCTCATGATTTCAAAGTCCACCCAGTGATTTCAGTGATCAAGTCACATTTATACAATTATCTGCTTCAAAGACATTTTTAAGGAGAAAATTAAAAAACAAAATAAAAGATGAATTGGCAACATGAACAATTTCCTCTTCACTTTAATCATTACCATAACCATTAGAAAGAAAAAAAAAAAAAAAGAAATCCTTCTGATTTGAAGTGGAAAACATCTTTCCTAACTTGGTGGTATGCACCACCACTATTATCACCACCACAAAAAACAAGAGTAGGAACCAGAAGTGGTGCAAGAATCTAGATCAGTCAGCTCCACAAAAGAGGGTTCTTTTGAGAACACAGTTGGTTTGGGTTTCCTGTCCCTAACTTTAGCGTTCTTAAAGTTATGTGTTTGCTCTGAATTAGTCATGTAGGCTTTCTCTGCAGGCGATGGAGAGAGACACGTAGCTCCCATTCTGAATAGATAAGTATAGATCACTGTCCTGATTTCAGCTGGGATAGAGTTAATTTTCTTCCTAGTAGCCAGCAGAGTGCTGTGTTTTGGATTTAGGATGAGAAGAATGTTGATAACACACTGACGTTTTAGCTGTTGCTGAGCAGTGTTTACACTAAGTCAAGGATTTTCAGCTTCTCATACTGCCCTGCCAGTGAGGATGCTGAGGGTCCACAAGACGCTGGGAGGGGACACAGCCAGGACAGCTGACCCAAACGAGCCAAAGGGCTATTCCATACCATGGGACGTCATGCTGAGCAATAAGACTGAGAGGAGTTGGCTGGGGGGTGGCGGCCCACTGCTCAGGGACTGGCTGGGCATCGGTCAGTGGGTGGTGAGCAATTGCATTGTGCATCACTTGTTTTGTATATTCTCCCATCATTATTATTATTTCCCCTTCCTTTTCTGTCCTATTAAACTGTCTTTAACTCATCCCACGAGTTTTACCCTTTTTCCGATTCTCTCCCCCATCCCACTGCGGGCGAGTGAGCGAACGGCTGTGTGGTATTCAGCTGCCTCTGCCAGATTAAACCACAACAATCACCCTCTGGAACTGGCTGTCTCTCTCCATAGATTTCAGAGGGACCTGCATGACTGGCTTAGAATAAATGTCAACTTTTTGATGGGTAAATACAGGTGAGATGAATCCCAGCTTCCATGTTTTCCTAATGATGGAGCTATATTATTACCGTGTATGTAATGCACATCTATTTGTGCATGTGTATCGCTATACATATACATATATACACATATAAATGCATATAAGTAAATAATATATGTATATTTAGATATATAATAAACAAATTCCACACGCTAGTTATATCAAAGCTGGGTTGATGAAATATAAACACACAGTTCAGAATGTTTTCCTGCAACCGAACTTTAAATTGATCTAAAGTGGTGTGTCTCTTAAATTGAAAACAAACATGCATTTGTTTGCTCCTTGCAATTCAACCCTATTTGGTCCAATCAAAATTATTTACTACCAAAGGTCACCATGCCCATGTAACGATACAAACATGCCCAGACAGCGTTTTAACTATAGCACAACAAGGCTAAAGCAGTGCTGTGGCCAGTGAGAAGCAGCAAGCCAATCCAGGAAGCAAGAATCACAAACGCTCGAGCCAGTGATGGTATCTGAGACCTTACATACAATTACTGGAGCAGTTCACAGGCATTATAAGCCTTTTGCTTTATAAATCAAAAAAGCTTGAGTCACAACAATGAAGCACTTCTCTCCCTAGTTCTTTAAAGGAGTGTAAGCAGAAACAAAGAAACCCATAACTATATCACGAATGTACAAATATTTCTAAACCTCCTCTGAATTCCTTTAAAGCTACTGATTTAAAAAAAATTATGGTGGAAATGTTCAATTAAATGTATTAGTAATTTATTGTACTATGAAACAATACCTATATTACGATGCATTATTAAGCACATAGAGCAGCTATGGAGTTGGCAACCATGATCTGATATATGCATATGATACCATATGATAGGATGATTGGTCCATCCAGGTGAGATATGGAGTATACAAAAAATTCTGAGTGCGTACAGCTAAAGCTAAGCAGAGCCGATGGGACAGTGTGGCATGCATTTGTTTTCCTGGAACCTCAACACAGATGGTGGCTCTAATTACAGGCTACTGGCCTCAGCAATTCCTCCTTCATGCTGTTTTTCTTTTGGTTTGTTTTCAAATGATATATTTCTTCTTTGGTACCATAAGGACAATAAAATAACAGTCTGAGGCTGCTGTTATTATAATTTCTAAACAGCAAGCAAAATAATATATATGGGTGAAAAGGCTATTTCATTTTATTTTTTAAACACTTCGAAGCTTCTAAAATATCATCTTTCCTACAAGTCTTTGTGGAAATTGTTGTTAAAGCAGATAATAACCTTCCTTGCCCCCTGTTAGTGGAACAGCCTTTTTATTGCAGTGAGCAGTGTAATTGCACGAAGGTTGAAGCTCCTCTTATGAATGAAACTTATTGATATGTAGAGATGTATATGTATGACAAAGCCATATCCTTGTATTGTTTTCATTTTTATGGAGTTCTAGTAGCGCTTGGTACTAGTAAATGAGTGTGCAGTTACCCTTATGCTTTTCTGGTCCTGCTTTTTCAGACTTCCTGCAGGGTCTCCAGTGAGACGCATGGTGAGCAAGGTAGGCAGTGCTCATCTTCCCATGGTAATGCCTGTCAGTGCACAGCTGGACCAAAAATAGCCAGTACAGTTGTGATGATTTGGAACGCCTTCATTTTAGCAGATTTGCCTTTGAGATTATTGCACTTTGCCTATTTTAAGTTAAAAATATGGTAGAAAAACTGGCTGTATTTTTTGCTCATTTGTACTTCAACACTGTATAGGACATGGATGACCAGGGATGAATGTCATAAAAAAATTCAGCACAGTCATAATAACAATCCAGAAAAATAAACAGCAACCATCCTCTTACAGAGCTGGTCATCCACTTCAGCTAATAAAACACTGACAGAAAATACTATGTTCCAGGGACAGCATCTTTTCTGTATCATTATTGCTATATACTAATTAGAACTTCTTTAAAAGGTGGGTAGCTGGAATGGGAAAGAAATCCTCGCAGAAGCACAAGGATTTCTTAGATGGAGTCCACCCACTAAGGGAAGCTGTGGAAGCAGCTGTGGGCAGAAGAATGATAAAAGTGGGATCTGAAAATGATCCTTAGAATGAGTGAAACAACACAAGCACTCAACTCATTTCCACCTTTACACTGTACCAAAAGGAAAAGAAGTAATGCACTATTTCCAGCTAGAAAGTGCATCGTGAAATCCTCAGTACTCCTCATCAAACTATTTTGGAAGACATTTTTGGTGTTAGAAACATTGATAAAATGATTAGAAAAGGCTTTTTTTTTTTCATCAAGTTAATTTACCTGTTATTGTAGACAACCATATCATCACACTTTATGAATACAGTTATCAAAAATTAGCTTCAAATGGTGGTTATAGACCCCAGTAACTTCCTAGAAGTCCAGCTGAGACTCTCACTGCTTTCATTGCTAGTCCTTTTTGTGTCCAACATGAACGTATTCACATCTGGTTTATATCCTTATGCCACATTGCCCTTCAGAAGAAAGGTCCTTTTCCTCCTGGAGACATGCTTAGAGAAATAAACAGTACCTTCTCTAAGACTTTCCTCTGCTACATAAAACTAGCAAAGTCTTTTTAACTTATGTCATGTGATGGGTTCTCCGTTCTCTAGTAATTGTCCTAGTCTTTGCTTTCACTTTCTGCTGTCTGAGTTCACCTTTCAGTGGTGGAGGTAATCGAGACCACTCTAACAGTGCCCTGCGTAATCATGGCAATAGCTCTTTAACCACAAAACATACCATAAATCCGTGGTAACACTTTAAAAAACATTGGCCCAAGAGAAGCATACGGACATGCAATATTCCTTTTTGGTTGAAATCCAGACTCATGGGTCACTAAAGATTTAAACCTTATTCAATGGAAAAGTAACTTGCTCATTTTTCAGCCAAAGGACATGACTGACCTTCTCAGCATGCAGCTAAGCATATCAGTTTCTTAATGATATTAAAGTGAGGAAAATTTGTTAGGGCTGGGACTTGTGGGAGTGATTGTTCCAGGCTGACAAATTGCATATTAGCTTCAATAATAATGTGATAAATCTGTAATAAAAGCACAATTTATTATTTGTATTTTTTGGATCCTGAAGTCTAGTGTCTCCTTCAGACAAAGAAAGAAGTCTGTGTCCCTGCCCATCCTGTCCTCCTCAGACACGGGAGGAGCTTGGGATCCCTGCCAGTCCTGTCCTCCTCTCCCTTTCTGTTTTCATTAAATACTTTATGTACTAAATTTTTGCTTAACCTTTTATATTGCTATGGTTTGGGTTTTTTTATGTAAAAAATACCTACCCTGGAGTTGGAAGAGAAAGTTGTGAGATGGTTTAATATTTATCCCCATTCAAATGTGACTGTCTGTTCTGGAGGATGCCAGGTGCTTCAAACACTGCCAAACATATGGCAGGGCTGCGGTGCGGCCGCCTTCGACGGGGAGCTGAGCTAATAGCCCCACATGCATTTCATTTAAAAATATGGACAACTATTCAATCAAAATGAATTTTGTCATCTTGGTCAGGACTGCATTCAGTCTGCGTCGAAAGACATGAAAGGACACTCTGCTGCCCATATTTTATAACAATGACTCATTCAGCTGCTATAATCCCAGTCAGATACAGTACAATGCTATTCCTTGCCTGTTTCTTTTCTTTCAGCTGGAACTTTTCCTCTGCTATGCACAAAACTCAGTGGTTGTCAAGAAGGTCTTGTTAGCACCTGCTTTAGGGGCTAGCTACTTATATCCAAGGCTTTGCACTTTCATACCATTTTTTCCCTCTAACTCTGACCCTTTTTCTCCAAGTATGAAAATGTATCTCATCTCTCCCTTGCAGCTACAGGATAGGAAAGCAACTACGGTTACAGATCTGTACGATACAACCTTTTTGCCTGATTTGTCTGATGAAAAATGTATAAGCAAGTAGAAAACATTATCCCAAAGCAATTCGTATACAAAAGCATAACAACCCTACTAACCCCAGCAGAGGCAGCAGATAACTCAGCTGTATTATTTTTTGTTTAAAAGGGATTTACCTTCTATCATGGTTTCCTAGACTGGTTCCAATGCTCATTAAAAGAATTGGATCAAAAAAAGCATTAGTGAAATCCTAGAGCGAGTGAACAGTAAACCTCCTCCAAAAAAAATCAGAAATAGTAATAATTGGGAGAAATAAACATATACATTAATCTGTGGGGCTCGTTAGAAAGATATGCTCTGTTTCAGGAACTAAACTAACTTAGATATTAAATGCATGAAGCGATTTTAGAGGTAATGATTAAATTGAATGAAGAGGGGTTTTTGTCAAAAAAAATCATAATTAAATAATCAAACATCCAGTGCCAGGTTGCATTCATATCAGCATATGCAATTTCCCTTAATTCAGCAGGAGAAAAAAAAAAAAAAAGAAGGGAGTAACAATTATGTGTAACCCACAGAGAAATTAATAAACTATATTTTTTTAAAAAAACCTGTTACCTCCCTCTATTATTCCCTCTCCTCCCCCCCACTGCTGGGCAGGTGAGCTCCAGACATTAGACACTGGGCTCGAAGCGGGGTCACCCAGCCAAGCAGTGGGCACCCACGTCTCCCCACCCAGCAAAGGGTGGTGACATCATCTCCCCTACCTCCAGCGCCCAGTGGGTCTGAACACGCTGTGACAGCCACCCTTGCCACAGCCAGCCCAACCCTGCAGGGCAAAGCGATGGGGACGCTCTGGCTGGGGGTCATGGAGGGGTCCAGAAGCCGGGTTCGGGTTTCTTTAAATGGCTCCGCAGTTGGTCCTTGTCGGGGCGGAGGGAGCCGAAGGAGGAGCTATGGGTAGATTATTTCGGCTAAATAATCAGCAGACTGCAGTAAGTGGCTAGACCACAGGTATTTGGAGACAGTAACTGTAAACTTGGTGTATGCACTGACTAAACTAGCTTCTCAACAGCTGTAAGTTATTATGTAAACACTGGGCTCTTACATCCTTTATTAACGGTCACTGAGGAAACTGCTCAAATTTAGTTTTGTCTTATGCACAGCATTATGAAAAAATATTAAAAAGATATTCCTCTACAGACTGTTACAGCATTTCTAAAGATGCAGCATGTTATAAAAAATCCAAGCTAATTAAATTGGGCTACAGCTTGTTAAAAATCCATCTTTTTTCTAAATCTATAAACTGTATTAGGGACATCCAAAAGGAGGAAATATTTGTATCTACCTACATATGCATAGCTCTTACTTGCAACCAAGGCAAAACATTTGAATTATTATACTCATGACCAATGAATATGACTATTTCTGAACTTGTATGTGTGTGCAGGGAAGATATTATTCTAATTAGGGACCAAAGGTCACTTGTGCCAAGGTCAGCAAACATTTTGTTCTGGTTCAAAAATGGGGACAGGTGCACTCCTGAGCATCACAACCGACTGTTCATTGTGTGTGCAAATGATAACAGCTGGACCTTGTTTAACATGCATCCTTATGGGCACAGGCTACCTCTTACCAGCTAAGCTGCTTCTGAGGTTCTCCAGTGTGAATATGTCTACATTTATAGAAGCAGATCACTAAATAAAACAGGTGACAGTCTGCTTCCATGCAATTTAACCAGCCAGGTATGTGTTCCTACTTGGGAACTTAACATGTTTTGAAAAAAAACAGAAGGAAGGAAAATTCTGCTAAAGGCATGAAAGTTATACAGTGTCTGTCCTGTATAATGAGTGAAAGGTAGAAAGAATTCCTTCTGCTTAAGATTATAACAAATAAAATGTGAAACAGACTCACAGGCTATGGACCATATTTTCAAACTGATGAGCAGAGACAAGCTGAACTCCCGACCAGCCAGGAGATGCAAAGATCCTTATCAGCTGTAAAACAAAGCCTTTCAGCTTTTTGAATGGGACTGTGTGGTAGGCTAAGGAGGAGATCCTGGTATCAGAAGTTTAAACTTGTGATGAGTTCTTTTGTTCTTTGTCTCCAAAAGAAGGAGGCATTTGTTCATTGTGTTCATTTGCACCACAGCTATATAATCTCAAGCCTCAGATTTTTCTTGGCCTTTATAGAGACCTTTTATTTCCTTTCTTCTGACAAACTTGACTTCTGTGATTTTTTTGGCTCCCCTCTGAAGCATCAGAGATAGGTCTCAACTAGAGACAGACAGGCTACATTGGTGCTTCAATTGAAATATAAACCTCTCAAGTGCCTTTGAGATATACCCAGAAGGTTATACATACCACCTGCCAGATCTGGGGTTGCAAAGGAATTTTCCCCCAAATCAGATTGTTGGGGATGATCGAGTGTTATCTACCTTTCTCTGTAGGACAGTGTGTTATAATTGTTAGGATCATCAGATAACTAACTAACGGAATAACTGCTAATGAAAACTGAAATCAGCAGTGAAGCCCTTGATCCCCCCAGCTGTCTCTGTTATGTATACCAGTGTGTTTGGGCCTTTTGCTATAGATCTGCAAGTTGTCGTAGGGAGCTGGCAAGCTTTCTGTGGCTCCTTTGTGGCTGAACATCTATCAAATGGTCAAATGCAGTAATAGGGAGCTGGACTCAGTGATTTAAATGATCCTTTTCAGTCCATGTTCATATAATAATTTTACTTTTCGCATAGGCTGGACAGCTATGCAAAAGAGAGAAAGGTAAGTGATGCCCCACAGTTAGGGCATCATGAAGCAGCAGATTTACACAGCTTCCAGATGAATGGTCTGGTGGTCTTTCACTAGGAGCTGACAGGGTCATGAGTGTGTGTGTAACACTACCAGGACAGATCTGCTGAATTAGCAATAACAATCTTTTCTGAAAAAACATAACTGCAAAATTCAGTGTCTGTTTTTACTCTGATGCTGTAAAACTGCTATGCATTTGTTTCACAAAAGCTTCTATTTCAATATGTCTTAAATATCTTAATAAAAGAATTACTCTGCTATTATCATTTAATCCTGTGTGGTATGAACCTGACATTTGACAGCCTATGGCTGAGAATTCCAGCTGCCTTTCTGGATTACGAGCATAAAATTTTACAGCTGTATGTGGCAAGCCAGTAGGGTCAGCAAAAAAAGGAGCCTGAATTTTCTATGCAGATCAGTAAAGCTGCTGCTGAATTGTTATTCTTCCCCTTAGTGGGAGTCCCAAGAGACCACATGAGCTGAATTATCTTCTCTTCACTAGTGGACCTATCTCTCAGGGGAAAGGTCAAAAATAAGACATGGCAGGGAGTACAGGAAAAGGGTTGAGTGTGCTTTGAAGTCTTCAGCCCGGTGTGGCAGCCTAAAACGCAGGCATGAGGGTCTGGTTGAAGGGCCATCCTGATTCCCACTCCAGAGAAATCCTCACGTGAATCTTCTTTCCCATGAGAAGACATTTTTTTAAGTGGTCAGGCTGAAGCAGGGTGAGGGTTGTGCTCGCCAGCAGGTGATGGCTTCTTTGGAAATCAGTGATGAGAAGGCAGGCAGACAAGTATCAAAGAAGCCACTAGCCACTGCCCAGACATTGCTGCCCTCCATACAAAAAGGATGTGCAGTGGTACGTCTTCTACCATCGAGGTCATGACACAGCAGGGTGCTCACAGCTTATCTGTGATAAGTCAGGAAAAAACGGAGAGTGAGAAAGCCAGAGAAGAAGTAGCTTACCCAGGGGGTAGAGAAGCAGATTGACAACACTAACATTTGCTAGCTATAGCTCTGGGCTTCAAAGTCCCCAGGATACGGTGCACGACCTCATTATGCTGTGTAAACCCCAAACAAAGAAACAATCACCATGCCAAAGTTTTACTGAGTAGTAATTTAATCTGAGTAATTTAACCAAGCAATTTAAGCTTTAATCTCAATAAATCAGACTAGTAAATTGTGACTAATATAGAAGGTACAGAGCTCATTTCATTTATTTATTCTGAAAAGGTGGAAGAGCATCTGTTTAGGAAACAGACTTTGGACATCTGACAATCAGGTGTGGCTGAGAGATATGTCACAAAACTAGGAGCCACTTCAATTTCTGTTGATTTTGCTCTTTATACTGATTTCATGTCATTATACCAGTTGTCCGTGGAATGTATTAAACACCGTCCAAATAGTTAAAATTCTTTAGAATTTTGAGTTGGAAAAATCACAGCTTGTGATGAGGACTGAAAAATAGCAGATCAAGAAAGATAATTCTCCCTCTCAACACTCGAATAGCTTTTTTCTGAAAAACAGCCAGCAAAGCCACCCTAAATGGCTTTAAAATTATATTGAGAAACACAATTGCAATGTATTATAAAGGTTGTCACACAGGAAAAATCATTCTTCTCCAGAAAGGCCAACTTCTGTTCAGTCACGATGAATAGCTCAGCTAAAACACACCAAAAGGCACAGAAGTCCTGCTCTCTTTCCTCGAGTTGTTTCCTGGGGAAGACCAGGTGAAACATGAAAGCTAGGCAAGTAGATAGAGACAATAAAGAAGCAACAGGAAAGGTAGGAAAGAGTGGATTTCAGCCATGAAGAGTATGCTCTCAATAAGCTGGCTTGCCAGACACGGGGATGATGCGGTCCTTCCGACACCGTGCCGTGCAATCAGGTCTGGAGCTCAGGCTGGAGTGAAGGCTGCGGGGAGACACGAGTTCACAGTTTTGAATAGCAAAATAAACCCAATCACTCCAAGTTTGCCATTTTCCTTCTCTTTCAACTTGCACTCTACCTTTGTAAACATTTCTGTGTGGGTAAATTACTCTTCCTTTCTGAGCAGGCCTATGCAGCTGCTTTATTTCTGACCGGGACGGTCCCTGTGCCACCATCGTCCTCCTTGCTAACAAAAGGGGAGAGGGACAGGGGAGGAAAAATATGATTTGCATTAGAGTAGCTCCTGGAGGCCTCCATGAGGCAGGCATCCCACTGTGCTTGGCTCAGGGCAGGGGATGGGCCTTGCCCCGCAGCTCTCCGGCTGCCCCGGGGCACACAAAGGTGTCAGCAGAAACAGGCAGAGATGGGAAGCGCTGGTGGTGAGGAAGGGAAAACGGACTGAATAGGCTCGTCTGATAACTGGAGATTAATATTGCTGCGCAATCCTAGTTTAGAAACAATCTGCATCATTTTAATTTAAATGACAGATGGGCCAAGGCTGAACCCTCCCTTCGGAGCCTCTTTTGTCACCTGGGAGGTCAACAGCACAGCTGGGGACAAAACCCAGAGGTGCGATTTGCACCCCTCCTTCAGTCTTCTGCTGCTGTATAAAAGGGCTGGAGAAATGTAGAAGGGCTTGAAAAACCTTGACTGTAGAAAGGAGGGGCTCCTCGGTTGGGTGGCACAGGGACAGCCGTGCACTGGCCCAGGGGATCTCCCGAGACTCTCCATCGCTGGAACTGTGCCGGGACCTGCTGGTGGGACAGTGTTCGGGTACAAGAGTGCACAGAGAGGCTGAGCAGCCCGCGGGGCAATCTAGCATGGACAAGATAAATCACACTGACCTGAAGCTGTGTGGGAGCCTCTACAAACCCAGAAGAGGAAAGGGTATTTAAGCCACTTCACCCTACCTGACTTCTGGGCTGAGCCTCTGCCTAAGTTAGCATGACTCAAATATTTCCTAGGTGTGAGTGTGTGGGTGTCAGTACTGAGCATTTGACTTCTGGTACCATTTTCTGCTCAAAGAGCTGTTCCCATCTCTGCTGGGGAAGAGGCAGGTCTGAAGCCGGAATGTGGTGCCCCTGGGCTGCTGAGGCTGCCAAGCGCTGGGCAGTGCCCAAGCCCTAACCTTCATGTTGTCCAGGAGGCTCCCTGAAGCCTTCTCATCTGACATGGAAAAATCCTTACTCACAGCACCTGCAACCAGGAATTTGTTTACAGAATAGTGTTCATTAAATTTTGATAAAAATTCAGTGTTGGCAGGAACCACTTTTCTCACCACTAAGACTCCCTTTTCTAACATACAATATGTCAATGACAGCCAGTTAATTACAGCAGGCATTCTAAGGCTAGGGTTGAAGTGAGGAATGCAGAAGTGGCCATGGGAATTTAGGCGAGCAATATTAATTGAATTATCCTAATTGCAAGCAGAGGTGTGATCTCTGGAGTCTCACTACCACAGAACCACAGAAGGGACAGGGACAGGTGATCTGGTCCAGCTCCCAGCTACAAAGCAAGGCTGCTGATGGTAACCCCTTCCTGGCAGGTTTGTCTGCGCGGTCCTTAGGTCCTTGGTTACAGAGATCCTGCAGTTTGTCTCTGCAACCTTGCTCCTGTGCTTGCCTGTCTGATGGTGAGAAACAGTCACTTCAGTGCCTGGCAGCTCGAGAGTGTCCAAATCTGGCTTTGAGATTAGGGGCATCTTTGAAAAATTTACTCCAGAGTTTAAGCTGAAAAAAAATAAACAATCTCCTCCCCAATAAGGTGCGTTTAAAGGAAGATGAGCTTCATGTCCTTTTAACTGTTCGCCCATTTTTTTTTTCCTTCTGTCACTCTTTCCTGCCTCTTGTAACGAAGCAGGAGGTGTGATATAAAGAGCAAACCAAAAGCAAACACCAAGCACAGCCCCAGACTGGATGCTCTCTCTAGCCACTGGTCTTAAACCTCTACTTTCCCAGGAAGAGCAATTTTGCCAAGTGCCTTGTAAAACAAAGGAACACGAACCCCTCAGCAGTGAAGTGGTCGACTTACCGGGGAGATGACAGTGGGAATGTAATTTCTATCAGTAAGGCTGATTCAACTTTTTCTATTCATGAAGATTTTGATGGATTATGTGAGATCAAGTTAAGCAAATGTACACACCATTACCTTAATGCAGTAAGATGTTCTTTGGCAGCTTATCCTTAAGTACCTCTGCAGGACTATTAGGGTGCTAGCAGTGTTGTCCAAGACTACAAAACTCATGATGACAGTAAAATGGAGATATCTGAAACCGTTGAAGAAGTGTTGCTTCAGCCGAGTGGAGCACATCACTGTCCAGAGACATGGCTGCTTTATACTTACCCTAATACTTCTACTGACTGGAAATTAGATAGTCAGCATTGTGCTGAAAATTACTGGCTTTGCTGCTTAAGGAAAATGTATCTTCCTTCCAGGAAGGGATGCATGGCTGCATTCACCAATCTCAAATCAGATGCAGAGGTATAAGGAGAGGAGGGAGCTTGTTACGCTCCAAACAAAAAAAATCAAAAAAGGGGGTTTTCTACCTTCTGCAGCCAGAAAGACAGAGCCTGCAGAAATTGTAACAAGGCACTGCTGTGACTCTTTGCATCAATAACCATTTCCTCTGGTATCTGAGCTGCCTGCTGGATTTATCTGTTTTCTCTTGTCCTATGTTTAGTCCATGAGAAATCTGGAAGTGAAACCATCTTCTCTGTTTGGACAGGAGGCATCAAGCCCTGAGAATGCTAATTGCTACCTTAACATAAAATAATAGACAATAACAATCACCATATAATGACTGAATGTTGGGAATGATGGCAGGGCCTGCTGTTCCCTCTGGTAGCAACTGATATTGTAGCAAAATTGGGTAGTCATCATCTACTGCTGAACGGAGCAGAAAAGGCTATGTCCTGTATTTATATCGTTTGGGGTGCTCTCCAGTTTATCTGTGAAGTCAGGCTTCAGGCTCTTGAAATGTAATTTGGGAGATAACTGGATCAGTTCTTCCCAGCGGATGTAAAGCAATGAGGGCTCTGATGAGAAACAAAGGGAGAAGGATTTGGTCACTGAAGAACATAAGTTCCAAATTAAACACAAGAAAAAATAAAGCTCAAAGAAGGGCTTTAGGAAGGAAGGGGGTAGAAAAGCAGAGATAATGGAAAATAAAGAGATATTGTAGAAGCAGCATAGCTGTCTGTTGGAGTGCATGTCGTTGGGCATGGAAATGAGAGGAGATGTCGTCATTCTGTTTTCTGTGCACTGAATCTTTAAATGTAGATGAATCTCTTTCCCTGCTGTGGGGGGCAGCTCCAAGGCAGCTGCTGTCTTGTGTTTCAGTGCATATGCAGAATAGTACCAGAGCAAGATGGTTTCTTCCTCTTTGCTGACCAGCAACTTCTTTTAAAATTATTTGATTTTTACTTTTTTTTTTAATGTTCCCTTTCTACAAGAAATGAAAGCAATCTAGTCTAGAAGATACAAGCGATATATTCTGTCAAATAGGAAAATTCAGTCTTGTGGGAATTGCTGATAATATGACAGTGCTGAGTACCTACTGCCAACCAGTTAGAACCATGCCTGCTGCCAGATGGTGCTGGGGTTGTTTCATCCACCAGGAAGACAGGACCACAGGATACATGGACACCCATGCTGCAGTATAAAATACACACCCAACTTTCTCCTGCCCCTATTTAGATTATCTCCATCACTACTCAGCCTCAAAATCCTCAAAATCTAAACACACCATCAGCAGTCAGTTCAGCACATCATGCCCTGAAGTGCATTCAGGATGACTCAAGAGTGCAGCTTTTCTTGTCCAACTCTGTTTTGAGAGAGCCATAAATTAGTGGGGTCACAGTCTCAGCTTTTGCCTTGGGCTCCCCATAATATTTCTGCCTACACATCATATGCCGTAATGCACTGTACACATACATGCCCCATCTCTCTCTGAATGTGTCTCCCCTGTGCATAATTACATGCAAATGGGATCACTGTACCACAGACCTTTAACTAGCATTAAACCCCTCAGATATCACTTGCAGTAGAAGATCCTAAGGGTTATTCTCATTGCACTGTGAATTTATCCAGAAGCTAAAACTCATGCATATATTTTTTTCTAAATATGCAATAATAGCCGAAGTGCACCCTTTCATCCATTAACCTCATATTGATGGAGACAGCACAAAACTCTCAGGGCTGAATTCTAACCTAAGTTTAACTTGTGCACCTCAGCGCAGTTGAATGCGTAGAGCTGGGCACTAATTTTGACTCATGCACAGGAGATAGAAAGGCTGTGGAAAATGTACTTGTGACTGTGCAGGAATTACACATATGAAAAATTACAGTGGTGCAAGTCTATCCATCAAGAAAATGACAGCCTACAGAAACTGTAACTTGCAGCCCCCTTCTTCCCCATCAGCGACATTAATTGTTTTGAAGATGTTAAGTCTGACCACTCACTACATTGGCTCCCTATAGAGCTTCTCTTCAGATTCATGCTCCCATTAAGTGGCCTAAAAAATTTGTGGAGACAAGGAATGTATTTGACTACTGAATTACTTTGGCACGAAGGATCCCTCTGTAATAAGGAATAATGTCTTTTGTGCAAGACAGAGAGCTTTCCAGGAAGCAGAGCCAATGCTGCAGACATTGTTTGAACTGCCCTGTGCATTTGACAAGGTCCTTAATCCACTTGCATTAGTAAAAAGAAAAAAAGGAAAAAAGGAAAACAAAGAAAAAGTAAAGTGTAGAGTCTCTAACCTTCCAGAAATGTCTATGTACTTGAAAAGAAAGCAAAACTGGGAAGGACAAGTGAGTCATGTTACTTTCTGTCCCCTCAGAAAGCGTTCAAATGAAAGCATTCAGCTACAGTGGTGGGTAGCATATAAAAGCTTGGATAGAATAAAAAAGAATATCTATTAGCAAATAACATACAAAATAAAAGGAAATGTATGGCCTTTCAGCCTCCGGGTCACCAGGTCAAATCCAGCTCACATGAGCAGTGACGGAGGTCATTGCCATTTGAGGGCTTCGTGATCAATATGAAGTTGGCTTATGAGCCATGAGCTACAATATCAGAATTGTTGCTCCTTCCCAAGAAATTAAGGTATGGCATTGTTTCTGTAATCCTTTGCTCATTTAAATTCTAATAGCATTAATATTTGATAATTCCTGGTAAATGCAGGTACATCTTGAATGCTGTGCTACTTTGCAACTTATGCAGCATTATTGCTAAACAAGGGTGCAGTAAAAATGCATTTGGTTTTACACCGTTTAACAACTTCTTCTTTTCATTGGTGCAAATAGCCATGCAGGGTACAAACTAGTGGCAAATCAGACCATGCCTGTAATAAAAATTCTCCATCAATTGAAAGAATTCTGCTCCATTTACCTTTAATTAAAAAAACTCTGGAGTGTACTTACAGTGGCACTAAAAATATCCAAAACGTTTAGGGAAGGAAAATCAAATGTAAAACTCAAGTGACTAACAGCCCTCATGATTACAGTTTCAGAGTGGTAGACAGTCAGTCCTTCAGACTTCCTCATTTTAAACATGACATAACATAAGGTGATTTTCTAAGTATCTCCAAAATGTGATTGGTTTCCCACCATGTTTTTAAAAAACAATAATATATTTTCAGCTACAAAAGGGTTTGCACAAATTTACCGGGAACATTGAATAAAGATGGGTATTTCCACTTTTTTGAGATTTTTACAGTGCTGAATTTAAGCCAGGAGTATGCAGGCTGTTGGTGGCAAGTAAAATATTCACAACTATAAAGAGGAAGAAAAGTAACCAAGCTTTTCAGAAGCAAGTAAACTTGGATTTGCCTATGTAAAGCCCATCTGTGTCACACATGCAATGATGAACAGTAGGATGAGCTTTTCAGAAAGTGAAAGAAATCCCATTCAATGACATCCCTTGTCAAAAAATAGACATTTAGCAGGTGAGCTGGAGCTCAGAAAGCGAGAGAGCAATATACTTTAAAAAGAAAGGCTCTGCACCTCACACTCTAAATAAAACATGCTTGTACTGGCAAACGACTCATGTCAGCAGGACAACTCTTGCATGTGTGAACGAGTCAGCAGAGGATCTGCACAATCAGGCCCTAAGTGGTCATGTCACTGAGTTTAAAGAGTTAAATAAAGTAAGTGTGAATTTCACATTGGAAAACACAGTCACCCGTAACTTCTTCACGTGCAGGAGATGTGAGTGGGGCCAGCCACACGCCTGCTCCAGGTGAGACAACAGGCAGGCAGGCATCTCTGCTGCTCCTCCCAGAGCGGAGCTCCGACCCACCAGCACTGCCATGGGGGGCCGGGGACAGTCCTGCCCATGTGCCGCCAGCAGGATAGGGTCTGCAGTCTTCTTCCTTATTACCACAGTCGTTACTTTTTACTGTGTGTGTTAAATACCTTCATTGCAATAATGCTATGCCACTCGGTACTTCTTCGGCATCTTTCCTCTAGGGTTTGCATTTACATCGTCATTGCCCCATTTTACAGATCTCAGACCCAAAGCAAGGTCATGGCAGGAATCAGTAGCTCTGGCCAGCACAGCAGCAGGATTACCTGCCTGCCCTCTTTCTGCATTACCCAGAAAATTCTTCTCCAAAAGAACTAGAAGGGTACAGGCAGAAACAGACACATTTGAGAGGAACGATCTTAAAACACTTACTCATTTTTGCTTGGTATTCTGTCCTCCCCAAGCAATTTTACAGCATGGAGTATTTTAACAAGAATTCTACATATGGTATGAGGAAGAAAATTCTATTTTTTTTCACGAGTGAGAAACCAAGTGAACAAAGGATATACTGCTGTTTCTAAAACTGAACTGTCCTCAGGTACCTGCAATCAGGAATACTATTGTAATATTAGGACAAATTGATCCATCTTCCTTCTGACAATGATCTTTTCTATACAGTTTTTTACGCTGCAAAATTTTAGCAGCACTTACTTGATAGATACTTAGCCTTACAAGAGTTTCCTTGGCACAGATTTTCATCCTCCTAGCCCTGTATTTTCAAATGTGTTTAGCTATTTATTCTTGCATCCATCTCTATCACTGCTTATTTATGGATTTTAGTTGGGACTAAAAAGCATTTCAGTCACAGTCAACTTTAAAATTTCCCAGTGCAACTACATGTTATCTACAGGAGGATAGGTGTCAGGGAAAAATGGAGGTTAGCTAGATAAATTTTGCTTGAAGAAATCTTCATTTTGCAAATGACAAATTTCACACAGCCTAAGATAAAGGCTGGAAAGCCGGGTTAGACAGGCTTGAAGACCAAACCCAGCCCCTTTTGCAGAACCCATCAGGTGCATCAGAACACCCGTCGGCTTTACCACCAGGCAGTTTGGAGATTTACAGGCTCCTAACCTACATTGCAGTGATGGCGATCAGAAACTGCAAAGAGAAGTCAGAAGTCAAGCCCCATGAGGAGGTTTGAAGATATGCTGCCTACATTCTGCAGTAGACAAAGCATCAAAGTGCCTCGCAAGAAACTCTGCATCCTTTCAGCCACCCTGGAGGTGATACTATTAAGCTTCAGCAGGATAAATCCAATGAGAAACTGCTCAGCAACATGAGTAAGGGCTCCACAACCCTGCCCTATATTTTTGTTTCTGGAAGCCATTTTTTTAATCTGTCTGTAGATGAGGGAATTAAATGCTAAATTTCATCTCCTCCCCCACTCACATTGTAAGGCTTATCTAATGCACATTTATGTGAAGTCTGATTCCCCTGCTAAGTGTTTCTACTCTCCCACCCAATTTGGCATACAAATATATTGCACAAAATAAATTTAATTGATTTGTACAGGTATGGAAACAGATTATCATCTATGCAGATTTGGAAAGCAGACCCTGTGTGTTAGCCAAGTGGATGATGCAAACTATAATTATTTACAAAGGGTTTCAGAGAGCTCGGTATTAGCAGGGAGTAGATCATGTTAGATGGCAAAAGAATTTCACATTTATCCATCAAATGACAAAGAAGGCCCAAACTTAATCGTGAGATTATTTGTATATCCAGGAATGATTGATTTAAAACATCAGTGTGGATATTAAGAATCAAATTTTCATAGAAAGGCACTTGATTTAGCTATTCCTGCAAACCATACACAGGATGAAATGCACTCATTGCCAGCGCAGACCAGAACTTTCCATCCAGGCGCCAACCGCAAATAAATGCTTCACCCATAATACACAACTGAGCATACGCGTGCAGCGCCAGCTAGATGTTTCTGCTTAAAATCCGTGGCTGCCCACCATCTAGAGGAAAATATTGACATACTGTCATATGGCTGATAAATATGCAATGCAGATATCACTAAACTGCCACCTCCAGCACACAATTAATAAAGTAGAACTCTAGGAGGGCACGTTAACAGTCATCGTCTCTCTTGGAAAGGTTGTTGTCTTGAATATTTGAGAATACTATTACCTGTTCAGCCTGCCCCTCCCCGCTGCCTCTGCCCACGCTCCAGAGTGACACGGGGACGTCAGGACAGCCATCGGCTCATGCCACCACTTTGACCCGACCGCAGCAACGGGCAATGCTGGATGCCCAGGGAAGAGCATAAAACCAGGACAGGCATACAGCAATTTCTCAGTGCAGTATCCACAATGACCGTACTTTTATATTAAATGAAACTGTGGAATGAAAATGAAAAACCTTGCCTGAAGAAAAAGGAAGCAAGCTGTGAAGATGTCGAGTAAAAGACTCCCTTTTGTGTGCGAAAGGGGGAGGTTGTTTTTCCAAGGGCATGGGATGCTTTTACACAATCGGGGCTATAGAAACTGCAAAAGAAATTGTGTAGCAGGTTCTTTAATCAAATGTCTATGACAGCTGAATTAAAACATTATTTAATGGAGTTAGCTCTGAGATTTGAAGTTTGTTTCTCTTTGTTCCACAGCCCAGGAGACCACTCTTTTTTTTTATGCCTCCCTGATGTATGAAATCACTGTAGTGTCCTTTACACTGCTTCAGGAACAACGAAGGCTGGAAAAATACTTTTCTCGGGTAATAAACTCATAGCTGGCCTGAATTTTTTTCCCTGCTACACTGAATACACAGTCAAACAGACTGCTCACCTTACTCAGCAATGACCAGGGCACAGCTCTGACCAAAACCCTGTTGTTTCATCTGATTTTGAAAGGTGGCTTTTAAGAACAAGGTAAACTCCAAGGAAACTCTCTCCTGTGAGTCTGATGCTATTGCACAATTATAGACATCATAGCTTCTAGGCTTTGATCCAGAAAAATACTTAAGTGTCTGACTTCAAGGGGCCTTTTCATACACTTAATGTTAGCTGCTTACATACTTTGTTGCACAAACCTCTGAGCACAATGTGTTAGCAATAATTACTGTTCTCTGAAAACATGCAAAAAGCATTCAGGAAAGGTTGGGCTTAGCGTTCAAAAGCTGAATAATCTAAAATGTTGATTATTCTATGGTACAATAAAAACAGAAAACAAAAGAGCAAACACTTCCTAGCAAAGCTCTGAAAAGTATTAATCAATTCTAGAAAGGTACCAGAATTTATTTCATAGTTACAGAATTGATTTTATATCTATATAGAATTTTCCATCACTGAAAACCTCAAAGGGCTTTATAAACCAGGACTGAATTTTATCTCCCGGTTATAGGAAACATACAGCTGCTGTTTTCAAAACCCCGGTCCAATTTCTAGTAAGCGTCTCCTTGGAACAAAGGTCAGTCACTGCTTTTGCAATATATCATCTGAAGTATCATGTGCAGGTTCAGTGCGGTCCTCTCCCATCCTCTGGCCTAATCCGCCTACCTGTGTATTACTTTCTATGTTTCCTTCTTAGCTAGTGGAATAAAGGAAACCTGATCAAATTTCAAAGGGTGAAATACTGAATATATGAATAAAAATAATAAAATGAAGATTGATTGTGGTGGACCCAGATTTATCCAGAGATGTTAGTAGTATTAGTTTTAGAAATCAGTGAAATAATAATAAATAAAAAATCTTGTCAAATAAAATCTTAACGTGAAATTAAACTTTTCCACTGAAATTGGGAAATAACATATTATTACGTAGTACCACAATTCTGAAATGATGTCATACAACCTTTAGTTGCTTCGGTTTTAAAGTATTTATTTATGGTACTCACCACTGACCTATTCTTATCTTACCATCATTTTTTAGGCAGCAGTTATTTCCACAATAGCCCTTCATCTGTGGGTAGAGAGGTTTGTACTTTTACTATGGCTGAAGTGCGAGTATAGCTTTGTCAGGACAAAGTAATTCCATCAAACACAGACCTGATCTAGCCTAATGATGACAAAGCCACACAACTGAAATGCATGCTCCCTTCCTCCCGGGAAACCTAAAACCAACAGAGGTGTTGCTGCAGGTAAATATGTCTTAGAGGTTTTTCAGTTTCATTGTTCACTGATCTATTTGCCATTACCAAAAGAGGATGTCATGGGAGAGAATTTAAAGTATTTTTGGAGACCAGGCAACACAGAACTGGCCTGATTTTGTTTTTCTGAAGTTACTTGGCACTGCAGATCTCTAAATAAATATAAAGTCATTCACAATCAAACAGGCAAGCAAGAAATGACAAGTGTTTTGACAGTGCTCAAAATACTTTGAGGTATTTTTAGCATATTTCTGAGTCGTATTAGCTTAACCTGTAATAGAATATAAATGAGCCCA
>JANHGO010000053.1:68909457-68920930 GCA_024606505.1 Aquila spilogaster
TAGCAATAAAGGGAGTAATTCAAAGCATGTAATTGATTTTCCACATTTTCAAACTGTGATAAGACTAAGCTTTAGCAACAGAAACATATGTTTGCAGTTTTGCCAATGTTCCTCAATGAATTAAAAAAAAAAAAAAGAACCTATAACTTATTCGCTAGATTGTTAACATGCATTGGGCATTTCAGTGGCTATTAAAGCACTTGCCAAAATACTATCATCTTCTAAACAGGCTCAGAGGTGGTAGGGCTTGTTTCACGCCACAGGACATGTTTTCACGATTATCTAAAATAACTGTTTTTGAGGAGGAATGTGACAGAAGAACAACAAGGCCTTCTTAATGAGCTATTGTCAGGTTTCTGTGCTGTCCTCCCTTACCTCCTCCACCCTTTTCACTCTGAAGAGGCAGACTGAGGCACCGCTTGTGCCTTTGCTTACTCTCACAGCACTTCAGTCTGCTGCTGAGCAGTGTCTGACGGCCACGCTGCTGTCCCCAGGCTTCACACTGGTCCTCACAGCCCACTCTGGGTTTCCGATGAACCTCCCTGATAACATCCACCAGAAGAACTCAGAGCAGAAGCATTTGAGTAATTTCCAAATGTCAAGCAGTGCACTGCAGAACAGCAGCAGGAGGCTCAGGTGAACTCCTGCAGCTGTCATTTCAGATAGAGTTTAAGTCCAGAAGGAACATTTAGAATTATTATTGTGGCCTTTTGCCTCAAACAAGCCTCAAAATTGTATCAGGAATACCTGCATCGAATAAAATAATTTGATGGTGTGTAAGAGCTTATCTTTTGGAAAGATAGCCGGTCTGAATTTAAAGGCTCCAAGTAACAGAGCTTCCGGCAAAATCTTTTGATGTTTCTCTCATTCAGCAGTTTTACTGTTAAAAATATGTGCTTGTTTCCATATTAACCATGTCAAAATTCATCAGTACAGTTCAGAATGGTATTTGCTTTCTCCTGACACCAGAAATAGACAGTGAGGAGTGCTATGGCCAAAATACAGAGCCCAGCCTTAGGCTTGTCATGATGTTTCAGCAAGAGGTCACTTTCTTTTCTCAGACACTTTACAACTTCACTACTTCATAGTTCCTTTATGGGGAGATAAAAGAAAAAAAAGCAAGGAGACAGCCTCAGAATAACCTTACCTACCAAAATACACAAGGGAGATATGGAAAATTTGAGTGTCATTTCCACTCTCTTGGCGTTGGAGTTGACACTTCAACCCAGACAAAAGTCCTCCTGGGCATGCTAAGACCCTAACTGCAAACTCACATTCCCTTTGGGTTTCAAGAAATGCTCGTGGAAAGCAATGCAGGCTGAGGTGGCAATGCTCACCAGGACTCACCAGAGAGCTGCAAAGTTTCCAGTGGCTGAGATAGTTACAGTGGAGAAAAAAGCAGAGGTTCATGTCACCACACATCATTTGCTCCAACTCCTGTGTCAGAAGATTTGCCAAAGCGAGAAGGAAACAGCTTGGAAGGTTGTCTGCCCCCAGCCAGGAGGGTGTTTGCAGTATGGGGGTAAGGAAACTATCTTTTGGCATGGCGAGGAGTTGGCAACACTGACTAAGAATCAAACAGGGCATGGGGGAAAAACCCTCGAAGACTGGAAGCAAGCTGGTTCACGTTCACTGCCTCAGGACAATACAGAGCATCCCCCACAATGGATGAGTTACTAGGTTTTAAAGTAAGTAGGCTTCAGACAATAGGAAATGGGGATACAAGACCCTTTAAACAGGACTCTCTAGGTTTGAGATGGCAGATGGTGGGAATAAGTATTTAAGTTTGTCTCCATCTCATCGTTGTTTGGTGCCAGGAAGCAGCAGATGATGATCTTGTGTGACTTCCTTCTGGACAAACACAGCAAAGATCAGCATCTGAACCAAGGCAGGTTTCCTGGAGGTGGGGGAAAGGGGACTGCAGAGGCCAGGAGTTTATTCCACCTCTGCAGGTTCTTCTGCAAGCAGGGACAGACTTGTTGCTGCCGCTGACACCACAGTGGGTGATGCATTTGTTGAGCCAGCCGCACTCTTCCAGCACAAAGCGGGGTTTTAAAACACACAAAGTATAGAGAATGGCTGAGAGATGTGCTTGCTGCCCCCTTTCCCCACAGGAACTGGTATTTGTAGAGTCACAAGGCTTTTCTTCTACAAAACAATGAAACTAGAAAGGCAAAATACTGGTGAATTCATTCTGTTGTTTAATCTGACAGCCTGGAAGAAACAGAAAAACAAACAAAATCCCCAATGGTTGCTCCATCCTATCCCTCCTCCATACATGCCTCCTCCCTTTCAAAAGCTATGCACAGTGAAAACACAAAAGGAATCCTGCTAACTTCCCTGGGGTTTAGAGAGCTGTTTGCAGTGACCACTGCGGGCAATGTTGTTTACGTGGATATATTAACAGCAGCAAAACCTAACTGCTCAGCTCCAGGTTTCAGCAGCTTGTAAGGCCTTAGTGAGTAGCTGTGAGATGTCCAAAGAATACTCTGGACTATGCAAGGTTCCTGACATGAAAGCAATGTGAATGGAGGGTGCTCCACTGCATATATCACCAAAACCTTGATAATCCCAGCTTTTCCTGCTTTCTACTCTCAAGTTGCACTTAAGAACTCCAAATAAACAGAACTTTCATGCAACAGCATTCTTAGTCAGAAAACAAATTTATTTCTGTTGCTTTCTAGCTCTCCCTTTGTTTGCATTTTTTTCCCTGTAGTTTGGAATGTAATAAAAATAATAATAATAACAATTATAATAATGAAGAAAACAACAAAGAAAGAAAAAAGGGAAAAGCTACAGGAACTGCGTGTGCTTCACTGCAAATGCTGCTGATGTAATTCTCTTTGAAGTGAGCAGCAAACTCCTTTGGAGGTTAATGAGAAGAGGATCAGGCCTTCCACACTGAACTCGCATTGAGAGCAGATAAGATCTCGAATCACTCAGAGCCAAGCATGTTATTTGTGCAATATGGGCAGGCTGAGTCAATCTCTGAATATTTTTAATGGGTGTCAACGTGAAGCGTTAATTCCACAAGTTATGTTGTTTTGCCGTTTGCCAGTGCCTGCTCTCCAGCCTGCCTCCATAGATGGTATACATCCCTCCATTGCCTACGAGGAATAGCTATTTCACAGGAATTTCCAGAACAACTGCAAGAAAAACGAGTTCTGAGAAAATATAAAATAAAACTTCTACAAAGAATTGGAAAAACAAATGATGGTAGAAATACGTGCTGTACCTTCATGTTACCGGCTTGCACAGAAGTAAAAGTAGTCCCATTTCAAATAGGTATGACAGCTTTTTTAAAAAGACCCCCAAATGAAAACAAGTGTTTCCTAACTGATCAGTCTTGAGAAACTAATCTTAATCTCCTTTTTACGGCAAAACAGAGGAAAAAGGTACTGAAGAGTCAAACATCATTGAATAATATCTGCCCCTGGAAAATACCTTTGTATACAGGATCAGAAAAACACTGATGAAAGGAACGAAGAAAGAACGAAGAAAGTCTGATGAAAGCAGCGAAGCACTATGAGCAGCTTTTGAATGAGAACTTTATTTTTTACATTACATTTTTCTTTCCTTGTGATCTTAAAGCACTTCTTAATGCATCTTGAACCCAAGAAGAAATTACGGCCCCACCAATGCCAACAGGAAACTTGCTGTTGCCTTCAGCAGGATGAGGATTTTATCCTTACTGTAAAGATATCTTAAGAAATACTGGGCCCAACTGCCCACTTGTATGGAAAAAAATCAGCTGGAGACATAGCAAAGCCTACCACACAATTTCCTTTTCATTCTCCCCTGAGGGAGATTTTTAATCTCGGAGTAGAAAACAGGATCCAAAGAAAGCTGAAGGAAAGCCTGCGGTTGCCATCTAGAAGGAGCTCCAACCCACCACCACCCGCAGCCACAGCCGGGCCCATGCCTGCCCATGCTCAGCGCCTGCCCGCTGCCCCGGGGCCATGCTGACAGGCAGGCCGGGCACCCGCAGGCGGCCGTGAGGGCAGCAGGGAGGGTGCAGGAGGCTGCTTTGTGTGAAGCAGGCAGGAGGATTTTGTTTAGTCTTCAGAAACACCCAAGCAGTTGTTGTTTCCCTGTTTCCACCTTCTCTGGCTCAGGCACACGATGATGGAGACCTCCCAGAGGTTTATGCAAGCTCTGGTAAGCCAGTTCCTTTCCGCATCAGCTGTGCTGACCTTCAGCTACCTTTGGCAGGGGCCACAGTTTCCAATTCATCTTGAACCTTGCCTATGCAGAAGATATCTCCTGCTGCCCTCCTCCTCTGTCTCCTTGGCCTCTCCTTGCCCACACAACACAGCCTTCTGCGTTCCAAGCCCCCATTTCCACCTCTTTCTCCCCATATCCTCGGCAGTGGGGGACAGGAGCCCCAGCACAATGCCAAGAGTGACAGGTCTAGAAGCGCTCATCACAGCACTCTTTACATGTTGCTGCATTTGGGCTTAGGGCTCTTATGCTTTCCCACTCAGGAACTGCTAACCTTTGCCTTTGTGTCAGGAAGCAAAGATGGCACTCAGACATCATGTTACAGCGATGCCAGTTGGGACTCTTTGCTGGAATGGGAGAGATTCCATTTCCTTGCCTTTACAGCTGGGCATAATTTGGTTCTAACAATTTCACTAACATTAATGTACCCAGTCCTACAAAACACTAATCCCTTGAGCACACTGCAAAATTTACTTTAATTTCCCTCTGAACTGTTTTTTTTTTTTAATTAAGAAGTTAATAAATAAATGTTTTTACTTTTAACTGAGGACTTCATGCTACAAAGCGACTAATTCCTGTCTCTGCTGACAGAAAGCTGAAGGAAAGCCTGTGGTTGCCATCTAGAAGGAGCTCTTAACCCACTACCACCTGCAGCCACAGTGAAGTGAAGGTTTTACTGCCACAGACAAAGTAGTACTCAGAAGCTAACAAGAGTTACAGTAAAATCTGGCTTTACGATGAGCTTCTCCTCCTGATATTTTTTTTTAAATATGTGAATATTTTGAGAAGTCCACATGGATGTTTTGTTTTTTGTCTGTTTTTTTTTTTTTTTAACATATTTCCTCTTAAGATGCTTTTGTAGGGAGTAGGCTTAATCATTTTCCTGAAGGGAATCAAGAAGGTGTGACTGCACCCTTTTCTTCTTAATTTTGTACAGAGTCAGTTTATCAGAATGCACAGTAATATTTGAACATGAACAACTGGAAAATCCTTATTTGCTCATGCTATACTTTTAGCGTTAACTCAGGATCAGCTCCTTTTGGATAATATCTGTTCTTGTATTTAAGAGTTAAAAAGTCTTGAATGAAGAAGCCGTGGAACAGTCACTTCTCTATTTAGCCAGCAAGGACTGTGATGAACCTTGCATGGTCTGTCCTTAAAAATAAACTGGTATGTGAATGAGTTGTGTTCTGACAACTGTGAGAGCAATGCAGCTCCGACTGAAGTAACAGAGATGGCATGGGCAAGCAAGCAGCAGAATGGGATCCATACAAGGCTGGCTAGGGACGCTGTAATGGCACATGCTGCCAGTAACTTCCTCCATCAACTGTGGTGATTGAGGGCAGCCAGGATAGCCTCCGCCCTAGGTAGGTGGGGGAAAAACAAAACAAAATCCAACACATAACCTGGTGAGCCAGGAAAATGAGCCAATTCAGCACACCCTCAGTAGTGCTTCTGCCAGTAGGACACCCATGGAGTTCACAGAAAAAGCAAATGTTACCTCTGAGGGAGGGTGGGAGCCTGGGAGGGTGGGAGCCCAAGTGTCCAAGACAGAGCTGCAGGCATTGAATCAGTGGTGGGCAAGCTGCCAGGGAAGACTGACATGCTCTTGTCTTTCGGAAACAGACTGCAACCTCCTGTGGCTACCAGCTCTATCCTGCACTTCTGCAGTAATCTAGGCATGGTAGTGGAGGTCAGACAAGTTACCAGTGATAATGCAATAGTAATTAATGTGAAGAAGACAACACAACAAGTCATATGGCATTGATGAGTCATACTGTTAGTCTCTCTTAACAGCAATGAGACCAACACTGAGTCATCACAGTAATGTAAGATCTGATACTGATCAAGTATGCAACAAAACAGCATAAAGACATCCCACCTTAGGGATACAGGCCACTTTTATTTTTTCTTGTAATCTTTATCATCAAAATATCACATGATAAATGACTCTTTAAATTGTGCTGCAGTAAGTAGTTAGTATTTGCAAAGTTTTACTAGAACTAGACAAAAACAGTCCTTCACTCAGAGGGATTCTGCTGATATGAACAAATGAACAAGTTTCATTTAATGCAATGTACTATTGAACTATGGCAGCCATATATATTAGCCTACAATTACAAGTAATTAGACATTGCAGACCGTTAATAACGAAACAGTCTAAAAGACAGCTGATTGCAGATAAATGTCTATCTCTTCAGTTAGAAATCTAGTGAAGTTATTTCTAAAATAGTTCATTAGGAATATTTGTCATGGTGGCTGATACAACCCTCCCAACACAGCATGTTTACATTGTAGCTTAATGGTTATGGTGAAGTTCCACCTAAATGCAGTCACATCACCGCCAGTACTATGAGCATAGCAACAGAGCTTTGGAATACTTGGAGAAGACAAGGCTTGCAGGGTCTCCTGTCTGCACCATTTCATGTGACATCAGTGGCTAATTATGGGTCTGCACTGAGAGTTGTCTGACTAGAAGGCTAGAGGTTATTTATTCAACCTCAAGATAAGCAACGTAATATTGCTGATTTGAATGCAAACAAGGGCAAGACCTCATGCATGGAAGGCTCTCTGATGTGGTTACACTGGAAGTTTAGACTAAACACAACTTGAGATCTGAAGCACAGTTGTCAAGGCCTACGAAATCAGGATGCTTTCTTAAAAATATTTAAATTTTTTGAAGTGTTGCCTACAACTAAACTGTCAGAGTGGCATTGCTTTTATCTGCCAATTGTGGCACTTGCACTTACATTTTGCTTATTAAGGCCTATTTTGTTCATTCGGAAATACTCTCCCAGTATTTTCTTCTCCATTCTATGTTCATATAGGAGTTATTACTGACCTAAAATGATTAGCTAAATGCCTTTCATCTTTCTTAAAGGGCGTAGTATTACCTAATCTATTTTAACGCAGTTATCGGGCTACTCTCAAATCAACATGGGGGCTCAAATGCTTGTGATATGTCCAGGACCCAATCCTGGGATGCTTAGTTTGTCCTTACACAGCTATTTCACATTTAAAGTGTTTGGAGACTTCTAAAAATTGAACAGTGAAAGCAAAACCTCATCCTCAAAGTCACCAAGTCTTGTTTCCTAAACTCACTCTAGCCCATTCTTAAAATTATGATACTATTTCAAAACTGATTAGGAACTTCAGAACAAAGCCTTTCTGTGGCAGCACTTCTGTGCAAGGGGTTCAACCTAAAGCAAGAAAAACAAAGTTCTCTTTCTCCGCTTGAATGTGAATCATTGCCTAAGCCTTCCAACTCAACCTACGAGCTACAGATGCAAGTATGTGTGCAAGCTACAAGTGCAAGAATGAGAGAAACTCCCACAGCCACAGACTGAAGAGTGACCCTCACTTCTAATGGGAACACACGGCAGAAGGACTTGCATTTTAAATCACCCTTTAAACTCAGAATCCATATGATCTATTCACTCTACAAGTGCAAACAGCAATTAATACAAATCTAATAATTTCAAAAGGGAGCGAGGCATTTGATACTTACGATATTTAAAACTGATTTTACACAGTATTGCTACAGAATCCTGAAGCGCTGTCAATGCAAACTTCTATCAAATATAATGCAATTCCAGTGTTTGAGCACTAGAGGGTAAATTTGTGATGAAAACAGAGCCTTACCTCAGTTTCCTTATTTTTATAGGTAAGCAATTTGACCTCTTCTCACTTCTTCAGCTGTCACAAGAAGTTCCGCTAGCTGAAGCTCTTTGTGATGCCATGCAGCACTGGGGTGGAGCAGCTGTCACACAAATGCAACCTTTTTGCAAACAGTACCATCAGTAATTACACATGTCACACCAAGAGCTTGACAGCTTTCCCTGTTCAGCAGTTGTGCACACACCTTCCAAAAGGACCATGGGGTTGTTCTAGAAGTTGTCTCTTTTGACCAGGGGGACAAAAGACCAATGTGGTACTACTAGCCTGTAGCCCATTTTCAGAAATACTCATCCTGTGCATGCATTTTGAACAGCCTCTTTTCATGTCTAATGATCATCCTTTTGAATCATGCAAAGATCACAACTACTGTCCATTTAAACAAATTAAATCCTCAGCACCATCTGTAATTGCACTTGTGCCCAACAGGAATTACTGAGATGGCAGTAGAAAGGTGGGTACCATCCACAGGGCAGAATTCAGGCCCTGTAGACTGCAGCTTTTCCATTTGACCAGGGGAAGGAAAAATATAAAAAAAGTAATACTTTTTAAAGTATATGCATAGACTAGAAATTTGGGGCATTACGATATGAACTAACCAGAAATCCTTCCCCTTACCAATAGGATTTGTTATGGAAACAGCATATAATTTCATTCCAATACCACAAATTTGCCACTACATTAAAGAGCATTACTGTTACTGAAGGATGAACAGTAAATCAGCATCCCCAGTTCTCCAGGCTACAGCCCTCTTCAGCGGAATGGTTAGAGCAACTTGGTAATTCCCAATGCCCCTTCATTTCAGGCTATAAATACACCCTGTGAGAAACTACAAAGTTGTCGACTAAGGAATGCCTTAACAAGTACTTCTAAACCTAGGATACTTTGCTATACCACAGCTTTTGTTCTTACATTATTCATCTTGTCAGGGAGGAGAGGAACTGGGCAACACTGCTTCTTTTTAGACAGTGATGCTGTCACTGGAAAACACAGTACATCAATTACACAGATGGTGCTGTAAAGAATCCTATCTGAATTCCCTAGAGCAGCAGACAGATTTGTTTTTGCAGCGAGGTAAAAGTATCAGTGATCACCGCACTGCACCCATGCAAAAGACACCTTTTTATCATATGAGTAGAAAGTCTCAAATACCATTATGCGTTGAGAAATAAAAGCATAAGAAGCTAGGGAAGTCATACAGATAGCACCAGAGTATACAGTAATGGCTGTGACCTTTCAAATTACTGCAATGTGAAAGTTCACAAAAATTAGCAAACAAAAAGGCAGAGATTTGCTCTTCCAAATGAGGCAAGCCATTTAGATTATTGTACTGTGCTCTTGAGTGTATTTATTGGAATAACCAAGATTGAACGTGGAAATCAGCTCTGCAATCTATGGAAAAAATCCTAAGAACTGAAGAGGACCCATATTTGTTGCAAAGCACAAACTGCAAAGATTAACAACAGTTTACTTCATAAAGAAACAACAATTCTATTACTGAACTTTCAAAAGTATTTTGTCTTAAATTGGTCCTCCATCCCTACCATAAATACAAAGTTTCTATTACAATTAAATGTGTTCTCTCATGCATAAATAAATCACATTCATTCAGCTGCAAGAAGACAGATCAGTCAAAATGGCTCAAATGTAATTATACATTGACCAAAAAGAATTCCATTGCAAATGAAACGGAATGGCTTGCAGTTCAGGTCATTAGCTGAATGCTGACCGGTACCATTTTAAGTGCTAAAATTCTGAAGAAGAAAAAAAAATACTGGGAAAAAATGGGGAAAACATCTGAGAAAGCAAAAACTATGTTTATTTTAAACAAATTAAAAATCAGAAAAAAAAACATCCGTCCTCTTGTGTGACATCATTAAAGCAGATTTTAAGCTCTCCTTACTTCTCTATGGCTGTTTACGCACCGCAATTTGAAAAAACAGTAAGTGTGCCCCAAATTATTTCCACCTTCCTGTATCTCTGCAGAATGAGATGCTGTACTGGGTTACAGCACTGGAAATCAGATCCCCATAATTAGACACTCTTTCCTAACAAAACCATGCGTACAGAACGGCACTTGGAACAATGAATACTGAGACCAAAAAAAGAGTGATGTGTTCAAAGGTTTAAGAATGTGCACAGTCTTCGTAAAGCTGAAATATTTCCACGAATGTATCCTTTAACTCTGGCTTAACCGAACGTTTCAAATTCAGGAAAACAGAACTATTTTACTCATTAATATATTCTGACAATATTGCAACATAATCTGAGTGTCATTCGGAGCAGTGAGAAAATCTTTTTATTTTAATAGGAAAGAGAGAAGAAAGGCTAAGTTGAGAGAACCCTTTTCTTTAAGGGAAAAAAAAAGAACTGGTGAGCTTCTTTCTTCTCCTGCCATATAGCAGATCTCTTCTTGGATTTCACACCACCAACCATACCCTGTCAGAGATCTTGAACAGTTTACATTACTTCTTTTGAAGGATTAATCTAGACCGGCCCAGAGATAAAAACCAAAATGCACAATGAATTCCTACACTGAATTCCAGCTTTTTACTGTGAACTCAACATAAGAAAAGAAAAAAGGAATCCCACACATCTTGTAGTATATACACTGCTTTCACACAGTATTTAAGTTAGTCAGAGGAATACGTAATGGGACAAGATAGTTTTGTACAAAACCTCAATTTATTTCAGAGAAATTAAAAATATGGTATTTAATATATATAAATTTCTATTCCTCTATAAATATAGATGATCTTGTGATAATGAACAGAAATAAATGCATACCAAATTCAAATAATTTTGCATTTCAGGGTATGGTAGCCATAGATAATGTTTATGAACCTAAATACAGGCATTTGTAATATAAAAAAAGTTTAAAACAATACAGTCAGGAGAGAAGCATTCTGCTTTTTTTCATACAGAGGACTAAATATTCAAATGCATCTGTCAAAAGTTACAATTTCATGTTTAGCCTTTTTTTTCTTTTTGTGTTAAGAAGCACAATCCCACGCACCCAGGAGCATACAAGGTAGCAGATATACTGCACACATGGTAGCTTGTCTTTGCAGTATGCAATGTTATTACCGTACGGAAAAAAGGAGGGGGAAAAAAGACAGCAGAGGCCCTTTAAGGTCTCGCATCCCAGCAGAGCGCTTAACCATTCTGGTTTTCTGTTATCCCTTCCTTTGTTTTTACTACTGGCAAAAATCATCACACCCTCATAATGTGTAATGAATTAAATGTCAATGAATTAAAATTCAGGGCAATGGCTCCAGTGTTTCCCAAACGAAGAGCCAGCGTATGGATATAATTAAGTAGTAAAAAAAAAAGAAAAAAATCTGAACGCTGCGTTTTATTCCGCTGAAGCTCTCGCTCCCGAGCCCGTATTTCCTGACGCTGCTAACCCCGGCCGACAGCAGCCCGGCAGGGAGGGGACCGGGGCAGGCGCCGGTGGCAGCACCCGCGGGGGGACCCCGGGGAGCGCCGGCCCCGCTCCACCGCCGGCCCCCGCTCCGCCGCCGGCCCCCTCAGAGCTTGCGACTGAAAAGCCGGCTTAAACACAAACAGACCGAGA
>JANHGO010000053.1:68924344-68941344 GCA_024606505.1 Aquila spilogaster
GGAGGGGGACGACGATCGGGGGGGCGGGGGGCCGTGCCTTTTCGGTCGGCAGCGCGGAGGGGCAGGGGGAGGCCGGGCCCGCGGGGGCGGCTGGGCTGGCCGGCGGCGGCTGCGGCGCGGAGCCGCCGGGGTGCCTGTCACGGCCGTGCCGGGGGGTGTTTTTGGATTCCCCGGTGATGACGATAGTTAAGGCCATTGAACTGCGCACCTCGGCGGGGTCCAAGGCCCATCAAACTCGGCGTCACCCCCGGCGGAAAGGCAGCTGTGCTAATTTCGGCTCCATTCACAGCCCGGCGGGGGCCGGGGGGCGGCGGGGGGAATCGGTATTTGCCAAATAGCAACCGCCGGGGGGTGGATGGGGGGGCCGGTGCTGTTGTCAGGAGTCTGGCGGCAGGGAGCCGTGAACCATCGGGCAGCATCGTTGCAGGGCTGCCGTCCAGAAGCTGGGGCTGCTGAGGTAACTTCGGCGCGGGCAGGAGCGGCGGCGGCGTGCGGGCAGGCAGCGCGAGGTGCGCTTCTCACACGCAGCCCGGGATGTGCGAGTGGCCAAAACTCGCCGCCCTCCAGGGACGCTTGCAGTATCTCGCCACCGAGTTACTGCCAGTGTTTTATGTGCGTCTTCCTCCTGTCGTGTCTACGGCAGCAGCCTGAGATATGAAAATAATCCCAACAGGGCTTTCCCATTCCCCTTCCTCCCTCTGCCCAGTGGGCAGCTCTTCCAACTTAATTCAAGATGAATGCTGCGTGACTTGCAAATACCTCCCGTCAGGTTTTTGAAACACTGGCTGTATTCTGGGGAGGGGGTGAATGGGCATACAGTGACCGCCAACAGTGGCCATTTCTGCTCCTCTAAAGCCCCGTTGCTCACACAGAATGGAGGTCCTGTTGGCTCTTCCGAAACGTGTAGTCGGGAAAAATGATGGAGGCTGAAAGGGGGATTTACTGTACTCGCTGGAATTCAATAAGAATAATAAACCGTGCTCCTGGAGAGGAGGAGGAGGAGAATCCTGCCACGTTCTCCAAACATTCAGTAACCAAGCTTCTGCGTCGTGTACGTGAATGTCCTCGTATTTGTCCGACGGTTAATGCTGCCATTCAGAGCTGAACCAGGCATGAAACTTCTCCAGCCAGCTGTCTTCCTTCTCTGCAGCATGCTCCCACCCTTTCCACGTTATACACTAATGAGCTGCAAAAAATCCATTAGGAACAAAACAAGCCCAGCATTTATTTCTAGCTGTCACAGGTGGCAAGGGTTAATAAAAGACATCCGTATTTCTTGGATAGCTACAGATAAAATTTGGACCATGCTATTTAGGCCACTTTCTTTCTCCCAGCAGTGCTGTCCCACATTCAAACTAATTAATAGCAAGATCTATGCTGTGTAACGACTGCAGGAGTGGGATCAAGTTTAGAAATTGCACAACCTTAAATATGTCGACTGCTGATGTCCTCGTTTACTGTGGTTCACTGAGTTCTGTCAAGAACTCTCTTCTCAGAGGACCGTAGTTCAAAAATTATATGATAGCTTTTTCCATCTTCTGCTGAAAAAAAGTTTGATTCCTTGCATATCGTATTTACAGTTTAAAGCTACAGATTTTCCTCTTTGGACCTACATCAGTAATTAAAATTACTAATTCCTTTCTAGCACAAAACCTAATTTATATTCAGCCCTAAATGATAGTATTGTTTTCCTATTCATCCTAAAACAATTGAACAATGGATCTTTAGACAGGAACAAGTATTATACATGCTCTTTCTCATGGAAAATGAGTGTGAATTTCTAGTCTCAGGAAGCCTCCATGGCTTTCTGCTTGTGATCTTCAGACCTGGGGACACATCACACAATCCAGGAAAGGTAATTAAGATGCCTAAGTCCATCATCAGTTGGCTGAAATTCTATCTATGGGGGTCTGCATTTGAAATATTTAAGAAATACTTGCTTCTCAAACTGAAAAACACTGAAAAGTCACTGTTATAAGTTGCTGTGTGCCACAAGCCAGAAGATTGTTCTAGGAGAAAGATCAGTGTATACAGGACAAGGTTTGTACATGTAGGTAATAGCTTTTTTCAGACCAGCTGGTATAGAAGGAGAAGTAGACAAATTTCTGGGTTAACAAGCTATTTTTTTGGTTCTGAAGCAGTAACTACCAAAGCTAAAAGCAACTTGGGAACAAGTGCTTAGGGCTTAGAGGGGGATGTATCAGTGAGACCAGCTCAGAAAGAAAAAGTGGAAACAGGAATAGAGGGGCTGTTGTGGGGGGGAAGAATGAGGGTTGAGAGCTGTTAAGTTCGGGAAGGTTCCTAGGACTTGCTGGTTTTAACTGTTTAATGGTTTTTCACATAACAGAAGAAAATCCTGTGTGGAAAGAATCTTCCCAGAAGCACTTGTCCTACATTTCAAGCACCCCAAACCACAAAACTCATCATTAGAAGCATAATTCTCTCTCTGTGGTCTAAAACACCAGATCAGTTTAAACTGTGCCTGAGCAAGAAATGTAAGATGTGTTGATGCCCATCCGCTACTATAGCAATGAACACCCCCTGGCATTAAACCAGTAGCATCCCCCAGTCTTACGTTTGCAGTTCCAGGACTGTAACGTACTTCATCCTGTGCACGGCTGCTTTCCTGATAGTTTTGCGGCTGAAAATGACCACTCAGCAGCAGCATGAGCTCCAAGAGACCGTCTTCATAGACCAAAACACTGTGCTCTTGGCAAGGGGAGTTTCTCACAAAACAGGACATTCTCCTTCTCCTCTTTCAGACCTAATCCGTAAGGGAAACTACATAACTCGTCCCACAGAAGTGAGCACGGGAACTAGGTTTCCTAACTCCGCCCAACACCCAAAAAATGGGGACTCAGCAGAGATGCTGCTCTGATAGTATATTGTAATTTCCTTCTGCTTCCATCGCCCCTGCTTACTTCTCTCCAGATCAACAGACTGCAAGGTAACTGTCTCTCCTTTTTGCTTAGCTAATAAGTGCCACTCTTTCTCCCATCCTTAACATCATTAAGACCATTAACGTCCTCTCTATTCTAAAGCTACTATCTTCTTCCTTTCAGAGCTGGCTTAATTAATAAGTATCTTAGTAAATGTTAAGCAATTGTTCTTAACTGAAAGCTGCAGCTGGTGTTTCTAACCCAAAGTTTGTATAACCGAAAGTTTGTGTCATTTTTCCAGCTATATGTCTTGGTCTAATAAAAGATACTACTTCTTCATGCAACCCCAGTACTGCACATCACATCCACAGGAGACTATCACTGTGTGTCTGCCTTGTTCTTTTAATGATTCCTTAGGTATCCACCACGGGTGACTGTTGAAGAGAGGAGACTGGACTGGATGCCACCTTTGCTTAGGTCAGTACAACAGTAACCATGTTCTTACAAAGACAAACAGTATCTTCCTTAAAGCACGGGCACTCTTCCCCCTTGCCATGGAAATACAATCTTCCGTTCTAAAAGAACCCAAAATTTGGGCATTAAGATCATACCTTAAAAGGAATTTCAGCTTTTATTTCAAAACAATGTGCTGATGTTCTTGCTGCGGTAGCCACGAGGGGAAATTAGGACTCTGGCAGGTGAGATGAGTACCAAGTTTTGTCCTCTTACATTGTTTATAACCCAGTAGTATCCTCACTCTGCTGCTGTCCTCAGGGTGCTGGTTTGTACTGGTTTTACTTGTTATGGGGGATGTGGGACACAAATCTTTGGCCAAAAAAAAAAAAAAAAAAAAGAAGCTATCTAAATCTTTAATTTTGGAAAGAAACAAAGTAAAAAGTAGTTGCAGTATTTTCTTGTTTTCCTCTGAGTGACTGGCAGAAATGGGATAGAGTGGGTGCTTCCTTTCCACAGCATTTAAGGAAGACTTGTTTCTCTAGAAGAAATTATTCACCTTTATCTCACAGGCCTATGTTACATACAGAGAATGCAAATATAAGCACAAACTATATTTGTAGTAAGGCTAGTGACCACCCAAATGAATAAAATGTAAACACAGTTGGTAACATAAATGTATGTTTGTCCACAAAATTACAGCAAAAGTTATGCTCAGATAATTAGCTTTTTAGTTTATTCAAGACTTCATTATTTAAATGTCAAATAAGGGGTTAAAACTAAGATCATAACACAGTGGGACCAGTTAAAAGTTGATTTTTGTCTCATGTTGAGCATGAATCTTAGCTGATAAGAACAGTTAATATTTTGGGGGGCAGGGGCGTTAGTTCTGGATGGAAAGCAAGGATTTTTGATAGCTCGGTAGAGAGAAGGGTTCAATTATGTAATCTGTGACGGGCAGCAATGTGTATAGTAAATTCATGAAGTCTCTTGGAGTGACCTAGGGGTTTTCAGATGAGACAGTACAGGCCCACAGCTCAGGTGGGTCTCATTTTGGTTCTCGGTGCTCTGCAGTACACATCACATCAAGTCCTCACCATACACAGACTAGAATGCTTGCTGAAGAATCAGTATGAAGACTGTAAATGCAGTGAAATGAAGGAGAGGTGATCACTGTGTCATACATCTCAAATTGTAAGATGAAATAAGTACCCCCTTACGTTGCCATATTAAAGCTACCATATATTTCTGGTGATAAAATCCTTAATCCAGGTAATACACACCCTTAAACTAAGTTGCTTGACCTTAGAAATTGACACACAGGTCGACAGACCGAAATTCTGGAGAGAAAGTACCTGGACAAGACTCCCAAGCAGCTTTTACAGTTGCACGGTAAGATATTTTTCACTTTACAACATGCCAATGACGTAGCCATCTGCCCCAGGGCCATGGGCCATAGCATCTCACGGATTTAGTCTTGCCAGAAGAACAAAATCCTTAAAATTTAAAAGCCTACCTTGGACATTGACTATTTCTTGGACCATCTAGAAGACTCTTGGAAGTATGCCTGTGCTGACAAAAATAACAAACACATGCAGTGATTGGCAAAGAAAATCAGTAGGAGCTGAACATGAACCCTAGGCGATGGTGCAGTCAGCAGCCAGAATACTTACTGCAGTGAAGGGTCTCAAGGCTGTACAGCCAAGTGCTCAGGAAGTCATCTCGGCACAGGGGCAGTTATTAACAGGCATTTGACAAGATACCAAGGAATTATCTTACCATCAGGTGGCCCAGGTCATCTTACCCTCAAATTCATCCCAGATGCCTTTATATGTGCCTTTTATTAATTGGCTGTATTAGTCTGTGATTGTCAATTTAGGTAAAAATTGTACTTTTATTTGTATTTGGGGGTTGTGGGAATAAGGGAAATAGAATGGAAATGCAGCTCTAGCCACTGAAGTCAGTGGTAATTTACTCCTGCTGTGTGACACCTATTGTAACCCAAACTCCTACCGTGTAGCATGGGCTAGGAATAAAGAGCAATCTTTGACTAGCACTCGTGTAAGTCAGCCCCCCATTACAGTGATTTTATATGCTTTAAAGAGGCATGAGGAGAAACGTATGCGCAGTCAAAGCGGACTACAAAGAGTCTCTTCCTCCCAATACCCGCAGCATTTTTTCCTTAATGCTGTTTATTCAAGATAGATTGAGTATGTGGAGATTTGATTTGGTTTTCTTTTCTGTTCAGAAGAAATGTAGATGATCCCTTGCAAATTAAAGCCGTATGTTGCCTGCCTTTCCTGACATGTTCTGCGCTGGGGTGAGAGGCACAGGGGCTGCAGCCTGGCTGCTGCTGCCAGAAGTTTTCCGGAGAACAAGAAAAAGTCACAACTCTTAAAAGGGCAATTGCAGATCACAGCTCATTTTGTTCAGAGAGAATGCGAACATTTTTACTCTCTTTTTATTTCCCTTTCTTGAGTGAGTTCTTCTACAGTTACATACAGTGCCTGAAAACACAGACTCTCTCTTGTTCTTCAAACACAGAGATGCTGATTTAAGGGCCTAAGATGGCAATCCTTACTCCCGGGAGTAGACCTGCTGATTTCACGGATGCAAGGGAAGCGAGTAGAGCTTCACAATGTGGTGATGCAAGGAGAAATTCCGTGATGAGCTTTTACTTCTGGTCTCACACTGCTTTTGCCGTGCTTTAAGTACATACCTTTTAAAGAAATTACTCCCCATTTCCACTGATGTAAATGAGATTCAGATCATATTTTCTGCATTAGTATTTCAAGATACACAAACTGAAAAGGTATGTGTGTGAGGTGGGGGGATAGAGTGGAGGAAAGTTGTTTTTTCTGTGTCTTTTAGGTGTGCATGTATTTTCCATGAATGTTATTGAGAGAGTGAGCAGGATGAGATCAGAGCAGGGAGTAATTCACAGCCTGCATCTGCCTTTTTCCATGGAATGTGGCTCGGTACATGTTAAAGGGCAATCTCAACTTTCACTTTAGAAAAAATCTTTTGGGCTTTTGCTTTACTTTGGAAAGACAGCTTTAAATATTTAACCAGTGTAAACAGAGGCAAACTGCCCAGCAAGACTGAAAGGAATGCACCACTAGGATCTGCTTGTAAGCACTTCTTCTCCCCTAAATACATTCTTCTTCATATAGGAGGGGTCAGTAAGTAAATTCTTTTCCAGAACTTTGGGCTGATTGTGTGAAAGAAATTGCCTTAAGGATAGACAGGATTATTGTTCTAGACCTTCCTCCAATTCTGAAGCTGACTTTTCTAGTTAGCATTTCCCCTACTCTCTGAGCCTGACTGCACAGCAACTGCTCGACACTGTGGCATCTCTAGGAGTATATCAGATACCTCACGTGGGCCCCAGATAAACCATCTCCTTAGCCTGATCCCACAGTCTTCAAGGAGGAGAAGAAGCAGCACTTCAGAAAAATCTTAAAGTTCACAGTAGTGAATATTACCTTAAGGGTGATGAAGTTTCATTCCCTGTTGTCACAGGTGGTCATTCGGTATAGCTCACATACACAATCACAACATATAGCCCAACTGGAAAGTGTTCAAGCCTCTCCTGCCTTAGTATCCCTGTCAGAACATGAAGCTATTGCATATCGGTGCGCATCTGGACTCTTCGCTTCTGGATTTCATGACATCTCTGTTTTCCATAGTGACTAACAGGACTGTGTAATTTTTAGTGGATTTGGACATACCTGTGGAAAGCTACACATTTACCATCTGCAGGGATGGTTATTGTAATTCTGTGTACTTTCATAATGCATTGCTGACATTAAAACTATCGTGGAATTCCCAGCACTGAAGACCAGGAGGACAAGCCACGTCATCTCAGTATCCCAGATCTCCTGTTCCCTTCAGCTGTCCACATGCCCAATACAGGGTCTATCAAGATTTTCTTCCTTATCTCGAAGTCTCACACTGGACTGATCCAAGTCATGTCAGGGATGGCTGGTCTCAGCAGCCACAGCCCTGTTGCAGCAACATACCACTGCAGTAACACCCTCAGCCTCCATTCTGCTCAGCAGGAATCAGCCCATATGCAGGAGACACAGCTAGTGCAACAGCTGGCTGTCTAAATCTGTAACATCCAGAAGATTCTGGCATGCTTATGTACTTCTGTATTGCCAGAGCAAAACACCGCTTTTTCCCACTTTGACTCTCAGTGGTAGTCACTCCATTGGAAGCAAGGTCCAGTCACACCCTTGGAAAGCAAGGGAAATTCCATCCTTACGAACTCTACCAGGAAAGTGAGGGAGACGAGGACTTCCTGCTTACTCTTCCATTTTGGAAGCTCTTTAATTCATGAGAAAGGATATACATAAAAATATGAACACTGAGGAGAAAGCAATAGAAAGGGATGGGAAGGGAAAAGAAGGGATGTCTACCTTCTGGCTCTTATGTGTTGATATCAATCAATGTTGAAATCTTTGTTAAAATTCAGGAAGCACTTTGCTGATGTGATTCTTTTGAACATTGTCTGTTGCTCTGCCATTTATTGTAGCTAGACAGATGGACAAAGTTAGTATTTCTGCAAAGCCATTGAGTTTTTATATTTCTATTTATGTACTTTTTCACAACTGTATAGCTTCTTCTTTGAATATATCATGACTTTTGAAAAATGCAGACTCTCATTTAAATATTTGCTTCGAAGTCTGCAATACGGTGTACTGTGCCTACACATACATCCTTCCAAGTATGTATGTGATGGCAATTAAGAGTTGGAGTTCTGGGTCCTCCTTTTGGCAGAGAAGGGCTAGCAGCAGCTCGTCCTAAACTTTGTCTACACAACTGCCACAGCAAGCAAAAGGGTTTACCGAACTGCTTTGGGAGGCACTTTTCCCTCCTCCTTACAAATGATGTATTTGTGGCTTCCAGGTTGCATGATACAAAGACTTCATAGTTGCAGCTGATCTGCAGTAGAAATTAGGCTGCCCTGAAACCACAGCCTTGAACCCACATCTCTGGGATATGCTAGTCAGCATCGTTTGAGCCATTAAAAAACTGTGACAGAACTGCGTTCCAACATAACGTGTTAAATAGCAGCAGACTTAAAGATGCTTCAAATCATAGCAAGCCTAATTCTGAGCCAATGCAGCACTCAGAGCGCCAAGGACAGGGTATATCTTAAACCCAACTGGTTTTGCCATGTCTACTATGCCACTTCTCTTACTTTTTTTTTTTTCTTTTGAAATGCACAGCACTAGGGATATGGGGCTTACAGACTTGTCTTGTTTGGGAAAAAAAAGTGCCAGTATTAAACTAACCCCCTGTGTAGACACTCTTATTTCAGTTTAAAAGTGCCTTTCATGGAATTAGCAAGTTGATTCCTTGCTGACATAAGCTTAATCAATACGAGGCACTCAGCCTGATATAAATTTATCTCTATGATGGGGTTGCACCAATTTTTCTACATGTCTTTGAAAAACCATTTAGTTAAATCAGTTGTTTCTTCAAATTGGCAAGTCCGCACTCATTGAAGATTTGCAGTACAACATTGTGGCCAGCTGAAAAATGAATCACTTCAGTAAAATGTAAAGGACTCTTTGCCTTTGTGTAGTGCCACCTATTAGAGCTCTGAAAGCTGCAAATATCAATAAACTTAGAGCAGCTTTGCATCTATGTTCTTAATCCCCATTTTCTAAATGCAGGAACTTAAACGTGGAGAAATGAAGTGTGTTTCCAAGGTCAGAAAAAGAGTATGTGGTAAAGCTGGAGAGAAAATGTAGAGATGTGGTTTCAGAAACAGACCAATGACTTTGAATACCACTGGTCCCAGCATCTTTCAGGGACCTTATATGTAAAAAGTGCTGGTGCCTGTGCTTTCTGGTAATTGTCCCTTTAAAATCAGATTGCCAGGGTTGGACAGACGTATCCCAGAATAACTAGTCTGTAATCTTTCTTGTGAGTTTTGTAAATACAAGACTGACTTTTTCTTCTTGAATGAAGATCTGCCCTTGTAATAATATCACCACCTTAGTAAATATTTATTTCTAGTGGCATCTTCCTTTAGCTATAAATATAGACATTCTTATCTCAAATTCTGAGGCAAGAAGGATATTCTACCACTTGTTATAGCTACACCTAGTATATTTTTTCTAGGGATAAACATTTCAAATATTACTCTGTGAGCAGAGCTTTTTAGACTAGGAAGAGGACCACAATGACAATATTGATACAGTACTATCATCCGTTTCTGGAAAAATGGTTGTGGTCCAAACAAGCACTCTGTCTGCTCTGTATTAAAGCAAGTTTATTAGTCTGAAGCCCTGTAAGTGATGGGTCTGGTCACAAGCAAAACCATACATTAGCTCTGTTGGAAAAAAGATGACAATGTCAGGTCTGATGCGCTTGAATTGATCTCCTCAGATCAGGCTGAGGTTTGGATGGAGTGAGTAATGCTATGGTATGACTGACTGAAAGGTAACTGCATATAAAATAGACCACAGCTGGTGTTTTCACCATGGAGTGCTTGCTCACTCTGTTGTTGGGTGACACCACTAAAAGTTACTGAAACTTGAAACACGGTGAAAACATTTTTAAAGCCTGAAAAACCCCTTCCATCCTTTGCCATATATCTCATCTTTATACCTTGAATTCTATTACCTGGAATTCAGTTACACCAATGATTTGCCAAAAGCATGGATACTTACAAAATGTTAAGCTACAAAGAACTTAGCTGTGCGGTACAAATGCTGTCTACAATTAAGGCAATTAAAAAGGGAAGCTTGGGGCAGAAGCACTTTAAAAATATTTGCAGACCTATCAAAAGTCTTTCTGTGCCCCTATTCCCAGAGTACCTGGGCACCTCAGCACCTCAAAATCTCTAATGTGTTTGTTCTGAAAGATAAAAGTACTGCTCTGTCTTCGTTTTGGAGAGGGAAATCTAAGGCAGAAAGAGATTAAAATGACCTGTTCAAAGTCAGGTAGGAAGTCTGTGATAGAAAAGGGAATTTAACCTACAGCTGGCACACACATTTCTTTTTCCTGAGGCCTATTTTTCCTCCCTGGAAAGCTTTGGAGGGTTGTGAATCACAATTGGTTTAAGCCCCCTGAGGAGATGGTCCCACACTTCCACCCGCTCCTGGCTGTTTCTCCCACCCCTGCTGCGTGTGGCAGCACCGGCAGGGCAGCGGGGAGAAGCAGAGCAGTGGGTGCGCTGCCCCAGCCGAAAGCTTACCAAGCAAAAACCACTGCGCATCCAGTTGCATCAGTTCCCTTCTCCAGCTCTTGGCGTGGCTGGAGGGGTGCTAGTGCCAGCAGAGGGGAAAGGGAAGGCATGAGCTGAAAGGTGGGAGAGGAGGGGATGGCTCCTGGCGGCAACAGCCCCAGCTTTGATGGGCGTCAAGCGATCATGAAGCTGCAGCTTGGACTGCATCTTCACAAAGCACATTTAATCTTTAGTTTTTCTGACTTGAAGTAAAAAAATCTAGATGTAACTGGACCAACAGCTGAGGTGACAAATATGGGGAGAAATCCCTCTTGTTTTTTTCCTTCCAGTACTGCAAAGGGATGCACCAGGTTGAGGGACCTGGGAGTAGAAAAGGCCTTGAGTCACCTTGATGCTGACTCACTCCCCTGAAAAGAGGGGCGAAAGGACTCGAGGCCATCATTTATTGCCTCCCCCCTGCTATGTATGGCAGGACTCTTTAAAATGGATTTATTTAAAGTCACAGTATTAGTCCATGGCCAGGCTATCACCTTGAACTGTATTCTTTCATAGTAGCGTACAAGCTTCTTAATGTTTATTATCTTAAAAGCAATCAAGATGACAGATTAATGTTCTGACTAAGCATGTTTATATTTATTTATTTACCTAACTTGCTTTGTCGCCAGTTTCCTCTCCCTGCCTCCCTTTTATGCTCTAACTAATAAATGTCTCTCTCAGCATGCCATTGTCAATAGCAATTTAAATTACACATCAGACCATGTAAGCAGCACACACATTATCAGTTAATAGGAAGGGAAACCCCAAGGACAGTGGCATATAGCAGTCTTGCCATCTCTACCAATGTGGGTTGCAGACCACTGTTTTTGAAGGGGCCGTACTCTGTTGCTGCAAGCAGATAGTTGCCTGCCACTGAAAAACTCTGGACTGGGTGTATGGACTTCAATTAATAGCCAGATCACCTGTGATACATCTACTGTGAGTGGATCTCCCAGTGCCACTACTCACTCTATAGAGCAGGTCTCTTCATGGGAGAAGCAGCAGCCCTTGGTAAAGATTAAATGGTGCAAGAGGAGACACAAACTATATCCCTTTTATATTGTGGATAGGAGGTAAAGAGTCCTAACTGCTTCTCAACAAGACTAACAATGAAGTTGAGAAAATGTCACTGACAGATGGGCATTTGTCATACTGTGCAGCAAATCCTCCAGGAATAAATAAAAAAAGGGCTCAATAAAAGAAATCTCACCAGAGGCAGATGGTCAGTGGTGATGATCACCAACATGAAAACTCAACTGTAGGCTGAGATTGTCATCCTCAGGTTTCAAATCTAAACTACATTGTAAAATATTTGGAGTAACTATTGGACAAGAAACTTAGGTATGGAATTGCTCAATTAAAAACAATGTTGAAAAAACCCAACATTTTAACTTCGTTGATTAGTGTTGGGTGATTATTTATCTCAAGCCAGTCACAGAAGATTTGGCTGGGATTTGAAGTGGAAGTTTCATGGGTATGCAGCCTTTAGTGTGTACCCAAATATTTCACCTCCTCTTCCTTTGGCCTGTATATAGGAAGTGGTACTTTGGCTGCCGCTGATAGCACATGAAAATGAGTTTTCCTTCAGCACGTACTTTGCCTTTAAAAGGATTATCTCCCACTTTTTTCCATTTTTCTTGAGCTCAACAGTCCGAGAGAATCAGATGATCTTTTAGAAATAAGAAGACAAACCATGGGGAGGTTATTCACTACAGAGCTTGTGGTAACAGCCTTTTGGCTGAGGGAATGGACATGACACCTAAAATCAGCAAAAATAGTGTTTTGTAGAAGTACTTACCAGCCTAATCAACAAATTCTCCCTGCATGCACATAGTCATTATTTTAATACTCTTGGTTTTTCTTTAAAAATTCTCTCTCTCTTTTCTTAAAGCAATAAAGAACTAAGGAACTCATAATCTCATACTTATGCCAACAGCTTTTGACCCAAGGAACATAATCTGCCTTTATATTTTATCAAGATAAATTCCAGACATAATTAGTTTTCCCAGACCCAAGTCTTGGCCTGTATTTCTCACAAGTGGATAATCACCCAATAAAAATAAATAAAAGTGTCACCCTTCCAAATTCATATCTGACATTGTTTATATCTGACATTGTTCAGAGACCACTTTTGCATTCTCAGGAGACAGCCTTGTCTTTCTCACTGCTGCTCCCTGACCAGTTCTATGCAGCCTATGTAGCCTCTGCCTCTGAACTTGTCATGTATAGCTTTCTCATGTTGCTGTAGACTAATGACAAAGAAACTGGGTGTGTATTTTCGGAGATTCCCAGTTTGTAACCAGACATCTATCCTATCTTATAACAAGAGAGTCTTTATAATATAGACTGGCAGTGCTACACGATTACAGTTTATTTCCATGCCATGCTGGAGAAGATAGATCTGAAGCTGAAGGTCAGAGCCTTTAAAGAGTGAAGAAATGTCTCCTGCAGGTGCTTGGTTTATAATTGCCCAGGACAGAGCTTCTTTGTTGAGGTTTGTTGTCATTATAAAGTTCCCAAGAAAAACAGTTATCATTTATTTTTTTGTCCTGGCATCTATCTACTGTCAGTGGATGTCCACAGCCATAGCCAGCAGTATGCCCCTACTTCTGGCCTCTGATCTGAACTGCTTTTGCTCTTGCTTTGGGGAGCTGCTGGGCAGGCAAAGCAGTAGGGAGCAGGCAGCACCCCAGGTGATAAAATGTCCCGTTTCCATTCTGCTCTATGGAAAATTTTAAAAGCTTTGATGTCTGAAGGCATATGCACTCCAGCAGAGAAAACTTCACATCTTATCCTCTCCCTAGCCAAGAGTAGATCTTTTCTTTTATTTCACAAGCTGCCTGACAACACAACACGTATAAAAATTGGAGCCATCACCATATCAGATCATGAACCAGCTTTCCTGAATGGTGTTATTAAGACAAATCTTAAGTGAGATAAAAATTGGTAGTTTAATAACTGTCCTTAGAAGGATGCTTGGTATACCCAAAATAAGGCTCAATGCAATTAATTTGACTAAACAATTCAGAAGAAATTATCATATTAATGTGAAAAGCATAATGGAGGAATTACCACATGAATGCTCTAATTGCCTGGATTCTAAAACACGTAAGGGTATCAGGGAGCTGGCAGACACCAGAATCCATCATTTCCTCTCTCGTATGTTTTTGCAATAGAAAGTAGAATTAAGCAAACACATTCTTTGCTATTTAATTAAAAGAGTGTGCAGTTTTACAGATAATAGTCTTGATAGTGAAACAGAAAGCACAGCTCTGTTCACATGCTCATAGCCAAGAAACTGCAACCATTTCCGCCAGGGAATATACTGTGGTACTTGATCCCCTTGGTACTGAGCAGGTAGAATATGCTCTCTTGCAGGGCCACGCTTCAAATTCATCCAGCAACGGAGGCAGAATATGTCCTCATTTGTGCCTTGCCTCACAGTTCTGCTGTGCTCCTGCACGGGGAATAGGTGGTGTTTGAACTGACCTGGGCAGAAGATGCCGGATTCTGAGCTTGCCGGAGCTTTGCCCCAGTTTGGTTCAGAAAGCCTGGCTGTTTTACTGGCTTTGGACAGTATGGCAGTTAGGAAGAGTGAGTAAAAGAAGTCAAGAAGAATTAGTAGAAATACGGTGATATCTGAAAAGCTGTTGCAGTGAGCATCTGCCTGGAGTTGGATGCCCAGGACTGCAGACAGAGGTGCTTCAGTTTTTGTGTGTGTGACCACAGCACGACTATGGAGTTGCAGCCTGTAGGACGCACAAGTTTTTACAGTTTCATGCCCCCGTTTCCTTTGCACTTTCTACAAGCTAAGAATGAGTAGTTACACAGATCAGCAGCTGCACAGTAACCTGTTATGCTCTGGTAGCTGACCTGGGCACACAGTTTCTCCATCCCAATTCAATTGATGTCAGAACCGCTGGGGAGAAGAGAGAGCAGATAGTGCTGTGAGCATTTTGCTGGCCGTGTATGTCCAACGCTGTGCTGGCTCGCTTTTTGAAACACCAGCGGCAGGAGAGAAGCAGCAGCTATGGCAGCAGCAACGGCAGGAGAGGCAACGGATGCAGCAAGCTCCCATCCAAACAGTTCCTGCTAAATCATGGAGATCCATGGAGCACACTTCATGGCCTGTCCTGGCCTTCAGGCTTCATACAACTGCCTGCTGCAACCACAAATTTTAAATCTGGCTGCATAACAATGCATGTTAATGCGCATGAGATGGTTTTCAGAAGGTGAATCCTTATGACCCATGAAGATGAAAACTTGGTTTGGGGACCATTTTGAAGAAATCAGACCTCAAAAAAATAGTGTAAATATGGATATATTAGCCATGCATACAGATGTGATAAGCTGGGCCTCGGTCCAATAATCCTGACCATGGTTTTTTTAATAAAGTACAAAATATATTGGCATCACTGACGTGAAAGGTCCTGGTAGCTATGTTGTTTGATATATTGGTTCTACTTATGTTTGCAAACAAAGGAAAGCGAGAGGAGCAGTGAAGTAGTCAGAAGTGGGATAGCTGCAGGAACGGTGTAATGGTCGAGCTGGTGAAGGCTGCCAGTGCAAGTGCCAGCAAAGCAGCCAAAAACCAGATACTCAGATGTATAGGGACACAAGGAGATAGCAGGTAAGCAGCTACAGGCAGTACTTGTACCAGCTTTAAAGAAAGGAAGATCCTGCTGATCCAGATAATTACAGAAGTTTGACTTTAGTCACTGGTGGAAAAAATCATCTGAACATAATTACCAACAGATTAAGGCCAGTTTCAGAGGAAGCAGACGGCCAGAAACGGTGTGACTTCACAGCAGACGCAAGCTGTATTGATCAAATGATCACTCTTGACAACATAGGAGGGGAGTAATAAAGGTGGATTAAAGCTTTTGGAGGAAAACAACTGACTTGGTTTGAGTGGATACAATATAGAGTGTGCAGATATCATGTGGAGCTTCAGATAACTGTAATTATAAAAGGTGTGTATTGAGACTCCTGTAGTGCGGTAAGAAATGGTATTAAAATCAAGCAATTGGGTAAGTTGAAGTTTGATTTAAGAATAGGGGACGTGGAATCATGCTCAATTTTCATCATTAAGCTGAATGATGCTGTTGGATGGCTTGGAGGGCATAATTCTGAAAGATTTATAGCAAAGCTTTTCAGTAAATGAAAATGATATGGCACCACTGGCAAATATGAAAGCATTATTTGCCACCTTGGAAAACTGGTTTTGTAGACTTGAACTTAAAACTAGTTCCAAGAAGATGAAATGGAGTTCCAAGATGAAATGACTGCAACTCGGAGAAGGAAGAATATGTACTGTGGTGACATGCAACGTAAGGGAAGTTACAGAGAAGTCTAGTCCCACATGTAGTTCTATCCACATCAGCATCAGTCAGCTCAGCAGCAGTGGTTCAGTAAAGATGAATTAAAACAGTCATGTACCTTAGTCACAAATGCTGCACAGTAGATGATAAGATTATGGATTGATAAGGATAATACATCTAATATCCATATGGGTTTTTTTTCAAATTTATTATTACTTCATGGACTGAAAACAACTCCAGTAAATCATAGAATCATAGAATAAGATAAAATTGAAAAAGACTGGAGGTGGTTGAGGGGAAGCTCTTCAAATGATTGCAGGTAGAAATGGAAAACATTTGAAAAGATCAGAGACTGAGTCAGGAAATCAAGGCAAGGGATTGACTTTAATTAAAAAGATTATAATGATAATGATACACCAGACCACACCAATACATGACACAAAAAAAAGAAAAAAAAGAAATCCATTCAAGGCCTAAAAGCTGATATCAAGTTCATGACTAGACATTGCATTATGTTAAGCTCTCTTTAATAGTAGAATAATCCTTGAATAGGAGTGACCAGCAATGGCATACTGTTCCCCAGATCTGGAAGGACACTCTAGAACAGCCAGAGAAGAAAAGGACCATTTACCTATTTTGGATGATAATTAAAATGCCTAAGTTTCCTACAGCCCTAAAATAGCTGGGTGGCTATAGAAATAGTCAGAAAGAACCACCACCATTAAAAACTTGTAAAAAACCCACAAATTCAGAATTTTTGCCAAACAAAGAAGTCAGTGTAGATTCACTGTCCTACATATTTAGCACACATGCACATACAACACACACATTTGCACAGTAAGAAGAGAGAACAGACAAATTAAATACACAGAAACTGCAGAAATATGATGTGCTTGCCAAGACTCAGACACAAGTCTTCACAGGAGTCTGCTTGTAAGCCAATTCATATTTGAATAATTGAAACGACATCTAATGGAAATTAAATATATACAATAAAGCACATGTGTGTATTCACCTTTATGACAAAAGCATTAATACAAAGGTACAATATTGAGATTGTCTAGGAAAACATCTTGTCCTAGAAAATGTAAGAGCTTTGTGTTCAAA
>JANHGO010000053.1:68941873-68981904 GCA_024606505.1 Aquila spilogaster
ACCTCAGATCTTCTTTTGCATGACAAACCCTTGATTAGAAAAATAATAGGATGGAAATGGAATTTGTATTTATACAGACAGGCATCAGAGCCAAGGAGAATGGAAGCTGACCTCAATACACTGGAGAACTGACATAGGCAGATGCAAACCCTCTCTCTTTACAGTAAATTTAGCCTAGAAATAGACTGGGAAACAAGCAGGAGTCATATAAAAGTCTTCCTATGGTGAAAAGTTCCTTATTCATGAGAAAAGTATCTGTGATATACAAAAGATACCACACATTTTCAAATGATTCATAGCTCTTGTTACACTGTAAGACCCACATTACACCCCTGTGAAAACAAGAATGTTTTGATATTGAACAAAATGGTAAATGTTTTAAATTTTCTATTACACATCTGATTCAACTTTGGCAACTTACGGTCTTTAGGTCCATTGACGTACAGTTAGAAAACAGAATAAATATACTAGCCTAAATCAGCATAGCCAACCATTTACATAACTAGGAGCTGGATTATTTTCAGAACTGAATATAGCCATGCTCCAGTACTCATCTGAATTCATGCTCACATCTGCATATGTATTTATAGGATTGTTGCTGATGTGCACGTGTTGTCAGACACGTAAACCCACTGGATTTATTTAATTATTCAGTATTAATAACAAAGTTTATTTTGCAAACAGAAACAAAGAAATAAACTCTCTAAAGCATACAATAATTTGGAAGACTCTGTACCTTCAGGGAAATTGTAAAATCAAAAGGTAGATTTTACTAACTGATGCTTTCTTACTAATCTAAGAACATAATGTGCTCTCACATGACTGGACTTAATGTATGTTCAACTTGGAAGACAACATAATTTCATTACTGTCAATGATCTTGAGAGCACTAAACAGTGTTGTTCTCTGCCAAGATCATATTGTGCACAGGTCTGACATTGATCTTGGTTGATAAGGATTCCAACACAGCTGGTTTACAGGAAAAGACCCTAATACAACTGCTCAAAATGCCTAGCTTAAAATAGGCTACCTGTGATGGGAAGATAATGTTGTGATAGTGGGAGTTACACATGCTGCGAGAGTGGAAGTACTAATTACAGATGTGCTTATGCTTATTTCTGTGGTTGTCCTGAACTAAAGTGCATTGGCCAGTCTTAATACTTGATATAGCCTGGGAAAAGAATTGGTATATTGCTTTGAGCCACCTCATCTCAGTCTGATAACGATAAAATCTTAGTCTGTCTTTGGTTTTCTGATAGCCATTTCCTCCTCTCTGTCTCCCTCACTGTGATTTGTTGAGACGATCTTAGTCTGATCCAAAGGCTCTGAACACCCAGAACTGCTGTTAAAAGCAGCAAGGATGGGTGTATCCAGCATCTCTCAGGATCAACCTTATCATTTTTAGCTGTAAATATCTGTATGACTAGAGTTACATGTGTCGGCTTTGAGATAATGTCATGATTTCATTGTGGTCAAAGATCTTGAAAAAGCAAAGCATGGCTGATCTCTGCAGAGTGTCTGTTCATTTTATTATCTTAACAGTAAACTCACAGCTGATTGCAGTTTGGCCCTTATCAGTGTTTCCTCCTAGTAACGGATAAAATCATTTCAGCTTGCTCAGGAACAGACCCATCTTAAGTAAGACACAGCTTTACAGAGAGCTGACAGGTAATACTAACCTTTATTTTTCAGCAGAAGTGCCTTTTTAATATAGAAAATGACACAAAAGTGGTCACAACATTTAATATACGTATATGAACAATGGCTAATGAAATCCAGGAATTCAGCTTTTCAGTGTCTGAAGAAGCAGATTTAATACCTGGGATTAGCACTGTAAATTGCTTCACCTGGCTTCAAGTGAGCAGTAAATAGGCTGGTTGATTAGAAGCCTAAAAAGATAAGCCAATTTAATGATCATACATAACATGCCTACCAGGATCCCCTACCTGAACAGCAGTATAGATACTTTCTTTGAGGAATACTTTGCAATGTATTAGAGGATGAATCTTCCCTCTTCTTCGATAGCGAAAGCATGCCAGCCAGACAACCCCCTACGAGCAGCCTGAACCCAGAAGCACATCCATCCATGTTCCCAAATGCTGCTTAATTCACCTTCTCTAAAGTGCTAGGAATAAGTCCTGCACTGAGATTGCGTACTTAATGTATACATTTGTTCCCCCACTCTGCTTTCCATTAATCAATTATTGTCTCAAAGCTGCACTTCATTATGACAAGATTTTAATTTGTAAAAAAAAAGGCATCTGTAAAAAAAAAAGGCATCTGTAAAAAAATGTTCTGAAATAAGAATCTGAGTTGTACTACAGTCTGTTCAGTCCATGCTCAGAGGCAGCTATGAGCATGCCCCCGGATTACTCCCATAAACCAAAACAAAGCCAAACTCTGTAATGACACCACTTGCAAATGCAGCAGTTGTTTTTTTCTACTCTCCTCACTTCCAGTAAGCTGATCCTGGATGCCTTTTAGCCAGCTCCAATTTTGGTGTCTCCTCTCTCTGACCCAGTCAGAAACACACAAACAAACAAATCCCGTAAGGAAGGGCAGGAAGTTGTGTCAGCTGTTACGTGGTTATTGTTACTAGGGAAACCACTTCCTTAGTATTCATGTGTTCAGCAGATCTGTCTGGCTGTGTCTGCAAGTCCCAGGCAATGTCATGAAATGAATGGCAACTGGGAAAATAAACCCAAACCAGCACAAAATACGCTAAAAGTGTCCGTGACACTTAAAATGAAAATCTCATTTCGGTAAATCAACCCAAAGCAGAAATATCTTCCCATAATATGCTTTGTAACAAGAGTGTGTGTGTTTGGAAGAGGAATCACTCTTTTCACGTGCTATACTCTATTCCTTTTTCCCCTTAACATTAATACAATATCTGTAAAAGCAATCAGTACTGATAGGCTACAATTAAAGTCCTAAGCCCAAACACCTACATTTTTTGGCTGCTGATCCTAGCTCCAATTTCACAAGCAGTATCTTCATCCAAACAAAGCATGGATAGAGCTAGTACTTTGCTTTGAAAACCAGATTGTGGTGTTGGGACTCATCTCTAACAACAGACACTGCATGCTCCTGCTTTATAGGACAGTTTTTTTGGTTGTTTGGGGTTTTTTTTAAGATGCAGCTTGTTCCTGAGTTCAGTCACAAAACTGTGTGATTTACTTACAAAACAATTGGTAGAAACATCTCAAGCTGCAGCCACGCCTCTTAATGTTCCCCGTACCCTTCCTTGCATAGTTTAAACAAGCGGCTGCTTTCCCAGATTCAATCACAGAAAACAGGGCTGGAAGGGTTTTCAAGAAATCAGCTGTGCTAAGCAGGTTGTAATACATCTAGTTTATACACAGATGCTCACCATCTCCTTAATCTCCCCGATGATGGGGATTCAACACATCTCATCCTCAATAGGAATTCCACAGCTGATAAATTGATTTTGCCTCTTTTCTATCTTGCTGAAAATCTCAGCTGAGTGGTAAAGCCCGAAGAGGGTTACATACACTGTCCCTGAGCAACTCCAGCCCCGGGCTGTCAGTTCCAGTGCTAGCCTTATTGCAAAAACAGCTCAGTGTTGTTACTGCTCTCCCCGCCAGGCTCCAGGCGCAGTAGGTTTGCTCATTCACCAGAGGTACAGGGCTAGCACTCAAGAAACTTACTGTTCCTGAGGATCTCAATAACCCCAAGTCCAGCCAGAACCAGCCATCTCATCAGGTTTGCTCTCATTTTAGAGCAGAATGAATTGCAGTGGGGAGATACAGTGTGCAGCATAACTCAGTATTTCAAAGTTCACGTGCTGCTAGAGAAGGACTTTCCTAACCTGACTTTTCAGAAAACAACATCCATGCAAGTGTGAGGCAGAGTTACAGGCAATACCACAGGAAGGATAGTGGTTGTTTCAAAAGAAATGAAGGGGGAAGAAAGCAGCAGAGAATGAAGAGAAAATACCTTTTCCTACTGTAGCCCTGTGATAACAAAGCCCAGATCATCAGCAACTATTTGGGCCTTGCTGAAGCAGTAGGCTCACAAACAGGGTAATGCAAAACTCAACCTATAAATTGAGATAAAAGCTAACACAGCAGCTGGATAAAGAGGAAGATTCTTTTGACTCTACAGAAGTCATTATTATGACAGAGATACACGTGAGTATTTAAAAACATAGGGCTTGCTTCCATTTTCCCAGTTTTATTTATATAGCTTGGGGCTAACTACAGCAAACATATTCTTGCTTTACAACGGATAGAGCAAAACAGAGAACCAGGCCTGTGGGATTTAGAAATATTCCTGCCACGAAGACCTGCAACACAGGATGACAGGCTTATCAAGATACAGAATCAGAGTTCAAATACGCAAGGGCAACAGCTCATTTTTCTCTCAGCCTGTTTGTGTCTTTGCATGATCTCCAGCCTGATCACCAGTCTACAGAATGATATAGGTTTGTCCGATCTACAGTGTGACCATATAAAACAGACAATTAAAGACCACTAAGAGAGACTTAGGTAATTAGAAATATCCAGCACAAACCAATAGAAAGAATTTGCTCATTAAGTATATCCACTGATGGCACTAAAGAGGCACATGCGTGCTACAGCCTGGAAAAGCAGGGAACTAGAGTTCATAGACACAGATAGAAGCTGCTGGACAAAGGCAACTGAAGAACACACAGAAACCCTCACTGATGTCCCAAATTAAAGATGATCTAATAAATATTAGGAACAGTTCCAGGTTTCTTTCAAGAGCACAGCCCTACACTGCACAGAAGCAGCTTCTACCCTTCAGACATCTGGATGTAAAGGCCAAGGAGGAGAGAGTGTTCAAGCCAAGCAGTGTCTTTAGCAGGGCTAGGCATGGCTTTGGCACTGACGGACAGGCACGCTCTAGTAAGTTTGCTATGGCTCCTTCTGGCCATTTCGCCCAGGCTGCTATCTCATGGGGCAGTAAAATGGCATTCACCATCCCCTGACAGGCCCCCACCTCCAGCTCAGGACATACTTTAGCTGGAAGCTGTTGAGAGCTAGGAGACTACTTAGAGAAGATACTGCTATGGGCTTTCTTTATTCACATACCCTTCCTCAGGCACTGGCTGCCAGGTTTGGGGTTGGAGGACTGAAGGACTTGGTACTGGGCTGGAGGACTTTTGTGATGAGAATTAAGGCCATTTTGATGAGGCAGGGTACAGCCATGGCACACACTAAGTCCTGGAAGGTGCTGAGTGCTCCCAAGACCCACAGCACAGACATGGGCTCAGTCTCCTGAGAGCCCCGTGCAGTGGCAGCTGAGTTCTCGGAGGCATTCACAGGAGCAGGGCTGCCCCACTGCAGCTCTCCACGTGGCAAAGTTGCCCCACACAACGAAGCTGCCACTTCGCTTTCAGGGGAACCTACAGTCACAGAGGAACAGCTAACAACAGATGATGACAAAAGGAGGGCCCACGTTTGGTGGTTCGGACAAAGAGGCAGCCTCGGGAGTGAGGCAGAAAACCTGTTCATTTGTCAGATGAGGAATGCAGGCAGCAGAGCTGGAAACACCTCCTGTGGTTCCCTGAAGCTGTAGCTGTTGGAGGAGGCCAGGGGCCAAATCACCCGCCTCTCTTGTGCTTTGAGATGTGCGGTCTGTAGCAAGTTGGAAAAGGAGACAGACCCCCCTCCAGGTGAGTTCACACTTTCAGCAGGCACTTTAATAAGAAGCCAGGTTGGCAGAAGAGAAGAGGAAGGAGAGCCACAGGGCAGCCCAGATTTACACGTAAAAATCCTCAAGCAAGATGTGACATCTCAGTGAGGGTGGAGAGTGCTGGGGTGCAAGCGAACAGTACCGTTCCATTGCTTCATGGCTCAAAATGTCCCCAAGGTCTGTACCCACAAGCCCTACATTTTGAAGATGAAGATCTGCCTCTGGCCCATCTCTGCTCTCAGTATGCTGAAGAGCAGTGCACACCAGCTAAGAAGTCCAATAATGGATATCGATAGTTGCGGGCTGCTGTTCGATCACAGGATGGCTTGCCTGTGACAGGCCACAAGGGACATCAATGCTGATGATAGCGTTTTCAGCCAGGAGCTGCCCAGAAATCAAATCTACCAAAAAGACATTTACACTCTCCAAGTGAAAACAAAGCAAAGTGGCTGCAGCTTTTAGCAATACTGCTGAGAGATTGATTCTTAGTTTTCCACAGATTATAGAGCGAATGAAATGTCTGCCAGGGTAGAATATATATAGGCAACAGTTGTTTGATGAGGATTTTGGAAGGGGACGACTGAAGCCATACTTCTTTACCGCCTCAGGTGTTTATCACGGAAACCAGTTTGCTGGAAAAGTTGATGCAACCACAAAGCTAGCACGTCTGCCCGTCCCTGCGGAGGAGGCTGTGGCTCAGCGACTGAGCAGAGTCTTAGATGCTCCCAAAGCAGAATACAAGGAGGGTGAAATAACAGCAGAGCTCAAGCTACAGCTGAGCACAGAGTGTGTAAGGAATCACTTAGTCACAGAAAAACGCAACCACTTGTAATGTCAAGTCAAATTTAGTCAACAGTTTCACCTGAAATAAAATGTGGAAGGGATTATTTTGGTGTTTTTGCAATAGTTTTTTGCTTTGGCTTTTCAGGCAAGACTTACAAGCTGGCTCGAAAACAATTTCTGAAACAACATAAAATGGGAAAAGCGCATCCTTATGCCATACCAACTAAATTTTGTGAGACTGGAGGCAAATATCCACTCCCTTTTTCTACTTGATTTAAAGCTAGGTCTTAAAACCACAGGCCTCCTACCTCTTTCACAGTGATACTGATTCTGGGTGGGACAACTTCAATTTTTTCCCTTTGAAGACGCTGGAAGCAGAGACTGGAAAATTCAGATTAGTGTCCTAGACACTAGCCCATACCACAATCCTCACCTGTTTTCTCACCCAGTGAATGTTCATGAGCTGTATGAGGTTGGACATGTCAGCATTCAAGACAGAGGCTCCTCTGTATGCTTTATAGCTGCCATAGTGAATTTTCTTCACCCCAAGTACCAATGCCTTCAAGTGGTCAGGAGCATCACATCTCTCAGAAAATCTGGGCTGGTGGCAGAGCAGGGACACGAGGCAGTGCTCACCACCACAGCTTCTGCTGTTTTACCTGTCCCACCTCAAGGCATACAAATTGCCCAGCAGCCTTGAATCCAGCAGAGCTACTTTCTCAGGCAATGTCCATTGCAGGAGTTGCATTTGATCTGCCTTTGAAGCACGGTTTGGGCAGCCAGCCCTGCAGCCTGGCATTTAGGACATTTTTCTGAGAGGAAAACATGGGGATTACTGAGCAGTTGGAGTCTCCCACCTAAAGAGTGAAAGTTTGCACCACTGGGTGCAAAAGGGGATCTTCCCTCCTCACTTTTGTGAATATTGCTCCAGTCATCTGCATGAGTTTATTTTCACATTGCTTTCAGGTCCTTCAGAAATGTCCCAAATCAGTGTGAAATACTTTATTCAGCCTGAAAAAAACCTTCCCCATTTGCCATGCAGTCCAAAAAAATCTGGTTTCATGTCAATCCAAAAATATTTTTTCCTTTGTTTTTTAAACATTGCCAGCACAGCTTTCCTCCAAACAGGACCAGTCATTCTTGCAGCTCTAGTAAGTATTGCTAGTCCTTTGCTGAGAACATGGGCCTGGTTGCTTAGCTTTCTGGTTCCAAAAGTTGTTGCCCAGAGTAAATGGCCTGTATTGGGTCTGGCTGAGATGGAGTTAATTTTCCCTGTAGCAGCCCTCATAGTGCTGTGCTCTGTATTGGTAGCTAGAAAGGTGTTGGTAACACACCAATGTTCTGGGTACTGCTGAGCAGCGCTCGCACAGCATCAGGGCTGTCTCTCCAACATTCCCCCCTCACCAGCAGGCTGGGGGTGGGCAAGATCTTGGGAGGGGACACAGCCAGGACAGCTGACTCAAACTGACCAAAAGGATATTCCATACCGTATGACATCTGCTTAGCAATAAAAGCTAAGAGAAAGGAGGAAGAGGGACAACATTTGTTATTACGACGTTTGTCTTCTGGAGCAACCGCTTCGCATACTGAAGCCCTACTTCCCAGGAAGTGGCTGGACATTGCCAGCTGATGGGAAGTAGAGAATAAATCTTTTGTTTTCCTTTGCTTCTGCACGTGGCCTTTGCTTTCGCTTTATTAAACTGCTTTTATCTTGACCCACGAGTTTTTTCCATCTTATTCTCTGCCACCCATCCTGCTGAGGAGAGGAGTGACGGAACAGCTTGGTGGGCAGCTGGTGTCCAGCCAAGGTCAACCCACCACAGTCCTTTTTGGCACCCAACGTGGGGCACGAGACAACAGCAGTTTTGTATTAAGCGTGCTATAGCTATAGCAGTTATTAAGTGGCAAGCTCCTGTGCGGGTGATGGAGTTCACTGACTGCACTGGCTCCCCATCAGGGAACTGAACCCCATCCTCCTGTGTGACAGGCGGGGATACTCACCACTATACACCTTATATACTTACTGTGTCCAGCAGTAGCCTGCTTTCCCTCTTCTTTAGAAAGTTACCAAAGCAACCCTCTTCGGGTAAACACTGTGCCTTCACTGCCTAAGGGCCAAATTCTGATCCCACTGAATTAAGCTCCCATTTCAGTAGGATCAGAGTCGGCCCAAACCAATGAATTTCGTCTGTGTCAGACTCCCATGGTGTCTGTTTTGGAGATGGAGGGAGACAGCATGTTAGGCCACGCATCATCTTTACACCCAAAAGGAGACTTCAGCAAACCGAGGAGGTCAGTGTGCCAGGTGAGGCCACAGCAGGAGGCACCCTGCAGACCTGCCTGTTTTTCTTCCTTACACCTTTTTCATACAGTCTTCTCCATTTGTCACCAACCAGAATAGTGTTTAGGCCACTGATGCTTTAAACTTTCCCTGAAAGTTTGGAAGCCATGAGATGTGGCGTTTGCAAGATCCCACGTCCCAGATGATTGGAGCTGAGCTCAGGCATGGGTATCTTTGTAGCAGGAGTCTCAAGGATGAACATCACACTGAGGCTGCTGCTGCAAAGGTTTCTTAGGAGGAACAGAAAATAACTCTGGAGCATCTGAAAAAACCCTTCTTTTTCAATATAAAAATACATGAAAATATGTGTGCATAATCATCTCATTCCCCAGAGTGTTATGCACATAATCAAAGGAGAATCACTATGGACTTTGTGGCATGGAGGAGTACAGTGCTCTTCCTTTATGAATGAAGAACATACGATTGAGCAAGCACCATTACCACGGGTAAAGGAAATAGTCTGCTTTTAAAGAGAAAATAAATAGATGGCATCTTCTCTGTAGCAAAATGAGGGTACCCAGATCTTCCTATTTTCACAATCATTGTTCAACATTATACTTAAGAGCAGTATTAGACTAAAAAGCACCTAATTTAACTTCAGCTGATTTAAAATGCATCTTGGTGCATCTGAGCTATTGTCTAATCCTTTTGTTTGAGATGTTCTACATTAGTCAGCCACTTTTGATTCAGGTGTTAACAATCCCCCTTAAGGCAGGTAATTCACAGAGAATGTTCACAATGTGCAAAGTGGCACTCCAGCTCCCACAGACAAAAGTCAGTAAACTTTAAATCCCAGAGCCCCTAAACTTATTTTGCATAAATTGCCCTCACAGGAGGGGAGGTGAGATCTGTTTACATGCATCCCCTCTATCAACTTAGAATTCAAATCAATTTTTCAAAACAGTGGGAATGCTGATTAGAGGCAAATCACAGCAGAAAGCAAAGGTTGCAACCAATTTTGAGTACAAACAAAATAAAATGTGAGTTACCTCACTTTAACCTCTATGTCCTACTTCAACGTCTTTTCAGTCAAAGGTTTCTTAGAGGAACAATTAACAGAATGGAGATATATTTTTATTAAATAATGTCCTTCTGCAGATGGCATTTTTTCCTTGCATACTGAGTCTACAATAGATAGCATTTACTGTTGTAAGGAGAATAGGTTTTAAGCCCTCTAACTTTTGATTTTTCCAAGACTGTAAATGCAACCTTTATGCTATTGGAAATTAAGATTTCAATCTTTCCACTATGATGCAGTTTCTGTCCTCAGAAGATCTTGAGATAGTGTGCTGTTTCAGATGACGTAATACTGAGCAAAGGGAAGAGTTTGGCTTCCCTTTTCTGAACTGCACCAGTTAGACAATCACATTTCTTTTTTCCCAGAAATACATATATCTGTATTCATAGCAGACAAAAAACCTGTCATCACCTAAAGGTAAAAAAGAGAACTCTGAAGCAATGGTACCAGTAACATCTGCAAATATGTTAAAACAGGACAAAATGTAAATTTCTCCACTGGTAAACCACATAGCCATGCAGCGTCTATCTCAGCAAGCCATCCCAGATAGTCCTAATGCTACTGAAACCAATGCAAAACAAATACTCATTTACTTCAGGATTGCTAGGATTCCAACTGATTTCAAACCAGACCTCTCCCGAGTAATGGTAAGATGGTCTATTAAGTCATTATTTCCTTTAGAAAGAATAACTCTTAGTTGTAGGCTGAATTTACCCAGTGTCTCCTCCAGCCAGTGAAGCTTGTTATCCCCTTTTGGTAGGTTTCATTGCTGCTGCTGCTGAGCAATTCATTCTTTCATGGGGAAATGTTTTCTAGAAACCCTTCATTCCAAACTAAAAGCAAAACCATGAACATGCTTGTGGAGTTGAAATACTGTGTCAAAACTGTGAAATACTGAGATGTCTGGGGATAGCAGTTTGGACAGTTTCATGACATAAGCCCGTGGTGTCTGGAACAAAAACAGTCATACCAATTTCTGGCACCAGCACTGCCCCATAGCTGCACACACTGGAAGATCCTGTTGGCTCCCAGCTCTATGGCGAAGAGACAGGAATCCCTGAGGTCTCCAACCCCACAGTCATTCAAATGGAAACCTGTCACTGAGCTGAGAAACCTGAGCTCCTGGCAATCCACAGGTGAAAGAAGTTAATTGAAAGCTAAGTCTTTCTCTCCTGATAAATCAGTGGTTCTCAAACCTGCTGAATAACCTTGCTTTGTTGGGAAAAACTTCGAACCAGCTCTAATTAAACAGTCCCAAATTAAGTTAAGAAAAGCAATTTAATTGAAAGAAGGTGGGGGGAGGTCTGGGAGATTTGGGGAAGTGCTGGGGGACACCTCAAAAGAAAAAAGTGTGTGCACTGCTACAACGCCGATTTCTCTGTTGGGACAATGTAGTACTGGCAGGCATGTCAGAAGAATAACCAGTGTGGATTTCTTCATTTTTTCCCTGCATCGCATCCTGCAGCTAGGAGCATTGCAAGCTGATCCTTCATCTGTTAATCACTTGTTTAGGTGACTACTACCAGAGAACAAAGGAGATTGTATGTGGGGAAAATAAACCAGGTAGAGACTGAGGATCATATGAGAAGAGAGATTAAACAGCACCTTTTCTTTCTCTCTTTGTAGTAAATGTCCAAGTTAAAAAAAAAAGAAAAATCCACCTAAGGCCATTTCTCTAACTCGGGCTCCAGAGATATCTTTAAAAGAACTTGGTTGCAATTTTTTTCTTCCCTGTATGGAAGAAATTAATAAAAGATCAGGGTCTGGGGCAAGTGTGAGTTTGATACTGTGTTTTACAGATGGGCATGAAGTCCAATTCCATCTTCAGGTATTCACGCACCAGCACAAACCCATTACTGCACTGGCTGCTGCATGGGTGTATCTGAGGGCGCATGAGGGATCTAAGGCAATACAGTCAACAGGACTGAAGGTGTTGCACACGAACTGCCGGGTCGTCGCAAACTGCCTTCAAATGTGTTGAGTTGCTGGAAGCCCTGGCAGGTGACAGTATTTGGATGGATGTGGAAACGAGGAGGAGGGGCTGGGGGTCCCCGTAGCTGTCAGCGGAACGGCGGGATGCCGGCTCGCAGCTGCAGGCGCTGACGGCCAGGCTGTACGCGCAGTTCGGGACGCCTCAACGACCTGCTCTGGGGAGGAGGACGCCGCGAGGGGAGCGAGGGGCCTGGCTTGTCCCCGCCACCGACACCCAGCATCCACTCTGCCGGACAACGCCGTGCCCTCCGATGCCAGTCCGGAGCCATGGCTGAGGGAAAGGGACCCCCCCCCCCATTCAGAGCGGCATTTCGTAAAACGTTTGGAAAAACCCGGTGAAAGGCTCGAACCTTCCAAAATCCCCGAATTTCACAGCAACACACCTCTTCCACCGTGCCAAGCCCAGCGGCAGGCCGCACCCTGACTAACGCCGGACTGAAAGCTCCTCCTCCCGCTCCGCACCGGATACTCCGGTGTCATTTTTCCCTCACGTTGGCGCCAAAGCTCCCCCTCTCACAGCGAGGACGGACCCGGCCCCGGCCCGGCCGCCGGGATGCAGGCGCACCGGTGGGGCCTTGGTGTTAGTGGTAATGCTGTCCTCTGGCACGGCAGAGCTTCCCTCTTCTCTGGGACTGCCCTCGAACGGCCCTTCAGTTTCAGGTCGCTCCTTTCCCATCGGCCCTCCTTCACCTGCTGCGTGAACCGTTGCGTCTGTGGCCCCTCCGCAGCGATGTGGCCCCTGCGCCTCTGGGCCCGCGCCAGCGGAGCTGCTGAGAAACGCGTGTTTGCACAAAACGGGGCATCTGAAGTGGTGTTCAGCAAGGCCAGCAAGCGTAAATGCGCTCCTTGTTTGTTCCTGGCACATTCAGCTACCAGACAGATTCCTGCAGTCAAAATATTTTGGTGCAAAGCAAGCTCAGCAGCCCGAGTCGCAGGTGTGGGAATTCACCGGGCTCAGTGTTTGGAAGGGCACCCTGGGTTTCTCACCATAAAGTTACCGCATACCTGGCACGGTCCTGTCAGTCAGAGGGCATGAGAGAATACCAAGTGAGCCACCGATGTTTTGATTTACGCACAGCGACTGACATGTTGCTAATACGGAGCACCGGAGAGTCCTGGTGGCAGGGGGCAAAGCTGCTTTAGCTCCAGTTTGTCAACAGGCCTCCAGTAAGAGCCGGTGTTGTTTCTAGGCCCCGGCTCCTTTCTTTCCCTGGTTAAGGCGGCTTCTCCTCCATCCCACCTGGCACTGCTGCCGAACTGGGGTTTGTCACCAGCCTCCTCTCCCAAAACCTGGTTATTGTTTACTTCAGCGGCGTTGGCATAGGAAATCCCACTGGCTAACGCTGCAGAAACACACTGGGGTGTTCAAAGCTCTGTGTTATTACAGGCAGTGAGTGTATAGCACACTTCCTCGTATTTAGGGACTTGTAAGGGCTCATCCGAAACCCTCTAAGACTCTCCCCTTCCCTTTGATCAATCGTCCTAAATCTAAATTACAATTGCTTGGGGAAGGGATTTAGGAGGATAGCCAAATGTCCCTTTCTCATGTGGGGGTTATAAAAGAAGGGCCCAGCTAGCAGTAGGGTGAATATTCAGAAGATTTCTAAAACAAGGGAACTCACCTGTGATCATTTCCCAACCACTGCCACGTTCATGGCCTTGCCCCCAGACCGCATACGCGTCTCTGTCTCGTGCCCTCTCTCCCACTTCCTCCACCTCTGGTCCTGCTGCACTGACAGATGTTGTGTTTGAGCAGAGCTCAGAAGAGCAGCTGGAGCTTACGGAGAGATGAAACCTCGCTCTGCCAAACAGAGCTCACTCACTGCTGTCTCTGGACTGGCAGAAGAGCGGGGTACCTCTGACCACTAATGGAGCTGCTCCCAAAATTACAGGTTCCTGCTATTCCAGATTAGTCACTCTGCATGCACAAGTGCAAGCTAAACAGCCGGCAGTGAAAACACGGACGTTGCCCAGATACAAACAAGCATTTCTGGAGAGGACCTAGTGGATGTGGGAGACCAGAAGTACAGCTCTTCCATGATTCACATCCCCACCAGAGAGGCAGTTGTGTTCCAAAATACCCTGCGCTGGGCCGCTTTCCGAGTGCTCAGCAGATAGATGAGCACTTGTAGCAGCCAGCAATGTACACAAAAAGGGCATGTTAGGGCTATAGTGGTTTGCATTTATTACATGTAATGGGCCAGAACAGCATGCTGGGAGAGAAGTATCTGTAAAATGTTAACCATCTCTATGAAAGGGGCTATTTCTGTACAGCACTACCTCCCAAGCAGAAAATAATTTCTGCTTTGCTGTCTGCATTGTGTGTTGTGAAAAAAAAAAATTGGGATTATAGACGAACACCTGAGATGATAGTCTCTGAAGAGTTTGACAGTTATATCTGTGTCTCCTGATGCAGCCAAGTGGCAGTTCATGTTTGCAGTATTTCCCAGCAAAGCCAACATGATGGTACACGCAGTTTCTCCGGCTCCACGCTGACACGATGCTGGGCATTTGGTCAACGAACAACTCTTTGCAGTCCTATTAGACCACAACACTTTGTCATGTAATATATCGGTATCTTTCCATCTGTCCATACAGTGAAACATGGCTTGTTTTGAACACAGAAGTTAAACTTCTTTGTTGTTGTAATAAAGTATTCTAAAAAAAGTATCTTGAATGCTCAGTCTTCGACAAACAGCAAGTGAAATAATACTCTTTTGGGTGCTTGTACCCATGCAAAGCTTTGAAAATAGAGAACTGAATCTGTGCCTTGGTTTTTGGGGTGGGTTGGTTTTTCTTCCCTTCTACAAAATATGGATCTTTACATCTGTATGGTATATCCCAGGGCTGTGTGTACAGCTCATTTCATTAATGCATGAATACCTCAGAGCTCCTCAGGTGGAAGCTGGGGGCAAACTATTATAATTAGCTGGATTGTAAAATGAACACCTACCCTTTTGAAACCTACGCTGTAGTCCTAATTCCAGTTGAAAGGTGAGGTTGAAATGTTTCTATGTTATCTTAAATCTCCTTAGGCTTCAAGACTTTACTAGGGTATATAGCGCTGCAGTATCTTGTTGTATAGCACTTAGAGCTGTTAACATCTTTTATGTGAATCACCAGATCGGTCCTTGGAAAATTAACTTAAAAATATGTTTGATTTTAGTTTAGCAGTTCTTTCAAGGTAGTACAGCCCCAACAATCACTACCGGGCCTTTTGGGAAACAGGAGAAAAGGAAAAAAAAAAGAACATTTTTGGAATCACTTTCTTTTGCCCAACTCAGTATCAGCCAGCACAGGCAATAACGAAGGGGCTGCAGGACTGCTCTCAGCTATTATTGTGCCTGGCTTGCTCTCAGCATGACTCACTGCAGACAATATATAACACCACTCGCAAGGGGAATGAACAGTAAATACTTGGCCCTGGATTTTTTTTTTTTTTTTAAATCTCTTCAGGTTTTTTTTTCTCTGATTTGTATCCCTTTATCCTCGCCCATGTGCTATATAAGCTTCTCAAATCTAATGTCCATAACACCACCCCCCACTGGTAGCAGCAAGCCCTTCCGCTGCTGTAGGGTTTACTTTGCAGAGGTTTACAAGGAGGGGCATTATTGAGAAACTGTATGTGTTAACCTAGTGGCCCAAGGTTGCTCCAACACTTTCCCTCTGGTTTTTCTTTTCTCGGGGGAGGGGTGGCTGCTATTCTAGTTAAGTGCATATCTTGCTTTGCTGTAGCAGCCAGGCTAGTTTAGGAAGAAAACCTTGGGGCTAAACAGGCTAGGAGTGCAGCCAAGGGGGTCAGGAGACAGCTTTAAGGATTATACTACATAATTAAAAGCTCACTCTGAATATGCTTCCTGGTACCCAGTGCTCAAACATACAAACCTTTTTAGGTAATAATTCTTGGTCTTCATTTGTATCTGAGAGATTTGTAGGTTAAAGTTGCCACACAGGTAGTGAGTCAGCCAAACAAATCAGATACTCAGCTGAAGGCACAAATTATTCATCTAGACTATGAAAAGGCAACACCTTCCTACATTTGCCCTAGCCACTGAGAACTGGGGGTAAAATAGAAATAGATGAACATGCATGTGTTTTCTTGGCTTGTTTTCGTGCAATGCCCTCTGGGTGCAGCTGATGTCATTTTGTGGCAACTTTCTAGATTTAAAAGTGGGGATTCTTCTCCAGAAGAGTTCTGCCATCAGAACTGGGCCAGAACATTATTCCACCAGATAAAACCTGCGACACTGAAGACCCACAATCAAGCCTATACTGTGCTAGCTCAAAGGAAGACCATTTTATCTTCAATTACTCCTAATGAGCGGGAGCAAAGGCTAGAATTTAGGTCCTCCATTATCCATACTCTAGGCTTGTGGCTTCCCTGTCAGCCTAGAGAGTATAAACACTTGCTCTCCAGCCATCCCCCATCCTAGACCAAAATGATGTTAAAAACCAACAGACTCCTATAGACTCCTGCATTTGCTAAAACAGCTTATTCTGACATTTCAGTCAAATATTCTAACCAAGTCTGTGCAAGCTGCATTGATTTAACTTTCATTGTCTAAAAATAGGTCCTAGCAAGATGTCAGTACCAAAAAAGCTAGAAGCAATGGAAAGGAGGAGAAAATACTGAAGGCACATATTGATTATGTTCAGTGTGAGTGAGCGCTTGCCTATCTAATGTTATAATGCACAAATAAATAAACAGGTTGAGAATCCAAGCAGCACATACTCACTGATTGAGATAAATAACCAACTATGAACAGGTGTAAATATCACTCCCATATCAAAATTGTGAAAAATGCATATCATATGCTTTGCCTGATTCTCCACCAGAATTATCAGGTTTTTATTTCAAGAGATGTTGCAATAAGCCAGAGTTTATTCTCCATACAATGATATCTTTAAGTCAGACCTATTTTGTTGTTTGGTTTTTTTTTTGCCAGAAAACTGGCCCTTCTACTACTTCAGTTAAATCCCAGTGTACTGTAAATAGGTCCCTTGTCACACATGTAAAAAAATGGAAAGAGACACCAAATAATTAACTTACTATTACAGACAGAAATGCGAAGAACCTTGCCCTGTAGTCAGCACTGCCTTGTAGTTTTGATTAAGCTCATGTGTTTGACTGAATCAGTGCCTAATCTTTTCAACTAATTACTGTCTAGTGCCTGCCTGCTTCTAAGTACTTTTCATTCCTTAAAAAGCTGTTGTTTACAACCATTCCCTTGTTCATTTTTTTGAAGAACAAAAAGTAAGAAAAAGTAAAAGAAAGGCTTTATTCCCTGGGTTAGGTCTGGATCACATATATGAAGGAGAAGAGGGATTCTGCTACACTTTATTCAATATGATGTTACAAGAAAACAACAGTTACAGCTGACAAACCATTACATCTTTCATAATACAGACAAATTACAAGGTGTAACAAATAATGCGACATTTATTTTACTGTACTGCTTACTATGCTGTTCTTCTGAAGTATATATATATATATATTTAATTACATTAACATTGTTTTCATGTACCAGCCCTCCCCTTTTTATTTCGTTAAAAAAAGAACACCTCTTAGTGCACCATACAAAAATCCACGTGGAAGCTGGCAAGCAGGGATTTTGTATGCAGCACCATTGAAATGCATTTTGGGGGATGGGAATTATTAGTGCATCCTTTACTTTTAGATTTTTTGCTTATGTGAAAAATGCAAGGCAGTAACATACAGTCACTCCACCTAAATGCTGGTAGGGGAGAGTATTGTTATGCTCAGTAATGCAACATAATTCTGTTTATATGGGGTGTCTGCATTTTGCTCCCCAGTCTGTACAGCCTAAACATTTTATATAACAAAGATTACAAACCCAATAATATTCACAGATGAATATTTTGTAGATGAGCATATCAGAGCATTGACTACACATTTGGTTGCGTGCACTGACACAGTCGCCCACAGGGAACATATTATCTTACCTTCTTTCCCCAGGAGTCTGAAGTGCAGAACCCCTGCGCACCAAAGAGAAAGCAAAAACCCCTGTGCCTCTGTCTACCGCAGACTGAATTTTCAGTGTTGCCTGTACCGACGCCTTATCCTAAACCATGGTTCTGATTAAAAACAATAGTGAGAATTAAAAGGATCCAACCGATCCGGGACACCATACAGTAATGTAATGTTGGCACTATTGGAGTGTCCTGACTAGTGTGGTGCCTGCTGGGTGTGGATTAGAGCTGATCTGAACCCAGCAGGAGAGAGGACTAAGCCATCTCCAGCTGGTTGACTTGTAACGTCAGGTTCTGTGAATTTGAACTTGTAAGGAATCTCTGTATCGTACAGACCATCTCTATCACCATCTTCCCTTTCCCCGTTTGCTTAATATTATATCTCATACAGAGTTAGAACATGCCCTCCCACTTTTATCTGCTTACTACACCTGCTGCCCTGTGGCTGCTCTCCCCTCTCGCAGCAAAGCCACATCCTCTCAGTATCATCAGGAAGGATCTACTGGGGCTCAGCCAAGCGGTAGGAAAATGAAAGTTACACTGCTGCCGGCTATCGACTCCGAGCGAGTCCCACAGTTTCTCAAGGACTGTGTCCCAGAGACTGCTGGTCACTTAAGCCAACTTTTGACTGTTGACAGCATGAAACACCATGTTCCCGGCACCCGCAGCACGTCCAGGAAGCCAGGCTACTTCTTTTTGTCCCTTTGAAGATTCTGTGGGGAACTGATTTGGGAAGGATGAGAGAAAAAGAGGGTAATGCTACTGATCTTTGCTGAAGCTGTCTCAAGAGCATCGATGGGGTTTAAACAGTCCATTCTGCAACACTGAGAAGAGCTGTGGTGAAAACCCCACTTCTGCAAGATGCTGGAGAGGTGGGCTAGCTGTCAGGGGGTCCTAACTGATGGGTGTCAATCAGGCTAACCATGCAGGTAAGGGCTCTGCTGGAAGGTGGAAGAGGGAAATAAGGCCGTACCATCAGTTCCCTGGACAAAGGAGCTTCTACTTTCTCAAAAAAACTTGACGTTTCCCAGCAGATTTGATGTTCCAGAAGAATAATTTCCAGTGGTCACGCAAATGGCACCAGCTTGGTGAGCCCAGGTCCCCTCGGTGCCGGGAGAACACCCCCAGGGCCCAGAGCCTCAGCTGGAGAGCAGCAAACCCAAGTCACCGCAGGCAGTCGCGGCACCTGGGAAGTAGGTGCAGAAGTAAGAGATCCTGGTCACTCCTTAATTGATTGGTAGCTGAGATAACCTCACTACTGGTGAATATCAAGTTACTCTTTAGGAACTTAGATATTTGTGCACTTTCCTTCGGGCAATTGAGTTTGAAGATTTTTGGACCAACTTTATTTCAGTGGTTGCTTAAAAGTGGGAATGGGGCAGAGACGATAATCTCACACACACGTGTGTGTACACACACATACACACATACATACCTTAAGCAAACACTATACATGAGTCACTATGGATAGTAATGTGCTAGGCTTGTGGGAACAGTTGGGGAACTGCTCTCTATATTAAACCTTCAGATGTTTAGTTGAGCAGCGTAATTGCTTGTCTCCCAATTTAAGCTGCCAAGTAGAAGCGTCTATGAAACTACCTTTATATTCCTAATTGAAATCTTTGTTACATTTTCAAAAATTCTTCAGATTTTTGCAGCAAGTTTTTTTTTCTAAAAATAGCTAATTTTAATCATCAAACTGCACACGATTTAAGTAGCAAAGATAATGTATAAAAGACTTTTCTCTTACAAAAAAAAGAAACATGAAACCCAAACAAACCACGTCTAAGGCAGTTTCAGTGTGTGATAAATTCAAAAGTTCAGTGGTCACTTTTTCCCCCTCATAACCACAGGGGAAAAACTGTAGTAAGTTCTAAATAGGTTTGTGACTGAAAGTGGCTTTCAGATGGCTTTCACCAGATCCTGAAACAGAGATGTCATTGGGGAAAATTGTCTTTTAATGGCTGTGCAAATATTGAGAATATTTCCACGGTTCAGCTCTTTGAAAGTGTAGACTCGTATCCTAGTTCACTAAGAGGCCTTTCGTAGCTACTTGCACATTCAAGGATTTGCCTCATTGGGTGCTTTTTTCTTATTAAACACTGCTGGAGTTTAATAAGATGGCAGTAGCACAAATCCTTTCCCCCTCCTTTTAAACACTGAAAGCTAACCAAAGTGTTACCACACTTCTTAAAAATGTAATCCAATGCATCCAGCAAGCAAAGGATGTCAAATTTATGTGTAGAATAATATTGCCTAGCAAGCGTTTCTGTCCAACCAGGACTGTAACTCAACAGTGGTTTTTGCACCATACCCTGCCCTCTCTGAATGCAAAGCATTGTATATGGTCAGGGCAGTTTTATCGCACCCCTGAACACAATGTTCTCCCCAACCAAAATGTAGCAGGGGCTTCCTTTTCTACAATCACACAACTTAGTTTCTTGCAAAGTTTGCATTTGAATGATTCATTCAGAAAAGCTATCTAAAGACACAGTATCTGGTAGTACCTTCCAATCAGCTCAGAATACCCATGGAAAATAACTCGAAAGGTGCTTTGGTGTGGAAAAGCAAACAGTCTGGGATAAGGAAAATTCTCCACTTTGCTTTGTATGTGGCAAAGGAACACAGCTAGATTCAGTGGCTCATTCAACAAAAGTTTTTCTGTACCTTAGTATCTGCCTTGAATTAAACAGAACAGTTTAATCATCTCTGTTTTCAAGAAAACATTCTGAAAGGTAAATAGCGTGAGGAAAAACATAGAGATGTTAGCCAAGACCCATAAAAGAAAGAAATATTCTTGAAGGGAATAAAAATATAAAGAAATCATTGTATAGCTGTCAGCTGCATACATGTCATCATTTTTGCTTTGTCTTTCTCACAGGCCTATTTTGAAAACTGGCATGCTACATAGCCTAAGCAGAGTAACCAAATTCAGAGTACTGAAGTAAACATGCAATTATTGCCATGTTTTTAAAATGGATATGAACGGTCTGAGGAGATAATGAAAAAAGAAATAACCCAACAACACTTCAGGAATAGTGGCAAGGTGCTGTAATTGTCAGCCGATCAGACAAGTTGGGCTTGCTCTGGCAGAAATAGTCTTCCCATTGGTTGCAAAATATGCACAACTCTCAAAGAAAACACACAGTCCTTTATGCCACCATTGGCTTTTTTTTCTACAGTCATTACTGAAGAAGTGTGAACACCAAATGTGTTGTCTTAATGTATTTAAGACATTGCTGGTGAAAGCATAAAAATCCTTACAAAGATGCAGCGCTGCAGTGGAAAATCAAACAAAATCAAACACAAAAGACTGAAAGAGTACATGCCATGTATCAGTAAGCAAAAGCTTAATCTTCACATAGTTCTCTGAAATCACAAGGTATCCAAATGCGTGCAAGGTTTTAAATAAATTGCAGGGAAAAAACAGGGTCTTGCCAGCTTCAATTTTCTTCTGCATGAAATCCACCATAGAGAAAGAAAGGAAACAGGCCGTGGTTTCTTCCTGGTGTCAGCCTCCTCATTAGGTTTTTGTTTCCCTCCTCCAAACTGGTAAATTTAATCCTGTAAGGAAACAATATAAATTATAACAAGCCCCACAAATTGCATTTTTAAATGATTTTTTACTTGGTAAAATATAGGTTAGTCCAAAGCCAGTTATGAAGACACCAGCTCAGAGCGAAGGACAGACTTCCAAAGCACTTTTTGAGCTGGTAGCTCAAGAAAATGAACTTAAACCACCAATGTTTTCAGGGTGGTTGCCTAAGTGAGATATATTAATCCATATTCATGTATCTCTGCCCCAAGTGCTAATCTTCAGAGGTGCCATCAGCACTCACATTCTCCATGGAAATTATAGGCAGCCATAAATAGACAGTTGGCTCTTCTAAAGGTGGTCACACCCCATGCATGAATGCAAAGGAAGGTTGCTAAATGCTGGCACAGCTTCAAGAGTTTACAGGCTCTTTTTGCCCCCCTTTCTCATGGAGTCCCTAGTGATCACCTTCACAGCAATGCTTGCAACTAGTTTATGAAAAGGTGTCCTCAGGTTTGCTTCCCAAGAGTTATTTGAGGTACCTTGGGGCACATCACAAACACTTCTGCAAACACAAGCAGTTTACAGAGCTCCTTGATGTGCTGTGTTAAAACATATTCACGTTTATTTCATTTTTTTTCCATTGATAGGCAGATAACTAAAACCTCTCCTTTCATATACCAGAAATAAACACTGTATCAATAGCTTTGCTTCCATTGTCTTTCACTCTGCTGATGATTCCTGTTTGTATAGGCTCAAAGCAGTGACTGGACTTGCAAGAAGGTACCACAAAGTTTTTGAGATTCATGCAAAACAGGAGGCAGGCTGAGAATGTGGTAAGCATTACTTTAAAACAAAGCATCCAACAACTGCAAGAAGAGCCAGGTGAAGCCTAAATGAAGGCTAGATGCACGAGAGCCATTGGAAGGATTTTATAATTAACATACTTAATTCTTGATAAATGTCCAAGTAGAATTTTGTGCCAAGTAATAAAGTGAGACTTTCTGAGAAATTTTGTAGCTTTCTAAAGTTCAAAATTTATCTGTTTTACAAGATTTTTCAAGACGAAGGATTGTAACTACAGACCTGCTACATTTTAAAAATGTAGGTGCAGGAAGACAGTCAGATATGGAGGAATTTTAGCATTTAAGAATGCTGAAACATTCATTGAGCATAGAACTGGTTTGTATTAGCATGTCCTAAAACTATTTAAATCAAACTGGATGCAGGTGCCAGTGAATCTAGTCTAGCCCTCATTTCAAAAGCAGGAAAAAAACAAGGCATCAGTTTTGAACTGCAGTTTCAAGCATAACATTTTAATTGTGGCTTTCATCAAAACAGCCTAATCTCTACACAACATCTAACTTTCATAATATCCAGGGTTCCTGTCGTGGTTCTTGAGAGCTCTTCTGCCCTTTAAGCGCCAGAATACCTGAACTGGATTAACAAAAGCCTGTTCTTAATGATGCGTGGAAGCATCTTGGGCCCTCTTGGAGCTTGGTCTACCACCTCTTGAGTCCTGCTTGGGTTGTTTCCTAAACGCCTCTGGAGTTTGTGTGGAATGTCTATTCCACATGAAAGTCCCACTTTCCCCAGGGTCTAGGAGCTTGGCTGAAGCGCCAATAAATCTTGTTTCAAGGAATACATCAGAGTTGATCCATTTACTTTACCCTTCATAAGCTTAAAAAGAAAAGCAGTGTTTGCAACATGCAGATTCACAACTGCTCACTGGTGAAACACTGTTGACAATATTCCCCAAATTCCACATTTCCCTTTCTCCAAAAGCACTTCTTAGGGATGACCTTTTTGGAGCCCCTCCTTACAAAGAAGCAACTAAACTCCCCAAAGCTCCTTCCAACACTGAGCTTGCATGTGCCCCCACCGCCACCCACACTACAGCTGTGGAAGGCGGGCTTGCAATTTGGAAGCCACATCTGCCCAGATCCAGAACGGCTGGCCTGATTGCAGGCTAAATCCAAATTGCTGGAGTTCCAGAGACTGGCATAAGCAGCAGGGACATCTAGGACAGGTAACAAAACCATTTGGATAGAAAAGCCTCTGGATGGAAGCTTTTCCAGGAGTCACCAAATTGCTCAGATTTGAGAATAACTGCAATTACGTTAATTACATAGAACTCTTCCTTTCTATCAGGACCTCAGGACAATTTCTAAAGGAGGTGAGAATCACACTTCTCCCAGGGTTGTACTACAATTTCCCAGTGACAGTACTACATTTTCTGGCTTCAAGTTTGGCTCTGTAGGCAAAGCTGATGACATGTTCTCCGGGACAGGGCCTGAGCCTGTACAATGGGGAATACCTTCATCAGAAGGTTAGCACTTCCAGAATCAAGCCCTAGAATGTTAAAAGCTTCCTTAGAAATGAACAAACTCACAGCTACTACCATTTAACATAGGGGAAAAAAACCCTTTGCATACTGGCAACCACTGCCAGCACCAGTGTAGACCAAGGGCAGAACACAGGGGACTAAGAAAGGGTAGCAGAGGTTACATAAATGTGCATGGGAGATTGCAAAGTTTTTTGCTGAACATCATTTGTTTTTCTGCCCTGGCTCAATATAAGGCAGCTGACAGTTTTATGATCACAACTCCATCAGCTCCAGCTTTGCTGGGTCCTGCTATGCCAGTGCTGCAGCCGGGGTAACCGGTTTCCCGTGAAGCTGAGAGCCTGTGTAACAGTATGGTGGGCAATGCCACGTCCCACCTTCTGCACAGGCTCGAGATTTAAACTAAATCAAACAGTAAACTCACCAGAAAAGAAGATGATTTGATGCCACATTTCCCCAGTGGTTCTGGCTGGGGAACGCTAGAAGACATAGTGCAATTGGAACAAGGGAACAGCTGGTAGTCACAGTCTCTCTGAAGACATGCTGAAATGCACTGCCTGCCCAGGACGGGAAGCCGTCCTGCATGACAGACCCACTACTCGCACCAGCACCCTGATGGCCAGGTTGTTCTGAGGCTGAACCCTCAGTTTTGGCTGCTGAGACAATTCCACCACGTATAAAATCCTTACGTGATCTTTGACACAGCGAACAAGCCTGCTGGTTAGGAATATATATCCACAGAGTGGGAATATGTAACGTTTGCATCTGAATCCCTAATTCACTGAATGTTTATTGTTGATTCAAAGTGGAGGCCACAGGTGAAATCCCTTCCCTTGGCCTTGAAGTGCCCTCGTGGAGTGCCAGCCTTCTCCTGTGCAATGGGGAGCAGGGGCTACCTGTCCTGAGGCAGAGGAAGAAACCAAACACAGATAGGCCACTTCTCAGAGGAGCACTGTAATTGCTGTGCTGTGGGACAGGAGACCTCCTTCTCTTCACTTTTATTTTGTTTAGGATGAGACTCACATCAAATAGACACCTCCCGTAAACTGGAGGAAGAGGAGGGTGTCTCTGTCCACAGCAGAAAATCCACAAGAAAACAAACACAAAATTTTAGATTGGGGTGAACCAATCTTTTTATTAAAAAAGCATTGTTTCTTCAGTGGGGCTCTTGAACTGAAACATCCGTTGTTCAGACAACCGAGACCTGAGACAGGGTCCTCCACACAGTGCTGCTGTTCAGTTCCCGGATGGCTTAGTATTCCACGTTTGCATTTTTTAAGATATATTTTAGAAATACCCTTGCTTAGAATTTAATACATTTTCCTGATCATACAAATCAAAGTTTTGCCTGGTGACTTGGCAGATTGTGTTTATGGCCTCTGGTCACAGCTTTGCTTATAAAAGCGTAAATTGTTAAATGGAATATTTACAACTTGTGATTTCCCAAGAGCAAAATAGGGTTCTTTCAGTTCTCCTTTAAAAAACCACAACAACAAAACTTGAAATGCAAGAGACTGCCTTAAAAATGAACTTGTATTTTTTCACCACAGGTCCAGGTACTTTTGGTTTTCATGACATCTCTACTAAACCTAATAGAAGACTACAAGCAAGTTAATGATGTGCTTGAAATATCAAGTGACCTAAATCAAGTAACTCAATTGTATGTTTGTTATCTAGAGAAATTATCTGCTGCATACATCCTGTTTGTCCCAGATCCCAAATGGGATAAAATAAGGTGTTAACCCACCTTAAAAATGGCAGACACCAACTTCAGAATGCAGTAGTTGTTGATGTAACAGTGGTTCTAGGAAGGGATACTAAAGCTGGTAATTTAAACATTAATCATGCTCTCAAGACATGAGGCAGAGGAGGGTGACTAAATCCCAAATGATTTTCTTTATTTTAATTAGTAAAAGAATGTCCTTTCCTGTAAAAAATGCAAATCACCAATCCAATACATGCTCCTTTTGGCAGCATCAGCATCCTTCTTTAGGTGCTTTTAATTTTTGTATAAATTATCACATAGGGCGGAGCTATGCTCCTGCAGAGTCCTTAGCATGCAAAGCACACTCAGAGTGCAGGCCTATTTATGTGGCAGCTGATTTAGCATTATTATAAGAGTATTCATTCTACAACGCCAGATTTAAAATAAAAATATGAGCTGACAACTGGAGATACTGTATTCTCTATGAGCTGAAACGTGGGGGTATTTAAGATCATCAACAATATATTCTTTCTGCTTCTCCCTCTACCACACATGCACACACCGCAGATACTGTTCATCCTCTCTAAAAAAAGTATACTATTAACAGGTGATTTTTCCCCACACCTTTTATTCCTACCTTTGTTAGAGAATTCATTTTAAAAAGCCAACCAAACATTATCAATACTATTTGCACTCAGATAATATCTACATGCAACTCGTTGCTATAAATATTAATTAATTGGATCACCAATACCCATAATGCAACTTTATTTTGACCTACATGCCCTATGAACTAGATATTTTTTGGATTCAATTTTCTTAAAACCAACTGTCAGCATCATGTGATGGAAGAGATGAAAAATGAAAATGAGCGTTCCTGCTGTGCAGGTGAGTGACCTGTGGGAGACAGCTCTGCCTGCTAGGATTTTTACATGTACCATCAGACACAGACCAATTGATTAGATCATCTTATACCCGCCACCAACTAGGCTCAAGAGACTAATTAGAGAGAGTACTGCCTGCGCAGGCACCCCATTGACACCTAATTTGCTCAGCCAAAGCCTTTGGGGAGAATGTATTATCTCTGCAGCTGCACTTCATGCATTTCTGATTTGAGGCATAAGCAAGGAGTACTTCTTCACTCTTTTGAGCAAACTGAGTATATAATCCCTTAAGTGCTAAATACAAGCAGACAAATTAAATCTGGCTAGCCTTCCATAAATTCTTTTTCCCCTTCAAATATATATATACATATATACACGTACACATCTAATTTTATATCTGTGTCTATAATATATGTGCACAAATGCAAACATACAAATAACGTGTATGTATGAGTCTGAATGTGTGTGGAAAGAATGGATATATAAAAACAATTCTATAAACATATGCTTTAAAATATGCAGTTGTTACACCGTATAGAGCGCACTCTTTCGCAGGGAATTTTTCCTTCTGTGAGATTTAAAAGATGCAATTGTTCTAATATATGAAAAATAAATGATCTGCAGTATTGTTAGCTCAGGCTCTGAATTACCCCATGGACAAGGCTCAGTAGACTGCTGCCTATAAATTCGGTCTGCGTATCTTCAGAGGTGTTAGTTCAAAGATTATTTCAGTATACAGCCTAGCTTTGTTGAAAGCTTTTTTTTGATGGACTATACCTTGTTTGTGGTTTCCCAAGGAATACTGTTCACTAAGGCTAAATATAAGATTACTAAAATTGCTTTCTGCTGGGCTTTAGTCTTATCTAGTTATCCGTGCCCCAAAATACACAGGAGAGGCAAGACTTAAGGCTGTCATTAAAAATTTATTTGGAAAAAAAAATGGCACTAGAAAAACTATGATTTTTTTACAAACTGAGAAGGGTTTGAAGAAAATATTTTCTGCTATAGGCTGGCATGTGATTCCTGAACTCAAATACCTTGTAACACACAGGAAAATGGTGGATGTGCATCACTTCTAGAATAGCACTGAAACAAAGTATCTTCTTCCCTGTGATGTGTCTACAAAGCAACTTTCAGGAGTTGAATGAAGCTGAATTATTGCAATTTAATTCCAGCTTGTGTCAAAGCCCATGTTGACATGGTCAGTTGATAGTGTAAACGCAGGATCCTGCACCACGGTAACTAAAGAATTAAAGAAGCCTTAACAAAATATGTGCAAGTTACCTGTGTGGCCAAGACATCAGATGTAACCTCCTTTGCCAAGTACACTATGAATGCGACTTCCAATCTTTTTCCTAGGATGGGGCGTAGCTTAATAAAAAAGAGAACATCCTCACCTCCCTCCCCTCACACAGGCCACATCTTGTCCAATTCACTTTACATTTCTTTAGCAATATTTAATCTCATTTAATGTTAAAATGACACCTCTCAATTATCTTGGCGATGGTTGGCTGTTATTCTTTCACAGATGCAGTGCTGTATGGGATACTTACATATTACAATAATAACTACTATCAGTCATTAAAAGTAAACTACATTTGACAAATAAGTAACAAAGGATTTACCGATTAATTTTTTTCTGCTCTTTTCCCTTGTGTCTTAGTTACTGCGTTGGTATTCTTATACACACTGGATTTCCCAGACTCTGCCTTCAGTGATGAAAATTGCTGTATATTCTTCTCTGGAGTTTTAACAGATGAATCATAATACAGATTGCATACGGACACGTTCCTGTTTTAAGAATTTGTCTTCCCACAAAGAATTGGACTTTGCCTCTGAGCAAAGCACCGCAACTCCAAATAAGGGGATTTGCATATGGGAGGTGACTGCAGTTTCAGAGTGGGTGTGAGGGATGACCCTAAAAGAAGGGAGTGCTAGACAAGGACTGTAAAATAGTCAGAAAATAAAAAGTTACATACTTTTATAAACTAAATGATTTTATGAGTATATGTACATTAAATAAGTGACATACATAATCTTTGAAAGGTGAGAGGTCTGTAGCACAGTGGTATGGGGCTGGAAAGCAAAAACCAAGATTTTGGCTTTGCTACTGAATGTGACCGTAGGCAAGTCACTTTATCCCCCTGTAACCTCTGTTTTGTAACAGGGGCTCTGTTTCATATCCCAGCCTCTGGTTTTAGAGTGCCTCCCAAAATGAGTGCCCAATTTTAGCTGGAGCCACCAGTAGTTCAAATCATATAAATACAGTTAAATTTAACAAAAATGCAGTATTAGAACAGCTGCAAGCTTTGGAAGTTGTTGAAATCCTTACTTGGACTGTGAGTTTTCCGAATTGTACCTTTATGTACAATAAGAGTCCAAAATGAAAGTCCTGCATCACCTAGGACTTTGTGAACGTGCATCCAACAGTCCACTGTGGGAGGCTGATTCTGAAGAGCCAAGACTTACCCTTAAATTATACATCAGTTGCTAAGTAGCATATATGCATATAAAAAATTGCAAACCAACTGTGCATACTTTGCACACAGGCCTCTTCAAAATATTATAATGATAATTATAAATATTATTACAAATATTTAATAATAATAATTTAATAATAATAATTTAATAATAATATATAAATATTATTATAAATAATATTATAATCCCCTTCATAGTGTGTCTTGTTAGGAAAAAAGGAATACAAGTCCTGATCTTCACTGTAATATATTTTATTCATAATATTCACTTCCAATGATATTTGATAACATGATTGGTTTCACAGTTGATTGGTAGGTACACCTTTAACTTTTGAATGGCTGTGGTAACTTCCAAATTAGTTTTCTCCAAGTCTTTCAGCAAAAATTCCTTCCTATGCTAGCTGCCCACAGCTGAAGTTTTTTCTTTGAGTTGAGAACAAAGTTCACAAAGCCTTTTACAATTACCGTTTGAATAAGGCTTCACATGAAAAATGGCGAGGACTGAAACTACTACATGTCTTCTAGTTTTCAAGAATAAAGCACAGCCCTCTGTGAGTGAGTTCTGGGAAAACTAATACTTCAGATGAAGATACTACAAAGATAGCAGTGTTACTGAGCTCAATATAGTTTGCAAGCAAAGCCATAGAAACCTTATTAAAAACAAAAAAGCAAGCCGAGGATTTTGGTACACATCAAGACCAGAAAAATATTAGTGCTACTTGTTTGCAAGAACATACGTCTCAAACCTGACAAACAGCCCAATCCTTACAACTTCTTATACCCTCCTGTTTGTTTTTCCTTTTCCAAAGGCTTCATGATTCACTATGTTATTTATATTTTTAATGGCTTAAAGATTTGTCTCCTCTGAAATTGAATCCCTATAAAGGCATAAATTTTCAGTATTAGATTCAGATTATACCAGTAGAAAAACTGAAGGATGCAACTCAAAAGATTTTCTAGATTCGAATATGCAAGAAACCCAAGCAAGCCCTCTCACTTCCTTTTTTTTTTTTCTGATTAATGTGATGTGTCTAAATTGCTGTTTCTCACCCTGATAACTTGTAAAAAAGCCTGCCAAAGAGGAACTGACTGAGCGTGAACTGGAGAAATGCTGTCTCCCTGGATCTATAATGAGAGAACGTAAACCTACTATTTTTGCCAGTGTTTGACAGAATGGGATACTTATCTCAGCTGTAGCACCAGCTCTCTACTCTGAAACAGATAAGTAAATGCTATGCCTGAACAAAATCTGTAGATAGCTTAATTAAAACATCTGAAAGAAAAAAAAAAAAGAGTATCAGTTATGGTTGCACATAACAGAACTCAGAAAAGGAAATACCTGTTGGAGGATGATATGCAGCCATTAATGCTCTGGTTAACAGGTTTGTTACTGGTTTGAACCCCTCCCTAGAGAAAAGGAGCACCAGGAAAAGCTGGTGAGAGATTTCTTCATTGCACTGTCTTGCTAAACCAAACAGCCAAGAGACTGGAGATTCAACTACAAGCAACCGGGTGCAAGTGAGCTGAGCTGTGGTACCCTTCCACCATGTCTCTCTCATCTTTGTGGCAGAGCCAGCTTAAGCAAATCCCACTGCCCGCAAACCTCACTCCTTATTCCTGCCCTGCAACTTGTGCCCATCACTTGTCTTGATAAAACTGTCTGTGGGACTCCATGCACACTGGATCACTAAAAGTATCAGAAGTGGGATTATTCTGAATGTAGATCTTCTCAGTGATCCAGTTCATATCAAACTTAAAAAGAGTTGCACCAGCACAACTAATGGGATTGGAAACTAGTGAAGGAGCAAGAAGGAACTGCCTGGATAGCGCTAGGCAGAAATTTATCACGCTGTTTTTGCCTGCAAAGACAAAATCACGGAATCATGGAATAACATCAACAGCAGTTCCCCAGTGCATTACTCATAACAAAGCTTCACTTTCTAAAGTCTGAAGTCACCTCCCAAGTCACAAATGGCTAATTATTTTCAGGTATCCAGAAACACAGTGAAATCTGCCTTAGCTGGCCACTTAGGGGAGCAGACAGAAGTTGTCACATAATGACTAATAATTAGAAAGGAAGAAAACCATACTCAAAAGATCTGGGAATATCCGTAAGATTGCCTAATAAGGATAATCTCCTGTACATGTTTCAAGGGAGCAGCAAACAAGAGATGGCTGAAAGCCCATGCCTCTTAAAGTTCCTTGAATTTTTTTTGGTTGGTTTTCATTTTTTTAGCAATAAAAATATGTTGGCCTGCCAACATATCAAGGAGATATTTAACGCTTTGTGAAGCTTCAAGCCATATTTAACCAGAGTTCAGAGACTTCAGAAGGGATAGAAAAGCATCTGATTCTTTATAGGTCAGTACCTAGCTCTGAATGAAGAATACAACCCTAGAGTTCAGGGAGAGCATGTCAACTATACCCTAATCCAAATACCACGAATGAAACTTATTGACTGCCAGTCCCAGGACTGATGGTCACTGTTATTTAAAAGTGCTATTTATCAACTCGAACATAAGCATATTTCTTCTATCTGAAGCACAACAGCTGACCAACTCAAAAGCCAAATGAGATGATGTGCTTTACCATCTCTGTCCTCTCCATCCCATCTAATATAACAATAAGTAAATAACTTCAGAGAGCTTATTTGGAAATTTATTCCTGGTTTCCCTGTCATGACTTTTATCCCCAAAGCAAAGTTGGCTGGAGAAAATGACATATGATAGAGAAAATGACATATGATAAACTAAATGCCTGCCAGATGACTCATTAGCATTCACCTCCTCCCAAAAATTAAGCAGTGCCTCATGCAAAGATTAAAGTATCCACAGGTACTTAAAAATGGGGCATTCTATACACATGTGATTGTTAGCGTTAGCCAAGTTACTTCTTGAAAGATAAGTGCTCTTGGAACAAATGTAATGCTTCTAGTGTAAGCAGTGCAAAGTAGCTATGGGATAGTCTTGAGATGGGTGTGGACCATTTTGCGCTTTGGCTTACAGAAACAAAGATTCCTTGGAATTTAAAGATACCTCTGCAAGGGATCACAACACTATGAACTACCTTAGTCCCCACAGACAAATGCTAATCATTAAGAAAACAAACTGTGAATGTTTATCATTACCAAAATCATTGCAATAGCCTGAAAGTACCTACAGGCAGCTTGGAATTAAGTTATGTTTGTTAGTTCTTCTTTGGAGAAGACACAATGAATGTTCAGATAGAGAAGGAAGAAGAAAGAGGGATGGGTAAACTAAGGAAAAAAAATATTCAATTTCTCACCTGTATTTCTATTTTTGTTATGTTCTTCCTAGAGAGTACTTTTCAAACCAGCAAGGATTTCTTAATTAATCTGGGATGTGGAGTTACAAATGCCTTTGTTATAGCTTGACAGAATAGACATCATTGCAGTCGTGTTCTGGATAGCAAAGATCCTTCTAGCTAAGCACCATCTGGTTATACATTCTATTTGCTGCTGTGGCTTTTCAGAGACTGAGCATCATGCCAAAGTGGTCATGTCAATTAAAATACATTTTTTAGGACAGCACTGCAACCCTTAAGCACACATAAAATTAGACAGAAAGCAGACCTCACATGCTGAATCAGAAGGATCTTTCCCACAATTATAGTATATTAAATTAATGTCAAGTTTAAGTAATAGATGTATTTAAAATTTGGAATATATTTCCAAATACCATTATGTCCAAAGCTCTTAGGCTATGTGTCCACCCACACTGTGGATGCCATACAATGGTATTGACAGAGAGATCAGGAAGTGTTTGGAGTTGACCTTTTCAAGCCTGAATTGTTTCCCAGTCCAACAGTTCTTAAGACTAGAATGGGGCAGGGGAGAAAAAATCCCAGTTTAGGAAATGGAGTGGTGTCTATATGGTATATTGCTTGCCTCCGTGCTCATTCTCTATTGGTTCTGCTGGTACTTACTGAATACTGCTGTGCGGTGCTTTCACCTATACAGCTGCCACTTGGGATTCTTGCTGAAAATCTGTGACATTAGAAATAGTTACTGGCAGCTTCAGGCCAGCTGCTTTTTTCCCTGCCAGTTCCATTTTTACATACAAAACCATATGGAGCACTGAAACAGAAGTATTTCCCCAGTGCGGTCTCTGTGGCATTAAATGGAAAAAATGTTCCAGAATTGGCACCTCTACAGAGCATCACTACAGCAATGAGGATATCCTATCTAGCATACAAAGAGATCACAAAGCAGCTCAGTGATTTTATTTCTCAGAGTTCCCACTCTGGCTGCGGTAAGAAACTTTTCCACATGTATAACTAAGATGTTCAAATATATCGCATGGTTTGGGAAATCCAACATGAGGTACTTCTCATAGACACAACTTTTAGAAACCATGCAGCATCCACAGCCTTTGAAAATCAGGCCTCCTTCAGATATTACAGAGGCTTCCCCCCTCCTAATTGTTTTTTGAAAGACTTATATGTTTTTAAAGAACGGTCTCACACACTTGAGAGGCTTCATACATGTGGCAGAAATAGTAGATGTCAAATCAGGTGCAACATACCATGCATTTTGTGGTATGCAAAGACAGGGATCATGGTAAGATGGAGTACTAAAGGCTTTTCTTTCAGTGCCATAAGCATCAGTTTTCTTGTAACTGCAAGAAATACTTAATCTTTTTTCTGAAGCTCCATTATAAATGTAAGGTTTTGCATAGCTCATTTAAATAGTTTAAACGACACAAGGTTAAGAACAGGAAAGTCTTTCACCAAAGGTGGTTAGTCCTTTTCAAAGATTTCATATTATTTGAAGCTTACTTTCACTGCATTCTTTTACCTTGGCTGCTTCCCAAGTGGGTATAAGTTAATTAAATAGGATTTTGACCCTTTAACCTTCCCTGTAAACTGCATCTTTACCTAACTCTATTTAAATAAATCAGATAAAAAAACAATCATGTAGCAGAATATGTATTTTTACAGCTGCAGAAAAAACAAACATGTCTATTAAGCTTATTTGTAAGTACTTAGTAGTCAAAGCAACAGCCAAGACTCATGGATGATTTTAATTAAAATAAATCTGGGTGGGCACATAAATTCATTTACAATGGCTTTTCTCAAACTGAAACTTCTCTAGCATTACTGAACAGCACTGCACTACAGTAAGTCCTCATTTGTTCGTAGCAACTGAAGTTCAATCCACCTGATTAGCTTGTATTCGTTTTATGAGTCATGTAAAGTGTAGCTAGTCTCTATGAAAAATATCAAAGATATGAGGCTGAAAACTGCTACAGGAAAGGAGAGAAAGAAAGAGCAGAACAGATGGGCAGATAATAACAATACAGAACGACACGCAGCATTTCTATAACAGACATGCTCTGGGTCTAATTATCAAAAGAAGGTGAAATAGATACACCAGGAGAACACCGCATTGCTCTCTACAAGCAGATAGTGTAACTTTCTGTATATCATTAGCCCTTTTCACTTTAAGATACAAGCTTCTGAATATAACCACCACCTATTATCTCAGATTATTAGACCCTTCCAAAAAATGACAGTGCCTTTTAATTTCGTCCAGAAACAAAATATAACCTATGTATGAAGGATGATAACAGTTACATATGAAGAAATGAGTAACTAGCTCGCTTATAAAGAATGAACAAAGAATTAAGCTGCCTCTTTGTGCCTAAGTGATGTGTTCAGGTCTCCGCATAGGCAGTGACAAAGATGCTGCCACTGGAGCCTGAGCACTGATCACATCTCTCACCCCCAGCAGGGACTTCATAAATCGAGTTCATCACAGAATGAAATCCTTCCAAAACGTAGACCTTTGGTTTGATATATTAATAGTGATACTATCTAACCACCTTACTGGTGCATTATGTTCCAATTTTGCAGCCATTTGGTGATAAATACACACATATCATAAAATCATAGAATGGCTTGGGTTGGAAGGGACCTTAAAGATCATCTAGTTCCAACCCCCCTGCCATGGGCAGGGACACCTTCCACTAGACCAGGTTGCTCAAAGCCCCATCCAGCCTGGCCTTGAACACTTCCAGGGAGGGGGCACCCACAACCTCTCTGGGCAACCTGTTCCAGTGCCTTACCACTCGCACAGTGAAGAACTTCTTCCTTACATCTGATCTAAATCTACCCTCTTCCAGTTTAAAGCCATTACCCCTTGTCCTATCACTACATGCCCTTGTAAAAAGTCCCCTCTCCAGCTTTCCTGTAGGCCCCCTTTAGGTACTGGAAGGCTGCTATAAGGTCTCCCTGGATCTTTCTCTTCTCCAGGCTGAACAACCCCAACCCTCTCAGTCTGTCTTCATAGGAGAGGTGCTCCAGCCCTCTGATCATTTTCGTGGCCCTCCTCTGGACCTGCTCCAACAGGTCCATGTCCTTCTTATGTTGGGGGCCCCAGAGCTGAACACAGTACTCCAGGTGGGGTCTCACAAGAGTGGAGTAGAGGGGGAGAATCACCTCCCTCGACCTGCTGGTCACGCTTCTTTTGAAGCAGCCCATTATTTGCCCTTTTCCTGACACTTGTCTCAACGCATCGTCACTGAACTAACATCAGGAAGATGACAACAACAGTCGTGTCACACATAAGAAGTCCCGCACCGCAGTGTAAGCAGAGAGGTACCGGCACAGGCAGGGAGGCAGACCCGTGCACCAACTCCCATCTTCTGAGGTGCAACCGATCACATTACAAGTGCTCGGGGTATTTTAATGGCATCACGCATCATGTTTTGTCCACCTTTGTCAAAGTACATTAGATCAGGGTTGTTACCACACAAAGGCTATGATAACAAAGATTAATAGGAATCAGTTCTTCCATTTTTCACATTGCATGGAAGAGGATCATATACTCTCACCAGTGAGGTTTCTCTGCCCCCCTTCACAATCCCCAAAACAGAGGTTTCTAAAGTAAGGTCTAGCAGTAGAGGATGCCCAAAGTAAAAAAAAAAGTGATTAAGAAAGGCACTGGAAATTCTAGCAATTATAATAAATAGTTTAAAGGCATGTCAACAGCCTGTAACTCTCCCTCCTCAGAACATTTTTATCCCTACAAGTAATAACCGACAATAACGGTACTGTAAATGCAGAGAGATACATACTTTGTGCTTTGAAAGGGCTTTGCATAAAGTTATTTTAATTATTTTCCTTATATAGTAAGTGGAGGATGAAAAAGAGATTTCTGAAATAAGAAATGTTATTGTTAACTCACTAATCACAGCTGAGGGACTTAGGGGCAGTCTGGTTTCCAAAATATCTGAGCTTATTTTACAGAATTGACTAAGTTGGTGGTATCCCTCTCACACGGATTTCAATGCAAAGCACCAAAACTTCCTTTATGAGAAGTTCAATAGACAACACTGGACGCTGAAATCATATCCTGGAAAATTTTAGAATGCTAATATTTGAAACAGGGGATTTTTATTAATTTAAAGAAGTTAATTTTTCATTTGTAAACACCTATTTATGAGGTGATTGAGTTTAGAGTTGATGTATAACATAAATGCTACGTTATTTATTTTTCAAACATAAAATACATATCCCTGCTGTTTTGAGAAACTACTGACCCTTACGAGTCAAAGCAAGGGCTTGATTTCTCTCCTTTGATTCTGGGGACCCCACAGATGAGGGGGTTATAAACTTCCCTATTTTGCTTCTTGACAGTCAACATGCTTATGGATTGGGACCAGCGGAGTAGCTGGGGGCAAAGCGAGTATCGAACCGTAGGTAGAGCTGCCACGGGGACCTCAGGAAAAAGCTAAGACAGCCAAGGAGCCCAGCGTGGCAGAGCAGACCAGGAGGGCAGTCTGCAGCCAAAGCCAGGCAACCACACAGCTACAAACCATGAGGTTTCACAGCAGAAGCTGCTGTAATATGGAAATAGATTCTTACCCTCCAGGCCCATATGTCATCACACCAAGCTAAGCTGAAGCTGCCAGCTAAAATGGGCAATTTCACATGAACTTGGCAGGGTGACTGCCAACACAGAGCTTGTTTTCCACTGGTGCCACCCACTCTGCTAATCCAATTCTGCCTCCTGATTTGCTTTTAAATAATAATGAATGCAGCAGATGGGAGGGGAAAATGTTCCCGGCAGTTAAGCCAGCATGCCAGTGAGGCTCTTTGCTTTTCACATATCTTGTGCAAACTAGCTCTAAATGCAATGTCAAGTGATTAATAGTGGTTAAACGAGAAAGCCAGGATTTGCCATGTTCTCAGTCATTCAATCTTTGACCAGGACAGGCAGGCAAACAAAACAGACAGAAGGATAACATGTTGAAAGAGAAAGAACCAACTTTCATAACATTTAACTTTGATAAGGAGAAGGACGGACTCCTCTTCCCATCCTTGCAAATACCACCTTTTTTTTTTTTTTTGCAGGGGCAGGGGGATTGGGGCGGGGGGTAAACACCAGAGCAATATTAAAAATACCTTTCAAGTCAAACAGCCAGTAATCAGGTCAGGCACTATTGAGCATAATCCCGTGGCTGACTCCTTTTTCACAAGGAGAAGGGAAACAGGCTGAAGCACCAGGTTAGGGAATAGGGACGTGACTGTCAAGAAAAGGGGCAGAAGGAGACACGGAGAGTCAGAGGGCAGATGGCAAAGAGTACACAGCCAGGAGGCTACATGTCTTTTCAGCAGCGGCAGGAGGACCTATTATTCCTGGGTCACACAACATTATCTGCTGTCCAACAAACAGCAGGTAAGCTTGTTGCACAGTGCACCGTGTTTTCTCTTGTGTCAGCCTGACACAGAGGATAATCACCTCCTACTGCTACCTACTGGCCTCACACTGTGGGTTGAAAGGTATGAATCCCACTGACAACACATCTCAATGAAGGTGAAAGAAGGCATCAGTATGATTCCATACACCAAAACTTCTTTCTTTTACTTCCTCAGTTTCTGAAAACTTGAGAAATTACAACTCTTGAAAGGAGTTAAAAATGCTTGTGCAATATTGCATCTAATCCCTTCTACATCTGTAGCGGTCTTTAACATGAGATCATTTTCTTGCCCCACATGAGACCCTTGCTTCACTGCTCAAACTATATGCTGCTTTTGTAAGACAAGGGGTTTTATTGAAAACAAGACCCTTGACTCCTTTATTGTGGAAGTTGGAAGGTCTCAAGTTAAGTTGAGCATGAGACAAGAAAAAGTGAGAAAGTTTCAGTAGCTGAATGCCTAGAAAATTGCATTTGAGTACTGCTTCTGACATAGTTCCTACATGATGCTAGAAAAGTTTTATCAGAGCTCCTACGTGATGCTAGAGAAGTTATATTAACCTATTTTATTTATTTTTTTTCTAACAGAAATACACTTGGCAACTCTCATTTTCCATATAATCCAAGATGGTTCCTGGCTTGGGCTGCTGATACACTGAGCATTCACTGCTCCAGCTGAGGTCAATGCAAAATGAAATCCAATCTGAACATATTAAGCACTAAAAGATGCTAGGAGCTCTGAGAAATCAGGCAAGAAAAATTGATTTATTTTTAAGAATTGCCATTTTAATACCTATGCCTCAGCTCCCGGTGTGTAAAATGGACACCTTCATACCATCTCAGCTCATGGAGGTACTGTGAAGGTGGCTTCCCAATGCTGGCAAAGAACTAAGATACAAGGCATCATGAAAAGCCTCCATGGAAATTAATGATTCCGTACCTGGTGCAGGCTATGGATACTGTTGCCATAAAGCATAGGATCAAGCACTGAATGATGAAAATGAAAAAGAAACATTAACTATCCATATGTATTCACAATCCATTATCCTGTAAAAAAGTGATTTGAGGTCCCAAAGAAATAATAGTATATGATCCTGCAAATGAAGACTGTAGATGAATGCATAAACCACAGGTGGAGGGAATTAAATTTGAAACCTTACTTTTGTATTTCCTACCTACTGCTTGAATTTGCCACTTTATTAAAGTTCCTGAAGCAGACTTTAGGAGAAGACAGTGTTGCTAAGAACTAATAGTACATCTTCCCAGTTAGTCACAAATAAGATGAAGAGATTCATAATATGAAACATAAGCCTGGCTCAAATTTACTATCAGCTTCTACGTCTTTCAACTGAAATATTTTGTCTGGTTTGATGTTGCAAGACCACAGTAACATAATTTGAGACAGCAACCTCTGATAATACAGGATAACAGATATTCCATTGTGTAAATTTTATGATCTCTGTTTTTCCATCTAATGTAGGGAGTTTAGCATATGCCTTCTAAAAACTGAAAGTATTCCATACAGGCATCTGTACTGGCCTGTTCTTTGTACTAATTAAATTAGTTTCCTGTTGAGTAAGTAAAATACTGGCAGCCAGGAACAGTTGGGGAGACAGCTCAGAGGCTTAAGCACTGAACCATGAACTTTTCTGTTTACTACAATATTAAACAAGTAGACACTCTTGCTGACATTATGGGGAATGAAAGAGAATTCTGTTAAGACATTTGTTTCATTACTGTTCGTGAACTACTGATCTTCTTAAAGAAAGATTTTTAAAGATACAAAAGGTATTTCATTTGATACAGTTAACTAAATAAACGTATTATTTGGTTTAAAAATACATGTGTCAAAGTTAAAGCTGAATTTGAACTTCAGATCTAAGGGGTCAAAACTCAGAAGGGAGAAATGAGTCAAACAGCCACCCAATAACCCAGCCTCATCTCAGGCTTCGTACCTCCACTCTAATGATCACAAAAGTGAAAACTTTATACAACGCACAGATCTTCGGCCCAAGCACCTCACAAGTGGTGTTGACACCTTGAAGGATTAGGGCAAGAGATACCATGTCTCTGATCTTCTATTCTAGTGGCTTTCAGCAACTGCTGGAGAGTTTGCCATATGTATAAATAAAGTGTAATGACAAAGAAGCGCACGCAGTATATGAATGGGAGGTCTAAACAGCCATTCTTACTTCAGTTTCATTTTTCCTTGTAATGTAAGAGCTCTTAAAGTATTATAAATTGTTTACATTAAAATATACATGCTTACCACACGACATATACACTGAGACTTTGTGTGCATATATTTAGCTCATAGCTAATCTCTGAATAAAAGCCCTTTCTGAAAATAGAGACTTATAAAAAGCAACACTGATAAATTTTCAGCTATAGGGACTCTAGTGGTCACTGCAAAAACAGCATTGCAACACCAAACCTGTGTGATTTTGCGGATCACCCCATAAATCTTCCTTTGTCCCACGAGTTTAAGTTTTCAGCCAAGAAAAACAACATTCTTCATAAAATTAATGAAAACAAGCTGCTCTTTGCCTACAGAAA
>JANHGO010000053.1:68982240-69005665 GCA_024606505.1 Aquila spilogaster
GGTTAATCCCTTGAGGCAGTAAATCAGGATTTCTAAAGCACTTAATGCAAAATATCTGCATCAAGGGGTTAAATATATAAAATATGAAAAGTCAAAGACAAGAACTAGATTAAAAGGTTAGACGGAGATGGTGCTAAAAAAATGGAGCCTGCTGCTAAATAGATATCCAACAGACATTTATTTAGGTTCACTGGCTGCAGCAGCCGCTGGCATACACTAAATGAACTCATACAACAAACAAAAATCAAATTCTAGTGACAGTCTTTGATCATTTTTTGATCAGTACCAAAGCAGAAAATTTCCTTGCAAGAACCATGCTACGTGGACATGATTAAGCTAACACAACTAATTGCCCTAACTGAAAAATAAAAATGCCAATTGTCTATACCCTCGCTGCATCCTTATGGCCTCAGTAGTTCAGATGAGCCCCGTATCCTTCCTGGCAGACTGAGTCTAATGCCCAGTGGAGACAGCAGACAGTGAAAAGACATCACTCATTAATTTAAGCACTAATTGAATCAGTTCCTATTCACCTGAAGATCTCCCTCCACTCCAGAGTGAAACTGGTCCAAAGAACTAAATCTTTGCCAGGCCTAAATCGTAATTCAGACTGAAGAACAATTTTCTTTCACTCTGTCTCCCAATGCTTTCATACACAAAAAGTCTTCCAAAATCATGTTTGTATGTACTACTAAAGAAGATCTACTTAAAAAAAAAGCCTCAAACCCCAACCACCAACAAAAAATGAATATATTGCTCATAAAAACAGCATGTTCCCTCAGATTCTCTGTGCAGCAGATGTATTCCTAACACAACTGCAGCCATCACCCATGACCAGCAAGTGTTGGCTCCAAAGCTCAGAGGTCCTCCTTGTTGTAAGTTATGAAGCAACAAGACATACCTTGAGATATATATATATATATATTTCTGCTTTTATGCACACACATGGATAAAACTGAACTTCATTTTTTTACTAACATATGAAGACTGGAGCCCTGACCCTTTAAGGGACTCCATGCAAAGAGACCGGTACCCACACAGAGCTTGTTTGAAGTCAATGTGGTTTTCCCAGTGGGAGACAGGAAGAGATGGGAATTACTGAGTTAAATTTGTGTATTAGTTTTTTCAACATAAATTAAATACTTGCAGCTAAAGCAATAAATACTGAAATCCTACTACGCATTGATACCTTTTAGATCTTTGGGAAGGCAAGTGACCTCGATCCTGCCTCTGTCATTCTAAGCTTAAAAGTTTTAAATTTTAAAGGAAATTTAGTCCAGATTGAGAGAAGAATTCTTATTCCCCACACTGGCAGCTCCAGAAACTTCATTTGCTTCAGTAGGTCTTAATCACATCCCTAAAGCTAAATATTTGCTCAGCTACATTCCTAAATTGAGGTTTGTATGAATAGGAGATGAAAAGAGACTTTTCTTTGTATGACAAATTACAGTGCTCATCACTTTTATTCAGCAAGGTCATATAAAATACTATTTCACAAATGAAGGAATACCTTCAAATTGCTATGAAGAGATGCAGAGGATTAGCTCTTGTACACTTCTTTTTCTGTTTGGGACAAGGCTGACAGAATCCACTAAAACCCTGAACATGGGTGATATGTACTTGTTAGACCTTTTAACCTAAATTGATAGTATAAAAGTTAGTTCCAAACACCAAAGTTTTCTTCCTTTTCCCACCTCTTTGTTAAAGATCACATCTCTATGACGCTTAACATGAAGTCGCTCAAATGAACATTAAAATGAACTTCTACCTTACCTCATGCACAGAAAGAAACTACCAAAAAATGCCCAGGGAATGGCTAATAGTCTCGAAGCTACTATTTTAAGGAAGAAAATGTGTGAACTGTGAATTATGCTCATTATGCACGCATTTTATTTGTAAGAATTGGCTATTACAATTACCATACAGTTGTCAAAATTCATTATAAAATGGCATTCTTTTGACAAGCCAGTTTTACAGTGACACTTAAAAATATTAAATGAAGACAGCAGACAAGTACTTACTTGGGAGAAGCAAATCTTGGACAAAAAAGCACACTTTAATCACTATTTTTATTCATTTCACAAAGCTGATACCTTTACTCCCATGGGTCTGAATGAGTGCATGAAGGTACAGGGAACATGCTATTACAGCATTGCTAATTCATCTGGATTTGACCTCTGAGGAACAGTTTGTGTCATCGTGGAGCAAAAGCGCTGGTAAAACATTTGTCTAGATGAAAGACCTCAAGCAGTTAACCTGCTCAGCAGAGGCAATGCAACCGGGCACCGGGATAATGACCTCTACCCAAATGGGGAAGGTACATCAATGTAATACTATGACAGCAAGACAAAAGATGATGGTAGCTCAGCAGGAAAACATTAGCAATGATATAACTCTTGGTACTGTATGTGAATGAAATGCCTTAAAAAGTACAATGACAACCTCTTTTTACCTAATAATGATTTTAAGTTTTAGCATTTTTTTTTTAAATTCCACACTCAACTTCGTTCTTCAGTTGTATTTTAAACTCTTGCTTCCATTCCACTTTATTTTTTCCTAAATAAAAATCCTGATAGAAGTAAATATATGATGTGGGTTAAAGTTACAATTCAGATGAAATCAGACTTTCCCATTTGATACATGAATTATTGGATAGCTATGTTTTTCTGACTTCAGGTAGTTATGACACTACTCTTAAACATAAACCAGAAGAACCTGATGAACCTTGTTTAGCAAGTCAAACCTGTCCTAACAGACAGATTAACTAATTTCTTATGCAGATTATTTATGCTTAGGATACCTTTCATTGTTTATACTGAACTTTTCTTCTTTCTTTTTTTAAAAGGAGACACTGTGTCACACATCTATTATTTTTACCAGGCAGAATGCCTTGAATATTTAGCTACTGCTCTTTTAGCACCACACAAAAAGTTCTGGGTTTAAACTATTTATTTTTAAAGTAGTAGCATGATCAGACCTGCATGTTTATCTAAAGATCTTTGCTTTATGAGGGAGATTTTAGTCTGTGAGGTTTCCTCTACACATGGTAGGCAGCTGTCAGCAGCAGTGAGCAGGGCGAGGGGTCACCGCAGCTGCTCTGCGAAATCACAGGGTTCCATCAACATCGCAAAAATCCTGCAGAGTGGGAGCTGGGAGACCACGGATTAGAGTACATTGGAGTGTGTATATAAGGTCACATCATGTCTATCAAAGTGATATCAAACTGGTACGCCATACAATACATTTTACTGTGTTCTGTGTTCAAAGAAAATAAAAGGAGAATGGACATGTGTGTAGCAGACCACAGTTTAACACAGAATTTCACATTGTCCTTTCAAACAGATTTACTAAGTTCACAAAGACGTGTTGAATATGTATACACAGTGGAGATGTGTTGACTGAGAGAGAACTACATTTCATGAATTCTTCAGGTCAGACATGAATGAGTTCAAAATAATTCTTATTAATTAAATAGTAGAAGAGAATATTAAGAGAAACCAGATGTTCACATTTCCCAAATCCTACACGCTAATATACATGTCTGTCCTTGTATAGATATGTCAATAGTTTCCCATAAAATGCTTATTAGTATCTCCTCATGAAACTTCACTTTTATGAAATCAGTAGCTTTATCATCTTAAGATAACCCTAAAATTAGGATAGATAGGTAGCAAACACATAGTTCTGAATTGTGCGTAGACACAAATCACCTCGAAACCTGTCTGTTTCAGAGGACAATTACAGGGTATAGAATGCCGTATCTGTCATGTTGTAGATAATCCACAGAATCTGGATATTTGTAATTCTCATTGTTAGGGTGCTTCAACCAGATGAACAAACTATGCTCCCTGACAAAAAGAAAAGATGCAGAGCTGACGTCTTGCACGAGGAAAGAAGGAAATGGGTAGGGCAACACAGAATTTATTTTGGCTGAAATATGGAACAAATGAGATGACTAGACAGTAAACAATGTCTCGTATTTTTGGCAATCTTGTGCAAGCTGAAAGCTGGTAGAGGTATTCAGACAACAAGGTTTTATCAAACCACATCTGCCTGCAAAATTAAAAAGTTGATGACGCTATAGCAATTCTATGCTGTTTCAAAATAGTTTCCACAATTTTACAATTACTGGTAATCACTTTCAGCAATAGAAAATATGAAATGTAGGTGCAAAGAAAAAAAACACTGAGAAAGTATCTTGATTACAAACTGTACAGTTGTGAAGTATGAGCTGCTGAAACAATCCAAATGGTATGATTTAGACTAAAGCCTCCCAAATATCTGAACCAACAGGACTCTGTGAGCTTCACATTTCCTCTGAAAAGTTCTGAAGTTTTACTGTTTAATCCCGTTCTGTGGAGCATCCACCACGGGCATGGGGACCACTTTAAGAATTGCTGACCCTGGCAAAGATTGCAAAGTTGTCCAAAAAAAAAGTTACCACCTTAAGCAGAAGAAAATTACAAACCTCCCTTTCTCCTTACCATAAATACCAACACCCACTTGCACAGTAAGCCCTTTAATCTCTTCCTCACAAAACCCTTCATGCCTGGCATTCACTTATACATGCATTTGCAGTTATTTTTCACAGCAGATTACCATCCTGCCCTCGCCCAGTCGTTACCCAACCTTCCTGGACACACACATCCTCCATTCACTTGCAGGCATCCTCCTCCACTTTGCCTCTTCCCACACTGAAGCCCTCTCTTCTTAACCACTGGCCCAAATACACCTGAGGTGCTGAGAGGTTTCTGAGCCACCAGAGCTCAGCGTGAAGGGGTGTTGTGTCTTTGGGTTTCTCCAGTTTTATTTTAAGCAGAAAGCTTTGATGCTGGACTGTTTCTTCCTGCTTTCCTGGGAAAGGCTTCCCCTTACGCTCGACAAGCAAGAGTTGGCAAGACTGAACTGAAGAATAAATGCAGACAAATACTCCCGGCAGTGCCAAGGTCTCTCCTCAGCTTCACCACCGCTGACCCAGGTACGGCCCCCTGCCTCCGCAGCTTTTTACAGCAATCGTCACTGCCCAAGCACCAATGCTGCCCTTCCACAAGTGGGAATACCAATGCACCCACTACCTTAAGTAACGTACTTAGGATCAGAAAGGATCACACAAGCGCTGCCTGTCTTAGCCTACCCGTCGCGTAATAGTTCACCTGCTTTACAAATGGTTTCTCAATCTTAAGTGAATTATCTTTGCAGATATCTGAATAAATGAAAAGGATTAAGGACAGCTGGTGGCAGAAATAAGAAAAAGTGGAAAGTTTCCAATGGCTTTCAGCCCTGTGACTGCTCTTCTAAGCCACAGCCTTGAAAAAAAAATTTAAAAAACCTGCAAATGCTACCTTATTTTCATGTAAGAATAGGTTTTCAGGTTTTTTATTTTTTTATAAATTTCAACCCTAAGGACTGATCTTCCTTGGGAAAGAAAAGTTCCAGAGAAAGTGGAAGGGGCAAAGAGTTGTAAGACAAACACACCTGAAAAAAAGTTTTTCACCAGAATTCTGAGAAATTCTGTCACCCATTTCACTTTGAAATCCTCTCTCCCTCATCCTCTATTGCAAAACCATAGTACAGTATGTATTTTCCTCCCATCAGTTTCTTCTTCTCACATTATTCTCAGGTTAGAGATCAGTTTCCTACAGCTTGTAGGGCACAGTGGGAGCTGAGGAGAAGTGACACATGGAGACAGCCCCAAGTCTGCGTACCTGAATTCCCAACTTCCACAATTCCTTCTGCAATGTTACTGGGCACACAACAGATGATTATTTCCCTTATTTTCTGTGGGGCATAGCAATTTTTCCACTGCATAGGTCAGCCAACTAGATAATCAATACATGCAGACCAGCAGGCCCTGAGAGTCATCCCGTAAGCATGATAATTACATCCGAAACACTGTAATTAACAACACGCACCACTACAAGCTCCACTTAACAAGCGACCAAAGCGATGATTCAGAGCACAGCCCTGTGCAAGGCTCCCATTTTAGGCTACAGAGCTGAAAGGTTGAGAACTCTTCAATAATTCTATGTTAAAAATGTCCTGGTTATAATTATTATGTTATGCTCGTAACATAATTTCATATTATAATTATTAACCCATATTAGAGGAGTAGGGCAAACAGTAGCTAGCTTAAAGTAGTTAGCTTGCAATTAGCTCATAATGATTTCATTACTTGGCACATTGTTTTCTTACACAAAGCTCTCATGATTTCTTTTCTAAAATTACAGAGAGAATTGCTGATTAGGAATCTCCACGTGAGCATAGAATTTATGCACTTGTTTCATTTCAAAATAAATAAAACTAAATTGTATACTTATGCACATATAGGCCAGGCCCACTGAGATCTTCAGGACAAACATATTCAGGCTTTCAAAACAGAGATACAGCCATTAACAAAATAATGTCTAGCTGCAAACCAGTCTTTCCTTCCCTTTACAACATATGCCATAATTTAGGTATGTAGCAGAATATTTTCATAGCAATCTTAATAATAGATTTGAAAAGTTCTTTATGCTCCTTACATTTTTAAACAAAATTATTTAGATGTGGATTTGGCAAAAATTCTACATGTATTGGTTACATGAGGAGAAAAGGTAAACATTTTATTTTATATTCTTTCTGAAGATGTTGATATTTGCATGCACATAGAAGTTTTTCGGGAAAATCCTTACACATTACTAAGCGATAACAAAGAACCACGGTCTTCATGTTTCCTTCTTTTTTTTGTTTCCCTCTGTATTGACATCTCCTGCTTCCCACTGGTTTCCCTATCTGCTCTTCTACTTTGGTAAGAAATACTGCAGCATGTCTGGGAGAGTCAGTAAGGAAAAGAAAGTCTTGCAGTGACAGAGCTGCTCTGCAGGCTGACAGTGTGAGACACAGCTTCTAAATAATTCAGTCTAGGACCAGAAATGGCAATTCTATGTATGCAGAGATACCTCAGATTTGAGGTCAAACACTTCACGTTCTCAAGAACCAGCAACTAGTAAGTGGAATTTCCATATTGTGAAATGGGCTCGTTTGCTTTCAACTATATGGGTAGGAAATATTAGTATGTATAGAACTCAAGTCACCATCCTTAAAACCCCCCACCCTCAACAGTTGCTGCTTTAGATTATTTGGGAGTTATTTCATTTTCTTATACATTTGAGTTCACATTGTCTGGTCAGGATAGTGGCAGGATGAAAGCTAGAGGTGTTATTGACAGGTATAGGGATGGTACTGTAATTCAGAAATGGCAAGGCAACAAAAAAAAGTAGGTTATGCAAAGAAAGCACATGAAATACCAAATATTTAATATTTACACGTCACATACACATATAATTAGCTTCTTTTCTTAAGTACACAAACAAAAGCACATTTCCATTTTTAGCCATACACTTTAGGCAGAATAAATCATATAAATGCAATAGATTATCTGAAGGCTGAATACATCCGAAAGCTCTGTCCACCCCTCTCGGTGCATGCGTGCATCTCTGCACACAAATTTTACACAAAGGTACTTGCTCTCAGCCCCTGGACTGTTCACTGTGCCCCCCTTAGCACAGTTCACTGTCCATTTTGCACTGTTACAAAACAAATGCTGATGACAGCAATAGGAATAATACTTCCAAAACAAAGGAACTGTTTAATTTAAGTCCACAGAATGCAAGTTCACATTTATAAATATGTGCTATTCAGCGTGCAAGTTCTTTTCAGCCAGATAAAGCTTTTTGTTGGTTTTTTTTGTAATTATTATTATTTTTAAAAAATAAACTAAAAGTCTTAGGTCTGGAAGCAATCAAACTGGATGTGAATGTGAAGTACAACTCCAAAAATGCTTGCAACATAACTCTGGCCTATTGCAGTGTTGTTATTACAGTTCCAGTTTCTGCTGGAGCTGCAGCCACGAAGCTGCACGGGAACCATTGAAGAGCGATCACAAAAATACCGTTTTCCCCATTGTCCCTCAAGCAGCGTGGATCAAATAACTGCTGCTCAGCTGTCTGTCTTTTAAATAAAAATATTTTCTTCATTGTACATGTATCAATGGCAGGTTGGAGTGCATTTCACTTCTGTTTTGTTTTTCACACCCCCAGCAGTGGATCACCAGTCACGACCACAGTGAGAAAGGTTCTGGCGTGTTTTACAAACTTCACTCATTTTCTTTCGGTACAGGAGAAAGTGTGCTCAGAGCAACTTCTTTTCTCTTGTTGAACACAGACAAAAAGCATCAGAAAACAGTAATTATACAGATCCTACAGAAAAGCAGTGAAAGCGTGTCACTATTTCACGTGACATTTCAGGTGTTTTCAGGCACATGCCCTATACCTATGGTAGGTATGAACACTCAGTACTGTTGGTTTTGTTCTGTTTTATGCTACTATCCTAAGTATTTTTAGGGGAAAAAAATTATCCACAAATGGGTTTATTCTCAAAAACATGTGTTTCTTCCATACAGAATTGAAAGTACTAGGGAAAAGCTTAGTCCAGTGTTAAGTGGGTCAGAGGAAGACAAGAAATAGAAACAGGTTGGTTTGGAAGAGGATGTGGGAGTGGTTATGTGATCTGCTACAAAACTCCAGATTCAATCTTTGGTAGTTTCTACACCAAAGATTTCTTGGGAGGCAGACTGGGAACATGGTGTTATATATTTGTGTCATCTTCTGCTCTCCTCCCTACTACTTGCCAATGGCAACTGTCAGGGACAAAGTATTAATCTCTGTGGACTTTCAGTCTGCCTCAATATGGATGTTTTCATGTTTGTAGGAGCCTTGAAAACTCTAGCTTGGGAGGCAGTTAACCCTGAGACCATGCAAGTACTCAGGTAATCTACCTGCCCATTGAGCTCACTCAGTTACTTTTTGAGAAATGTAGTTCTTAAGCCTAGAACATTATTTTAAAGTTGTAGTGTAGTTATCTGCAGGTATTCTTACATTAAATTCCATGTTTATTTGTATATATTTTGATGCTAATCCTTAACTTCAATGCTTTTTGAGCGGCAGCTCATTAACTCCTTGATAATAATGACTAGGAAATACCTAATCCTGGGTTTTGATTCAATACCAATACATGTCCTACAAATTGCATTTTTGCTGCAGTAAAACACAATGCTTTATGAAAAGAACATGCATTTACCATAGTAGATAAAAATACTCATCTTACAGCACTACACAATGAAAATTGTTCTGATCATCTGTGACAGCCTCTAAGTTCATCAGCAAAGAAAATCCATCAATAGTAATTAAACATTGCCCACTAGTGTGTAACAAATCTCCTTAGATGTCCAACTATTACCTTTCATTATCACAGATCCAATGCAGTCCTTTCAGTATTTATCTAACTGGCTGATGCTTTCCAATGTAGGTAGGAGACCCAAACCGCACCCAGAGCATCTCCCCAGCTGGGGATGCTGGAAGAGTACCACCACGCAGAGGTGCCTGCACGCCTAGCCACACTCTCAAGAACATTGAAAGCTGAAGATAGAATCAAGACTTAGAAGTAATGTACAAAGCTTAAATCAGTTCTTTTACTTATATGGCAAAGCTGGGAAAGAAGCTTTTTAAACATATTTTCTCCCATTATACCTCCTCTCCTCCCACCCCAACAAATACTCTCACTTACAAGGACAGCAGGAAGAGAATGGTTGAGGCAAATGTTCCTATATATGGAAGAGTCTCTGAGTTAAAGATAGCTCTGGATGACAGATCATGTTAAATTCTCATCATGCCCAGGCTCCTCACAGTTACAGTAGTAGAGATTAAGTGATGAAGGAAAAACCCACTATCTAATTCCAGGGGTATTCCGACAGGAAAAAATACTTGAGAAACAGAAAGAGTCCTAAATTCCCATCTATTTCCTCTTGTGATACCATCCATGATGTTAGTCTACATTTTTCAGTGAACGTGACACCTGAGCAAGTATTTTATGTTTTCAGTTAACAGCAATGTAAAGGTGCCAGATATTATTTGTCAAAAAATGTGCTGTTTTTCATTTGAGAGCCATCTCCATAGCCAAATGACTGTAAGATCAGTGTTGCACTGTAATCATAATTCAAACCACAAGCCTATAATATGTTGTTTCTACTGCCAACATATAATGTTTGCTGAATATTAAATAGTGTTCACAGACTTTAACACTATATACAAGCATTTTCCTTAAAGGGATAAGGACACCGATAAGAAATGTGACTGCCATTTTTATTGGCAGTCCTGAGGTATGCATTTAAGTACTTAATCTTTACAATCTGTTTCTACACAGACAGGTTTTATCCATCTACTTTGTCATTTTTAAATTAGATGTGTTTGCTGCAATAAATATTCTACCATGTGCCTTTTTCTGTATTTGGGTTAAAGATTTATCCTCTCCTAAAAATGACAATTTATTAAATCTTTCTTTTTGTCTTGAGTTCCTGTGCCACTTAAAGACATAATGAAGAATACTTCCCCCCGCTGCAATATTTTTTAACATAAAAACATCTAATAACTAAATTATAAGGCAAATGAAAGAGGACTGAGCATGTATAGCCAGAAAAGATACAAGTCTGCTCTCACTCCCTGTGCCAGGCTTACACATAGAAACTGGCACAGCTGAGGACCACACTGTTCTGGAGACGAGAGTCTCCTGCTTTCCACCCTGTGGGAAATGAAGAATGGCTGGTTGGTCCACATAGCTGCAAACCCATTATTTCTCTTCTCCTCCTACCTATCGCCCAATCTGCCTCCAAGGCTCTGCAAAAGATGATCCCACGGAGCACAGCTCCTTGGTATATGGGCAGACGACATTTGGCACGAACTCCTACATTGCGGATTAGACTCGTCCTCTGAGTTCAATAGGAGAAGGACAACTCTCTCTACCATGTGCTTCTTAGCTGGTTGGTAAAGGTTTTTGCTGTAAAGATGCCTGCCTCTGTGCTCTACTCATGACACCAGGTTCAGTAAAGCTGGCCCCGGGAGATGTAAAAATGCACTTTCCTCTTAGTGGAAGAGGGTTGGTCTGCCTGTTGTTACCCTCATGGGTTTCCCTCTGAAAGCGTAGCAGGAGGAGCGCTTTAGGCTCCGTCAGGGGCTTCAGGGCAGCTCAAGCCCCCAGCAACAATGCCGACTGAGGGCTAAATCAGCATACGCAGCCCCCACCCCAGCCCTCTCCCTCGCAGCTAGCTCCTATGGTGGTCTTTCCATAGGGGCCTGCAGTGGGGCTGTAAAAACACAGCATGGTAAATTCAGAATGAATATTTAAAGTATGTATACATGGGCATGCATTCAAGATGTACGCTTCACAGCTGGATTTCAAAACTGGCAAAGCCAGAGTGTAAAAAGGATTGAGGATAGTTTTATACAAGACAGTTTTTATCTTGTACAAAGAAACATTATTTGAAGGGTGAAATAGCACTCAGGGACTCCTTTTGAAATTCCTGCAGCTTCTATCCAGAGTCTTGGTTTCAGCTGTTCTCTCCACCTCTCCATGGGTAATTTTAAGTATCCCATAAACACACATGGTGGGAATGAAAGGCAGAATTAAGGAAAAAAAATGGGACCAACTTCCACTCAAATCCCAGACAAATGGGGAACGAACCAAGCAATCCAAATATCAAAGCAATTTACTGTGTAGTTTAATAGCAGAATAGCAGAAGCTGATAGTCGCCTAAACATTCTGTAAGCAGATAATTATTATTCAATAGGAAGCTGAGTACATTGTACCTAGTTTGGTTACAAGCTGTACAGATTGCTACAAGCTGTACAGATTTCTTAGCCTTTTTAGAGTGGATAAAATAAAAACTTACTATGTGCTAGAAGCTTCTTTCTTTGCTGACAGGAACCAACTACACTTTTGCCCCCTCTTAAACAAACCAGTGTACTTTTCACTCCATAAATCTCATATTACTTCCTTCCTTTTCATTTATTTTGAACCAGAAGGAGTAGTTTTTAACAGAAGTGCTCTATGGCAGCAGGAGGAAAACAGCAAATCAGGGTGGAAGCTGCATAAGGAAAGTAAATCAAAAGTAATAAAATCACGGAGATCCAGCAAGCTTTGTGGGGGGAAATGAAGTCTAAGTTGACTGAATCCAGAGCTGGAGAAACACTACACATGAGAAAACACCATTAAAAATAGGCCCCGCTCTTAAAAGATGAGATGGGAAATGAAGTAATAATTTATAACAAAGATAGGAAAAAACCTGCCAGGTTTGCAAATTTCAAACGAGATGCAAGTTTGAATAACAAGTGATAATGAAATGCAAGCACACAATCTTAAGGGTAGAGCACCACAGAACAATTTAATTAAAAGGAAAACAATCCTGAAACACAGGATCAGAAATAACATACTGCCTGATGTTTCTGTTCAGCTAACTAGATAGTTATTTATCCGATAGGGTAAGCAATACATTCTAGTGCTTGAAAAATTTTGCATAAAGGTTTGAACTTGACCTGCAAAATATCAGTAACGATGCAAATCTTTCCAAGCAAATATTTTTAAAAAAATTTTTCAGCTGACTTTAAGTGACATGAGTATAAAACAAACGGAAATGTCTGTGGTCATACGAACTTCTGCCAGGCATGTATAATTTTCAAAAGTAGCTTTACTTTCAAAAGCAGAATATAGCGAGCATTTACTGTAATAAAATATGGCCATTTTTTCCAGATTTTTAAGAATGGTCTTAAAAATATTCACAGAGTTTTGCAGGCCTTCAAAAGAAAAAAAAAAATCACATCCTGGCAATCTCCTATAGCTGTGATATTAAGCAGTGCAATAAAAGGGTAGCTTAGTTTATGTTAAAAGATATTAACTACGTTATAGCATATTGCAGAAGAAAAAGGCCTGCAGATTTGCAAATGAGTTTCACACATGATTTATAAATGCAAATGTGAATAGTAGGTGATAATGAAATACAAGCAAGTAAGTACACATGATAGATCAGATACCCCGGGGAGGTGGGGGAAGCTGCTGCACTAAACGTACTTTTTCAAATGTCAGAAATGGACCCAAATAGCATGAGAAAGCAGCATCTTGATAGACTGGAATTATAAGAAAATAGCATCTGGGTAACACCAAATGACATCTGGAAGGTAAAGGCAGAGCTAGTGTTAGCAGTTCTGGAAGAAAATACAGTACTAAAGTGTATTAAAAATAAAGACATTAATCTTAAGTCTGAAGGAGAGAATACTGGTTATACTGGTCACTAAATTTAGCCAGGATTACCAAACATCACAAAGTCCACAAAAGAAGACAATGTATGTGTATGAATATTGGCTTAAGTTAACGGGTATTTTTGTTTGCCGTGATTAGTAATATACAGATACACACAGGAGATGCACAGGGAATGCAGAGTCAGACGACAGTAATTCCTCCTGGGGAGCCAGGGCAAAACAAACACCAAGAGGAGCTTTTTCACTCAAAACTACCTTTGGACACATAGCCCAGGTGCCTGTAGGTGTCCTTCCATGCAGCAATGATGGACTCAAGGAGAAAATCCATGCTTTCCTATATTCCTACTGGTTCCATAGTTAACAGTTTAGCTGTTACTTAGACTGAAGGATTGTGCACAAAGAAACCTTGCAAGCGTCTTTTGAAGAATTCTGTGGAATTCTTTTTAGGGATGAACTTGGGTCAGGGGAAAAATGCACTCGCTATATACAAGTTTGCCTGACGATAGACAGTAAGTGGCATACCTTGATAAGGTTGTTGTCTTACAGAGATTAAAAAAAAAAAAGAGGATAAAGTCAGAATCCAGCTCCATTAAAACAAAAAAAAAAAAAAGGAAAAATTTGAACCATTTTATATGGGTCTGCTTATTCCATCTTGGCTTGGCATCATTGCAGTAGCTGTCTGCTGTTTTCCTACTGTTTTTTAAAGCTGCAATGATTTTTGTGGTGGTACGCAGAGGCAGAGTTTGATGGCCTTCCAAATTTGTATTTACAATTTGAGGATTAGTCACACAGGGCTTTATTAAAAAGCAAATTATTAAAACAGAACACTAATAAAAGATGAAGAGGTTAAGTATATAAAACTATCTGCAACTTATAACTTGATGCCTCACGCAAAGCCTATGAGTAGGTAAAATGAAAACTCAGAATTGCTGGGCAACTTTGACAGCTGACTTCTTAGGGCAGGTTTCCATCAATTAAAATCAGAGATCTGCCTAAAACTGAGCAATGTAAGGGCTGGGCATCTGGGCTACTTTCATATATCCCATGACCTCTACCCAAAGCAACTAAACCAGCTCAGAGAATTTAGTATAATGGTTTAGGTGACACATCAAAAGATATATTATAAACAATTAAGCTCGAAATGTAAGAACAAGGAAAAAGTAATCCTTAGAATGGATATTTGAAATACTTTAAGTATTTACATAGAATATATAACAGACTGCCAGTAGTGCGTGAGTACCTTGATATCCCCAGGATGTTATGAGGGAGGCATTCAGAAAAGGGTTTGCATCTTTCAAACGAGCTGGCTGCACCATGGCCATAACATTCAAAGGGTTAATTACACAGCTGAGTGTCTGCTCCATTTACTGATAAGCAGAGAATGTTGTAATTTTTTGGATTTATGAATTGCTGGGGTCAGTCAGCATCTTGCACACAACAGCATCTGTCTAGCTCTATCCCTTACCTGCTGGGCAGAGACAATCCCTCTCTCGCCTGGAACCCCGGAGCCCTCTAAGCCGCTTGCTCTGTAACCTTGGCAGCTGGGACTAACACGATTCTTCATTTTTTTTTTTGCAACTGGGCCTCTCTAAATAAAAACTACGGAGCCTTGTTAGCCAACAACTGAGCGTGAAATCATGACACTGCAATCCCCTACTCTAAGAGTCAATCAATTTTTTTCATTACAGATTTGTACGCTAGGGTCAACAAGAAGAAAAAAGCACATGGAGCAAAATGGACGTAACAGCAGAGAATTACAGAATCTCTTTCAAGCTGTAAGCTTATTTTCATTATAATGATGTTCAGTTTGTATAAAATATGCTTTTGATATAGTTTTTTAATAAAAATGAAGAAAACCTAATGGTTATTATTGCCCTTTGAATGCTAGCTTACATTAGACCAGACACAACAAAGTGATCTGTACAGCCTGCACTGATGTATCTTGGTAGTACAATCCATTTGACATTCTAAAGGTTTACTATTCCTTTTTAAAAAATGACATCATTTTACATTAAGCAGAGAGTAAACGTAAGTGACAGGTTTAAACTGCTAAATTTTCTGGATGATATTTTCACTGCATTAATTAGTAGGAAGGAGGATTAGATAAAGGCACGGGGCTAAACTGGTGTATTTTAGCTTAAGAATCAGGGCCAATCTGCTCCACAACACAGTTGTTACTCTGACCCATTTCCAACAAGTTTTTAGCTTAGTAGTATACACTGGACTACCCATTTTCCTGAACCATGCTGAAAAGCCTGAAGATAGATCCAAACATACCTGAAGTTATTGGTGACGCAAAGGTGGTCACTACAGACCGCTACCAGTTTTACTAGGCAAGCTTTACCCTGTACACTTTTGTTGACAGGATACCAATCCCTAACATGAAGCCTGATGATAACTCAGGATAATTTGATAATCGCAATAAAGCTCATACCTACATTTTCAAAACCTTATTTTTGCATAATCAAACATTTGTCTGAAATAATATTTTTCTCCTGTATTTGAAGAGAGCCATCACTATGTACTGTTGAAGACTCTTACTCCCAGGAATTACTCTTGCAATAAGCTAAATAGTGTCAGATGTGAACCTATTTCAGAGCAGCTACATTACAATGCAAGTTGAATCTCATATGGCTGTACACTTGGTGGAGAATCACTGTCACTTAATAATACTAATACAAAATAATGGCCTTGATCTGGAGGACAGCCATCACAGAGAAATTTAGAGCAGTGTTGACTATAATCCTACAGACCATTTTACACTATTCAAGTTGTTTTTTAAAAGCCCTAAGGTAAAATTCTCTCCTGATATAAACACCCTTGAAAATAGTGACTTTACTATAGGTCTATATTGTTAAACTATTTCTTCTACTGGAGGAGCATCCACTCACTTGTCCAAAGAAAGTCACCCATCTCACTGCTGGGTGGGAATTTGCCTTTTCATTTGTAACTTCAATTCTCAGTCTATCTTTCTTTCCTAAATCCCAAACAAACCCTCTGTCCTCCACCTCTGTCCTACAGAGTTCAAAAAGCCAAAATACTTTACCTAGACTGAAAAAAAAAAAAAAAAGTTGCTTATAATCTACAGAGGAATGAAGTGTTTATACATTTAAAATGGCTTTTGCAAACTCAACTGTTCCCCATGTCTGCGGTAAATAGGAGAAGTAACTATGGACTTGAACTGCAGCAGGAGCAGCTAAGGTTGGAAAGCCTTTCTTGATGTCTAACGGTAAGAATAGGAAAGCTCTGGAACAGGCTGCCTGGAGGAGATGGTGGAATCGCTATTATTGGATGTTTTTAAAAACAGGTTAGTCAAACATCTGTCAGAATGACACAGATACAGCTGATCCTGCCTTGGGGGAGGCAGGATAGACTAGATGACCTCTCGAGGCTCTTCCTGCCCTATTTTCTATGATTCAGTGATTCAGCACATAGCTTTGAAATGCCCTGGGGCTTGATTCTTTTCTCACCTCATGTTATTTTTAAACTGGTGCAACTTCACTGACTTCAGTAGAGCTTTTCCTCCCTGTCCTGCAGTAAGTGTGAGAAGAATCAGAACTTGCATTTCTTACACAAATGGAGACTAGGTCTGCCCTCCCACTGTGCTGCACAGCTGATTTCCTGAGATGCCTTTTTTACCTGTTTAAAGCAGGCAATATCAGTGATTGAATTTAACCTTTGTATTATTTTAGTAAAAATCTGAGTCCCATTATAGGCAGCAAAGGGGAAAAAAACGTTGAGTAGAAACATTCTTTGCAATTTTCAGCAACTGTCAACTTTTTATCCCAGTGCATTTCTCTTTGTGTACAGAGATGGAGCTCAAGACCGAGAAAAAGTCCACCTCACCTACCAGAGGAAGCCACAGTAGTTAGCAAAGAGGAGGAAAGGAAACAGGATAACCAATACTACAGTACTTAGCAGTACCTCAGAAACAAGGACACAATACACTACAGTTGGCTGCAACATTTTGCAGACAGGGCATTGCAAAAATGTTAGAGACTAGGCGCAGGTTTAGCATGAGAGCTAATAAGCATGGGAGCTAATCACATTCCCATCTATCAATCTCCAAGAAGAAAGAAATAGATAAAATATGTCAGAAGCCCCCCGAAGCTACACAGAATCTAGAATACTACTTACTTGAAAATGTCAAAGCTATCCACATACCACATGCAGTCAGCAGATTACACAGTGCTGCAAATAGCCAGAAAATCCGAAGTCCATGCCACAGTAAGTGAAATACTGTTACATTGCACCAGCTCCAAACAACAGAGGAACCACAGAAAATACAGTCCATGCTGCCTAATTTGTTCTTTCGCCATCATCATCCATAGATGTTACATATCGATGTCACCATTTCTCTTGTGGCACTTCTCTCTCTATAAAATATCTCAAATGTCTATTCTGATAATTTGATTTTGTTTTTAATGGATAATAAATTGTCTCCTCATATTCTTTGAGTGTGAATAACATTCAAGACCAAGTCATAAACTATGCTTTTCATGTATTTCATCTAACCCAAAATAATAATAAAAAAATAGAGAAATGGTTCTTTCAAGTTCACTGTCCTCAAAAAAGACTGACTATATACAGCTGTACATGCAGGTGGATTTTTCACATCCAGAAAATTCATAGGAATGAAGATTTTAAAAACCATCAGTGTTAGACTTCACCTGAAATGTGCTGCTCAGGACTCCAGCACTTTCTGAGACTTCTAGCAGATCCTTTTTTCTGATTAATTTCAAAGTGGTCACTCCCTTTCTGTGCTCCCACATCCCAGGAACAGCTTATGCAGAACTTCATGAAAAAGATGGTGAAGATACAAATGGAAAAAATCACATAGGCTGATAACTCCAGTGGTAATTGAACCTGGCATATTTCCTCTATTCTGGTCTAACTGGGATTTGAATATTTGTTTCCCTCAAGTAAAGGTTGTGAAATCCCCTGAAACACAAAACTATGATGAAAAGGTCCCTAGTGTGAAAAAGAAATTTCATTTACTTGTGCAGTGCTTTGAGATTTGATTCTTCACTTAGAGTACTCGATTTCCTTGGGATGATGAAAGATTGTATAAAACCCAGAGGAACATGGAAAGATTTAACTCCCACTTCTGGATTCCTTTCATTAAGAAAATGGTATCTGCAGATTTGGTAGTGGAGGGGGTGTGTCAGTTCTTGGCTTGAGGACCAGTGAAAAATTAGTGAAAGGTTTCAAGAAGTGCTCAAGAATGTAGTTTATCTATACTCAGAGAAACAATCTTTTGAACCCCTTTAATGCCAAATCACTCAGACAAACCTGTACATTAAGTTTCATGTGACAGTAAACTTGCAGTCTTGTCTTTTAAGAAGTCCTCTGTCAAGCATTCTCCACAGTATGTCGGATACATGTCTTCTCTGCTTCTGAATTTTCCCTGTTCCTTTGGTAAGGCCTACTCTGCATCTGAGTTTATCACAAGGTCATTCTCCTTTCTGTGCCTTTTTCGCTCATTAGCTTATCTCTAATAGATTCTGCCCCTTTGTGATGGCTGATGGTAATGAGAGACAGATGCATGGTATCATGTTAGTTCCCACATGCCAGCTCATTTTGAACTACCCAGCTCTTCCACGAATGAATGCATCTTCACTTGAATGGGATCTTTCTTACTTGTTTTTGGTTTTTTTTTGCTTTTCCAGCAATGCTCTGTGCATAACTGGCAAGGCTACTCCTCAGTCTGAGTACCAAGCATTCTGGGTATTTTCTGGGGGAAAACCCCCAAACTTACCTGAAACATCCTGAATTTGAAAGCTTTTTAGGGTTATTTTACTGGTCAGCTGCCCATCAGATATACTCAGAAGTAAAGACTAGAATATCTGCAATAATAAAGACTAGAGGCAATGGAGCGGATATCTTTCTAATTATGACCTTTTGTAATGAGTTAATCAGAGGTATGCTTGTGTATTCTGTTTTTACTCAAGCTTTGTACACATCTTCCTTTGTTACCAGCTTATGGTTCTTGAACCTTTCTAAAATCGCCTCACTCATTCTTTCCTGGTTCAGAGGATCAAGTGCAATATAGTTAAAACAGCAAATACAGCCTGTTTAACATAGCAGTTAAAGCAGTCCGGGCTACTTTGTCTTCTATAGATACAAGGATATTTCTGACAGCGTTCTGGAGAAATGGACCAAATTCTTCCCCTTGGCCATCTCTCCTGCTCATCACAGCAGTTCTTCTTTGCATCAGTGTGGAGGCTTGGACCTTGACTCCTTTCATTGAAGGAGATGAGGAAGTGAGTAAAGTCTTTACATTGGGGACCCTTTGGTTATATTTTTGTTGCACTGTTCAAATAATTAGAGTTAAGAAAGTTCAATAAATGCTAGTTATTTACTTCTGTCTCAGTTTTTAGTTCTTCATAATAATGTGAATTCTATTAATCATATGCATTCATGGGGTTATCTGCAATTGTGCATTAATTAACATTTCTCCTAAACCAATGTTCTTTTTACCTACATGCTATTTTCCTATCTGTCTGCATAAGGCACCTAGAATTTCTTGTAAGTTATAGCAATTCAATAATTACTCAAGACTCCCATCTACAAATTAATATGATTGGAGCATTTAAGTATCTAGAGCAGGCAAGAATGAATCCTGAATGGAAAGGCTAGCCAGTTACCTGAATAAAAGCAGATTTTATGCAGAGGGGGGTAGCAGTCTGCAAAGCTGAACACATGGCCTGAGATCTTTGCATGAAAGAATATTATTTAATATACAATTGCATGGTACTTAGCATAACTGAACTTAGCCTTGTTCTGAGCTAGGGGAGCCACATCTTAAGATAAATGTAAAATAATGAGATTGCTCTTCCACAATACAGAGAACACATTCCTAAAGAAAGCCCTAAAGTTCTAGAGGCAAAAATGTGGCAAATTTTTAAATACTCCGATGTCAAAACCTTATCCTCCACTTCAGGCAAGTGACCAGCCACATTCTGCAGATCATGAAGAACTTCCTAAGAGCAAATAACAAAGTTGACAGCAAATGCAAGGACTGATCATCATGACACAGTAACTATAAAGAAAAGAAAACATGAGATTGAATTGGATCAAATAGTAGTTGATTGCATAAAGATGACAACTTATTACCATGTCAATGTTGTGGCTGGAGGCAAATTAATAATAGCCATGTATGTGTAAGTCATTAGGATTTCTTTGTGGTAGCCCTGTAAATTATACATGGGCCTGCTTTTAGGGAAATCACCTTATTGCACTCCTGTAGATTTTATGCCAAATAAAAAAGCAAAGAAGCAAGCAGAATTATTCTTGCTTACATAGCAATTTCAAGAAACATGAAGGAGTCTCATGATTTGAAAAAAATAATAATCACATTATGTCAAAATGAATTAATGCAGTCAAAAGTCATGATAGTCCAGTCTGTCCTCTTGCACCTCAGAAGGCACGCTTGACCTAATGGCTACTGGGGGAAGGCTGGGAAGCTCCTTGATAAACACATTTACACATATTTTGGTGTATGCCTGGTATTAGCCAAGTGCTTAAGAATCTCACTAAATTAAGAAATCTGTAGGGATGATATGCAAAGCTGTCAGAGTGCAGAATAGCCCATTCAAAAATGCTAATGGGTATTAACCCACACAATAAATAATTAACATGCAACAGTCTCTTCACATTTAAAGAAGACATTTTCAAATCTTTAAATCCACTCAGATTAGATTACGATCTCTTGAGCAAGCAGTTTTTTTCAGCTACCCCAGCTAGATACCCTTTCTTATTTCCAGGACATCAGGTTTCTCCTATCTGATTCAAGATTATTATCACCATTTAAAAATAAATTACCCAGCAAAATTATTTTAATGTAACCAAGTATTAGAAGATAATTTTTCAGTTAAGAGTTCAGGAAAATCTGATTGACAGAAGTATGTGCGACAAGGCTACAAATCCAGCTTTAAAGCTCCTATGACCAAGTGAAAATCATGCTGACTCAGTACAATTTAACTCTGTTGTTTCAAATCTGATTAAAAAAATCTGATGGGTTAACCTTGAACCAGCAGGCTTTATGGTGATTCCCCAGTAACCAGCACGGAGCCACTGTACCCTCCATAAATGAGATTAGGTGTCCATTGTTGATCCAGATCAAATCTGTGCTGCTGGGAAAGCAGGAGTACACAGACCCCACCTCAATGACTGTGGAACCACAGCCTAATTGTAGTAAGTGCTGGAAAATCTGTATGTGCAATAAACATAGAGAACCTCTAACAGAGTGAAACTCATGCAAAAATACATTAAAGCCCTTAAAGTAATTAAGGAATCTATTTCCTGGAATAACAGACTTCCAGTGCTTTGAAAGACAAAATGTAGCAGAAAGGAACTCAGAAAAAATAACAGTTCTGCCGTATCTATTTTCTTTATGGCACATAAAAATAAATTTCACAAAACAGGAAAGGTCTATTTAGAAAAAACTGAAAGGGAATGTCTAGTCTCGGAGATGACCTAATTTAACATATTTTGGAGGGATTTCTAATGACTTTGCTACTCTGTCAGCAAGAAAGTAGAATACAACTTTCACCATTAGAACGGGACTGACCATATGCACGCACTCAAGGCAAGGCTAACATAGTGTTCCCCCTCTTCCAGACAGAGATACATTCCTGTACCTCAAGAAACAGAATAGAGCAAATCTTGCTTCACTGTAAAGCCTAAATAAATGGCTGCACTTACAGAATCTTTACAGAGGTCAGCTGGGACACAAATGCTATCGCTTCATGACAAAGAGCATGGGTAACACATTTCTGCAGATCTGACTACAACTTCCCAGTGGTTGATCCTTTGGCTGGTGACTCCAAACAGCTCTGGATTCACTTGACATGCTCCAAGCATGCTACTGACTACCACTCAAAAGGAGGAAGAGCTACCAGTTAGGTCCAACTCCATGGTTCAAGAAACTCCCTGCTCAGATTATTTTCTCCTTTGGCACAGGAATTGACTCACAGTCTTAAATTTTTTATTACCCAGTGAAATTCACTGTAAGAGAAACAACTAATGAAATAAAAAAAAAACAACCCCGAAGCAAACACTTTTTCCTCCCTTAAATCAAAACCACTGTGCCAGCCTGGAATCCCCTCATGACAACGTGAGCCCAAGACAGAACAATGTCATAGTTGCCTATGATAGATCACAGGAAGTGAAATTAATATTTCAGAAATGGGAAAGCAGAAGTCTGACAGGTAACCAAGGTTCTGCCAGGATGTCATTCCAAAACACAACAGAACGAGCAACCAGCACAAAAATAAAATTGTGCAACTCTTTTGGTGACCTTTTGGTGGCCCATCTAAGTCACCTGCAGAACTGTATGAGAGTGGAAAACTTTTTTTTAAATGAACACTGAGCTATTTCCTACCTGCTGTGTCATTTCTCAATGAATGTATGTGAAGCTGCAAGAGGAGCTGATACTTAAAAGTCGAAGCCCAATTCCACAGCTTACAGCTTTCCAAGTGGAAAGGCAAGTCCATGGCAACACATGTGATACCAGTCGGCTTGCATGCATACCTGATCACAAGCTCTTCTCATTTTTCTTTAGTTGTACCCCATTGCTCTTGCTCAAAATTTCTCATGATTTCTAAGGATTTGTTTTCTCCATCGTATCACTGGTACTGCAGTTTGCACTTCATACACACGGTTAGGTATCTCTAGCAACTTTACAAAGTTGCATCTTCTAACATTATGAGCTGGCACCGCTTCTTTCAACAAGTTTTGCCCAGTGAGTAATTAGCCCCTGTACAAGCATGGTGAGTCACCACAACTGCTCTACCGTTACTGTCATAAAAAGAAATGACCATTCCTTTATTAATATTCAACAGTTGGTAAGGATAGCTTTTGATATATGCTTAAATTTTATTTTGTGTATTACTCTAAAAGACTGGAATTTAGATTTGTTTTTAAAAGACTTTTTGCATTCTGGTTATAAAAGAAATCTTTTATTTTTAATTTTATTTTCAACAGCTCACTCCCTGTTTACAAAAATGCCCTGCTTAAAGCACATTAAAATAGTGAATCAGAAAATGGATGCTCTAATTTTCATTCTAAATAAATTAAAGAAAAAAAAGAAAATGTAATAAAAAGATAAAGCCTTCATAGAGAATTGCAGCAATTATATCTCCACAGCTACAATATAACCCAAAACTTTGCAAAGGCTTTGATTATTGAACCATAGCTGAAGTGAATAATTTGGCTTTCACGAAGAAAACAAGCACATTCATTCTCACCACAATGGAGAGAGGCAGTTTTAATTAAACCTTATCAAAAGATGAATAAAG
>JANHGO010000053.1:69015051-69026423 GCA_024606505.1 Aquila spilogaster
ATGCTGCTGGCATTTTTCGACAGCTCCTGCTAACTAGCCTTTTTGACCTGCACTAAGAGGAACTCATCTGATCGAATGCTCTAACCTGCCAATCATGCCAGCAAATGATCTTCACAGTCACTCCCAAGGCAGGAGGGGAAAAAAAAGGGAGAGCAAGAGAGGGGGAGCGAGAGAGAAAGCTAGGGAGAGAGTGATGGAGTAGGCAAGCAGGCAGCCTCTGCAGCTACCTAATGAGAGTACTTTAAGTCTCCGAGGCAGCTGAAACATTGAAAAACTGGTGGGAAAATTAGGACAGAACTGAATGCCTAGTGCTGTAATTACTGATTTCTTTCCACCCTGAGATCATTTTGAGAGCAATACCTCCGAGATGTGCCATTTTCTGAAGAACACAAGTTAATTTTACCATATAAATAGAAAAGAGATATATTTTTCCCTGCCACCATCAATATGCAAACCTCATAATTCTGCTCTGCCAAATGGTGTTCTTTACAGAATTAATTAGGAGCTGTAAGCTCGTTAAATGAGTGTCTTCACCTAGGGATGATTATGAATATTTTGTTGTTGTTGATGCAAGCCATAAATAGCATTTTTAACCTAATTTAAATGCTGGCAACATTTACACCTCTGTATTTACAAGTATCTGCACACAGATACATAAAACAACAAATACGGTATCTACATAGTCTAGATGTGACTTTGTGGGCTGAAACCAAGCAGAGTCATGATAATGACTCAGTTGTTTTGATTTTCTTCGTTTTATGATGTGACAGATTACTTACTGCTGAATCTTTCAAGCACACAAGGACAGATTTAATTGTGTAGATTTTCTTTGCCTTCAGATAACTAGTTTTGGTCTTAATCAAACTTAGCAGGTGGACTGTAAGCTAACTGGATTTTAATACACATGCAATGCACATACTGAACAAGGGAGGTATTAAAAGCAATTGTACAATAAAAATTTCAGGGAGAAAACTTAAATAAAAAGGCTTATACCATGATATTACATGCTGTGACTGTATTGCTACAATATACCTGCCAGAAAATATAATGCACAATCAGTCTTTATATTAACATCAAAAGACGGTTATAGAAATGGCTGTACAGAATTAATAGCTAGGTACTAATGGCAGAGAATGATCACCCATAATTACTAATTCAAAATATATGTATGGTCCAAAACAACATTAATAATTATAATAAGACCACAAAATTATGGAAATACCCAATTCTGTTTCCGCTTCTTAAAATATCTGAAGATACTGTTTCAGTGCTATTCTTCTATATTACAGATTTTTACTGGAGAATTTAGTATTTTTTCCTGAATTTGGGGGGTCTTCCTCCTCAGACTTTTCATAGCAATTAACAATAGGAGCATGTGGGAAACCCATCCACCCACATCCCAGCTTACGGGGCAGAATAAATGACTGTATTTTTATTAACTGAGTTGTAAACTATTGCTGCGTTTTTAGGCAAGAATCTCCCCACAACTAGGAGTATTCAGTGCACATTTACTTTAACGGGTGTTGCCTTCAGAGCCAATTTTGCAGTGGCTGGTTTAGTTTCTTTGTTTCATAGAGAATCAGGCAATGTAAACTACAGGCTCAAAATAGCAACACAAAGCTCGCTCTCTCCACGGAAACAATTCTGGTATATGGCATTACTAAAATTCATTTTTTGTTTACAATTTGGCTGAAAGTAAAATGTTCTGGTAATTCTGAATGCTGCAAATGATGCCTGAGAGGCGATGCCTCTCATTAGCTTTGCTGTCTCTCTGGGTTACGGGCCGTGTGTCAGTACTGGAAGCCTCTGCTTTGTCTGGAAACCTCAGTTTCTCCCCTTCAGTGGTTCCACTTTTCCTCTTAGACAAAGCCTAACCGAGCAGTCACGTGAGGAAATAATCCTAAAGGAGAGGTGACTGTCCATGGGAGAATAGTTTAGACCCGCTTTTGCCTCCCTCCCAGTCATTGTCATTTATACATTGTCCTCTCTGCATTCAAATGTCATCCCAGACTATCAGCCCACTGCAACTCAAACAGCCTTTCATGCCTAGACACTTCTTAAAGCATCAACAGACCACAAAGACCGTCTAGTGGGAATCGCTTGCTATCCTAATATTAATAATACAATACAGTGCACTTATGGCACAGAGGATTCCACCTTCCGTCTCCTAAATTTAAGAACAAACAAACTGGAAAGACAGATAAACAGTGCTACAACTGAGCACATGCATTCATGCAAATATCACTAATATCTTTCCTACAGCATAAGCGACTGTTAAATTAAAAACCTCTACACTAAAAATTATTTGAAAATGAATCTTCACAGTGCTGAAGGCAAGTTATCATGCATTAGAAATGAACTGAAAATAGGCTCCAGACTATGCAATGGTACAAGAAAATAGGATATTGTCCCTTGACAAAAGTTATCCGTGACAGTAGTAATGCTTCTTTTTTATTCTGCGAGCTCTGCAGCTGATTTGGCCACAAAACATTGCAACTTGAAAAAAAAAAAATCATGCCAATAAGTATGTAGCCACTAAATTCACACAGAATAACATGGAGTATATAATTGCAAGGAAGACATCAATGTTTCCTAGCCGTGGAGATTCGAAATACTTGTCCTACCAAGTACAGTATATAACAATAAATGTGAGTCCTCCCCTCTCTGTCCTGCTTCCTTTCTTTCCTCCCTCTTCCTTCATCCCTAAAGAAACTCCCAAAGTACTTCTCCTCCCAGAATCCTGTCCATGATTTTGGAAATCCTGTTCACGCTTACTTATTTCCATCTACTCACTTCCAGGCATAGATGCTGTCTTGGTCTTTCAGTCTACAGACCGGACAGGCTTTCACCACCAGTGTTCAGCTAGCTTAGCAAGACCACAAGGCGTCCTTCACCGATTCACTTTCCATACCTCTAAGCATTAGCTTACCAACTCTGAATAAGGATTTTTATCATGAAAGCCATGAGACTGTGTATTCTACTACTTATACTGAGTGCAATTCAGTGACAGTGTATTTCACATGACAACAGACAAGGCGAGCTATTACAGTACTGACACAGGAACACCATTAAACATATTTTTATGTCCCATGAACTCCTTGATGGGGTGGTGGGTTCCCTTTACTGTGGCATACTGGGGGGCCTGATGGACTTCTGTATGGACAGTTGCTCCACCCTCAGTCCCAATGTGTCACTTAAGTGAGATGGGCGGTTTAGATGAAGGCAGCCTTGCACTGGCCAGCTATTTGCTCAGTCCATTCCACCCCCCCCACAGTCTACTGAATACAGGGGGCTTTTCTTGATGGTTGAATAGAGGGCAAAAATCAGTCTATAACTCATTTTAGACTAATAGGAACAAGATAATAAATTCTTATATATCAAGAGGAGAATGTAGTCCAATGCCTGGAGTTTTTCCCTTGTGTGTTAAATTTAGGGCATATTCTATCAGTGTGGTGATCTTATTCTTTGATATGAAGTAAAGCACAGCTGGAACAGTCTCATAAAACCATTATGTTGTTAACATAAGAAAATAATGGCCCTAAAAGTATGAGAGCGCCAAAAAATATCTTGGATCCTGCAGTTATCTTTCACAGCTTAATGCTAATTTAACATTTTACAAAATTGATGGTACAATTTCAACTCTGTTTAGTACTGTCATTACTAGACTCAAACCCAAATTGCTTTCAGCTGCCCACCACAACTGCATCTTATTAGCCTTTTCACGAAAGCCAATTTATGCAAATCCAGTATTAGTTAAATAATTAAACTGACCCTCAACATTCATGTATAGACATTGTCTGGCACTAAAAGATGCAAGAGAAATTTAAACCCCCCATCTTCAGTGCTTAGGCTTCCATCTTTTCAACTGCAGCAGCACAATGACTGTTTGTACACATCTATTTGAAACCATCTATTAAAAAAAAGAAGTGCATTTAAAAAATGAAACTGTTCACTGCTGTGCGTTTCTAGCTCTGCTCTTCTCTCTCAAGCCGGGTTTACCCTGAATTTCAATCTCACACCTATAAGGCACTACTGGCTACTTTCAGCTTTTGATTAAATCAACAATGACAAAATCTGGCTGACATACAGTAACTCAGTCCAGAATTCTCTTTTATTCAGACCTTTCTCCACTGTAATTACTACAGTTTTATCCCCTGAAGCTGGAGAGATGAAGACTTAGAAGCACAGTATACGGTTTTCCACAGCGATTCAGCAGCACTGGGATACCCAGTACAGAGTAAATGCAGGGGAGTAGTGAATGAGAATGACTTTTCAATACTGACTGCTGGACACACACACTGCTGGACCACAGCTTCCCTGCAGCTCGACTAGGGCAAAGCAGGCAAAAATCATGTTCCCACATAGCACTGCTGAAGAGGCACTCTTACACAATTCGTAAATGTAAAACTGAAGATGAAAAACAAAAATAAAACTATTTGGATGGGGATGCAACAACAGTCACCTCTCTAGCTAGCAAAGAGAAAAAGGTAATTTTACCTAACAGTTCTGTGCTGCTGAACACCCCTGGTCACAAGCAACCAAATCAGTAACTAGCACTTTCTGCCAGTATAGTGGTAACTGTCACCTCTTCAGCTTTATTCTGTTTTACACAGCTGAGGTGACCTGAATGACGCCATCGTCCCTTTGATTGGCTGGGCTGGTGTCAGTTGCTGGCTTAAACGGACACAGAAGAAAGAGTTCAGCATCCTGCAATTGAAATTCAGGATTGCTCGGATGGATGTGCGTGTGGTGAAGCAATACAAATAAAGACCACTTTTTGTTTTGCTCCAGTGAATTGTCAAAGAGATTTAGAAAGCCAGGGGATCTCATTATGGTAATACAGGTTAAATACTTTAAAAGCATATGGTGTTACCATCCTGAATGAAGCTGTCCCTGCCGGCTCCGGGAAGCAGACAATAGGCCAGAAACACATCTCGTGTCTCTGGTCCACCAATGGGAACCGGGGATTATAAATCACCACGAGAAAACATTGCGTGCTATCTGATATCAGGTAATGCCCTGTCTTTTCAATTACAATTTGACTCATCCTTTTCCAGAGAGGAGCAAGCTCTAGCCATGTATTCCACTGGCCAAAGAAAAACTCAGCTCTAGAGTTTCTTGTGGTCCATTCTTGTCTTGGTAAAGCAGTATCTGTAGAGATGGGTGAATATAGTATACAATATATCTCAACAATATATGTAGAGATGGGGAATGCTTCCACAGAGATGCTTCAAGCCCATGGGGAAAAAAATATCAGTGAAAACCATCAGGCAGAAAATAAAAATGTTCTGCTTTATCACAAAGCTTTAAAGATGCTTGGATATGGCCAAAGGTTTCCTTCCTTACTCCCCCAAAGGCCCCATCTAATTCATTGCTGACAGATTCTTATGTGAAATGGAGCTCATTACCACATATTTGCTAATTTTCTCCAGTAGGGAGCAGTCTCAACATTGACCTTGGTAACTTCAAATGTCAGCTCTTTCCCCATGGGCACTGAAATAATGTGTTGTCTCTCTCTTGGAGCCCAAGACAATGAGACAGGGTAGTCCACAGAGACCCTATTAGTAGTCCAAGCCTGACAGGGATTATCTAGGTTTTCAGAAACATGTCCTAGGTTACTGCCATTTCAAGGAGTTTTTTGGATTTGTAAGCAGCTATGCTGCATACAGGCAGCTGAAGCACTACAATATTTTAAAGATAGTAGAAATTCTCAGAGATGCACCAATTTCTTCAGCTGCTCCTTGCAGCTATTTCTGAGGGCAGCAGATGAGCTCTAACAAATGATGATGGAGCCATTTACAAAGTTACTGCCTTTTGCTCCTTTCCTTCACCAATCTGCCAGAAATTGCTGCTTCCAAAGTTGGCAGATGATGATGTTTGCCCATGTCCCAGCCACTCCTGGGCAAAGGCCAGTCTCTTTGCTTTCCAAACCCTAAAGAAAAGTGGATTTAATTCAGTGGGTGCACTATTAGGGCAGTAACATCTGGCAAGCTTGTGGAGAGAACAGCAGGAGGTGATAATTTCTTAAATTATCACAGCAAGATTTGGCACAGCTTCTTTGTTGGCACTCTCAACTTTATTTCCTATTCTACCCTGAAAAAAGGAAATTAGGAACACTTGGAAGGAAGGACTAGACACAAGACTAGAATTTCCTTCAACACCATCGAGTTTCTGGAGGTGGCTGAAGATGGCTTCGTGTTTGGGTTTTTTGTGTGTGTCTTCTAATAAATTCCTTTACAATGTATAAATGCATAAAAGTACATAAAATATATAAAAAATAGGACCATTTCCCTGCACACACGTCAGAGGATTTAGAGAGCACCTATCTACAAATCTTTCTCTTTCACAGCTTCCTGATGGATATTGGAATACTTCAAAATTCCAGACCTTCCTAACTTCCCTACCATCTCTATATATGCATAAAGTCAATTCAAGAAGATGGGTAAAGCACGTATATACCTGCCTTGTCCAGGAGACGAGCTATAAGTATTTGTTTGCCTCTGTTTTTTTCATAATCTGATCTATTTCCTTGCAATATTGGCACCTTTTAATTTTCCTTTATCCACACTAGCTGTAACGTTATCTGATCATGCTCGTTGACATTTTAACAGCTTGTACTGTTCGCCTCTATCCCTCTAACTCTACTTGTCTCGCTTACCTGTTAACTTCAGGGCCCTGGCGAGCTACTGTCATCTTTTTGCTTTTCATGCATCTTTTTGCTTCACTGAGCCTTGTGAATGGAGGCTTTAACTGAATATCTCGCAATAAATATCCCTTTCTTAATGCTACTATCCTGCTTACTGCAACTCCAGTCTTCTGCTAGAATAACTGACTCAGCTCCTAACTCATCCATTTTACTGATTGAACATCCTACGTGCCAGTCACTGCTCTACTGCTTAAAATCACAGCCACCTGCTATTCAGATTAAGCCTTCACCAGACCTCCTTTTCACAATTATCAAAACTGCAGTCTTTTTTCCCAACTCCTTTCACTCTCCACACTGACTCTTATTTCCTCTTGCTTGGTGGTCTCATCCCTTTAAAGGTTTCAACCCATCCTAACAATTCCTCACCCAGGTCCAGTCTCCATGTCCACATTTCTCCTGTCTCCCCTGCTATTCTAGATTCATCTCATTAATGCACAGCTCTCTACATTTTACAATTAAGAGGACTTCTGTTTGGTACTAACACTCTTCCAGTATTATCTGCTGCCCCCCATCTTATATCACAAGTCAAATACTACAACCAGGAACTGTTATGCTATTGCACTGTAAGCACCTAACACAACAAAGTCCCAAGCCATGATGGAAAACTGTAATCAATAATGTATACATGTCACAACTTAACATTTGTTAAGTGGCTCCAGATCTTACACAATGAAAGGTGCTGTTCTGTATTAAAGCTGTGGTTGAGCAGCCATAACAGTACAGCGATGTATGTCAAACGTACATGTGGCTCTCTCTTTCTACTTACATAGAAAATTTAAAAAAGTCATTTGTATCCGCTTAAATAGATATTCAGTAAGAATGATCAAATGGTTCTTTTTTGTGATAGTTTACATGCTCATTTGCAAATACAAACTTCCTATTGCATATTGTATAAATGAAAAATTACATTTGTTTGGAAGCAACAGAAAGGAGATTCTGTACATGAGAAATGAGATTCTGTATGTAAGCTTCCACACAAAAGGTCTTTAGCACAGATGGGCACATTCTAAATTTACTTTAGATGGATGATATGTCACGTTAGAACAGACAAGGTTGAAGAGATGTCTGCAGGGACACAGCCCCAGGAAAAAGTAGGGATTAACTTGTCAATAAAGATGTAAACAGACTGCTCTGAGGCAGCCTCATTTCTGACATTAGAAAATCTTAAATGGTTTGCTGGTGAAGAGCTTGTGCAAAAATTGGGGCAGGCTGTCAAGACCAAAATCTATTCATTTCAGTTTTTCAGTAGTTGCTGCCTGTCAGGCAAACAGCCTCCATAACATTACAGGGTTAAAAAAAAATTGTACATAAACATAAAACAGTAAACTGAATATAATTCATTAAAGAAAGTTATATCTAATATTGTAACAAGCAGACTTCATTAAAGACAGACTTCATGAGAATATCAAGCACATTTATATGAGACTATACCTTCGAATAAGTGCATGAGCAGAATGCGCATTTATCTCAGCTCCTAGAACTTCCATAACAAGCTGTTATGACGTAGCGTGCAAAAGCAACCGTGAATTTAAAAAAAAAAAAAAAAAAAGGCAGGTCTGGTTTTTTAAATGAAACAAATCTGCACTTTGGGTATTTTGTGAAACACTGTGGTACGAAACTATTTAGAGAAGCATACTAAGCAAAGCAGCTATATAAGGGAATACTGCTAATCTGGAAAAGTCTGTCAAGTTGTGAATCCCACTGAACAAACACTGGGGTGATGCATATGGGCAGAAGAGAGTTAATGCCATGATATAACAACCACCATTCCCCTACTGTAATTTGGTAAGTAGCCTCTCTACTCACCTGCCCTTCCCAGGTTCTGTTCTACTCTTAGGATACCTGAAGTCATATTACACACTATTTCACTGCTGAATAACTATGGTTAAAAAGATGGGGTATTGACTGAAAGCCATCCAAGAACAAAACCAGTTCTAGTAGATCCAGTGATATAGATCAAATTCATTAACATGACAGCACCTCTGTCTCCATCAAGAACATCCTTCTGCTATCAGGGCTACCAAACCTACTAAATGAATCATGTCTTGTCCTTGCCCCAAAGTTCAACAACAGAACTGGCAAGAGGTATTTTATCTCTCCGTATCTTACCAGGGGAAAAAAACATCGGTCCAAATTGAAGGCAACCTAACGTTTAATCTGCTGGCACCAACTTCTGCAATATTTTCAACCTGTCAGTGACACTGATCCTGCCCCCAAGGCCAGGAACTTACATTCCTTATATTGACCATTAAACTGCAAAACCAGATTATCTGCCTGAACATGAGCAATTTAAGAAATGTGCAGTTGAATTTTATATTTTGTTTCCTCTAAAGAAAACTAAAGTAAAGAGTATTTTCAAAGATATACTTTCCAATAATCATGCCTTACCTGCATTTTCAGTTGTGAACATAGGTATTCTTCAGTGTTTGCTGTTTGATACACCTTTGCCATAACTATTGTTTTTTCCAAAGACTCTCATGCTTTCTCCAGTCTCTGGCTGTAATCTTACATTCGGTACCGTAAAAATAGAAGACACTGCAAAAAAGAGTGTCAGTTTAGAAACTCTGATTTTTTCCTGCAAAAGCAGTAATTTAAAAATAATTAGTTAATACATATGGCAAACACAACACTGAGTAAATATATACAGCTTTTACATATACCACCTATTTATGCAAGTAAGCACTGTAAAAATTCTGAATGGAAAGAAGCTGCATGCATTATGATGGAAGCTCTATGATGACAACATTCTTAGCAGCATGCATCTTCTAATAAAACCTGTTCCCAGTTGTGTGTGTTTACTTGTCCTGTGTACCGCTATATAATTCATGTTTTCCATTTTAAAATTTCTGCTCTGAGAGCATTTAGAACTAAATAAGAATGTGAAAAAATGCAGCAAGGTTTTTCAATAATTTGACATCACATATTACATCTTCAGATTCTTGATGCCAGTAGAACCGAGCTATTTTGTTTGACTTCATTTTATTAACTGTTAAAGACAAATAGGCTTGTTAAAAATATCCCAACAACTCAAAAAGCTTTTACATAAAGCAATCCCCTTCTGCATGAGCTAGAAAAACCATGTAACACCAGGCAACTAATTACTAGTAGACACGATAATATTAAACACAGGGATCAAATTGCAAATAGTTAAGGATTCACACACTGATCATATGAAAACTTATTTTTACTTAGGATGCCTCAAACTATTGGGGAAAAAACACTGACTTTTAATACCTTCTGAGAACAAGTGTCCATATAAAAATATCCTCGAATATGCCACTGCATGGTTGCATGAGGAAATGTTAATAGACTGTTTAAAGAACTGATTGGGGCCGTAACAGTTTTCTTTGTTTTAGCATAGCTGTAAGTTTTTGGAGCTACTCTTTCATCTTTAAGTCTTTAAAAGACCTGGCTATTGTTTTGTGCACAAGATCTTCCCACTGTATTTTTGACATCTCAACTTGCTTTTGATATTCTGCTATCCTTGGTAACATACATTATGAATGGCATATGTTCTATGCAAATAAATCAATACGAGCTCTCAAATACGAAAGCAGAAAAGGGGGAGGACTGGGGTTTTTTTTCAATAGAAAATAACAAGTACACATATTTAGTAAAAGGGGTTAATCTATAGCTTACTGCTCAGGTGTGAGATGAATGAAGTCTATGTTGCATCATAAATTGTATTGTATTCCCAGACAGTATGTTTTCAGCAGAACTGCACAACTCTTACCTTTTTAATGTACTATTTTTTAAAAATGAAAGTGGTTAGATGTTAGACAGAGCTTATCTGGAAATTGAACTTCCAACCCAATTGAAATGATGCCTTGACTTGAAACCAAACCAAATAAAAAAATCAAAATTTTGCTTCTCACATAAACTCATTTTGCACACATTTTTAAAATAAAACACAAGATTAAAATTTTATCCTGTAAAATATTACATAGAATATAAATACTTAGTACTAAAGTCAAAACAAGAAGAGAAAGTGAAATACTTCTTTTTTACTTTTTCAATGTAGGCAGAGTCACCATACTTTCATGAAATACTGTGATTCCAAAGAAACAGTATTTTCTGATGGAGAGTCATTTGACTGATTTTTTTTCCCCTTCTCTTTTTCTTTCTCCTCACCTGTGAGTCTTTCCTTGGTTTTTAGTGCTAAATCCACAAATTTGCAATTCAGCACTAGGACCAAGGTGGACAAAATATATTGCATGATGAATACTATTCACTACAGAGATTTGCAAAATTGCAGTGGTGTCTTGATTAGGAGGCAGTAGATTTTGTGTGTACAGACATTTCTGTTGTGCATAAAGACTCAATGTGTTTATACCTACATTTAATTAACTATCAACAGCAAGTGTTTCTCAACGTAAAATATTAACCCAGAGAACCAGAATCACGAAAACTGGTAATTTCACTACACAGTAAACATTTTCCCAACTCTCCAAAGTATATGACTTCTTTGTTTTGTAAATATGTTTACAAGTATATCCAAGTCATACTAAATAGAAATGATTGTAGTATTTGATACTGGGATTGTCCTTTCTTGCATCTGGATTTATGCTTCATAATGATTATCTACTAGACACAGAAATAGTCTTTCTGTAACTCAAAATTTTACTGGAGGCATTTAGAAGAACCTTGCTTTAAAATATAATGATTT
>JANHGO010000053.1:69026745-69037239 GCA_024606505.1 Aquila spilogaster
TACTTCACTGATAGAACTGGATTTAACCACTGACTGATAAACTAAGTGGCAAGTGGGTAATAAGTCCATATTAACAGGAAAGTACTACTGCAGAATTCAGAATTCAAAATCCTGGCTAGACTAAATCACACAGTCAGAAGGATTGAGATGTCACCACTGCAGAGTGATTTTTGTTTTCCATTTAGTGGAAAAAGGATAAATGAACTGGCATTCTTGATGTTTCCTTAGTCCTGAAGAAATGAATCTCTTTGCATCAGTTTCAGCAAAGGCAGACTTTCAACAGCATCCTTAATTTACACTGCATCCTTTGAATTTTCATCTTATAAAGTACCGCAGTCAGCAAACTGAGTGGTGTGTTAGCATGGCAGAGGAGGAAACTGGGAATCTTTTTGCAGAGCAAGGACACGGTCTATGACAGAGCTGGTGATGGACAAAAATTAATGGTGCTGGTTTGATTTTAACGTTCATATTCTACAAACGGGAGAGTGCTCTTCAGAGCAGAGTCAGGAGTAGGGTACTTGGACAGTCAGACCACAGAATGAGCTCAAAATGTGACTACTACAGCTGTTGAGGATAGAAAAGATAAATTTTTGAAAGACAAAAGTTTTCATACTGACACTGATGTAAACAGAATCTGTTGTGGATTAATATTCAGAAAGGGAGCTCGGTTTTTAAAAGCAAACTTTTAAATCAGCCATAGTTACACACACACATGTGCCATTGTTGCATCTCTGAACTTTTTGCCTCGAAGTACTGGATTTAGATCTTTTGCTAATGGATGTATGTTTGAAAGCAGAAAATAACATACACTGTTCTAATGCAAGCATGCTTCTCTTCACCACATTGAGTTAAAGTAAAATGCTGATTGTTATTCCCCTGTGAAACCTATTTTTAATAACAGAACCTTCTCTGAATCAAAAATATGCATGATAATATTTTCCCTCAGAATAAACAGTAGTGTGCTTTTAACACTGGAAAAAGATATGGACATGTATGATATAAATGATTCACAATCATTAAAGAGATAATTGACAGCATACATGATGATAGGAACATTTCTGCCAAGTCAACTGGAATGCATTTTGTTTAATAAAAGAAATAAAAAGATGTATGTAAATGCTGAAAGCATTCTTAGTTAATAACATCATCTGCCATCCTCTTCTTACACAGTCTAATTCAGCAAATTAACTGATTGTCTACTTTGTGTTTTTCAGACCTCCAAATGCCGAGTCCTTTCTTAAAGGTTACTGTTATAACAGATAGAGATTCTGTGAATCAAACACGGCTGGATTTTTATCCTGTATGCTGCAGCTAGTTAAGAAGTACTGTATGTTATAAAGTGAAAAGCACTAAATATGTAAATTGTATTTTTCCTTTTGCTTTATGACAATTCAGATAATTCTCTTGGCTGCACACATAATCAAATACAAAGATAGCTGGCTGCAGACTGCAGAGCAGAGATAGCAAAAAAAAAAAAAAAAAAAAGAATCCATTTTGTCCTGTGTCAAGCTAACTATGTAATTTCAAGCTACACAATTGCACTCACGCATTTTGTGTGTGGCTGTGTATGTCCATGAAGCTGTCTGCATGTGAGGGTTAGCATACACACATGCATCTGTACGAACTAGCGTCTTTCTTTTTAATCAATTCGGAGGTGGTTATACTCACTATCAGTTAACTCCCATAGCCGTGGGGGCAGATCACTGAAATACTCATGGCTCAGGGCCGCCTGTGCTGACAATCTGTTCTTTGGGAAACACTGGAGTAGTTTGGAGGCTAGATCTTCTGCGTGATTCACATAGCTCAGCCTGTAACACAAACAAGAAGGTTTTTCTGAAAAACAATCTCATTATTCTGTTTACTAATTCCATCTGCAGCCAGCACAGTTGAAACACTGAGTCTTGCTAGCCAGGATAAAGACAAAGTCTGTTTGGGAGCACTACCAGGAGAGATATTCCTCAGGTTAGGGAGTCAATGAATTACTTCTGGATTGATAGCTCAAAATTCATACAAATTTTACAAATATAGAGCATATAATATACCATATCACACGTGCCCTCCCTAGTATGCTAAAAGATCATAAGCAACAGCATCTTGAAAGCAACTGTTTTGATTCTTCCATTTACATTTTATTGAGCATACTGACAGACTGAAAATTTACAGCTCTGGAAACAAATGGTTACTACTATCTAAACCCATGAAATTCAAGCTTAAAATAACAGCAGTATTCATACAACTTTGTGAAGTATCAAATTTTAAAATCCAATGACGCTTAACATGCAACATATGCATCATGTTTCATAAAGACATTTGTCTTTTGGGAAGTACTGACTTCTTATTTTTTCATATATTCACATGGCAGGGGGTTGACTATTCATCAGGTGTTAATGGAATGTAAACATTAAATTGTAAGTGAATTATCTTTTCTAAGGTACCTAGGGAAGTCTGAGAAAACTCATTGTTTTACTGGGAGCTATATGCTTGGGAATATGATAAGAAAATATAAACTAAAAATAATAGATTTGGAGGAGAGAGAGTAAAATGGTAATCAGCAAGACATGGCTTGGGTCTAGTAACCTACAGCTGCCTTCTAAATTTCCAAAGCCATCAAACTTATTCTACTATGTAGTCAGAAAAGAGGTGCTGAATCTTGTCGACATTGTGCTGCTATTGTTAGTAGGTAACTTTGTAAATTCAGCCATGCCTTTGCTCAGTAAAGATCTCATCAGGTAAAAATGCCAAAGTGTATAAAAGGTCTCCTATTTTTCAATGCACTGGTTTCCCAAAACAGGTAAAGTAGACTGCAGTCCAAAATACTGCAGTATTTGAAAAAGATTGTGTTATCTTCTAAAATCAATAATCCCACAGCATGTTTCATGCAAATGTTCATTTTTGTTCAGCTGAAGCTGACTTGCTGGAAAGCCATTCAGAGAAGGTGGATTAAACAGTTACTCTTTTATTGGGCTGACACGGCGTAATTTATACAGATCAGTGTATGCACAGGTGAAAACTATCTCTACAACAAAGAACAGACAACACTGAAAACACTAAATGAAAAAAAAAATTGTTATTACAGTGAGAACTTTAAACTCACCAATGTCATAGACACAACTTTTTGTCATGCCCATACTACACTCAGTGCAAAAAAAAAAAAATTAGAAGTCAAAAGCATCTCTACTAAATTATGTGCTGACATATGTATGATATGCTGATAATTGTAATGATTCAAAAAATATGCCACTGGCTGTCTTTTTAATTTCTAGCAACTGTATGCTAGATAGGAATTTCTGAATACTGTGCCTATCTGATCTCTTCTTGAGAACTGGCAGGATATTTGTCCAGAAATTACCCAGGGATGAACTGCCCAGAAGTGCTGACCACTTCAGGGCATTATTTCTCATCAACCATAATCTTACAGAATTCCCTGGATTAGGATTTGGAATTGCCTTTCCAGGTTAAACAGATGCTGAACTCCAGTGTTTCTGATGGGCATAATTTCTTCTGTTTTCGTTTTCAGTTCATGACAAAATAAAGGCATCTTGAATGAAACAGTCATTGCCTACAAATTAGATTATATATTAGATTAATTCCAGACTCCTTAAACTACCAGATTGTAGAAATTGTTTCATTAAACTTTTGTGAAAATTACAGGAAAGTTCATTACAGAACACAGCAAAATACCAGGAGAAAAAGCTATTCTTAACAATGAAAAGGAAAAGGGAGGGGTAAATATTCAGGGAGAATTGGTATTAATTCTTCTACACAACCAAAATTTCCGTGGACCGGTGATTATATTGAGTCTCTGAGGCCTGCCTTGTGTCCTAATCCCACCTGCACCAAGTATTTGTTCAGAGGTCCTGGCAAATCATTTCACCAACATATTTTTTTTTCCCACAGAGGTAGCTGCATCCTTTTTAGGAGCCATAGTAAACTTGCCCTGTCTTGAAGGAAAGCTACTGTTAAGTCAGAAAAATGAGGTTACTTAAGTAAGTAGTGAAATATTACCCTCCAATATAAGAATTGTACCATTCCTTAGCTGACCTATAGGTAAAGTGAAGATGCTAATTAAGTAAGGCAAAGCAAAAGAAAAGAGCATTCAAATATTAACAAATTCTGAACTGCAGGTGAAATTATGGATGATGACACCCTAGTTCCTTGGTGCTCTTGAACAGAGTAGTGCTGACATTTTGACTATATTAATGGTCACCAATGTACCTGGCATACTGCTAAGAATCTTTTTAGCAAGACAATCAGATTAACTAATATAAATTGAAAATATTTTGAGTAGCAACAGTTTAGGAAGCCAAAGTCACCTTCCCAGTTTAGAAACAAAAGAGAGACCTGTTTACTGAGATCAATCAAGAAACCAAAGATAAGTATGAAATAATCAGCAGATTATACATTAATACAATATAAACCGAACAAAAATATCTAGGGCTGCAACATAATCACATCAACTAATGAAACAGTTGTGAATAAATCAGTCAAAATTAGAACCAATTAATAAATAGAAAAAAGACTAAATTCATTGCACAGTCTGCAAAGATAGTTCAGTCTGCTATAATTATTACATTCACCTGCCCTGATAGTACTCTGAGTAGTGCTGGGAGGGGGGATGTTAGTTGTTTCTACAGTGCTTTGAAGATTCCAGTTGCTACATTATTAGTATTATGTTCCCAAGCATTTATAGATTTTAAACTCAGAAGGGACCATAACAATCAAGTCTCACCTCCCGTGTAATACAGGCCGAAGAAGATCATCCAAGTAACTCATGGATCAAATCTTCACTTTTAGCTAGGCTCAGCTGTATCTTTAAAGTTCTACATCAAAGTTCTAGCTTTGTTTACAGAGCTTTGCACAGCAATGAAAAAATTCTTCTCCAAAACCCATGTCTTCTGTGAAGGTCACTTCTGGAAATCAGTGGACATTGCAAAAGGTATATGCATGTGGGCTTCTAATGTTGTCAGTCTTAAAATTGATGCCTTAGTGGAATGCATGACTAATTTTGCTGCTTTTTTTAAAGACAAGCTATTCTTTTACTTATGAAAAATGCACTGTATGATCATGTATTTCAATTACATCTACTGCATCAGAATTTTTTGGAGAAACCCATTTAGTGCATAACCTCAGCGGTCTGGAACGTTGGAACATTTGGTTTTGTTTCTTTCCTTTTTTTTTTTTTGCCAATAGCCTCTTTAAAATATCCTCCTTAAAACATGAACAGTTTGTCTGATGTAAGTTTGAAACATGATTCCTCAATAGGGACAAAGGCTGAATTTTCTGATGGGGTTCAGTAGTTAAATACCTAATACAGAAAAGTTAACAAAAAGAACTAAAGAAAAAAAAGATTTTATTTTTAAATACACCTCCTTCAGTATGTGACAGGATAGAATTTCGTACAATATGGCTTTGTGTCTAAAACATAATAGCATGTTTTGTCTCACAGCAGTTGGGACATATAGGAACTTGGCATGCATGATATGGCAAGTCTCAATATTCACGCTTCACTTACTGTCACACTATTCACTGAGGAATAGTTATTAGCCATGACAGCATACATACCTTCAGAAAATGTGGCATATAGCAGAATACAGAGAAACCTTTGGCAATGAGTATTAAATAATAATATCTAGAATTGTTTTAGAAATATTGGGAGTATTTTTACACACCTACTCTGATGACGTATGTGAAACACACAGATTTTCAACTTAATCCCAAACGCTATATACAGCCTTAGCTCAAGAAAAACAAACACCATATGAACCTGTCTCACTTTAAACATATATGAATCTGACTAGACTTGAGCAGTTGTAAATCTCATTGGATTACAAGAATTTGATTTAATTTCAGAAAACAGGCTTAAATGTCTTTCTACTGCAGAGGAAGGTCAGTATTTGGTCAAGCAGAACATGACTAAGATCACTGAAGTTTGGTTTAAGCTCTTGAGAAAAAGAAAGTTTTGGGCATGTGCAGTGAACTTCTGAACTTGGGGTGATTTGCTTTTAAATGCAACGAAGAAGGCAGCTCAAATTCACATTAATAATTAAGACAAATGGGCATTAAAACAAATGGAGATAATATGCTGTCTATATACTCCTAACAGCATGAGGTAAATACTTCCCAAAGCAAAAATCATTTACTGTGCATATTTTCCATGTGAAGATACGACTCTCGCAGCGTATCATTAATTCATTTCTCGACTGGCGTTTATAGCATGGCCTAGAGGAGTGAGGCACCTAATTCCCTTTGGAAATCTCAGCTCTGCTTCTTTATTCTAAGTAATCTCTTGCAACCTGAAGTGCTGAAAGACAAAACCACAGTTAACCCAAACAATCATACCATTTAGCAGAGTTTAAACTTTAACAGTACAAAGAGAATAAACAAATCAGTGCAAATCAGGCAGGCCATACAGTAACCCTCGCAGCTCATTTCGCAGAAGATGCCATGGTCCCCTCAACCACAGGGCTCCTGTACAGTGCCTGTGGTATCTCACCTACCATTGCACTGCCACGAGGGCCGTATTCCCCATTTTCACCCAAGTCTGCTTGAGGATGGCAGTCTTTCCCCCTTGTTCCAGGCTTTAGGCCTCTTCTGAGTTCTGACACAAAACTGTGCCAACAATGCATAGTGTAGCTAATGTCGTCTTTGCAAATTCATTATCTTCTCACCAGCTGACACGGACATGCCCTCATGTGCCTTGACAGTTTGCACCTCTGAATATATGTGTGACCCTACTAGCAGCAGCTACGCAGCACACAAATCGGAGCAGGGCCTACCTTAAGTAACATTTCCTTTTTACTAAATATCAACAGCCTTTTCTGTTCTTACAGCCATGCCGAGAACACCTACCGTCTTCAAAGACTTGACGTGCCAGTTCCAGCGTGCAGTAGCTGCTTCCCTAACGCGCCTGGTGTGCCTCCACAGAGCTTTTGTAGAGTTTATTTAGCCATCATGAAACCACTGCAACAAGTGAATGCAAGTTTTGATGCGATGCTTTTAGCTTTTGATGCAGATGAAGGCATAAAGCGGCACCTCAAGACGAGAATCTAACACAGTAAAGACGTTACCATTTTTTCAGTGTTTTACACAGAGGGTACTGAGGACTACAACTAATGAACAAAGTGAGACAAAAGCTTTTGAAGGCTCACTGAAGCACTGTTTTACTTGTTGCTGATCAATCACAAAATACAGAATTTGCTCTACAGCACAGTGTAGAGGTACTTCAAGCCAAACTATACAGTAAACATTACAGTCAAACACAGCCACAGGAACCACATTTCAGTGTTGGGATTGTGCCCCACACCTGCGTGGGGCTGCCAACAGCAGTCCTAACGTTGTGCTGGGTTGTGCACGTTCTTTAGGAGGCATGTCTCCAAACACCTGGGGCCCCTCTTGCTCTTCCCAAATAGAGGTGCTGGCAGCAGTTTAGATTCAGAAACATTGAGCTCTCTACACATGTAAGGTGGGAAAGTATGGTCTCCAGGCTCCCTAGGCCATCGGTTTAATTGTACTCTTCTAGCTCGGTACCTCACTAGATGCAAGATTGCCACAGTTGTGCAACATCCCACTCAGGCTTCTTACATGAGCTAGGCTGGGACAAATCCTGCATCAACGTGGCTATACTGCTCCCAGCATCTGTCCTTGCTCTGTGCTCCTGCACAACACTGCACTTCACAGTCTTCAGACCTTCACAATTTCCGTAAGGGTGTATGAAACGATCTCTTTGGGAATTTAGAAATTAGTTTGATCCCTTTTAATTATATTACCGTATCATAGCATCAGCAGTCTTATCTGTTGAAGTACTGAAAAAGTGGTCAAAATGTTTATTATTAAAATAAAAGCCATGACAACCAATGATAAGTATTCACTGATACAGAACAGAGATAAAAGCATCAGTCTTTGATTCTTTGATATTGCTGTTAATGTCGATGTAAAAGAGGCCAAAGCCCCATTTGGAAAGCTGTGGAGGTAAGTTCATTCAGTGCATTCTAGGAAGGTAATAATAACCCAGACCCATGTGAACTAATTCTCACTTGACAGTTGCACAGATGCCATTAGCTGGAAAGCAGCCAAGATGAATAGCATTTCATGAAAAAAAGTGAATGTAACAAATTAAAGTTCTAACAATATAGACAACTAGGGTTTTTTTCTATTTTAATTAATATAGGTTTACCTCTAGGTATATCATTTTTACACACTTGGTAAATTTTTAAAAGAATCTACTGATCCAGTAGGTAAACTGTAATTATAGTTGCAGCTCCTGAACTTCTCAGAATGGAGAATTAAGATGCTTAAACTGCTCACGAGTCACGTGAGGCTTCAGAGACTCAGTTTGGTCACACCTAAGCTAGACAATGAAGTGATCCAACCTCTCATGGCAATTCACATTTGATAATGGCCATTAAGCTCAGTCATGACTAGATCATAAAATCATTTTTATGTATCATCACTGAATGTAACTCAAGACAAAAACTTAGATATTAATCTATTTCTCCCTGACTCAACCTGTACTACATTTGATGGGTTTTAGTGTCCGTTTCAGATGCATTGCTGTATTTCTACAACACAACACTGCTTGCGATGTTCAGCTTGAATGGTTTGCTACACATAGGAAGCAGAACATTAACACCCTTACAGAACACAACACCTTTAAAAATTGAATTTGGTTGATTTGAGCTTTAAATGCTGAGCTTAAAGAGAATCAGTCAATATACAACAGACTTAACAGTATCCTGAGTTTTGTCCTTCTATAGCCTGACATGCACCTGGGCTAGCTCTTGCTCTGATGCCTCAGAATAAATATGCTGGGCTATGAAACCTTCTAAAGAAACCCAGTGCCAACTATTGAGAGCTTAGGGCATGAAGATAGCCAATATTGTTCATTGACAATATTGCAGATATTTCCTCCACTTGCTCTATACCATTTTAATACAGAATAAGGTTTACAGTTGGTACTAGTTATCTTTTTGCCAGGGTAATATATGCTGGAGCATCAAATGAAGGAAGAACTATGGAGTCTGTATGGCAGACATTAAAAAGAAGAAAAATAAGCTTATTTAAACAGCAAATATACAATATATGTCCAGTGATAACATACTATAAGCTATTGAGAACGTGGCTTTCTGTGATACGATCGTGTAACTTCCTTAATTTCTGGGAGTTCTGAGGCTGTGATATTCCAGGCAACGTGACTGCTAGGTACAGTGTTCCGCTACTGTTTAAAACCACAACTAATTCTTTAAACCAAAAGAAGAATACCTGAAGTATTTCACATTATTTCACTCAGTTTTCAGCAGTGTCTCTAAGATACATATATTTCCCAGAAAAAGTATTTCCTAAGCAATTTTCATCAGTACCTGCCTTACCATTTTGCCCTAGAAAGAATTTAGCAATTACTTCTTTTTGATTTTACATGTGTTGTGGTTTAACCACAGCCAGAAACTAAGTACCACCAAGCTGCTCGCTCACTCCCCCTGGTGGGATGGGGGAGAGCATTGGAAGAGTAAAAATGAGAAAACTTGTGGGCTGAGATAAAAACAGTTTAATAGGTAAAGCAAAAGCTGCGCACGCAAGCAAAGCAAAACAAGGAATTCATTCACCACTTCCCATGGGCAGGCAGGTGTTCAGCCATCTCCGGGAAAGCAGGGCTCCATCACACGTAATGGTGACTTGGGAAGAGAAAGGCCATCACTCTGAACATCCCCCCTTCCTCCTTCTTCCCCCAGCTTTATAAGCTGAGCATGACGTCGTATGGTCTGGAATACCCCTTGGGTCAGTTGGGGTCAGCTGTCCCAGCTGTGTCCCCTCCCAACTTCTTGTGCCCCCCAGCCCACTGGCTGGTGGGGTGGGGTGAGGAGCAGAAAAGGCCTTGGCTCTGTGTAAGCACTGCTGAGCAACAGCTAAAACATCTCTGTATTATCAACACTGTTTTCAGCACAAATCCAAAACATAGCCGCATGCTAGCTACTATGAAGAAAATTAACTCTATCCCAGCCAAAACCAGCACATCAATCAGCTATTTTAATTCTTTCAGCATCCCAATTAGCCCAGTATTAAAGACACTAGTTATGGAAGACATAGTGTATTACTTACACCACAACAGACTACTACTCAATTTGCTAGATTTATAGTTTACTGGAAGATGTTTGCTTGCTGCAAGTGTAACTGATGAAGAACAACAACATGGTGGCGACACCTAATCAGAAGCTTTTCATTATTTTGAAATTCTTTAAAGGGCATAAGTCTTCTGATCAAGGGGAGTGTTTTTTAAAGGCCTTTTTCGTGCACCTCAGCAAGTTGAACGGAATATCCGTGGAAAATAAATAGAGCTAAAAATAATTACTAACACCCCAATCATTTTATGAGCTATTATTTCACCAGAAAATGGAGGAAATATATCTTTAATCCTGAACAAAAACTCTTCAAGGTTTATGTTCTCTATAAACCTTTCACTGAGAACTGAAAATATAAGTTAGTAATGCAATAAATGCCCTA
>JANHGO010000053.1:69037328-69117162 GCA_024606505.1 Aquila spilogaster
AAGGAAGAATGCCTTTCTGTTATGCTTTTTAAAAGAAGGCATGGTGAATTTATATCAACTTCACTGAATCTTGGGGCGTGATAAAAGGAAGAAAATAAGGCAGTGAAGTTAACATTCCATAGCATTCTTTCTTCACATATTTATTTCCTCCCTGGCTGGACATGAGCCAAAAAAAAAAGGAGGGAACACCCCCCCCATCCCACCCCCAATGTAGGAATAGCTGAAATAAAACTCTGGCACATGATGCAGATACCTCTGTGCTCTTCTTCCTCCCACCCTCAACAACCTGATTGTTTCCAAAGAAATCCAAATAAAAACAAACCAGAGAAAAAACAACCAACCTCTGGATTTCAAACTTGTCAGTGGGAGCAGCTGTTGGGGCAGTCAAGAAAGTTTCCCCTATTTTCATGTATTAAATGGTTACAGGAAGACAACACAGCTGTCTTTTTGGACCTATTACCACTTGAAAGCTAAAAAAAGAAGTAAGTTCTGGTAAATAAACATTAGCACTGCCTTATAAATCTCTGCCCTCCTGTCTGATATCTTATCGTCTTGGGTTTGAGAAGTCTTAATTTCATTCTACTGTAAATAAGAACTGGTCTGTTTGCTCAGTACTTCCACAAGAATTTGCTGCAAGGTTGCAGCATGCCAGCAGTGCCCCGAGAAGAGTGACCTTGCTTTACTCAGCGAAGCCAGAGATCATTTATCACAGTTAACCTACAAATCTGTCTTTCTGGGGCCTCAGGTCTGTCAGCCACTTGGAAGCAGCTACTTGTCCTGTCCTCCCACAGCATCCTAAAACATCAGATGGTCTGATCTTTTCTATTATTGTATACCTCTCAGCTAATAAAATGTATTTTATGGATACAGAATGATCAAGAGTACTCTGTATTTATTTATACAGCTCATTAAAGGTGGATAGAGATTTGGAGGCAGAGAGAATGCCTCAAGCCTGGAAAACTCATGAAGATAATAGACTCCAGGCATATGCATGTGTTTAACTTTATGTATATGAGTTGCCTGGTTGAACCCAATGAGACTAAGCAATTACTTGCAAGTAGGCATCTTGGTCTTTTTGGAACTAAACTCCTAAACTAAGAAATATGACAGGAAAATGATGCACATCTAACAAACACTGAGAGGAGTAAACCAAGGTTATTATAATGAGAGCATATGGGTAATGTATTCAAACCATTATATGTTATTATACATATATATTTAGATATAATACAGAACTACCTGCAGCTCTTGGGTACCAGGTACTGGTTCTGGTGACGTCAGAAAAGATCCCAGCATGGGAAGCCACATTCATACCAGCACCACAGTGCAGAAGGTGCCATTCCTTCTCCAGATTCACTCTCACTACTATTTCTCATTACATTAATGGAAATACTTTCTAAAGGGAACATCAGGAACCATCCAAAAGGGAGAAGTTGGCTGCCTGAAAATCCAGTGTCTGGTATTGATGCTAGCAGCAACGATATTTGTTAAGAGATAAATATGCATGTGCCAATCTGTTAAAAGAAGCATGAATTTAACTTTGAACTGGAACAGGGAAAGAAGTGTTTTGTAGGCACAAGACAGCTACATCAGAAGAAAACAGCAATCGCTCTTTAGTATGTAATTCGGGGAAAACTAAACACAGTTTTGAACTTTTTTTTAAGTGAAACAGTACATATCCACACGTACCTATACTGAAGTGTGCTTTTTTTTTTTTTTTTAAATAAAGTTGCTCAGCTTTAACACAGCAGCTCAATGCCTTTTTGATTATGAACAGGCTGGAAATGACTGACCAAACCACAGATTCCATACATTTTAGCTATCAACTACTGAAATATATGGACTAGAAGTGCTTGCACTTGTGTATGTGTGAGGATGCAGTTCTATCTGACACTCAGCTTTCAGCAGAGGAAGACTCAATCCTGAACGATTTTTTGCAAATCCTAACCTGTTGAAGTAGCATGAAAGAGATAAAGCTAAGCAGGGAGTTACTGCTATTTAGACATAAATCAGCATAGGTGATTTAAGAACTAAAATCAAAACTGTTATCTATTACAGTGATCATTAAAGGTCAGATTTCCCAAAGAGCCAGCTATCAGTGGAACTGACTGTCAGAAGAGCTCAAGCAACTTCTACTGACCTAAAGTAAGCAGGTGGATTTTCAAAAGATTTTACATGTGGAAAAGTGGCATCCATGGAGCTCTGCTACACGTCTGATCACGTGTGCTGCCACCGAGTCAGGACAAGCAGGTAAATACCTATATGGCTGTTATGCTTCAGTGGAAAGGAGACAGATTTCAGGCATTCAAAGCAGATCAGGACTGATCGTAGCAGCTTCCATATTGAGAACAAAAAGCCTGGAGAAAAGGACCGCAAAGAAGTGCTAAACCAGGGGACACAGCAATGTGATTTACAGAAGGGAAGGCAGTAGTTGTGAGTCTGTCAGAAAGATGTGGGGAACAGAAGGACTAAATATGGCTGAGAGAAGAGTGGGAGCACATACAGAGCTTGCTGGAGGAAGAGGCCAAGTTATGGAGCATTTTGAAAAGGGTAAGAGGGTCATCAACCATGATTGAATGAAATAGCCAGTGTCGGAAGGGGAGCTCAACTCAGAAAAAAAATATAAACGGAATGATCTGAAGAAGAGTGTTGGGCAGGAAAAGATATGAGAAGTATACTGTGATAACTGAGAAAAAGTAGGATGTCAAGATCTGAATGACATAGCTGCTTGGAGGTGGAGAAATGAGTATCTTGGAAAACATGTTTAAAGCAGTCTGGATGCACAGGATAAGGAAAAGATAGATAAAAACATCTCTAAGACTTCCGGCCCAGGCAAGAAAGGATGCTAGCTAGCATTGTAGAGAGAGAAATGTGGGAAACTTCTCTGGGAACAAGCTCAAGAGTGCAAGGGGCAGAGATATTAGAATCTCTGTTAAAGCCTGTAGCACTGACTTAAGTGGGGCTGAGGCCAGAGCCTGGACACTCAACTGCTGAGTGCCCACACTGCAACCTAGATTATTTTGACCCATGCCAACCAACACACTTCACAACCATTCCTGGTCACAGTTGAGGGGACAAGCCATGCCAGAATCTATTCCCTAAAGGTTGTACCTACAAGCCTCTTACAAACAGGGCATGCAACAGATTTCCTTAAATCTTATGCTACAAAATACTATTCCTGCAGTCTGCAAAATGGGTCTTGTCTTATCCTGGGCATTTTGAATTCAAAAACCAATACTGAACACCCTAAAAATAGTAAATGCACCTGCAGCTGCATGGAAGTGCACAAAACCCACAGGAGATGCATGCCCAAGTGCTTCCTCCTACAGATGTAGCTAAGGTCCGCCACATGGCCTCAGGGCCAGAAGATAGGGCCTGGCTCTGCTTTAGTTAGCACTATAGACATAGGCTGTATCTGACAGAAAAAATGATATACACCAAACACTGTCTGTCAACATCTCAGGAAGGATTCATGCCCTCATGGTTGCAGAATAAAGCTTGACTCAGGGGCACTTTAAAGATCAAATATGAAAGAAATAAAAGGAATATAACAATCTATTCCAAAACAGTCATAATGCTGAAAGAAGGCCAGCCATATTCTGGAGCTGATTTTTTTAAGTTATGGTGGTAAAATTAATCTGAAGTACTAACAGTACTAACAGTACACAGTTACTACTAAGCAGTAAACACAGTTTTAAGATTGCTACTAATTTAACTGAAGGATGCAAGCCAAAAATGAAGGTCCATTCTTAACTGGCACCTGAGAGAAAAGCATACATTTCATCTATTTATACAAGATTTCCCTAGATTTTTTAAGTTTGGTTCAAAACAACAGGAATATTTAAAAACTATTCTGCGTTCCTAAACAAAAGTAAACAATACATTCATGAGAACATGACAGATGAAAAATTTTCTTTTTTCCATTTAAATTCTATGGAGTAAGACTCTGAGTTCACAAATTCCACATGAAAAATTAGAGCTCTTATTCATCTGTATTTCCACCCTCCTACTGCAGCAGTGATCATAAAATACACACAGCTGGCATCTTTATTATTTTATTCACTGAAGGATTTAGCTGGACAAACATCACAAAGATGGTGGCTGCTTTCATTGAATTTATGATCAAACATACTCCAGCATAAGATCAACTCTGTAAGATCAATTATTATGAGATGTGAATAATTTAACAGAAAGTTTTCTCTATTTGTAAATCAGATCTTACAGATATAAATGCAGCTAGTAGCAGACCTCAGATATACACTGCATTATACTTTACGTTACTTAAAAGGGTGCAGGTTTTTTTGTGAATTCATATCTAGTGCTAAATATTATCATTTACATTTTGATATCAGGAGATGTGCTCATTCAGACACACAACATTTCACTTTTTTTTTTCTAAACTCCAATTTTTTGTTTACAGAGAACAACTCAACTGTTTTAGTGAAATCTTTCAAAACTGCAGAATGTATTTCCTATTAGGGCTTAATTTAAAACAATACATGAACAACCACCACCTTAATTTTATGTATTCCTTTCACAGATTCTCACCAGAGTCTGTTGTTCAACCTAATACCAGGGGAGTTATAATAATTTTAACGCAGAACATGTGCCTTAGGATATGGGATTGACTCAGTGCCTAAAAGAAAAAGGTCAGTTCCCTTTGGAACCACTTGCCTCTTTGCCCTCCAGCAATGACAGGTGCACCAGTCCTACGCTGAGTCTCTTTGTTCACAAGCATACTGCTGAAGATACTTAATCTAACCTCTCCATTTTAATACTTCAGCAAGGATTATTATCTTCTATCTTCCCATTTTGACAATTAGCTCAAGAAGGCACTGAACCTTTCTATATATATTGTGCCCTGCCCGCAGCCAACATCTTTCACAAATTCTCAAACCAATAGCTCTAAACTTTGTAAAACAAGCGACTGAAAGACATCACTAAATTTAGATATGGAAGTTATTAGTTACTTAGCTAGCAAATAACTGCAAGTTTTGAAACAAATCACTGCCGATCACTAGTTTCCTACAACATCATGTTTTTACATCTTTAATTCAAAAACACCGCATGAAAAAGCAAAAATTCTTGTTTCTCTGTCCTACACATCAGGAAAGAAGTGCCACAACTGGAAACACATGAAACAAAGCAATGGGAAAGAGGTGTTTTAAAATTTTCTGGTCAAAATGGCAAGGAATTCTGTGAGATGGTTACAGGAGGTCCTGATGAATGACAGTATCTATCATCACAAAAGGTACCGAAAAACTCAATGTAAAAAACAGTAAAATAAGTATTTGTTTTAGGTGAAGATATTTTATGATGTTTTCACTAATGCAGAACCCTTAATTACTCTCTGTAATTCTTTGGTGGGCAACAGAGCCAAACAGCATGGGTTTTCAGATGAGCTTGAAGCATTTGCAGAGGTGAGAAAAATCAGTACCATTATTGATATTTATAACACTTACTGCCTATCTGCACCATCTCCCAAACTGATATCAATTTCTGAGACCCAAAGATAGGAGTCAGAGGAACTGCTGAGTTGAGGAAAAATTATCCATGATACCTGACAATAAGCTGCCGAAAATATCAAGCCACTGAAGCCAGCGGCAGCTGCTTAGCACTAAGCACTTTTGAATGCCAGCCCAATTCTTAAGATGCACAGGATATTTTGGCACTCATTTTGGAAAAATCTTGCCCTTAGTGGACACATGCAAATAATGAGATACTCAGCAGCAAGGCTGATTTCATTTATATTATTGACTTCAAAGTATGTCTTCAGTTCTTCAGACAAATGTTTTTAAAACACATCTCAGAGTAAATTTTGTCAGCAATGTTATTACCTAGAAAGGAAAGATTTCAGCACAAAGGCCAATGGTACAGAATTGTAGCAACAGGGCAGACTTTGAAATGTAAGGATATAAAGATGCTTGGTGCCTCTGATCAGAACATATTAGACTTCAAACCAAGAAATGAACAGAGGCACTATGGCAACACATGAGTACCAGACTACCAGAAGTATAATTCTGAGAAATTAATAAAATGTTGGCATGTAGAAATGCATAAGCAAGAAAAATCCCAAACCAACAAAACAAAACACCAAAAAAAACCCAACTGGAAACATCTGAAAAGATCAGTAAGTACTCAAAAACGTTAATAAAGAACATACTTTGAAAAAATCATACCTGGAAACACCAAATAAACATGTCTACCTGATATATGTCTCAATATCTTAAGGAATTCTTACAGAATTAGCAAATATCGCAAACAAATGTAAGGCGTCTTTTGATTCTTTCCATGAAATCCACACAAGAACAGTTTGCTCTCTTTTCTCCTTTCTCTTCATAGGCTTATTGCTGTAGATAATTATAGGTGATGTTTACTAACTTTGCTCTGCGTTCTGAGGTATTGTTTGTTTTTCAAATAAGGAAGAGAATCTTGGCAAATATTTTGCTGGACGTTGATGCACAACATAGTAGCAAAAGATAGAGAACAGAAACAAAATATAGACAATATAGAAGCAAAAACAGTTTTAGGGAAAAAGGGCTTTGTAAACTCTTAAGACAAAATGGTGATTAAAAGAATGGATTACTAATGAATCAGACAAATTGATTAGTTTTAAAAATGGATTTTTTCATTGGTGGAACAAAGTGACAAGAACTTTTCATGCAGTTGCTCTAAAAATCCTTCTCTATCGGCAAACTCAGAAGAGCTGGGATGTGATACGCCATCTCACAGACTGAAAACTGGCTGACAGACCATAAGGAAAGGGTAATGGTAAGTGGCAATGTACTGAGTTGGAAGGGAAGTGTCCAGCTGTGTGCCACAGGGATTAGTGTTAGTCACAGTTTTATTTAACATCTTTATTAATGAACTGGACTAAGGGATACACTGCATACCGAATCAGTTTGTAGATAAAACTAAACGTGAAGACATCAACAAAGACAAAGAAAAAAAAAGTACAAAGAGGCTAAGAGAAGTGAGAGATGTGGGCAGAAAATCTACACATAGGATAGAGTGTAGAGAATTATAAACAACTAATTCCAGGAGGGGAAATAAAAGAAATATGGATCGGTTCAGAAATAATAGGCTAGCCATAAAGCCAACAAACTCCAGTCCACTGTTAGATAGAATTAATGTTGCACAATACAACAAGGATCATCTATGCTGTTTTTGGCTGTATTTTTACAGTTGTTGTGGATATAGGAAAGTTAAAGAATGGTAACAGTGTGATTTTACTAAAGAAACAGCATAGTAGTATACAGAAAAAGGGGACAAAGGCCTTTGTGGATCACTTTAGGAGGTTTATTAATACTTTTAACTGGGCCAAGAGGATGTAACACATAGAGCATATCAACATCACAAAAAGATGGGGAATTAAGTGTAAAGCAAAAAGAAACTGAATATCAGGATAGGCATTATAACAATGAGATCTGTTAGGCACGGCAATAATCTCTGCCCAATTGTATAGAACCTGTAACATTTGTGTAGTTTACAGTTAGAATTAAAGAAACATTCACACTCCAATTGTAAAGTATTTTTGATCTTGGCAAAGGAATAAATAGAGGAACTGTGGAGCTTTCTCAGTCATTGGTTTCAATCAGGGTAATATAATTCATTGTACAAAGCTGGCAAAACATAGAGTGCATTTCAGCTGCAGCACAAACGTTCCTGAGCTGGGCTGAGAACGTTGACTTTTGCACTTTTCTACCTGAGCCCCTTTATGATGCCAGAAACACAAAAAAAAAATAGTATTAAGCAGGTTCTATGCATAGTAACAGACAACAAAAAAAAAAGGCACAGGCGTGTAAACACGCCACTTCCACTCCCTGAAATTAATTTAATAAACCCCACGAGGCAGCGGAATAAACGACAACAACAAAAAGATGGTGTTAGGAAGACAGAAAGAAAACTCTCCTCTCCTCGGGAGGGTATGTGCCGGCAGAGGAGCGGCTGCTGCCTCGGCTCAAGCGCTCCTCCTGCTGCAGGGAGCTCCGCAGCGCTGCAGCCCGCCCGCCCCCGCCGCGGCTGTGTGCGGGGGGCTCGCTGCGGGCTGCCCTGCCGGAGGCTTGTGTTGTATTGTATTGTATTTTATTTTTAACAAAATAGGGTAATAAGTTCACCGTCTGGGAAATTGCTTTTTCTGTGTATCCCGTGTTAACATCGGTTTTGTCGTGATAGGCTTCCTAAGGTCCCCTGGGGAAAAGATAATGACTGATAAAGGAGGTATTTATGGGAAGCAGGAAACGAAATAGGAAATGAAAAAGCATACAGCAGTATCACGGCAAGCAAATCACTGGGAGACTGAGGCAGGTTATTTGGCTCTCCATTACAAACACGAAATCTCCTCATTTTGTGCCTGGTTTCCATCCTTGCCCCCCCCCAGCTTGGTCCTGAGCTCCCCTGAGATGGAGGTGAGGAGACGGCCTCAGCGCAACCACGGGGCACGCTACGACAGTGCACTTATATGTGTATCACCCATCCTCAGCCAAGGCGCACTCCAGCTTCTGCACAGGCCTGCTTTTAAACCATCACTGCTTGCTTTTGTCCGTCAGAAAGGTTTTACCAACAACACTGGGGAGGTTTTCACTTCTACTGCGCTTGAGAGCTTGAATACTTTTTCAGTGGCACTACAGACTGCATTTCAATGAACAATGCAGCTCATGGGGCAGCGGGTGAAAGGGATAAAAATGACAATTAGAAGAATTTTCCCTTTAGTCAAAGCCTCACTAAGGCCAAAGTTTTCTTAAAACAAACAACAAAAACAAAACAACAAAGCAAACTAACAGCAAAAATAAAACCCCACTCCCCAGGTCTCAGCTTCCAACAATTCCAAAGTCTTTGTCATGCTGGAAACGAAATACAGATTCAAAGCAAACAGACTCATCTCTATCTGCTCGCTTTGCTTTATTCAGGAAGTTTTCACAGAATAGCAGTCCCGAAATAGGCAAGGCCATCCTGGAATGCAACACTGTGTCCTCAGGAAGAGCGGTCTCAAGTACAGAGGCCATTTTGTTGGAGGAAGAAATCCTCAGCAGTGGGACTAGCTGTAAGAATGAAGTGTTATTTCTATAATAAATACTATATGTTGGAGAATTATGAAGTAGCAGTGCTATTTATGCAGAGCAGAATTTGTGTTTTCAAATGCACCTTTTCTTTCCAACCTAATTTTTCACAATGCAACCCATTATGACAGAAGGATCTGAAAAAGCTTTTTATATCCTACCAAATACGTACAAGGATAATTAGTTCTCTTTTGTCATTCTTCCGCAAGGGTTTATTATTGTGGAGAAGCTTTTGCAAATTGAAAGAGGCTGCACTGCATTCTGAAGGCAGAGCTGTTCTTGGTTTTTATTGTGTAGATGTAATTGAACAGAAAAGTTCAGAAAAAAGGTGAAAATATAATTCACTATGGTCTCTATAGGAAGATCATATTACCACATCTTAATTATTTTTAGACCAGCATTTTATAATCACATTCCACAATGTTAGGTCACACAATGTACATGAAGCCTTATACTAGAGGGAAGGCAAGGCAAGTTTCGCTTCCTAACACAATGAGCATTTTCTACAAAACTTATAAATCAGATCTTACCTGGTAAATATGATCTTTATAATTTTTAGAGGTTTTCACAAACAGTGAGGAAACAGCCTCAAAAGGACTTAATTCATTACGAGTGCCAGTTATATTACTTCCCTCAAACACCTTCCAAAAGTAGGCTTAAATATTGGCCTCTTCTGTTGAGGGAAATTTAGGGATCTGATTCCTTATATAACAAGGGTGCTGGGTTTCACTTCTATATTGCTCTTACACTGCACACTTTCTGCTAATTTTCTGTTGGTCTGGGAATTAAAAAGCCACTATCTCGTGTGCATCGTTCCACTGCCCAGCTCTACCTTTAAATTTCACATCATGCGGAAGCCGGTATGGTCAGTTAAGTGTAAATATTTTGCCTCCCCTTCACATCTATGGCTTTCTGGGGGGTTTTTGGGTTGGTGTTTTGTTTTTGCTGTTGTTGCTGATTGGTTGGTTCTTGTTTGTTTGTTCATCTCTCTATCTTCTGCTTTAAAGACATGAGGCCAGTTGTGTGGATGTTGGAAGAGCACTATTCTTCCCTCTACTAACCTATCCTGACATAAAAGGTAATGTGTATTTTGAGGTAAGTCTCTCTGAAGACTTCTAAAACCATATAGTTATTCTTCCATGTAAGGGTCTCAAAAGATATACGTGAATAAGATAAAGGGACGGACAGTAAATGGCAAAAAACTCATTGTGTTTAGAAAATTAAAGATGTAATCTCCTGATCTGGGAGCACCAAGTTCAATTCTTGCACTGTTTTACGGTTTCTGTGTGACAAATTTCTTAATATCTTTGTACCTCAACCCCCTGTCTATGAAATGCAGTAACAGGATTTCACCTCAGAGAAGTACTGTGCAGACAAATATATCATCTACTGGAATACTGTTATGAATAGGAGTTGTTGAAACTGTTCAGAAGAGTTTCTGTTGCCTCTGTCCACCTTTGTAAGCCTGAGAGGTGCAGAGTTGAGCAGTTGAGAAAGTACCGTGGCCCTGTCCCTGACTGGTGTACAGCTGCACTGGGCAGAAATATTTAGCGCAGCATGAGAATGAGAGATTAATAGCTGCATCAATGGTAGGCCAACTTTCAGACAACCTTTTCCCTCAATCTAAAATAACATTCAAAGATATAGTTACAAACTTTCAAAAAAACATCCTGGGATATTACTTTAGAATATATCCATAAAACGCTTACTTAACACCATCTAGAGATTGCCACAGAGATTGTCTAAAACACTTTCCTGCCACAGAGGCTGATGCCCATAGTAGCCTCGGATTGCAAAAAGTCATTTCACTGAAATTAGTAACTTTATCCATCAAATCCAAAGTTTTAACACACATGCATATCCTTCTAAGAACATCAACATTGTTCCTTAAGGGGTATCTATCAAAGGTTCTGAGCCAGATATAGAGAGAAAATGTATTTGTAATAAAACCAATATATATTTAAAAACAAAACATTATATGTTTTTCTTCACGTTTTAGGTCTCACACTTAACCCAATTATCCTTAAATCAATCCTGTTTTAAATGGGACATTTTTGCAACACCAACAGTCTTCAATGAATTAAATCAGGATGTTAAAAAGGATTATTTTTTTAGATTAGATATTGCTGCTATTTGAAACATCTTAATAAAAATAGAAAAATTCAAAGATGTATCAGTCTGTCAATGTGTAAAGTTTTATAGCTGAATTATAAAGACCTGGGAATATGACACCTATAACAGAAACTTAACTACAACTGTGCAAGCCATAGCACTCTAATACAGCACACAGATAAAACAGAATAAGAGAAAATCCTTTACATTTTGAATGTAAATGATACATCATTTTGGGGCACTAAATATTTCCTATTATAGCAGAACTGCACATAAGAAGCACTGAAGTTATGTATTTTTACTGCTTTCAATCTTTCAATCCTTTCATTTATGCTGAAAAATTGCAAATCCTTTATGCATGGAGCATTGAAAATGTGTAAATATTTTTTGAAGGGGTTTCTAAGAAACGAAGAAGCTCTGGTCTTCTTTGAAACAGTCTGTGATGTGACCATAACTTGTGTCAATTATGGAGTCTCAGAGACTGAGGAGTTGTTTTAAGCAAACTTGGTTTTGTTCCTTTTTGGTATTTAAAAAAAATATCATGAAATTGAAAGAAGTGTAAGATATCAGCTTTTAAATTCAAATCTACTGTTACTCTTATTCATACACAGGAGATACTGTTAGGTCTAATTGCTGTTAAATATGGAAAAACAGTCTGTCCATGCTTGCAGAATGGATGGAATAGTGTGGCAATATCTGTTCACATTACTCACGTATACATATGCCCCCAAGCAAAAACATTCACATCAGTATTAGTTTCCTTGTCCCTCTTTCCCAATCCAAATCTAATTGCCTATGTTGTAATATAATTGCTTCTTCCAAGCTTTTGTATTTCATTAACTACTTTCAAAGAAAAGATGAACTTGCAAGTTTGTTCCTTGTTAAAGGACAGAAAATAGACAATTTTAGTAAGTTTTTAAATGAAAGCTGTGACTTTCAGGGAATTACATCATTCTAAGCAGCATGACCGAGGTAGAATGAGACACTGCAAGATGCCTGCAATGATCACAAGGAATGGCAAAACTATTTTGAAATCTTCACAAAAACTATCAGTCAGAGAAGCTAATCTCTCTATTGCTCTTTATATTGTAAATAGGAGATAGTCTCTTCCACAAAAGCCACTGAATTAGGCCTCCAGTCTGAACTGGACTATGCAGGAACTTGTCTACCGACTGTTGAAAGTCAGTTGACTATGGCAGGTGACACTCAACATTTGTGAAGGTCTGCACTGGCTTTGGTTCTGTCAGCTTTGTGTCTCTAATTGCAGGAATCAGATAGGAACAAAGGAGAATGCTGCAGTGATGAAGAGTAAGCTACATGGTTATGAAAGGCATTATAGAAATGCAGGTTCTGACCAGAAGGATGGACATTTGATGGCATCCCATCTGAGAACTAACCCCTGATTTTAGCAATGATCCTGGCACATTAAGAGATTTCTCCTTTCTCATTTAACCACAGTTTCAAAAATTTTATTTTATTTGGTTTTTATGAAGAATGCCTTTGTGATTCAGTCCACCGTGCTGGACCAAATTGGGTGGGAAAGAGCAGAAGTAGAAGGAATAACAGACTGGCAAATTGAGAATAAACCTAATCACATCTTGAGCAGATGACTGTGAATTTTAGAGTTGTATGCACACCCAATTGTTAATAAATATGATATTGAAAAAGGATTTTGACTTTTACTGTTGGTTGGTATCAACAGTAAAATTTGGAGTGAGTATCAGAAAAGAAAAAAAAAAAGCAAGAAAAAACAACAAGCAGAGGCTTAGCCCTGTTGCAAAAAATAATAAAATTAAAAACATAAAATTTGTCAAAAGGTGGAGAAAAATTCTGATTTTTTTTCTGTCCAGAAAATCTGTTGAAATAGTTGTTGTCCTACTCATTCAACTGAAACAGAATATGCTTTCTTCAAAGTATAGGAGATATTAATTACTCAAGACAGTGCTGCCCAAATATTCTGTGTACAAAGAATCTGCATGTGCTGAAAATCTAGTGAACTTTACACAGTTGGTGGGTCAGTCACTCCTGGTTCAGTAGGCAATCTTTCTGGATTTGGAGCACAACACCTTTACATCAGCATCCATCTGATGTAAACACAACAGATTTCAGGAAATATCAAAAGGAAAAAATAGAGTAAATTCACATTGACTTTCTCAGTCAAATTAATTAAAATATACAACAGTATGGTTGCTAGCTCACAGCAATGAACCTGTAACGAGGGATGATTACTTGAAAACAACAATCCATTCAAAGTCAATTAGAAACAGATCATTTAAAAGTCTCATAATGTTTATAGTTGAATGGAGAAAACAAGATCCAAAACGGATGGTCTGAAGCAATAATGCAACATCTTGCAGCGAGTACAACAACCTTGCTAGTTGACACTCCCATTAATAAAGTATTATGCAATCCAGTTTCTCCCTATTTACAGAAAGCTGGCAATTCAAAAAACATTCAAAGTTGATAGAAGCAGGAATGAACAATATTTCAGCAATTTTATATATGTACTCTAATTAAAAAAGTTAAAGCCATTATAAGTGAATTGTGATAACTTCAGGTTGGCATGAGTCATATCCATGAAGAGTCAAAAAAGTGTATTTAAAACAAAAATGACTTACTTATTCCATGCTTGTCTAAGGTTTTTAGGGCTGTACTGTGTAAACCGTTCTGTAAGAAAAAGAAGACGTACATTCAATTATCTATGCTAAAACCAGTTAATTTTATGTTATTTTTTTCGAATATAGTTATTTATCCTCAATTTTCATCATTTTTATGCAACTGCAGCAGCTCAAGTCCCTACACAGGGCAAGAAAAACAACATAGGAGCAATTGCCATGTAAACACAAACAAAGTTCTTATAAAAAAAACAAACCCAAGATATCATGACAAAAAACTCACTCACCGCAACATCAACAGAAAGGGAAACGTCTACAAATATTTTTAGAATACTTCTAACTGCTAGGAAAAAAATCAAGGTGCCTGACATCTAAAATCAATTTTATTTTTCTTAATCATGCATACAGTTGTCTGTGACCTCACTGTCACGTTTTCATGTTTCCCATGAGGAGTTAATGCGGATCTGTGTGATACATGGATGCGCAAAACTTGATGGCCATATAAGAGTTCACTTTCTAAAGAACACATACAAATAACCAGCAGAGGTAACATGTTGGCAGCTTATTCAGATGTAATTACTTTCCCTCCCAGATCCAAGAAAATCCTTGCTCTGCATTAGGGCTCTTGTTGGCTGACGATGATGCTATGAAAACTGCTGCAAAATTGAAGAGCCCACACTCGGCAAATGCTTTGAACAGGAGCTAAATGTCTCTCAGTAAGGAACAAATGCTATTTGGCTGAAGAATATAAAAACATTTTCCACTAAGCCTTATCACACTAAAATGCAGACTAGTACTCACCCTGGCCATCTGCCTCAGTGTGATGGCATTAGGTGCTCTGAATAAATGCTACATTTACAAAATATTCAAAAAGAAAAACCAACAAACCCACAAAAACATTTTGTTTCCACTCTACTCATGAGAATGACATTTAATAGATGTTCCATACAGTTACAACAGTATTTTTACATATATAATGTGGGTGCTTTCTTACTGAGAGACTCCATTACAATCTGCTGTGTGCACACATTGCGACAAAATAAACAATCACACCTGAGGAACGGAGATTAAAACTATTAAAACTATGCCAATTTATTTTTATCACGATTACACATTGAATATAATGCATCTACTACAGCTGTGACAATTCACAAGGGCAGATCTTTAAATCAAAAGAGCAAAGCAGTTAAGATAATTATCAGATGCAACACAGTTCAATACTAGTTGCATGGCACAGGATTCAGTGCCTCTGGTTGGGTTTAAAGATCCAATAACACAAATAAAATCTCAGTACTGAATTCCTTGTTCTGTATTAAATAGTTCAAGCATCATGATAGCATTGAGAACACAATCCAAATTCCCAAGTGAGTGGGACATAACAATTGAAATTGTATCTGCTGTTCAATGACTCAGCCTGCTGCTCTCTATGGGAGAAGCCTGAGCTCCATTAAGGTCAACAGCTTGCATTGACCTCAGCAGGACCTGAGCAAACCCTTAAATGTAATTCTATAGACGTGAATTACAAATGTCTATGCAAGCAGATACACATACCCATAATAACTGGAAGAAAATGACATTCTATAATTTATAAGTAAACATTATACATTCCTTTAAATATATATATATTCCTCTATGTATATATACATCAGCAAGTTTGCAGATGACACCAGGCTGAGTGGTGCAGTTGATGCACTAGAGGGAAGGGATGCCATCCAGAAGGACCTGGACAGGCTTGAGAGGTGGGCCCATGCCAATCTCATGAAGTTCAACAAGGCCAAGTGCAAGGTTCTGCACCTGGGTCAGGGCAATCCCAAGCACAGATATAGGCAAGGCAGAGAATGGCTTGAGAGCAGCTCTGAGGAGGTTTTGGGAGTTTCAGTTGACTCAACATGTGCCAGCAGTGTGCCCTTGCAGCCTGGAAGGCCAACAGTATCCTGGGTAGCATCAAGAGAAGTGTGACCAGCAGGTTGAAGGAGGTGATTCTACCCCTCTACTTTACTCTTGTAAGACCACACCTGGAGTACTGCATCCAGTTCTGGGGCCTCCAACACAAGAAGGACATGGAGCTGTTGAACCAGGTCCAGAGGAGGGCCACAAAGATGATCAGAGGGCTGGAGCACCGCCCCTGTGGGGACAGGCTGAGAGAGCTGGGGCTCTTCAGCCTGGAGAAGAGAAGGCCTGAAGTACCTGAAGAGAGCCTACGAAAAAGCTGGGGAGGGACTTTTTATAAGGGCATGTAGTGACAGGATGAAGGAAAATGGCTTTAAACTGGAAGAACATAGATTTGGATTAGATATCAGGAAGAAATTCTTTACTGTGAGGGTGGTGAGACACTGGAACAGGCTGCTCAGAGAAGTTGTGGATGCCCTCACCATGGAGGCATTCAAAGCCAGGTTGGATGGGGCTTTGAGCAACCTGGTCTAGTGGGAGGTATCCCTGCCTATAGCAGGGGGGTTGGAACTAGATGATCTTAGAGGTCCATTCTAACTCGGGACAAAGAAGCTATCTGCAGCTTGACAGTGTAGTGTACAAAACAAGGCTGAGATACACATTAGAATTTAGCTAATACAGTGCAGATTTGCACATCAGTCTGTGTTGGTGCAGAAAAGTGCTTGGTGGAAAGAGAATTGAACTGGCTTGAAGCATCTCTGAAGAGCTAACCTAAATCTATGGAAGGACAGATCTTGATTTCACCCCTCATTTAGGTTAGGTCAGATACTGGCAGAGTTACATGCAGAACATTACTTTTTAAAGGACTGACGGAGGCTCATTCTAAGCAATTTAGCCTATTTTCACAGTGAAACACTGAGTCAACTATTTAGCCAAATTGCTTTTAGGTCCAGAGATCTGTTTCAGCTCTGCAAGAAAATAAAAAACTTGCTGTGCCGGATGAGATTTTACTACAAAACTGAAATATTGGAATCGGTTATGTAAATTTTGGGCATACATAATCAAAATGAACAAATTTTCAAAGTGATCTTCCTTCTTCATTCCAATACTGCCCTGTTCTAAACCTCTTTCTAAATAAGAACCTCATTCATCATATATGTATCAGGCAGTGAGAGGGGGAACTAGGAAAAACACAGTAAGGGTGAAGCCCTCTATAAGAGGCCAATGTTAGTCCTGAGTCCTCCATTCATTTGCTGTGTGACTACAGACCGTGCTTCTCCTAACCACTGATATCAACTCCTCCCCTCTACTTTAAAGCAGATTAGAAGCTCCTCTTTAAATTCTGCATAAGAAAGGAAAACACCAGTAGAATAAAGCTCTCATTTTTCTACCAAAGTTTTTGGTCATGCCTCCAGCCAGAAGTTTGTTAACTTTCACAGAGTAAATGGGACTACTGTGGCAATTAAGCCAGTCTCCTGTACATCTCAGCTCTCAGTACTTTCCTGAAGTAATCCTTCTTCCGAGAATAAAAAACAGAATAACAAAACCAATTATTTTGATTTCAGAGCTGCCAGAATAGAGAAGCTACAACAATCTTGCCACTGTTTTTCTCCACCATGTTTTGTGTCCAATTAATGAGAACTGGAATTCAGTCTCACAATTGCATCCCAAAGTTTTCCTCTGAGTTACTTTTCAGGGTGAACTGTTTTCACATACCGACATGGATGTCCTGTCTTTTGTTACTAGGTGGATTTAACACAACTGGATTTAAGCTACACCTGCAACTGTGACCAACAGAATGAAATTAAATTTTATAATATTTTCAAGCATACCATTTTGGTATTTATTTTTCAGATGCTCCCATAGATTTGACCATAAATATTAGCAATATCAGCCAGTAGATTTTGACTACTTGAGATCCTGTAATACTGCAAAATTATCTTGAATGCTCCTCAAAAAAAAAGAGACCTTTGCCTGACACGAGTTATGAAAGGCAGCAGAAGGGGTGGTCCAAATCTCAGTCCAACTTTATGGAAGGAACCCAAAACTTACTACCATTCCCTCAGAACTGAAAGGCAAATGGTCTCAAGTAAGAGCTACTTACAAACATCTGCATCATCACTCATCCTGCCCCAGTGCAGACAAGCCGCTGCCACGTCTGCAGAGTACATTGTCTTGCTGTCACAGGTGCCACTCTCATCAGCATTTGAATTAAAAAAACAAATTGAAAAATTGTACATTTGCAGATTAAGACTTGATTTAAGGTATACTTTGAGTCTTTTTAGTTAAAGTATTTTTTGATTGTGATTATGAAATGTGCTTATTTTGAATAAAACATTGGAAGACAAACATGGTGAGCTTATCAGAAATTCAGAGTAAAAAGCACGATTTTAATTTACTTTACGCAAATACTTAAATATTTGCAAATCTTTTAGAAACAAATTCAGGAAACAAACCTTGATCCTCTGGTTCTTTATCCCAGATATATACCATCATCACCACGAGCTACTATATCTCAGTGATAAAGAGCTGGCTTTCCACATGGATGCTGTATTTCACCAGTCAAAGGTGATTTTTCATTATGTGTAACAAAAGAAGCGAGACTTCACTTTTTATTTAAATCCCATAGCACCTAGAAGTGTTCTACATTGGCTTCTTAGAAGGTCAAGTTAGCTAAATTTTGATTAAGAAGTTGTTCATAATCAAACGCTGTATAAAAAGAACCCTACACAGGACTGTAGAAACAAGAGCAAAAAAACAGAATTAATATTCCTTAGTGTGACGAAGTACCAATCACATGATCATCCTGTAGTATACCATTTACTCCTAAGTCTTTAAAAGAGCATAGACTGTAGCACAAACTGTAGGCTGACATGCTACATCCACACCTCCGGATGACCACCTTGGAGCCAACATACACTGTTCTGCTGGGCACCAGCCCACTCAGAGATGCTGGGTACACAAACATTCTTCCTGCAGCAGACGAATGGAGTTTTAATTCGTTTCAGACCTTTTAGCATAGCTTCCTCAGTGCCTGTTGTGCCACAGAGGATTTTATGAGTACTACTGAAAAGAGTAACAATCACAGAATGGAACCAGAAGTGAGCAGCCAAAGGTAGGAGTGGGAGATTTCTTGAGCTGGTTAATATGACAAACCGGATGCATCAAAAAGCATGCTTTCAAGCAACTGCTCCCAAATGGTATTTAGCTTGAAGATACAGGAAACTAAAGGAAAAAAAAAAAGCAAAATGCTCATCCATTACACCCAGCTGCATTTAGTGGTCTTAGAAATAACAGCATTTCTACCAAGCTTGCCTCTTACTTTCTTTTTGTTTTCTTTAGACAACTGCTCCAGAGCAATTCTGTTATATATGCATTTTTGTGTGCCCACGTATATACCTATATGCTCTTCACTGCAAACATCATTATCTGCCCGATAAACACGCTCCATCTGACAGCCTTGCATCAAGGGCAGGTTCAAACGGAAGAGAATTTCAGCTGAACTCACTAGTGAGCTTATTAGCAGACCACTGAAGAGCTACTGGTCTGCTGTGAGAATTGAAAAAATAAGCACTTGCATTTTAAGTAACATAAAGCACGATGAGGTTGAATTCTCCTTTATCTGTCAGAAAGACACATGAACTATTGTACCTTTGGCACGTTCACCTTGCAAGAGCCTAGAATAGGCAAGAAGAGCCACGTAAGGAATTAGAAGCAGACTACATTTTGATTTTTAGCTCCTTTTTAACAGTACTGACAATCAGCTTCTAGTCTAAGCCAAAGAATTTAAAATGCAGTTTGACTTCAAGGCATTTTTTATGTTGCTAATCAAAACATGCTGGCTAATATGCATTCCTTGATTAACATTCTTCTGTATTTAAAACCAAATGTGATTAGCTTAAATGCAAATATTTAAACACCACCATAATTAATATTTTGAAAAATCGAGTGCACAATTTCTTTAAACTAGTTTTCTTTACATTTCTTTACTTTAAATTAAAAGTCTAAAGTGATTAACAGTGTACTGCGATATGTAAGACTCAGATATGCTGTTTTTATTAAAGATGCGATCCAAAAAACATTTACATTATGTGAGCTAAAGACGAGTGTACAACCTGACAAGAAAAAATTTCAAGCTCTACTTGCAGCACTAATGTGCAATTTGAATTTTTACTGAAGTCAAACCAAAAGTGGAGTTTTATTGTAATCATAAATTAAACTTTGTTTTCTTTGTATGCCAAGTATCTTGAGAATAATTACTTCAGTTCCCTGCCCTCCATCCCCATTGCTTTTCCTCTCCCTTTCAAAAGGGAGAAGACAGTGCAGAGCACAGGGTGTGTAAAGAGGAAGCAAAGAAGCTGTTCTAGGATCTCTACTGAGTACAAATAGGAAGTGTTAAGTTTATTAGCTACCACTGTCTAAAGCACTGAACTGAATTACAGTGCCATATGAAACAACTCTGCCTTTTAGCAGTGCTCACACTGGCTCCCTTGCATATACACTAGTTACTATAACATTTGAGTTTGATGCAATTCTATTTCAAGACTGATGAGAAAACCAACAACGCTGCTTCTGTTGGGTCAGAGGTACCAGAGACTTGAGGAAACACATGAATATTACAGTTTTATCAAAACTAAAATAAAATGGGAGAAATTTCAAGTTAATTCTTCTTTCCAGATACCTCTCTGAGTCAGATACTCAAATTCCTTAAGACTACACCCATACCAGTAAATGAAATTAGTTAGGACTTGCAAATTGCAACCACTGTAGAGTATCCGTGCTACTGCAGTACCCTCCCACCTTCATGACAGGTGTAAGACCCACACCTCCATGGGCACCCCAGCCCATGCTAACTCCCAAAGAATGCCTGGGAATTAATTATTTGGCAGATATCATGAGCTAAAGGCGTGCCAGAGAATGCTTAACAGTGGAGATTCTCCCTTTGCCTAGAAACATTTGTTGGCATCAGTCTAGATGCAAACAGGCAAGATATTGATTCAGTGTGTAACAAATTATTGACAGGTTTTGGTGGAAGTCTGTAGGAAAAACTACTGTTTTGGAAATTTGAAAAGACATATGTCTTCATATGCAGTATTTGCATGGCTTTGTGTCAAGGGAGTTTCTTCTCTCAATCCAGTCCTATTCTGGACTGGATTAAATGAAGACTTAATTCTTTGATAAACCTTGGTTATCAGTCAGCTGTTAGGATGCAGGTAGTCAGATCATATTTCCAAACTAAATCTTTATTGATTGATCACCTGGGAAGCAAAGTGGAATTCCTCGGTCAGAACAGCAGCTCTTCACTGGCTTTCTCAGTCATGTAGTCAGGAGTTGTTTTTTTTATATATAATAAATCCACAAAGTTTCTATCAATCTCTGGTAAACTCTGTAATACTTCCTATGAAACTGCAATATTTCCTATGAATGCTGTTTTCCCTCTATAGTTTCTTTCTGCTTTCTCCTTAAGGAGAGTCTCTTTCTCTTAAGTGTTTTCATCTTCACCTTAGGGATTCCGTTTTAGAAAACAATAATACTCTGTAGATATTTCTATTGTCTCATAAAAGGCACCCATTTCAGGTATATTACTTTATATTATGTCCAATAGTCTGTTGAACAGAGTGAAATTCAGGCTTCCACATCACCAGTGCAAGATTAAATATTTAACTTTCTCTTACCTAGAGACAGTATTGTATGCTGAGGCACACTGAACGTTGCAAACCACTCTCACATTTTCTCCATCTTATTTACTATCAAGTTATTTCTTCTCCTTGACAGTTAACATCTCTTAATGGCCAGCACCACTTTGTTTATCTTCTGTTCTGACTTCTACCCCTTTCGTCACTGACAGGATCTTCTGCCAACTCCCCATTCAGCTTCCCAGCATGGAGGTTACACATTAACAATTCCTTAAAAATTAATTGAGAATGTAGGAAAAGTGGAATCTTAAGTGTGGATGTTGATATGAATGGCTTATCTTGGTCAATTATTTGTGAGGGACTCTGAGTCCAGAACAAATGGCTGGAGAAAAAAGAATCCAGTCTAAGAAAAGTCGGAGACTTAATGTAGATGGAGAGAATAATACACAAAACCCAGGAAGATTCAGACATGAAATGAAAAAGGATCTGGTGGTGTTGGTCAGCGCTCAGATGAACTTGAGCCAGCAGTATGTCCAGGTGGCCAAGAAGGCCAATGACATCCTGGCTTGTATCAGAAATAGCATAGCCAGCAGGACCAGGGAAGTAATCACCCCCTCTACTCAGCTCTGGTGAGGCTGCACCTTGAGTACTGTGCTCAGTTCTTGGTCCCTCACTACAAGAAAGACATTGAAGTCCTGGAGTGTGTCCAGAGAAGGGCAACAAAGCTGTTGAAGGGACTGGAGCACAAGTCTTATGAGGAGCTGCTGAGGCAACTGTGATTGTTTAGCCTGGAGAAGAGAAGGCTCAGAGGAGACCTTGTCATTCTCTGCAACTGCCTGATTGGAGGTTGTGGTGAGGTTGGTCTTGACCTCTTCTCCCAGGCAACAGTGACAGGACTAGAGATAATGGCCTCAAGTTGCACCAGGGGAGTTTCAGATTGGATGCTAGGAAAAATTTATTCTTTGAAATAATGGTCGGCCACAGGAATGGGCTGTCCACGGAAGAGGTGGAATCACCATCACTGGAGGTGTAGAAGAAATGTATAGATACAGTGCTTAGGGACATAGTTTACTGGGCTATATGGGAGGGAGGTGGATGGTTGGTTTAGATGATCTTAGAGGCCTTTTCCAACCTTAATGATTCTATGGTTCTGTGATTCTATGAGGCTGCTAAGGAAGCCGCTTGTTTTGGAACACTGCTCCATCTTGTAATTTACTCAAACTGCCTTCTATTTGAGGGCAGATAAGTTATTTTCACAATGATCCTGAATGGCTGGTTTTCTTTGGTTGTATCTGAGTACAGGAAGACACATTCAAGATTATAGCAATCATGACAGCCTCAAAGTGAATCACAGAAGTAACACTTCTGACATATTTCAGGATTTTCAAACACATTTTTAAGACCATTCATGAAAGTAATTTGCTAAGCAGGATGTGCGCATGTGTGCTTGTGTGCATGTGTTTATATGTCAGCAAACACAAACAGTGACGATTGAGGTTGACACTTATCTTGATAAAGCTCAAAGAATAAGCCAAATTTTATCTTAAGTATCTCCCATATCACTTCCAGTATTTGTGAGGTGGAATGCAATCAAAGATCTCAAAGCAGGCATATAACATGTAAATTGTTTTCTCATTTTTTTAATGGCAAAACAAATTATGCCCATTTAATTTCCATAGTTACAGGCTGTTAAAATTACTGAGGTTAGGAGCTAAGCTGATGTAGAGCCACACACAGTTACCCTTAGAAATGCATCTCTAATTCAGCATCAGAAGAGTTCCTGCATATTAAGATGTCAGAGATCATCATTTATGCACTGGCTGCTTACCAGAATAATCAGACCTTTGGCCACTCTAGGGGAGAAGAGGCTAATGTCATGTTTTTCAGTCATTTCTTGTTTCTCCCATTAAAATGTGATTAGTTCCCTGCAGCACTGGACTGTGTCCTATCAAATCACAGCATGAAAATTAGTTATTTAAATCTATGCAAACAAGAAATACAATGAAATCTTGTTTCTGCTCTCATTAGTCTTCCCAACTTTGTAGACATTTAATGTGCCACATTTTTTATTTTTTTTTAACTAGAGCTACTACTGATACTTTCTGTTCAAGCCCCGTTGTTTTTATGCTCACTTAACTCAGTTTATGTAATCAAAACCTTCCCTGAGTGGATGTTGATATTCTCATCACCAGTGCTGTCTTAAAACTCACAGTCCACACAAAGACACACAAAGCACAGGAGTTATTTAACCCTAATCATATATATTCAAATGCAGTAATTTCACAGACCTTAAAGAATAATGGAATTGGTTCAAAGCTGGTTAGACATTTCAGGTTACCCTGCACTCTATGGCTAAGGAAAGGAAAAGATTAAGTTATCTTAGATGTATTAATCTAAGAAAAAAATGAAATCATTAACCTTCAACTTTGCTCCAAAGAAATTATTCAGGAAAGAAGGGTCTTTTGGTCCCATAAACTGAAAACATTTTGTTTAGAGCATAACATAGACTCTAATAACAATTTCAGAGCAACAGGAAAGGGAGCATGGCTGGCTGAGCATTGGTAGATGGAGACAATCAGCCTTGCCACTGACAGAAAACTTCTGTGCGCAGAATGGCACAAAGAAAATCTTTCTCTTCAGAAGCAACAGAGAACCTGGTATCCATGACTAAACAGCTCCATTGACCCTAACAGCATGAGCACACCATGTAAATCCAGCACAGACCACGGGTCAGAGCACTGCGTGCAGAACCTGCTGCTGGTATCCTGGTGTGATCCCAGAGGTGATGTCTTTTGCTGCTCTTACAGTTCCATGTTCTGCCAGCACAAAGTCCAATTACTCTGTTTTGGGGTATGTCAACCAAATTTTGCTTGTCCAGTTAGATTATTGTTTTTATTACTGATTTTTTTTTTAAACCAAGACACAAAGGGAATGTAGAACATAATATGTGTTTTAAGCAACTACAGAGGAGGGCTTTTTCCTTGGGAGTGCTCTCAGACCTCCACAGTATATGGGAATTAAAGTTGCTCAGCACTTTGTGTTAACGGGCCCTAGAATCATTAAATAATTGCCAAACAGGATGATAATTACTCTGACTTGCAAATCTACATACTTCAGAGGCGAAAAGGATCTGGGAGAACAAAAAGTACACCGAGCAGAAATTGTGAAAATACCAAGTGACCATGTTCTGTCCTGGGGGCACTTTCCCTCCTCTCCCCATTCTTAGAACTGTCATATAATCATAGCTGACAAAATTCTGGGACAGAGAAAATAACAGCAAGTCTAATACAACGCCAGTCTAAAAGTTAGATTTAATGGAGTACGCACTGTAGATTTATTTCCTGATGTTCTTCTGTGGTAATAAACCTACATTCCTCAACACAATTAGAAGGCAAAGAATTAAGCCAGGAAGTTTCTTGGCTGCCATCTACTGTTCAAAACTTTTCTGTAACATGCAGAATATAAAGAAAAATAAATCCTAAGAACATACACCAGCATCTCCAGATTGTCTCCTTTCCTTTAATCTCCCTGGATAAAAGCAGTATCTTTGAAATGTTGTTAAAGACCACTAAATTTTTGTAAGAATTCTGCATGTATTCTCACTTTTTAATACGTAACACAAATGAGAAACACAAAGTCTCGAATACTTAAAAAGTTTAATTCATACTAATTTAGGAAGAATACTATGGAAAACTGTATTTGTTAAAAAGTTTTCTCTGTTAATTCACTACAGAGCACTAGACAGCTATCTGACTCAGCAAGGCTTTTGACACAATCTCCCTTAACAACCTTGTAGGTAAGTTGAGGAAGTGTGCGATAGATGAGTGGACAGTGAGGTGGACTGAGAACCAGTTGACTGACAGAGCTTGGAGGGCTGTGATCAGCAGTGCAGAATCTAGTTGGAGGCCTGCAGCTAACGATATTCCCCAGGGGTCGGTGCTGGGTCTGGCCTTGTGCAACATCATCAGTGATCTAGATGAGGGGATAGAGTCCACCCTCAGAAAGTTTGTTAATGATACAAAGCTGGAAGAAGTGGCTGACAAACCAGAAGACTGTGCTACCATTCAGTGAGAACTGGACAGACTGGAGAGCTGGGCAGAGAAATCTGATGAAGTTCAACAAGGGCAGGTTAGAGGCTGACCTGCTGGAAAGAAGCTCTGTAGAGAAGGACCTAGGTGTTATGGTGGAAAACAGCAGGTTGACTATGAGCCAGCAGTGTATTCTTGTGACCAAGAAGGCTGATCGTATTCCAGGGTGCATTAGAAAAGGTGTAGCCACCAAGTTGAGTGAGGTGATCCTCCCCCTCTACTCTGCCCTGGTATGACATGGAAAAGACTGAGAGGGGATCTTAGCAACACAAGCATCTAAAGATGTCAAGAGGATAGTGCCAGGCCCTTTTTTGGTGATGCCCAGTGACAAAAAAAGAGGTAACGGGTACAAACTGGAACATATGAAGTTCCATACAGACATGAAAAAAAAAACTTCTTTATTTTGAGAGTTACAAGCACTGGAGCAGGCTGCCCAGAGAGCTTGTGGAGTCTCCTTCTCTGGAGATATTCAAATCCTGCTTGGGTGCTTTCCTTTTCAGCCTACCCTAGGAAACCCATTTCAGCAGGGAGTTGGATTTGATGATCTCCAGAGGTACCTTCCATTCCCTATGATTCTGCAGTTGTGTAACTACGCAGCAATAAGACAGAATAGGGCAGAGACTGAAAAACAATGTGCAAGCAAAATGTCTGCCTGTCCTTTTCTCAAAGCTTTTTTTTATTACCAGAAGAGGCCCAACAACATTTCTCTCTCTTTCCTTTTCAGAGCTGCCTTGATCTCTGCCTTTTTCAAGTCCTCTGCCTCACTTCCCACCAGAAGTAGCCAGAGTAGCCATTACAATACTGCAAATCTAATGAACAAGACAGGCTGGAATGAAAGAGGAATCTTCTTCTCTACATTACACTTACAAGAGGACTTGGAAATTAGTCTTAAATAACAGAGAATATCAAGTTGTCACAGTTTATGACAAAAGCTAAAGGGAACTCTGTCTACAGTAAAGCAGAACCAGGAGTCTACTGAGAGACCTTAGGCATGCAAGGAACAAGATATCTGAAATGTAAGTCCTGAGTTAATTCTGTCAACCACGTCATTAATGCTGATGGAAGATAGACCCCACACCAAACTTCACTACAGCATAATGAAGGTGACTTTATCCTTGTAAGTCTCTAGGGAACACACTCTTTGCTCCTTCTTACACAAATGTATCAGATGGTAGCACAGATATTCAAGAAGGGTTGTAGACTGTGACTACTTAGATTACAAAAAAAGAGTAACTGTTGTAGAAAAGTACTAACAGATGATCTAGTAGTAGCTTCAGCTTTCACTAAGTCTTTCCCCTACTCTTTGGTTTCCTTCAGTATTCCTCAAAGTACAGAATGGTCTGTGGAAAAGTGAAGTTAACTGGGAATCAGCTTGTCAAGGTATGATGCTCAGTAGCAAAACATAGCAGGGGAATACAAGCAGGTCAGGGCTTATGTTGTATTAAACAGGAGAAAAAGCAAAAGAAAGCAAAAGAACTTAAGCAAAAGGAAAAATCAAACAAACAAACAGCAACACCTTGAGCTCAATAAATAGTGAGGAGCAAGAAAATGTTCATTATGGTTCCTGCATTGCATTCAGGCCATTTTGAACATTGTGGAGGTTCTTTAGAAAATTAAGAGCTGCCAAAAAAAAACACAGGGAATGCCTTCACAAATAAGTTTCTAGACTGTGGGCAGGAAGGTAATTACCTGTGTCCTGTATTTCCAGGTAAAGGAAAACATGAATGAACTTGGTACTTAGACTCACCTGGTTTGAAATGGGGTAATGAGTGGACTCCAGGCCACGTATCTTCATTTGGTGTTCCAAGTACCTGTGCACAACAGAAAAAGAAAAGAAACACACACAGTTTTAATGGGAAATCATGACAATTCATTGCATTGCATAAAGCCATTCCTCCCAAGAGCTCAATGTACCTCAAAATGTAAACTATAAATAGGTTTAATTATTGGGAGTACAAAAAGTTAAAAGTTACCATAGTTACAAAGTACCATTGGAGCCAGTAAAGAATGCTGTGTTTGTGACAGATGGCCTGTTTGACCACTACATGTTAAAGCTGCTTTTCACTGACTAGTTCAAGCAACTTGCATGATGCAGAATGCTGATGTTACAGAGGCTAGATTTTTGACCTTGGAAATAATTCCAATCCCTGTAAACTTAAGTAAACTGAACAGGCACTTAGTAATAGATGTCAGAAGAGAGGATTTATACAGATGGTAAAGCAGATGACTAAGAGCACGGTGTGAACAGCAACACACTGAGAATAGCTGTCATGGATGTAGTAAGTACAGAACCAGTAACTCTTTAGAAAATACAGAAATGACTGACTCATAAATTGTGTTTTGTTTCTATTCCCTCCAACTTGTAGCACAAATCAGAATAACTTTTAGCAGGAAAGAGCTTAGCACTTCTCACTTGCATCTTATATTCTTTGCCCGCATGAAAAGTTCAACTCCTGGTGTCTTTGGCACAAAAAAAATAAATTAGTTGAGGGAACAGCTATATTTAATTCTTTCACAATTGTTTTTACTTCATGATACATAAGTGACAGCCCTTGCTTTTAGGCGGGCTGGGAGGAACATCTGAAATAGCAGCTCCAAAAATGGGTTTCTGAATGAATTGCAGAATTTGGAAGTTGTCCTGTGGGATCTTCCCTGTTACAAATTTTCATACAGTTTCTAACATCAATGTAAATCCTAGGGACTGCTTTCAGTATTTGCTGTAAGCTCAGGCCCTGGAATAAAGGCCTGATTTTGTGAAGCGAATGCATTTCACACTGGTATTGTGCTCATTTTGCATTGTCATAAACATACAAAACCCCACTGCCAGCCCTGCCCCTATCTGCACCACTGATCTTCTGAATAAATCTTTTATCCTGTGTAGCTTATGTCACTGTGACACTGTGTGGTCACTTACTCCAGCACCACATGAGCATCAAGCTATCTATTTGTTTGTGTTTATAAGTAAGTGCTTAAAAATTCTTAGAAGCAAGACTAGGAAGCTGGAAAACACACAAAAAAATCTTTGAATCTGCCAGAAATTTATTTCATGCTATTTAGAAATTGGCTTAAAAATCTGAAGTAGAAGTAGTGACTTCATAAGCAGAGACAACTGCAAGGTGAGTTTTATGACTCTTAGGGCCTCAAGTTTTTTAACCAATTTACACTATTGCCTGTTTCTAATATAAAAATGGTAATGCGAAGACACTCCATACAATGCTTAATACCTCACATAGAAGAAAATACATATAAATTGGACCATCTGCAAGAATTGATGGAATTGAAAGAGGAACACCAAGGTGACAGAGAAACACAGACAACAGTCTCCCTTTAATTAGACAGTATACATTCATGTAGTTATTTGGAGATGCAAGTTCACTGATTATATTTGTAAATATTATTTGCAGAATCTTGCTGTCAGTACTTGTGAAACAAGACCTAATCAGCATTTGAATGCTAAACCTGGCCCTTCAACACAGATCATCACACCAGAACTCACTTCATTATTGCTATAAAAGCTACGAATGCTATTGCTAACAGTGCTATGATTAAGGATAAAAGAAGTTAAGAGACACTGCTGACCCACTATTATATGATTAAATCAATTTGCTTTTGTAAGTAACTTTCACCTGTCTTCGGTACAGAAGATGTAGATGCCAAGCATCTCTCAGGCCAGGAGAGGGAGCCCGTGGATTAGAAACAGAGCTCCTTCTGTCAGCTTGTTCAAATTGACAAATAGGGCCGGCACTTTGCAGCCCGACTTGCAAATCAAAGGAATATTCTCTCACAAAATGCTATGAATGTAGTAAAATTAGCCACACCTTTCCAAATACATATTTGCAATTTTCTCTTATTTTAGATGAGATGGAGGCAGCTAAGGCATTGTACGGCTGAATATTAAAATCCACTAACAAAATCTGAAACTTCCAGTGAGCAATGGGATACTTATCAGACCAATTTAAGGTAGAACTTGGAGCTAGGAAAATGAATTATTCTGATTTTCAAAGTAACAACAGACCCAACAACAGAGGACTTGATGGGAGATCACTTCTGTAATGAATATTATGTGACTCATAGTTTTTCTGTTTCACCAGTTTTCTGAACCATTCCTTTAATAACATTCCAGCACATCTGCTGTTGTAGTGTTTAAGAGCCAGCTACAAATGAATGCTGTGCAATGCAGCACTCTGACTGCCTATTACATTTATACCTTCTGTCAAGGGTAGCAGCAGTTTAGAAACAACCAGTTTTTTCTATCATCTAAATGCCTGCCATTTCCAGGTAAGAGCAGCTGGTAGTTCAGGCAGTGATCCAGACCCTGTATTTCAATGCTTTGTAAAAATACCTTATTCTATACACATATTAACATGCATAGTGCAGAAATTCACAATATGTGACTATCAATCAACAAATAAGGAGGAGAAGGCAGCAGGGAAACAACTGTGTTTCTAATAAGATAAAACAATTGCTGCCCACAGGTATTTCACCATAGAGTGATTTGTAGGCAGCACCTTGCGCAAGTGATGCTTCTAAGCAGCAATCCATCCCATTTTGATGAGGAGGGATAGACAACTTAAAGCAATGAGTTTTGACACCTGCTATAAACAAAGAAATGAAAGTTCACATCACACCACAGTGCAGCTCTGCCTTGATTTGTGGCTTGCAAAAGAGAGTTAAGGAACCAATGTGAAGGAGAAAAGCAGAGCCCAACAATCTTCTGTTTTTACTCCAGAACACCATCCCATAACTGTTAAGACTGTTTGTCCAGACCCAACCTCTGTCAACACCCTGGCACTACAGGTAAATCTGATTACATGAGGGATCTGCAGCTGCTGTGGAAATGGAAGATACAAGAGACCCAGCTGGCTGGGACATCCACCTAATGCCAAGGGCTGTTACTTTATGGCTGACCTCACAGCTGTAACCATTCTTTCATGGGCAACCACTTCTCATCCCAAGCATGCCACCAGGAGTTCAGCCTTTTCTATATTTTAACACTTTTCCTTTCAATTTCACACTAGTTCCAGAAACAAGAAAATAACCACTGCTGTCACATAATTCAAGCCCCTGTTGAAGACTAGAAATAATCGTTTATTTATCACTGGGAATTGTTTGGAAAAAATAAGACTAACTTGTACACTTTTTCTACTCATAATTTACCTATCAGCAAGATAAACATTCAACTTACATTCTTTGATATCCTATTTTTAATTGAATTACTTACACACACAAAAAAACCACCACCCTACAATTCTCAAATTTGGAATAGATTCAGTGTTTGCCACAGGCCAGGAGGGTTATAGCTTCTGTAATGAAAAGTCCACACCCTCCTGGGGTTTTGCTGTTCCACAATACATACAATTACAGCATGAAAAAACACCCTGAACTCATTTATTTCCTAACAAACAAGATAAAATGACCTTAATTTGTCATTTGAAATTTGATGTTCAAAATCAAGATTAGATTCTGATCTAATTTGCATGGTGAGAAATCTATTTATATGAAAATAACAGATTTAGAGTGCATGAGGGTACTGAGGGCCAAATACCCTCGCTGCCAGTTGACATTGTTACAGTTTGGCAGCAACAATGCATGGAAAGTTAGGAAAACAGAACCTGCTGTTCCAATCTCCATACACAAGCATAATATAGACAGATTGCCCAGGAAACACAATACAAATGCATTAAGGTCTACTGTATTGCCGTAACTTTTTGATAAAACAAAAAAGTTGCTTGCTTTTTACATCTGATTTTACAAAGACTCATAGTTCACCTCATGAATGTCCTCCTTTGTGTCCAAGGGAATTAATATTTTATGGTAAGCATTACGCCAATCTACCAACACAATTAGCTGTGATGTCCCGCATTCTGCTTGGAAAGCATTCCCGGTAACATCCATGTAATAAGGTCATTCTGGGTAACTATTTGTCCAGGGACGTCATCTGACTCTCTTGTGAGATGAGCGCTAGTGCACATCTTTCCCACCAGCTCTTTCCCTACTGCCACAATTAGTAAAAAATAAGTATTTCCATTTCTAGTACAACTTCTGAATATATTGAGCTGTGTGTTCTTTAAATTGTGCTTTCATTCTTTGTTAAATACGATGATACTCAAGAAAGGCAATGGTCTGGATTTCAACAAGACAAAGAATGTGCCGCTAGTGGATTATTCAGGGTTTTCTAGCAACAGAGCAGAATGAAAAACAAGATCAGCATGCAAATGAGATGCCTTTCCTTAGGAAAAAAAATATGGAAATTAGGCTGAGCAATTTGCTGAATTTTCAAGTCTTTTCTTATTAGGTCAACTTGGTGAACAAACAAAGTTTAGTAAAAAATAAATATCAGGACTGTGAATCATATTTTATCTTTAATGGAAAGATTTTTGTTTTGTTGAAAAGGACCTTAGAATTTAAACTTGAACGAGCGACAGAAGGTTTGGAAAAGTGTTATTTTAATTTTATTTTATTTTTCCTTCCAAAGGTCATCAAGATTATCTTCCTATTCATTCACTGAGTAAATTTTACTGCATTTAGTGCAAGCCCCGGGCTGTCAGACACCATGGAAGAGCAGATCTGCCTGAGGAACTGAGCTTATTAAGAGAGTAAGAGAATACGCATTGCAGAGCCATTTCAATCTCTTTCTTTTTAGTGAGATATGGAGGCCTCAGGTGTTCTGTTTTTCAATAAGAATCTGCTATACTCATCCAAACTACACATTTCTAGTGAAACTTCCAAACTTCCAACTTAGTCAAGACCCCAGGTGTCCTTTCCATTTTGACTGGACAAAGGTAAGTTAGCTGTCTAGATCTGGCTCTTGATCTCTTGCCCTCCTCAGGGAAAATTTCAGGGTTTCTCTACAGCTGCTCCACCACTCAGAGCTTCTGAATGGGGAATCTTGCATCTGGAAAAAGACAAACTCATGTGATCTCTCTTTCCTGGTGTTAAGCCTTTGCCCAGCTGATCCAGCCAGTGCTGCATTCCCCTCCTGAGGGTTTGCTGTTAGCTACACCTTAACCACATCCTCTACCATCAGCAAAGTACCAGCTGGTAATGTCAGTGAGAACAAAGTGCAGTAGTGAGGACTGAAGTAGGAATGCTGCCCTTCAGCTTTGCATTTTGCTAACGGGTTAAGTGAAATTCAGCAACTATTTGTGTATTATGCATGCTGACTCAGTCTGCTGACTGACAACTGCAGCTACGGTTCCTTCTACTCTCTGTTGGGCACAACGGATGACAGCTGAGTGTCAAGTTTAATATCCAGAAGACAGAGACAGAAATGGAAATGTCTTAGTAATGGTCTTTTCTTCACTTTGGGAGCTTAGCTGTTCAGTTTCCTTAAGGGACAATAAATCTCTCAGTTTGTGTAATGCACTTACATTTTTGTTAGAGGACGAATATATTTTAACTCAGGGAAGGCACTGGATATTCCAGGAATCCATCTGGAACAATAAAGTAGCCCATATTTTCTCTACAGAAAAAGCTTATCAGCTAGGATTACAACAACATATTTATTTGGATTCACTAGAAACAAAAAAGGACCTTCCTCTCAAGGACCACTGTCATCAAGATTTAAAATTCTGAGGTCCTTCTTTATTAAATGTATGGCAAAAATTACAAACAATCCCAAATCTGGAATTTCATGTTAGTTCAAAGTTAGAGCAACTGAAGTGAGACTATTGGACAAAGGCACAGTCTCCCCTCACATGTAAAACACTTCTTCAGAGCTTGAAAACCGTATTTTGGTACCAATGATTTTTCATACTTACTGCTGTATTTTTTCAGTCAGTTGTCATCAAAGCAACCCTCCGTTATTTCCATACAGGTAAGAAAGAAAATAGCAGCCAAACATTAAACATACAGAAAATGAGGTAATGTATCTAGTTTGATTCCTCTTCAGAATGAAATTGTTAATAAACAACATCCCATAATTCTCTACTGACAAAATCAGACTTTCAAATTCTTATTTTCTCGTGTAAAACAGGTTGTATTTTTTTTGCTTCCTTATGTCTCTATAAAGCTACCAAAATCACAAAAAATCTTTAAGTGATGATATCTGGTAAAAGGATGAAAAAACTTAACAGCCACAACTTCATAAGTAATAAGTTGCAGAATAAATTTAATGTGATCTGCTTTCATTCAGAACAATATTTAAGAGAATTTAAGAGAAAAAAAAGCAGCTTAGAAATCAGGCTGATTGGAGTATATATTTTGCAAGTCATTTTGTGAATGTTTTGTCTTAACAGAACAGAATAAAACCTAAATATGAAATTATTTCAAGAGCTGTAAGTAGCACCTGCTAAGCAATGACTATAGCAACAAAAATAAAAAGAGAAAGCACAACTCACCAAACTAATAAGCTTGTTTCTCCTGTACAATAAAGTGACGCTGTTTTACGAGAAACAAAAGTTACTGAGGCTTATTCTCTAAGGTGAAAAAAGAACAGAACCATGTGCATCTATGGTAAGATGCCAGCTCCTTCGGGCATTAAGAGGAATATCATTGTTACGTTATAAGCAGTTAATAAAAACAGCTGCTTTGAGCATAAGGAGGGATTTATGATGAAGCTGGCTTCAAAACCATTTAGGTAATGTCCTAGTATGGATGAGGGAAGCAAAACACAAAATTAATACCAACATTCCCACAAAATCTTAACAAAACACATTAATTGAAAAAATATCAAGTTAAATGTTTGTGCTTTTAGCTCCGTCATAGACCAAGAATGAGGTATTTGAAACAGTAAAAGACCCGACTGTTCTTGAGAAGCTTTTTCTCACTGAAGCAGAATACAACAAAGTCTTAACAGAAATCACAGGATCACAGAATAGCTTGAGTCAGAAGGGAGCTGGAAGATGGTCTGGTTCCACCCCCCTGCCATGGGCAGGGCTGCCACCCACCAGCTCAGGCTGCCCAGGGCCCCATTCAACCCAGCCTTGAGCATCTCCAGGGATGGGGCACCCACAGCTCTGAGCAGCAGTGCCAGTGTCTCACCGCTGAGTGAAAAATTTCTCCCTAATGTCTAATCTAAATCTCCCTTCTTTTTGTTTAAAAATGTTCCCCCTTGTCCTATCACTATCTACCTGCATAAAAAGTTGATTTCCATCCTGTTTATAAGATCCGTTTAAGTATTGGAAGGCCACTATCAGGAGCCTTCTCTTCTCCAGACTGACCAAGCCCAGTTCCCTCAGCCTGTCTTTATAGGAGTGGTGCTCTGGCCCTCTGAGCATCCTCCTGGCCCTCCTCTGCACCCTCTCCAGCAGCTCCACATCTTTCTCGTGCTGTGGTCCCCAGGCCCAGATGCAGTATTCCAGATGGGGACTCACAAGGTCAGAGTAGAGGGGGAGAATCCCCTCCCTCTCCCTGCTGACCGCCCCTCTGTTGATGAAGCCCAGGATACCATTGGCTTTCAAAGCTGCAAGCGCAAACTGCTGGCTCACGTTAAGTTCTTCATCTGTCAGGAACCCCAAAGTCCCCTTTATTAGGGCTACTCTCAAGTTCTTCTCCCAGTCTTTATATTAAATAGGTTTCCCAGATATATGTGATTTTCCCAACCTTACTTGCTGCATTGAGTAGTTTCGTGCATCAAAAATTTAAATTTACCCCAACACTGCCTCTGCTCTCTTTACAGCATGAATAAACAAACTCAGAGCTCTCTTCATCACTGCTGTAACCAAAGCTACCTCCCTGAGGGACACTGCCAGTGAAACCTCTGCCACCTGACAGGAGAAGGGGACAAAAGACTTCCCAGCCCTGCTCGGCATTGAGGCAGAGCAAGCCCTCTGCAGATGGACAGCACAGGATGAAATGCAATCCCCACCCATTTAAAAAGGCACTGCCAAGGTTTGGCCTGTCAGCGTTTGGCCAGGGGACAGTTTAGTTTATACCAGAAAGGACCTGCTAAATAAATATTTTACTCTGAACCACAGAAAGAGCGCTGTCTATGAGATGACTGTTAGAAAATAATTCCATCCATAATCCAATCTAAACTGGAGAGGATCAAAGCCAGAATCATTTCCTCTAAATTTCAAAACAAGACAAAAAAGCCACTGTGAAACAGCTCGTACTGGGCTACAGCATCCTCTTCCTAAAGCTAATCAGCACATCTCATTACAACACTCTGCCTCCATTAAGGTTCATATGGTGGAAGAAACTGTTTTTGACGCAGTGATTCTTAATAAAACATTCCCGTGAATGAGGCAAAACACTAAAAACATTAAGAAAACAAGATCTGAAAAACTTATTGACAAAACAAATGGGTCTATGTTGTAGAGAAAATCTGAAATCAGCAGCAGGAGGTGGGAAAAAGGCGAACTCCTGCCAAGGACTGCACTTTCCCTCAAACCAGTGAAAACATGCAACAATTTCATTTGAAACTGCAGCACATAAGAAAAGGAGACGCTGTTTAGCTCAGAAGTGAAAAGAGGGCTCCTTTGTGAGGGCTCTCCCAGGCTCAAGTGGGCTGAGGCAGCAGAGCTGGGGTCCTGTCCTTCCAGTTTTCCCAACCACCAGGCTGAGAAATCTTCCTCAGTCAGGAAACAATCAAATCATCAGAGTAAAAAGTCCATGAACTTAAACAATGGAGTCTGTTTTGCAGAAGCTACAAAGCAGTTCAATAGGATGAGACCGAGCCTTAATGCAAGAGAATTTGAAAACTTTTATATACCTTGAAGCTGTGGATTGAGAAAGGACGGGGAAGAAAACTCACGCATAAGATTACGGCTCACCTCGAAAGACTTCTCTTCCCTTCTTCCAAGGAGAGAAGTTTGCTTTTCCATCAATGCCACTTGTGAGCAATCCAACAACAGAGATGGAAAGTCTTCACGAAGGAAGACAGTGTTAATACACGCAAAGAAGCACCTGCTTCTGATTTCTGATTGCTGATAGCTATCTTCCTTACCATTTGGGAGTAGAATTGTTTCCTTCGCCACAAAGCAGAAGAACCCCTAGCTCACGAGCCACGCTTGTTTACGTATTCTTCAAAATCTCCTCTAATTTACTGTGTACAGAAGGGTTTAGACTCTGCAGGCATGATTTCCTGCCCTGTTTGTGTTGTAAAGCCTTCGGAATAGTCCACCCAAAGACAATCCTTTCCTAAACATGCTCTTTAAAGATTTATTTCAAGATTTTTTACCGACTTTTTTCTTTAAGCTGCAAAGAAGAAAAAAAATCCAAAAGCCTGTGGGAGGCTGTTATGAAATGTACTTCCACATGCCCTGCTGTGCTGCCTCAGCAGCTGGTTCATTTGAATTCCAGGTATGCACTACTGAGGTTTGTGTTGCTGTTGTAGGGTTTTTTTGAAACACGGGCTTATCAGAGGAGCAATGGCGCTTTTGGATCACAGCCCCTTTTTGAAGACCACAAAGCTGGCTCAGTTCACACACACACACACACCTTCCTAGAAATGTCACAGTGCCCAATCTCACTGGCATGAGTAAAGACATCATTTTGTTAGGATGCCTAGAGTGCTTAAAGCCAGAGAGCTTATTTAAATGAATAGCAGACCAAACTTATGCAAATTCCTATGAATCATCATAAAATTAGCAAGAAAAACATTTAAAATAAAGTGGTATGTCTTCAGTATACCAGTGTTTAACTGAAATGATTGGAACAAATGAGCATGTGTAGGATCAGACCTATTTCCTGACCAGGATCACCACTGCACCACAACCTGACCCGATGGTTTAGCTTTCACAGAAACGCATCTCCAGTTTCCCAGACCAAAATCCCACTCTGAGCAGTGAAGCACTGTGCTTCTTGGGTCCTGGAAACCCTTCCTCCCTGGCCTGGTGCCCAGTCACAGCACATCTGAGGAATGAGTGCGTCTCACTGTGACACTACATCGGGACCTGTCATTCCTCATGCACAAGCAACAACATACGCATGGCACAACGGAAGCTCATTATATGACAGAAATACGTTTGCAGTGCAAAGGAAAGCTGTTGTACTGAGTGAGATAGAACGTCGTATCTGGGCTAGCAACTGCCGAGCTCATAGTCTGGAAAAAAATGGTGATACAGAGAAAATTCTTTTTCTCACCTAAAACTCCCAGGAAGATAACCTACACCAAGGACTATATATTAAGCCTGGTGCTTAGCACCACAGAACAACTTGTTACTAGAATCAGATCAGATCATCCAGAAGTTTACTGAGCCCTTATTTTGCCAGTGAAGGTCTTGATCTTGCAATAATCTCAATTCTGAATAGATTCATGCAGCCACATGGAGTCAAGTGAAGCAGTGGGTATTCTGTCAAGGTTTTTTTAAGCAGCCATTTGTTCAATCTGCAGCAAATGAAGGCAGCTAGTCGTGCTGCCATTTGAAGAATATGCGGGTCCAGGTGTTACAGTATTTCTGAAACAGCGAGAGCATTAATAATGAGCTCCAATTGTGTTGGGTATATGTGGTGGATATAAGTGCACTTTTCCTGGCTAAACATCCTGCTGATTCCCTGCACTGAACCGTATCGGAATTCTCAATTCAAATTGCTTTAAAAAATATCTAACCTTATCAGTGAAAAACCACCTCAAGTGATTCAGTTTCAAGTGTGCCTCCTACAACAAACTGCAGCATGATGCTTAGTATATTCAGAACTCGTTCCAAATAGCAATGTTTAGTGCTAAAAACAACAGAGTTTTATACTTCTACCTTTCTGATTCATAGGAACAGAACAGAAAAGAAGAACAAAAAAATGGAAGCCTCCAAGTAGTATTGAAAATTTTAAAAAAGGGAGAAAATACCACCTTGTCTTGATGGACATACTCTAGCCAGAAAAGCAGCTGGGGTATTTTAAGTGGGGTTGGGGCAGGATGCCACTGCTGTCCTTTAACACTCAAAGCCATAGGTTAGCCACATGTTGCAGCCTGCTGCTTCAGGAGAAGCCATGTGTGTGCTCCTCCCCAAGAACAGAAAGCTGGAATCTGGGGGGTGGTCAAAAGAAAACCTGTTTCCCAGGCTGGCAGACTTCCCCTGCTGTCAAGAGAGAGAAGTAGAACCCATAGTATCACCAAACACCTTGTGGCTGAAATTAAGGTGATTTTAGCTAATTATATGTCTGTTTGCCATTAAGTAGCAATGTATCTGTTGTCATATCATGCTGTCATTTCAATTTAGGAAAAAAACTGTACGCTATATGACTCTGAAATGACAATTTGATTATACTTGCTTGATGAGGAGTTTCAGTGGGGGGAGGGTAAAGATACGATGTGGTTTTTGAAAGAATGCCAAATTTTGAGACTCAAATTTCCTGAAAATTCAAATCTGTGAGATTTAGCAATTTATTGATTATTTAGCAGCTGTAGCTTTAACAATCAGTTGGCAGGTGGCCTAGGACTTCTCATTTTGCTTATTTAAATGAAGGTGGAAGCAGGTGTCCCTCAACTGGAAGAGGCAGCTGCACTCCCAGCTTCAGTGAACCCATTTGTTTTCTTTGACATTCGTTCACTCTGTAACTTCTCTCTTAACTTCTGAGCTTTCAAAAACCCCAGGCAAGAAGAATTAGGGTGTAATCATCTACTGCCTCTCCTTGAATGTGCTTCAAACCACATGCAAGCCATCCACATTGGCAGCCTTTGCTCTCTGCAGACTCTCTGTTGGGCAGAAGGGAACCCCTTCCCTGGAGCTGTTGACACACAGTCATTCCTCTCCGCTCACGGGGAAGGAGGTTGCAAAAGGGAGCTGTGAGGACTGGGGGGACTTGTAGAACATACTGCCTACAGCTCCAAAAGGAATTTAGGAGGTTGTATTGAAACAGCTGGTGACAAAGTGTGAATGAATGAAGGCAAATCCCTAAAAGATCAGAGCTGCTTAACACCTGCATACCACACTCCACTCTTTTACAGAGAAAAAACCACAACATTGACAACAGAAAAGGCTGAAAAATGATTGGGAGTCATGTACAATAACACTGAACGTGAGCAATGCTACTATTATAAGGAAAAAACAACACTTCATAGGTAAGTTTTAAAGATCTCGCTGCATTATCAGAAATGAAGATGTTACAGCAGTGAAACAAGGGTAACTACACAAGTTAGAGAGGAAAATCAGCCTCTCAATAGTATAGGTGCAGTTGATCTCTTGAATTATGTAAGGAATGCAGAATAGCAGTAGGATTTTACCATTAGGGTAGTTGAAAGGCTGCAAAAGCAACAAAAACATGGAAATATTGGCAAGAAAAAGATAACGTGAGGCAAAAGTGGTAGGAAGCTGCGCTGAATACTAGTGGTAAATGAAGCTCAAAGAAGTGATGACTCTAGCAGGAAACAGATGTTTCACTATTCTGAGTTTTCAGCTACATTCATTGGTCAGATAAATATTCTTTACATGATTGTGTAGTCTATGGATTTCATGGAAAAACAACACAAGACAAACAAAAGAGGATTTACCCTGACTACAGTTATTGCCCTGCTTGGAACTGCTGAGCAGCTGATAAAATGGTATGATAAAGTGAGATCAGCAGCACCACGTCTCTACCCATCCCTTTCCATGAGAAAGGGGTGACACCAGTGCACTGTAACCAATTGGTTCAGCAGCACAGCAATGTTATTCACCAAATATCTTGGTCATCAGACCAAAGCAGATTGGACCAAAATATCTAGGATCTTGAGTATTCAAAATTATTGAATTGAATTGAAGCAACTTGCTGTATGTATGCGCGCCAAGATGAGAAATTAAGGATAACTGAAAGACTGATAAAATCTCTGGCTGTATTCCCACTGATTTCACTGACAGGTTAGTTCAGTGATATAAAATTTTTGAACCTTTCATTTCTCTTATAAGAGGAGCACAGTTGCCAGCTGCTGCACAACAATCACCTTCTGGATATATGGGTGGGGGAGACACACAACAAATATAATATGTTCTACGATGAACATGAGATACAATACAATTAATTTTTGTATAAGGCTCTTCTTGTTTCCTTTTATAAAATTACCTATTTATCTATCCCTGTATTTCTTCCTGAATCTTTCTTGAACAGAAATAACCTACTAGAAAACAGAATTAAGTATGATTGTGTAATACTAGAAAATGTTAAAGTACAACATATGTTATAAAGTATCTCTTAAAACTATTTGACTCCGACATTTGAGTTTCTTCAGCCCCACAGTAAATGTACTGTCTGAGAGCAAGAGATGATGAACAATGGCTTTCCTATTGGTAAACATAACCTTTTCATAAACAAGAACAGAAAGCATTGTTAGAAAAATGTGTGAGAAAGGATGGACATGGTTGCATAGTACCAGTTGAACTACTTAAAACTTGTCTAAAGCAAGCCTGCTGATTTATATTCCTGATAATGGCAACTCTCAGAAAAGCAAATGACACGCAAAATGCTTTCAGAACAAGATCTGACTCAGCGACCTCTCAGATCTCATAGAACCATACACAGATCTTCTGCAAAAGCGTCTCGCAAGATGGAAAGATTAAGAAGCTGAGGGGCTGTGGAGTAAAATTCCCCAGCCCAGTGTAACAGAAGACAACGTGATTAGAAACTTTTACTATTATCTTTTTATTGTTATTATTTTTTATAACTCTCATTAATTTTCTACTGCTGTCAACCAAGTATGGGCAAAGCTATTCTTGTGCTGGCATATTCATATTGTCAGCAAGGCTTTTGCCAGCACATAAATGGAGCCACAAATATCACACCCTTCTAAATACACAATGCCATAACAACAAAACTGATACTTAGGAATATGGGACTTTTTTTTTTTTTTTTAAATGAGTGTAGATTACATTAATTTACACTACAGCAAGACAGATAGAAGAGACTGGCCACCTTGGGACATTCATAGATGGTATGGAGCTGGAAGCAGTAGTTGATACACCACGACGTAATATTACTGTTCAGAAAGATTTGCAGACTGGAGAAAAGGGTGACACAAATGTCATGAGCAGAAGGCAAGGCAAAGTCCTACACCTCAGGAGGAATAATTCCATCCCCTGTACAGGCTCCAGGTCAACCAGCTGAAGATCAGCTTGGTAGAAATAGATCTAGGAGTCCGGGTGGACACTAAGTTGAAAGTGAGCCAGTAGCGTGCCCTTGAAGCAAAGGCCAAGAGTGTGTCGGGGTGGCTTAAAAAAAAGTGTTACCGACAGTTCTAGGGAAGTGACTCTCTTCCTCTACCCAGCACTGGTGAGACACTTCTAAAGTGCTGAATGTCCAGCATAAGACATGGACATACTGGAACAAGTCCAGCAAAGATGATTAAGGGCTTGGAGCATTTGACCCAGCTCCAGAGGGAGCTGGGACTGTCCATGCTGGAGGTTCTGGGTGATGGTATCAATACTAATCTGGTAAATAAATACCTGGTGGGAGTGTGTAAAGAAGACAGTGTTGCCAGTGGTTCTGGTGACAGAACAAGAGACAACATGCACAGACTTAAATACAAGATATATCACTTAAACATTAAAAAAATCCTTTTTTTATTCTAAGAGTGTTTAAACACTGTAACAGGCTGCCAGAGAGACTATGAAGTCTCCATTCTTGGAAATACTCAACAGTCCTGGGCAACCTGCTGTAGCTGACCCTGCTCTGAGCAAGAGGTTGGACTAACATTCTCCAGAGGTTTCTTCCAACCTCAGTTCCCTGTAATTCTGAACAATTTCTATGGCTAAGAGCTCTTTTGCAAAAAACTGTTTCTTGATCGTAGTTTGTTCTGTACCCAGAAGGGTTAATAGAAAACCCAGACCAAATCCAGACTTGGCAGCACCCTGGCAAGTTCTATGAAACCTTGAGGAGGAAGACTATGTGAGATACAAAGATGATCCACAGAAACACGGAAGAGAAGAAGGGAGCTGAGAGCCCGAGGAACACTTTCCATGGAGGCTGACACTGCTCTGACACAAGAGTGCAACTCAAACACATCATAAATATATCAGAGTAAGAACAGAATATCTTTAATGATCATGAAAGTAATTAAGCAAGTGTTGTTTAAAAAACCTAAGTCTCTCTTTAAGACACAGTACAGTTTGAAAGTTTTCATGGTCCACTGTTTCTTGACCCAACCAAAGATACAGAAATTTAACCAAGAACTTTAAGCACAAAAAATAGATGCCTCAAAAAATTCCTTGATTTCTCCCCCAGATGCAATTATTATGAGGACCATCATATTTATGTGAGCACCATACTGCTCTTTTTGTTAAGAATTTACGTTGCGCTTCTCTGCTCCATCAGTAAGAAGGTTTTAGAGTTTACACCACAGCTGTTTGGATCATGTTGTGTCCAGAAAAAGTATTGAGTAGTTCTCATTATGTCCTCATTATACAATATATATTAATAGTTCTCTCTGATGTACTCAGAAACAGACCTCAACTGCCAGAAATACTGCTATGCAGTGATACATATATACACACTCTAAAGACAAATGGTGAAAATTGGGCATTTTTCTTTCTATAACTGACAACTAGAGAATCCATTTTTGCTATTGCCTGTGAGTTACTTTAATTAGAGAACTCAGAATACTGTGAAGGAAGAACCAAAGCAACAAGAATGAAACATGATACTTTATTATCTGGAGCTATTTATTTCACCTGAAAATACCTACTGCATTAAGAACCTAGTCAGGCAATTCTCCTACTCTCAACTCCTGTATGAAAGAACTTGTTTTCAACATCTTATGAAACAGAATAGATTTCTTCCTTTTTTTTTTTTTCTTGGTAGATTTTTTCTTTCTTTTTCCCACTTATTAATACTGCCTTTGTGCAGTACTTCCCAGGCAGTTTCAAAAAAATACATTTTCCACTGGATACTCTTCTCTTCTAATAAAAAGACAACAGCAATGAAAAGGAACAAAAAGAATAAACATTTCAGATATGTTCTGAATTTCTGTTCTCTGTGCAAACCACACGAGCAATGACAACACCAACAGTGGACACGCAGGAATTACTTGATAGTATTTTAATATATATATTCAAAAATCAGGTGAGATTATGTGGATATTTTTTGTCAAATTAATGTCTAGGTTATTCAACCATAGCCATTTAACAAATTAGGAAAGCAGCTGATCTCGACTAGGTAGACTAATGAAAACCTAGCTCTTGAAAACCTGAAATCTCTATATATCAGTAAGCTTATCTGAAGATTCGCATTTAGTTTAGATAAAGATGTTAATCAGCAGCTTGTATAAATGTCAGTGATAGCTGACTGCAATCTTATGGCACACGTTCAGCATCTTGATAAATTAAGATATACTCCAGGATACTGATTCAGGAAACACTTAAACAGGTATTGAAGTCCATCTTTATTCAAATTAGCCATATTGCGAATTTGCAGTATTGCAAAGTATACGTCTTATATGCATGCATACCTCCTACTAACTGTGCTGAAAGGGGATGTTTCCCTGAAATAATATCTATACAATGATAAAATAGATGTATATTTTTTCCAGTCATTAGGAAGGCAGGAAAAATTAGTCTTGAAGTCTTTCAGGGAACATGTGCAGACAGGTAGGACACATCAGTCAGATTCTCACAACCTGTTTCTAAAAACATCATCTCAAATTGCCTCTCAATGATTTTTAGGCATTTTCAATAATAAGGATGTTTGACCTCGAACTACAGATTACAAGTAACAATTCTGGCAATCAAGATTCTCTTCAGAAAGCCTGCTTTGGCATGCAATGTGCAGCTGGATATAGGTAAATGAGAGAAGGAAAAAGAAGATTCTGGTTTATTAAACATTGCTCCTTTATTTATGAAATGGAAAGAGAAGGCAATATAAGTCATTGATATCTGATAATTTATCTTCCCTAGGAGACACAGCCAGCATATCAGAGCAGGTTTTTGAATAGTCCTGTGCACTTACATACCACAATATTGTCTTGCAGAGTAAGTTTTTAGATAATGGAATAACACTACAGCTAAGAACAGGCTTCAACCCAATTTGTAATATGCACAAATTGCTTATCATTGCACTTTTGTTCAGTGTCATCTGCATTCAAAAACATTTGAAATTCCAGCTCTGTAACACATATGGACACAATCTGCACAGAGGGAGATTTTACATGGGCACAATTTGTTTCTGTGGTGTATGGGGCCAACAAGGCCTGCAATGACACACACATGTAAGTAACCAGAGCTGCACTGATTTACACTGGCTGAGTCTCAGCCCGTTTTTTTAAAGTATTGCCTGTAACCACCCTCTGGAAGGACAGATGAGCCTTGAAAAGAAACAATGCTTCTTTATAATTACAGACCATTTGTCATTCAGCAACTGAAATATGGCAGATACTGAAGAAACATTCCAATTCCAAAGAAAACCACAAAGCCATTGCATTCCAATGAACCATGTCTTAATTTGTTTTCTTTCTCTGATAGCCAATTACTCTTCACATTTTGCACTACCAAGCTGATAACGAGCCAAACTCTGAGGGTTTGGCTCAGTGTTAGCAGGCCAGATGAGAACAATTCTCCACAAACAAAGGATGACACCTGTATTAGAAGGAAGCCATCAAAACCAGTATGGCACATCAGGTTGTATGACTGGCTGATCCAGCACCCAGCCATCCTCTGAAAGTCAACAACAGAGTCATACATCCATGCATTTTTTCCCTTCTGCTGCCAGCTGGTAGCTCCCCCAGCAAGTGTCCATTATCTGCTTCTGGGTGTTTTTATGAAACGGATGAACGGGAAGATACTTCTCCCTTCTTCTAATGGAATTGTTAGTAGAGTGCAAGATACGTAAATTATCATCAAGAACCTTGTGTCTTCTTATAAGGGAAAAATGCACTGACGTAGTAAACAATATAGTGCAGGCCGAGTTAAAATTAAGCTGAAAATCTTTCTAAAAATCTCTCAAGAAATCCATAACCTTTACAACACATGAATAGATTTATTTTTTTGTTTAAAGACCACTTTATTAATTCACCACAAGCTAGTTTAGAATTATATTCATTTTAGTTTGGCAAAAAAGCATAGATAGCCCAGAGAAGAACTATGTAAAAGTGGTGTCAGTGCAAAACCTGCAGACAATTACCCTAAAATACCGAATACGTGCTAATGACTTCAAAGAGAGAGAAGGCTTACAGTTAGAGAAGCCTTTTATTTATTTAATTAATTTCAGTGATGCTGAAAAGCAGTGAAATATTTTGTGTATTAAAAGAATGTGAAGTAGATGCAAATTCAATACCAAGATAGAATACATTGCTCTCCTCTTCTTCTACATACATGCTATTGTTGAGGAGAACTCAGCAGTCAAGTTTCCACAGCTTCAAAAAAAAATTGTGTTTGCATCATGAAATCATCAGTGGGAGGAAAGCAGAGAGAGATGGGAGGAAAACAGAACTCTTTTCCCTCACCTCCACCAAGAAAGAATAATCACTTTCACAAAGATGAAGAAATTTTCTTGAATCCAATTCATCATCTGTAGCATTCAAGACACCAAAGACATCACTCCTACACAAAATGAAATTTCAGACCAGGTCCAGCCTCGCAAGTGCATCTATTCCATCTGATATGAATGAGCTGTATTTCAGGGCCAAAGTACTTAAACATGTGACAGAAAAAATGTGTATTGAATAAGGAAACAGGAATAAAAGACCAATACAGGTAACTAAACATCTCATTACTGAGGTAAACTTCAAAAAAATCCCAGTAGTTGCAAGTATTCTTCCCTTGGGCACGGCTAGCTTCCCCAAAGACGTTATTAACACAAGGTACCACACAGCAGGGTTCCTATGGGCTGTTCATAAGCTTAAATGAAAGTGAGGCTTGTTAGAATATATTATTCCGGTCTTTAGAGGATGTACCTGACATGAAGCAACCCTTTGGGTTCAGAACTAGAGGGAGAAGCTTTGCAGCTTCACAAATGCCTGTTACCACCTGAATCTCAGAGGAAACTACCTATGATGCTGCTTTACATGATGCATTAGGAATGTGGTTATAAATATATACTAAAGAATATGTTGCTAGCATTTTAAATCTTCAATACCAAAAGCAATACATATGTTTCTGTTTTAAAACAAAAATTCTATTTTTTCATAGTTATTGAAAATTGCAAACCCTTGCAAATCTTTGCTGTGCAGCTCAATGTAGAAATTGGTTTTGGCATCACCCTTTGGAATGCCAGGCTGCTGGGTTCAACAGAAGCACATTGTTCTCTTTAAATTACTTTTAATGCTGTGCATGATGGCACCCAACAGAGCAATAGCACCCAGGACCAAGAGGAGGCCCTGCTTTTGCAATGTACATGTTGGGAAGGAGAGGAGCTCCTGGCTACGAGCTCCCCACTGTGCCATGTCAACTACAGCAGGAGAGCCCACACAGGGCACCCACGCAGCCATCCTGTCTGCAGACTGAAGGCTCGTTTACAGATGAAACATCATTTAAGAGCCATTATCCTGCACAGAGATCTGCAAAGTATTAGGGGAACTGTTTGTGCATTACTCTCACAGTGCAATGTAATTTTTAGTGTAGCTGGCACCAAGACAGAAGTTCAGCCAACACACAGATTATTCCCTTATCAGGAGGGCTTCAGAGCCCGAGAGGGAAATTCACTTTGATCTGCGGTAGCTCACCGAAACCTCACGAAAATTGGAAGAGACAGAAATACCTTCCCACTTAAAAAATCTCTCTAGAAGAAAAATAAAGCTAGCACAAGAAATCCAACACTGATCTGGTTTGAATCTTTGAAGAACACAGACTATAAAAGCATATAAAAGCATATCCTTACATCAAAACCAGAGCATACCCGAGCTGGTGCTTCCAGCATGGCTCGGGGTGAGGCCTGCACAACACACCACAGCCTCCCACTGGGAGCAGCTCTAGCACTCAGAACTAAGTGCTGCTTAGCTGTCAGCTCCTCTGGGGACAACACTCACTAGCAAGCATTTAGTGCAGCTTTTACTTCCAGATAAAATTAAAGCCGTATTTACGATGGCAAGTTCTCCTCGATACAGAAAATGTTTAAGTTTTCATCTACAGAAATGCATGCTAATAACTGATCAAAAGGAAGGATCTGTTGATGAAGAATGTAGCTACTTTGTCTCAGAATCCAAATAATATTTCCCAGTTTTGTCTAGTTTTGTTCAGAACCACCAGATTGTCTCACACATTTTCCCTGTTATCCGGGCAGAACGGCTTCACTCTTCACATGATCCAACCTTCATCAGTCTCGTGCACACACCACAAGACTAAGGAGTAGTGCTGAGATTATCCTATCAGATCATTACTCCAGCAGATCTAGCTTCTAGCAACAAAAGCTTGGGCTGCTGATCAGAAAATGGTGAAATAGTTTTCTGGACCTTCTCAGCTATGCTGGGGTACATGTGGGGAATAATAATGGCACAACACTGCTGTGATACTTCAAGGCACAAGACTTGTTAGCTCTTACAGTCTGCAATTATGGATTCCTCTCTGATTGTATATAATACAGTTCTATCCAGGAAGTAATCCAAGTCCCAATAAGTACGAAAAGAGTACGAGTAAAGATGTAACAGTACACCGATTAAGTGTCTAAAACAGTGGAACACATTTAAACAGATGCATTCTTTAAGATAACTGAAAGACCAATCTCTTCTCCTAATCTATTATACATAATCATTTAATTAAGATATTATTAAACATAAACAAATATCAGTCATAACCAGGAAGAAACATTGTGCTGTGCTGGATCTGCTCTTGCTATGTAGATATGTAAAGAATGCCTATGGTAAAGTTATGTAGAAGCATTTATAGAATCTCTTTGCCTTGCACTTGATAATCACTAAAGCACCATACATAATAATAATTTACATAATAACAGAGAATTATACAAGAGGAAAACAAACTGCCAGTAGGAATTCTAAACTGTTACTTGCATTAAATTATGTTTAGTTTTTGTATCATCTTATAATTTTTCCTGGTACAATGTAACAGATTCTCTGACAGTTTTGATCTGCAACCCTGACTCTTACAGGTTATGCAAGTGTGACTATGTCTGGTAACAGTGGCAACAGATAAGACAGAGATTAGTACAAGAGGCTTATGAGAGGGCTCCAGAACAAACGCATCAGCAAGAAGGAGGGCTGCAGCCTCTGCCATTTACAAAGACTGTCCTTTGCTAGGAGAAACACATCACTGATGGATGCTGAAAAAGTGAACTACAAGAAGACTTGTGGGAAAAATCTTGTAGTGGTTGGTCTGATTCCTTACGGCTGTGAGTCTTCAATGTGAGGAAGTTAATTGTATTAGTTATCTTGTGTAACAACCTGATTAATTTTGTACTTCAGAGCTATTATGCTAGTTAACTACCATACTGTACGTGATTCACTGGAGAATGGATGAATTTAATCCTTCTCTTCAAATACAGAAGCAAAAAAGAATAATCCTTTGTTTTATAACTTTTAAATGGATAAATTCTTAATGACGCTTAGAGTACATTAGGAAGGCATTCACTGAAACTATTTAGCTAAGGGTAACTAGGCACTTCCATTAGAAAGATTAACTCTGATTTACAACAGATCATAAACCTATCCAGTCCAAAGTTTCATCTTTTTTTTCTAAGGTTCGTAAAAGATCAAGTTATAGAAACAAGATCAATAAATTATCTCTTGCTGTTTCAACACCGTCCTCAGTATTTCAGCTGCAATTTGAAAACAGAATCTGAAAATTGAGAGGCCTCAAAACTCATTGTGGGATGTATTTGTTTTGGCATTTTGACACAAAACCAATTGTAGGGAACAGGGAAGAGGAGGGAATATGGGAACAAACAGCGGCTTTATAAAAGACATATAAACATCGATTTTTATAACATACCTAGTGCAAAAAGGCATGTCAAAAGGAGCGCTAATTTCTGCTATTACAAGTCTATTTAACAACCAGTGCAGACACGCTCACTAAAATTTTACCACAGTATAAGAGATGAAGCACAAAAGAATTTTTACTTCAGAAGTTTTGTGTTCAACAAAAGGAGGAAATTTCATCCCAATAAATGAGAAGCATACTTTTTAAAAAGCAGAACTCTAAAACTGGCCCAGTAGTTGCTAGCTTAAAACACACACACTGGCAAACTAACAAAGCAATTGGACACATCACAGAAACCCTTGAAGAACTGCTTCTGGTTGGGTACATTGCAGCACAGCTATTTTTCCTTAGCAGAGGATTTTGTATTAGCCAAGTGGGCAGAGTAACAAAATACTTTACGTAAAATGAGATATTTCTATATCACAATCAAATAAGGTCTTGTTTTGTAGATTTTTCTTTCAGTCACTCCTAAAAGCAAGTGATAATTTCATTGACATCCCTCAAAAAAGAGAGGTCATACAGGCAAGTCCAGGTGAAATTAAGACTATAAGTTTTATAAACACAATATGAAAGCTTTTTTTCTTTCTCCTCTTCGTATGCCATAAAAGAATTCCAAATGAATCATCTGTGTGTGAAGTAAATCTGGCTTATGACAGATTAATCTTTAAAAGCAAGGCTGTACTCATGTTTTCCTCCAAAATTTGTAGTCAGAATCAAAGCAAATGACAGGTTGAGGAAAGATGCTGTTCTTACAATACTCTCCCCTGGCCAGTCCACCCACACACTTTACGAAGGGTCCAGTGCACCCTATGAGTAATGTTATGTCTGTGTGAGTGTTTCCCAGAGAGCACACTCATTCTCCCAAAGAGATTGCAGAAGTAGCAGCCAAGAGCTCCCATTGAACTTGACTATAACCACAATTTCTGATTTCCCATTTTCTGCTCAATTTTCTACCTTGCTCTTTCCTTTGTATGTTTATCTCACAGAAGAATCCTTCCCACTGACCTTGCAATACTAGCATAACATTAACAGCACACCAATCAAAATTGTAGTTTTTGATCACTTGCAAAGTGAGCGTTACAAACCAGTTCGATTTCCACTGGCTTACAATTGGAAAACTACTTTTCTGAAGCTATATAAGAATCTTTCTTTGGATCATTTGAAAAACATTTCTTGAAAAAAAAAAAGTATTGTACAAGATCTGAACATACTACAAAATCCTCAAGAACATACAAAGCAAATTATACCTAGTTTGTAGACTAGACTTCTGATCCTTGGCTCAGTCAGCAACATCATTCCCGAACAAAGACATACATGAACATTTGCCAGCCATTGTTTTGGGATTGTTACGTCTGCAAAAAAGAACTCACCAGAAATATCCTTTCAAGTTGATCCTGAATGTCTTTCATTCCTGGAAAAGCAGCGACCCCTTGAATCATTTCTACAAAGATACATCCCACTCCCCTACAGAGGGAAAAAAAGAAAAGCATGCAATATTAGAAGATTTATTTTAGATTAAAGAGCTGTAAACAATGATTTGTCTCAATCACCAATATTTAAATAATGTATTTCATTTGCATTACTTTTTAAATCAATGCCCGGCTGAAGGACAATCGTGTACTTACTGAAAAACAATGTATACAAATACTTTGTTTTTTGGGTGTTTGAAAGCTAAGAGTAGAGATAAGAGGAAAATGAATGGTAGTTGTTGAGACCAGTAAAGGCACAGCAGCAGCTTTCTGTGTCTATGAGTGCTTCCCAAGGAACACACACATGCTCTCAAACAGACTCTGGGCATGTGGGAGTGGCACTGAGAGAGCACCTTTGGGAGAAGCTGAACGGGATGGGACCATGGCACAGAGGCACATTAAAAGGGCTCAGAGTGGAGGCAAATCTGGAAAAAATAATCAACAGGGCACACGGCTGCTCACAGACAATGAACTATGCTACTACCCAAATGCAGGTGACTCCTGAGATGGGCTTGCAGCCACAGCCCCTCTCCTCTCCCCATCACGACAGCTGCCTTGCTACAGCTCCTTGCCCCATGCTGCCATAAAAGGTATTTCATGCTGGTCCCCTCACGTCACTCATTTAAGCCACTGGCAGAAGTACTAGGAAACTGGGGAAGAAATATGCAGCCAAAAGAATGGATTCTGAAGACCTCAGGAAAGTTTCTGCGGAACGTAAACTATAAACTTTGGATAACCTGTGTAATTCTTGCATCTGAGAAGCAAAAGAAATTAGAAACTTGCATTTGCTCCTTTTCTGAATGAAAGGAGCTCAACACTGGTTCCATCAACAAAAATAATAGTAAGAGGGAATATCTGTCTTGGCTGCAATAGGATGCAGCATTCAAGTAAATGTTGTAACTTGTTGAATTATGATTTCCCATACATATACAACTTGCACATGCAAAATCCTATGTATGACATATAACCACATCTGTGTAGCAACCACACAAAAAATCTTCACCCACTGCAAATGTCAATTCAGTAACTCCAAATATATATCAGAATGAAGTAATAACTCCCAAAGCCAACTACAGTTTCACCTTCCCTTTAAACTGTGAGTTGTGTTATTTTAGTCAGAAAATTCCAGCAGTAATCTCTAATTTAACTGTTTTAGAGGTAAACTGTTACAACTGAGATTATCAGCAGCTAAGCCATGTTCTACTCATTTCTGAAGGATCTGAATACTACAGAACAGAATGAAATAATTCTGTATTTGAAGATGATGAGAGTTGATGGTCAAATCTCTCAGAGAGAAAATTAAACATGCATCACTATTTCCCATTTTTACATCCCAAAGCAGAGATACCGTAAACAAAGTTTCTCCCTAGTTATTGAAGTGGAGGAAAGCATTGAAGGCAGGGTTCTGGTCCAATTTTGGGATAATTCAGGTGTTTATAAAAGAGAGAGGTTGAAATTTATGTTCCATATGGCGCTGCTGGCTACTGAGTGAACAGAACTGATTAAACTGCCACTCATCATTCACTCTGGTTTGTGCTTCATTAGGCGGAGATAGGCACAATATATCTTAGTCAAATAGTTACAAACAGTATCAGGATCTCAGGCAAAGAAAAACTCAAGATTTCTGTTGGAAGCTGTTTACTCAAGGTAAGAAATAAAACAATAGAATTTAAACTACAGAAAAGGGGATTCGAGCTCTGTTGCAACCAGAAAGAGGGCATTTCATCAAACCAGTTTATCATTTTAACCCTAAAATGATGTACTGCTATCTGCAGGGGAACTACAGCTAGCTCTGATGTAAAAGAAACATGAAGATTTTTCCAGATTGTCCTTTTTTTTTTTTTTTAATGTATTTTCAAAATTTTCCATTTCTTGCAGATCTGGTGCAAGAATGAGCCAAAAATCTAGAGAAAACTGCAAATACTACTGAAGAAAAATCTCCTGCTTGGAAAGAAGAATCCTATTATGTGGCTCAGGCTGTTGTGTAACCTAGTACTCTATTTAGTCATATGCTGAAATGAGGAGTTAGATGAGCAACTAATACAAAAAATGAAAAGGTTATTAAAATCACTGAGGAGAGAAACATGAAAAAGCTTCCAGCCTTGGGCTGGAGGACTGCTGTTCACTTTGGCCCACTTAAAAATGATGCTCGGTTCCAAAGCTTATGGCAGTCACCCAGCACTATGAAGAACAAGCCCACAGAAAGGAAAGATTAAATGAATACTAAAGAGAGAGAAAAGGGGAAAGGCAAAATATCACATAAAGACTTTAAATGGCTGAAATGGTATTTTAGATGCCTTAGCGTACTTGGTGCGTTTTGTATTAAGCTCACAGAAAGTAGAAACTAAATGTATGGCAGGAACTCTGAATCACAAACCTTAAATACACACCTGGAACATGAACACACATAAAAATCTGTACAAGGCCTTTACATTTAGACATGTTTTTGGAAACCTCACAAACCAGTAAGCAGGGTTAGAGAGATTTTTGAGCTAAGTGACAATTATTTACAGGCCAGAAGAGCTGGCTTGTAACAAAAGAAATAAAAGAACTATGTCATTCTTGGCTAAGAGAAAACACAAAGGACAGGGAGAACATGATGACTCTGTATTTAAAGTTATGTAAAATGAAGGGCAGTGAAGAATTGGCTACAATTTTAACGGCTCGCAGAACCGTAGGTAGATCAAAGATTATCAGAAATGGGAAAAAGCATTTAGGAAATGAAAACTTTAGGATGTGTTAGAGAAATACACATAATGATTGTGTTGTACCCGGCCTCCCAAAGGATGGGAACTCCACAGTTACAGTCATGTGAAACGAGGCAAGCTGCAACACTTATGACTATCCTTCAGGGACCAGATTTGCATTAACAGTGGGGTGAATAAGATTATCTCACAGATCACTCCCATCTCTAGTTTCTGTGATGCAAAGATTACATCTTGATATGTGAAATATGACCAATTAACTTGGTTGTGCTGTGCATGAATCTCCAAGGGTATGTTATTTATGTATCATCTGTGCACACAGCACACATTGTCATTTCCAGGCAGCATTTCAGAAATCATTTTTGTGATAAATACATATTTCAGTACATTCAAATCAAATTTTCCAACTTTCTTGGTAGAATCTCTACTTTAAATAAATAAGCCAAATGCTGCTAAGTCTGAGATTTATTTTTTTTTAGAGATCTTCCCCATGGAACAGCATAGGATAACCTTACAAAGTAAAGTGACAGCCGTCTAATGTTGAAATGTGTGGCTTACCCTCTTGATGACAAAAAGCATGACTAAACCTACTGGTGTATTGATGAGACCATATGTGGCTATACCATCTAATATTGCTCGTCTGTTGTCCTGCTTAATTTGCTGGGACTTTGGCTGCCATGACACATCCTTACACGGGCTAAGAGTTAATAGCACAGCTAAACGAGTTACTCTTGCAATTGAACTGACACAGTAAATGAGCCCATAAAAATGAAGTGGGATGCCTCAGGAAACTGTTTTTGATGTAGATTGTTTTGTTTTTCCTTTGCACAAAATCTATAACTCAAGAACTTATTGTCTTAAAATTAGCTTGCTTACTTGGCGTTTGGTTTTATATTTTTGGTTTATGAATTTGTATTCTTCTTTCTGTGTAGCAATGATTCTTACTGCAACAAGAAGAATCTACAGCCTATCTGTATTTGGATACTATAAGAAAATAATATAAAAGCTCCGGTGAAATACTACCTGTAAAAGATTTTTAGGTTGTTTCCTTCAGCTAGTATACTGTTTTTTTCCCGATGGCTTTGCAAAAGAGACTACAAACACACGTTGGAATAAGGAGTCATTTCCAAACTCTCTGTTACTTTATACTTAAACAGAGATTATATAAAGCCTGAGTGGATACTTGAGGAACATTTGCTGTGTATGTTAAAAACTGTTGAACTTTTTGCCTTGGACAGATCTGCAATGCTTTCTAATGGACTCCCTGAAGGTGATGACATTCAGTATGTTCTTCACAGCAAAGATGTATGCTGGCTCTTCACATAAGATTTTAATCTGGTCATGAAGCCTATGTTCAGTGTGAAGAATTTGGCTTCAGAGTTGGAAGGCATTTTGTGAAAACAAAGTCACTACTTCAGAAAACCTGATAAGATTTCTGAAACTCAGAGTTAACATTCTCAGAGTTTTCATGCAAAGCTTACAAAACTACACACAGTTTGTGCTGTTAAATATATCATAGTAATTAAAACAACAACAAACCTGCTTGTTTTCATGGAATCTTCAAAAGGAGGCAATAGTGGAACCTCTTTGATAAAATTCACTCGTAATATGCATGTTAGAATGGCATGGAAGCCTTTATCTTGCCAGATTTATTCAGAGACTAGCCAGGTTAGTTGTATGATCCTGCTTACAAACAGAACTATGAAAACAAGCTTTGGGGGAAAGGTGCAAGGGACTTCTGTCTCTTTAATTGATCAGATCCTGATTTTGTTCTACAACGGCACAGTCAGAAGTGAATGGAATGACATAATCACAGGATGGCTGAGATGGAAGGTACCTCCGGGCCCATTAGGCCCAGCCCCTGCTCCAGCATGGCTACCCAGAGCAGGTGCCCAGGCCCACATCCAGGAGGCTTTTGGAGATCTCCAAGGAGGACATCTCACAGCCCCTGGGCAGCCTGTACCACTGCTCCGGCACCTGCACAGCACAGAAGTGTTCCTGGGGTTCAGATGGAACTTCCTGTATTCCAGTTTGTGTCCATTGCCTCCCATGAATACCATGGATGATGAACTTGGTTGGAATTCATCTTTCATGACTGCAAATCTTTGATACATGAAAGTAACATACCATACAGTCTGATCAAAGGATAGGGACACGAGGTAAATGGATTACAATTCTCACATGAGTAATAATGAGTGAAGCAAAATTTCCCTCCCATAATGACAAAGAACATTAACATTTCTATAGAAATCAGATATGATGAATGAAATGTAAATTACTTTAAAGTATGATAGTTCAAAGCATTTATTGAACCAATTGTAGCTAAAAAAAGAATAGCATTCTAGTTCTTGCCTGCCTCACGGAACTACCTAGATATAAAAGCTCCAGAAAGTGTTTGTGACTCAATAATCTGTAGCAACTTTCAGATTCTATACTAAGAAATATTATATCCATGAAAGATCAAATTGTACGTAATGATTTTTTGCAAGAATCTTGCGAATAGGCTTCTTTGTTCTGAAAAAGCAGAATGCAAGAAAAAAAGGAAAAAAAACAAGAAATCATCTTCAAACTTAAACATTTTTGCCATAAGATCCTGTTGAAGATGTTCTTCTCAGTTTTCTTTCGCTCTCATGAATCCAGACACTTTTCTGAAGTGCTTTCCTGACAAACACACACATAAATACATGCTAAATATTTTTAGCAGTGTAAAAAGGATAGTAAATCTCTTGTTTCAGATGGATAAAAGTTGTTCTTTAGGTAGGAACTGAAATGCCCTTCCAATATCCAGAGACAAAGATGTTTTCCTCACACTCAGTATTTCTATAAATTAGACCCATGACAATTTTCCAATCAAAAGTTAACTCAGCTGTTAAAACTTTTGAGGAGCTGACTGACAATAAGTTTAATTAACAATACCTTGACAGTTATTGCAATACCCTCACCTTAATATCCTAATCCTGAAGATTAGAATTTCTTTATAGTGGAAGTTGCAATCACAACTAACATTGGGGGCAAAAGAACTAATTTACGCTGCACTGTTTTCTCTCTTGGGCCCCAAGCAGCATTTCTTCAGTGAGTACTGTCTCCGACTCTCATTTATTTCACTGCAAACTGTTTACAGCAGATATGGGATAAGATGTCTCTGTAATGTCTCCTGTGTAAAAATATAATTTCATACATCTGTGTCTAAGACAAGATCCATTTTTTTCCTAATAGTAAATATCTTAATTACTATCATAGGTCTTAACTGGTCAAATATTCATTAAAGCACACACGGAATTACATCAAATACTCAAGTCTACCTCAGAGCAGGCAATATGTGGAAAGTGCTGTATACCATAAAATTAGCGTTGGTTTTGTCTAACAATATAACAGAAAATCTTCATGTGAATAGCTGTCCCCAGATTATGATCTGAATTGACATCATGTCCATCAATCCAGATGTTACAAAGTTAAATAACAGTGATTTAATAAGCAATTTCATAACATTTGACTTGCCTAGTTATGAGCAATTTCTTACACCGCTCTAAGCACAGTTGATGTTCATTACTAAAAGTGAATTTAAAAAGTCAACATGAGGTTACCTGAATTGTTATTGAGGTTTATTTTTTCAAAGCAAAACAGGATATGCAGAATTTGTCATCTGTTAGCAAAAACAGTTTTTAGCCAGCTGCACTTCAAAATAAAACATCCCTAGTGACTTCCTGATCTGAGAAACCCAGATGTAGCAGCACATGCGTTACCAGAACCAAAAATGGTTTAATAAGCTGTTTAAATTACTTCATTTACTAACACTATATCCTTTCTGTAAGGAACAAATAGGAGAGGTTCATTTGGGGATTTTTCCCCATGTTTCTGTATTACTTATGTATGGTTTTTAGTAATTCATAAACCTTTTACATACTGAAGCTTATTTTCCTTGCATTGACTTTCAAAGGACTGTAAAATCCAAGGATTAAGAAAAGTTACACCAGAGGCAACGCAAAGCCATTTTCATAAGCTACCAGTAAGTCCTCATCAAGAGGGAAAAAAGAAAAAAGAGAAAAGCAAGCATATCAAAGGTTATCACAACTCTTTGATGCAGTCTTAGGTAGCGTAACACATTCACACAATGCCACTGTATCAAATGCTGTCAGCAGTACATCACAAAGCCCACTGCATTCATTGATTTCCATCGCTAGCCTGACACCACTAATGCATTTATGTCTTCATTAATATTATTTTATTGCCAGTGGCTATTTAAAAAGAAAGCAGGAGAATGTAATACTGTATGTGGATCATTAGCTTTTAGTTACTCCCCTAATGCCCTACACCAGCAAATGAAGTGTAAAAATAGCCTGCAGCCTCTGCCACCTGCTTCCCCGCCACTGTCCAGTGGTTAATATTTGGACTCCTTTTTCATGCAGCTGGGTTTCGCCTCAGTAGGAGCTCCACTTTCCCTTCCTTGGGAGCCTCCATGAAATGTTATTTATCACGGGTAAAGCAAGGGCCCCTTGACGGTCTTTTTTTTTCTAAGCGGAAGACACAGCTGTGCTTTGTGCCTCAGCATTATTTAAATATTTAGTGAAGTGGCTGCCTAGTTTTGTCATAATGTGGATTATCAATAAGGACACAAGAGAGCATGCAGTTTCTGCCATAAGGACATAATGCCAGTAATTGCATAAAAATGCTAATGCTACAAACACACTTTTGATAACAAATTACCAAATTATCTTTGTAGCTGACAGAAGATAGGTTTCTCTACGTCTCTCCCTTCCTCTCACTCTGGGAAATCACCAAGTGGTTTTAATATAATCAAGACCCAGCTCTGAGCAGCCTTTGCACAAAGGCTGCCTGGGCTCCAGCAGAACTCACTGCTGGATATGCCACATCCACAGCAGTGACCCAAACACAGACAAACACACCTCACCAGCACACGTCAAGAGCTGTTGCAGGCAACCCAGTAAATACGCAAGTAAAACCCAAAGCTCTTCTGTCACATGCAACAGAAATTTGCTCTAACCTGACTTCAGATGCAGCAGTAGCTCAGCCTTTACAAAAGTTCCTACCATGAGAATGAAACTGTATTACCAGGGCCTTCTATGCTAGCCATAGTTGGCCAACTTGTGAGGGGTAGCAGAAATTTGAAGACCAACTGAATCCTGGGCTGTATCAAAGGAGGGATGGCAGCAGGACGGCAGAGTTGATTGTCCCTCTCTACTCTGAACTTGCAAGGCCCCATCTGCAGTACTGCACCCATGTCTGGAGCCCCAAGCACAAGAAAGATGCAGAGCTGTTGGAGAGAGTCCAGAGGAGGGCCACGAGGATGACCAGAGGGCTGGAGCATCTCTTGTACAAAGGTGGGCTGAGGGAGCTGGGCCTGTTTAGCTTGGAGAAGAGAAGGCTCCAAGGAGACCTTGTTGCAGTCTGCCAGTACTTGAAGGGAGCTTAGAAGCAGGAGAGGAACCAATGTCTTACAGGGTCTGATGGTGATAGAACAGAGGGGACTGGCTTTAAACTAGAAGACGATAAATTTATGTTAGATGTTAGGAAAAACTCTTTACTCAGAAGGTGGTGAGGAACTGGCACAGACAGCCCATCCTATAATTCTATGATTTAGCAAGCTATAAAACAAAACATTATACTTCTTTGAAACTTGTTTGGGATCAATTTTTCCTCAAAATAAATGAGTTATGCAGATATAAAAGATTAAACACAAATTCAAAACAAATTAACTTCTTCCACAACACAAGATGTTCTTGATCAAGAAGAATATTTTTCTTACACATTACTATTTCCTGAATCAGTCTTCTGCCAACACAGATGATGTTTTAACTAATGACAGCATGCACAGATTACAGAGGTTTGTGACCTCAAACCAACAGGATGAACAAAGAATCTCTGCCTTGGTTTCTAGCAGTCAAAAAACCACACACACCTTCATTGTTCAACATGGGATTAACTGATGTTATCAAAAGCAAGCTAGGTGCGTATCCTGCATGCATCATGCTGTCCTTTCAAATCTGTTTGAAAGAAAGTTGTCTAACAATGTGTCACACACTGACTTTCTGCTAATGAGTAGAGCAGAGTAAGAACAGACGCTGTACTTTTGCACCCAGAGAATCCTGGAATTTTCCATGCTACATCTCAGAAGATCTGACGGACAGGGCAAATTTGGGCATTTCAGTCACAAATGCAATGCTTTACCAGTCATGCATTTTAGAAGGTTTTGCTAGTATAACACTGTCCACTGTGTACTGTATCGTAGTTACCAGTTATTTGCTAAGGAGGAGCAGGCAACAACTCATAGTCTCCTGATAAGCATTACTGGCTCTGCTAGTGGTATGCCAACAGCAGGTATTCACCCTGTGGGTTGCAGGAGGGTATTCCATTAAGGAAATAACTAAGTCAACCACAGAGATTACTGCACATGAGCTATACCACTATAACTTTAAGCTTTAACTATACCATTAATTGTGCCATGTATTTGTTTTACACACATAAACAAAGCCTGAGCTAAAGCACCTACATAGAGTCTTGCACAAAGATGCTATACTGACCACATATCAAGGCAGGTGGAATATTCCGTTGATCCCAAAAGGACATCTGGAGGTCTGTACCATAGGGTTACCACTTCATTAGAATATGTGTGGCTGGGAACTGATTTAGCTCGTGCAAGACCTGTGGGGTAAATACAAAGAAATTAATAAAAAAAGATCAACAAAATGGTCTGTATAGTTAAGATCCTAAAAGTATATATAAGATCACATCACATTAACATGAACTCATGTTGCAAGCAATTTTTTCTACTCGTAACAAAATAAGTTGCTTAACGAAAGAAAGCATCTATGATTTAATACTTGTCTAAACAGAGCTGTGGTTATTATGAAGGAATAATAAAATTTGACTTTGATAATGACAACCAGAGGCCCTGGAGAGATGTAAAGTTACAATGTGGTATACCTAAATGAAAGACAAATAAATAAAGTTATTCATTTCCATTAACTACTCATCCTTAGGCATCAAAAGGCTTTCATTTAAGTGCTTAGGAAAAGAGAATGAAAAGGGAACTCCCAGACATACAGTGACACAGATGAGATGTTTTTTAGGGGAGCCTAAGGAAACCTTCTGCAGTTTATGCTGCAAACTCCAGCCTGCTTATTCTAATTTATATTTGAAAGCAGTAGAAACACTTAGACATTTCCATTCAGATAAATATTAACATTGCAGTAATACATCAAAAATGTTACATACAAAATTCTTCTCTCAGAAAATATATGTTGGCAGTGTAACAATCTCAGAAACAGAAATCAATGCGATAAAAGCTGTGACCTACTAAAAATATACTATTTACAATAATTGTCTTTCAAGCTTGTCAGTCATTTAAAGTAACTCACAGAACTACATAACCATAATCTATCTTATGTAAAATTGGAAAGATTTTAGGAGATTCTCATGTGCTTTTATAAGCATCAGTAAAGTGTATATTTTTCTAACAGTTCTCCTATAAGAGTGTCTTTCATGAAGGAACTGAAAAAAGATTTTCAGGACTTTGATGACTGTTCCCATCACCTACAAACACCTTTTCCAAGCAACTTGCTCCTGCTTACTGCCTTGATACCATCCAGTCCTTCACTGGGAACACTGGACATGCAGAAATAACAGAAATCAGGATAATGCACCACTGCTTTTTGTCTTCCTAAACAAAGAATTACTGATTTCCCTTGCATACACAAAAAATGAAATCACTCAAAAGTCACAGTCATGTCTTACACCTCACATAAATCAGAAAGCAGTCATGCCCTCAGATAGAAATACACAACATGAGAATTCACATAAAAGTGAAGATGAGAGTCCTTTGCACCTTTATCCTGAATGCACTGGAGAAGCTATTTAAGAACAGTTAATCTCGGTGAATACATCTCCATAGTAATGATGGCAAATCTTGCCAGTAGATTGCATTATCTGCTGATTATAGCAATTAAACCAGTGTAGGAGAATAATTTGATTTGTATGCCAAAATTTATCTAAAAAAAAAAAAAAACATTTCAAATATGAACATTTTTTCCCCTCCAGTTTTCAGACTTCCATCTCCTTTATATTTGTCCACTTGATCACCAGCTTGACCAACACTTCGCTCATGCAAACAACTCAAGGTTGGCAACTGCGGCACACCTCAGAAGAGGAGAGGTAACCTCATGCTACCTGCAGTACCTCTGATTAATGTTTTTTCTTCTAGGGAATCAGAATTCAGCAAATGCTCTAACTGATGAATACCTCATATTCCTAGCACAGAGAAACGTTTACAAGTCTCAGTTCTTGAGCTCCCACATCCCATCCTACAGTATACCCTGAATGTGTGAATCTGGACTTAATGTTATCAAACTAAGTAAGTATTACGCAAGGACTGGAGAAGCCTGATGGTGAATGTTCTCACCCTTCTTTGCCTGCCCAATACTCCCTTCCAGAATCCCTTTACTGTTGCCTCAGGAAAACTGAACCGGGTTACATATCCTCTCCTCTCTAATTTTCTGCCCAGCTGTGATGGGAGTGAAAGCCCAGGCAGGGTAAAGGCACTTTTAAGAAGCCAGGAATACAATGTGATATTGGGAAAACTGGCAAAAGCTTTACGGTTTTGTGGGGTGATAATGGAATGTAGGTTTCCCTGATACAATGTGCTTGACCCACACACTCAGGAAATCTCTCATGTAGGGAGAAATAAGCACCTAACTTACCATACCAGAAATCATACTGCAAATAATACAACATTTGTGATTGCCAGCCAGTTTCTGCCACCATTCTGGCTCAGACAGAGCTCTGCAAGTACAACTTGAATACAAGCCAACCTGAATACATATTCCTCCACTTGTGCCATTGTTCAGCCAGAATCCTGCCCTCTGTTCAGGACGCTGCCCATCCTGCTTCCACAGCCTATTGCTTCCAGGACTCCTTCACCCCTAGTCCAGGCCAGGATAACTGAGTTCCATCACATTTTCAAGGGATGCTCCTTGTTGGCTAATTCCAGACTGCTGGATAGCTAAATGTTACTCTTTACTCTACTTCTCACTTCCAAGACTTCATGAAAGCCTCGTTTGAAGTTGCAACATCTGGTTCCTCAGTCATAAGAGGATCATTACTGGAATAGAGGAAGTTAGGAAGCAAAACATTAATTTGTAAGAGCAAACTGAACTTATACATTGACATCAAATGGCATCAGAGCACCAGGTTTAAGAGGTTTATAGATACAGGCCATAAGTTTTATGTAGTGGCCAACTGGTTTCCTACTTGTGTACTTACACTGCTTTGCAGACTACACGGTCAAATTTAGCAGAACTGAACAACCAAGGGAAATACACACAAAGGCTGAAATTTGGCAAAGAAACATTTGGCACAGTTCCTCTGTTTTAGTCAATTACTCCTCCAGTGCAGAATTCAAAGGCCCTAAATTAGGCTAATGCCTTGGAGGAGCTCCTTTTTCTCAGGAATGGGAACAAAGTTTGCTTTTTCTGAAGAACACTCTGCACAAATACAGCATTTGCAATTATGAACACTTTCATTTGAAGACTCAAAATTAATGTGAATGTCTCCCATCACACTTGAAGCATGAAAAACATCCTCATCTTTCAGATATATTTACAGTTTAAAGCAGCGCTACCAAAATATATATATATAAACACTGACAAGATTCTGCATGTCTTGTTTTGATGTTCCAGATGTTCCAGATGACAGTTACTATCTTGGGTTACTTTGGTGGCTTTTTGTTTTGATTTTTCTTTTTTTTCTTTCTTTTTTTTTTTATACAAATATTCTTCTGCAGGAAAAAGCAAGCAAACAAACAAACGCCCTATGTATTTCATACTCTTTTGCACATTCAAATATGCTTACTCATGCAAAATTTATTTAACCACATCCTTCAACTGAAAGGAAACTGAAGGGTAAGATTAATTAGCACAGCATGTTCGATCACTTTCTTTAAGGGTTCCCTGTCTGTTTCCATGGATACCCTACAGGATGTGCGACAGACTCCTTTGAAAAAGACAGAGCTCATGGGTGATCATCAAAATACCAGATCTTAATGGCTATGACAAACAAGAGCCAAAAGGGAAGTGGTGACATCACCAGGTGAAGGCACTGTATTTACATACGACTGCTTGTGCCCTTCTTGCCCATGAAGGGGCGTGGATGGATCACGGACAGTCATTGAAGTCCCCCCCAGATCCTACAGCTTCCAAAAGATAAAAGGTCACCATGCAGCCTGCATCTGGCCTCGTTTGGAAAGGGAGAAGCCAAGCATAAGGCCCAGCTATTAAAGTCAGGTGGCATCAGCCCTGCTGAGTATAATTATGGCAACAACAGACACTTGTTCATGCTATCCAGGGAGTTACTTCACTGGCTATTATTTATCATAACTGGAAGAAGAAACTTTTCTCACACATCACATGCCACCAAGCTTGTGCAGAAACGTCTACTTGTGCTGTGTCACAAAGCACAACTTCCTTTTATGTCATTCATTAAACAACAGCTCAGGAGATCCTGTAATGCCCTTTATTTAAGACACAGGCTGACTGACTATGCTGATGTATGGAACGGAACGGAATGGAATGGAATGGAATGGAATGGAATGGAATGGAATGGAATGGAATATCTAAGCCGAACTTTCTGAGCTCTTCAGGGCTACCAAAAGGTTTTATTTAAAAAAAAAAAAAACAAGAAGATATTTCCCTGAATGGTAAACACTATTTTCTCTGCTTTGTTTGGCTTTATCTTTTATCTCAGACCCAGAGACTCTCTCTGATTTCACCCAGCATCAGTTAGTGATGTTACAAATTTATTTGTACTGATTCATCACCATTGTTTTTTTTTTTTAATTTAAAGTTTAACATGGCTTTTAAAAGAGGAAGCAGCTGTATCCAGACTCAAATCCTATTCAATACAGAAATCTTTGGTTATGAGCACAAATATTAATATTTGATATCTTTTTGTTACAGGATTACTTTCTAGTCAAGTTCATGTGACAATCAGGAAGCCTTTGTTCACAGCGAGCTGCATTCTGCAAATGACAAAGACAGTAATGGCTGCAAAAAGGAAGGCTTGCCAAGTATGTACATTATTTTCCTTTCCAATATACTTTAAATATATTGATTTGTTTACTATTTTTATTTAGATATAACAAAAAGAGCTTCAGTACAGCATGCTGCAAACAAAAAACAAGAATGGCTTTTCTCTTTCATTGCTGTGTATCCTTGATTCACATTCTTTCATGCTTCCTTTCTGAGCTTCCTGTTCATTTATTTTATTTTTTTTCCAACTACTTTGAGGTAAATGGTTTATTACCATTGTTCAGTAACAATATTAAAATATTATTAACGTAATCTATTGAAGATCATGAATTGTCAACTTTATTTAAGCTATTTATTCAGCTACTTTTTTACCAACAGAGACATATTTATTCAGTGAATTCCTGAATGACAGCAAAACAGAAGTAAAATGGGTGGAAACTGCCACTTTTCCAACAAGGCACACAGCTCTCCACCCCAGAATTCAGTTCTTGGCAAGTTAAGTGTACTGCAGCCTGCAGGTCCCTCTGCTGAACAGATCTCATCTGTCCCTTATCTGTAGCTTATCTGAGTTAAATTTCTTTCAACTATGATAAATTACCTACAACATCCTTTGCCTGACTTCTAATGCAGTCACCAGTTCATGGTAGTGGTATTCATGTACAAAAGTCACCCACTATTAGGGAGAGTCTAATTAGGTTCCACGGTTAATATTCCCCAAATGCACTTGGGCAATGACTGGTCTTCCCAAGCAGAGAGCATGAGTCAGTCTTCACAAGACAGCAATAAGTCAAGCAAAAGGCATGTGTGCGTGACAGCCTGGGTTTTCCTGCACTATCACTTGTTCTAATAAAAGATTATTTCTCCTTGCAAATCTTATCTCATGTATGTCTTCAGACAATCACTTACAGTAATGTAGATGATAATTATTCCGGTCTGTGAAAGGGTCTCCACCATTAATTTGACAAACACAAGTTAGAGAAAGGGAAGATGCAGAAATACTTTTTCTGCTAACAAGAAGTAAGAATTTAGCCTGCATGAAAAGCATTTTTCTGTTTTGAACAACTCAGCATCACCTCTTTTGTCTGCCTCCAAAGCCATCCACAAGACCATAGACAAGGGATAAGGAAAAGAGCTCAGGTGTTGGTTGTATATTAAAGACCTCTCCGATTAATTTGACTGAAAACCATCCTAGCTATAAAGCTGTTTATTTCTCTGCTTTAAAATCATTTAAAAACTTTCTGACACATATTGAAAAAGTCTGCTGATGCTGAACACATACAATGACTGCCAAACTCATTCATTCTCCATTAGCAGAAAAGAACACACAAACAGTTCTGTTCCGATCAAAAAATAGGAGGCACAGAAGTGCAAAAGAATATGTGTTCCATTTTTGACACAGTAAAATTATATATATTCCCATTACTTTTTGGGTCAGCATGAGTGTGTTCAAACTGCCTCTCCTATCTAGAAACAGAAAAATAATGGTGTGGGCAGGATAAAAAGAAAATGGAAAGAAATCCACACCAACAGTGCCAACACTGTAAACATGCACACAGCCGTGACAGCACACAGAATTCAAGGACAGCAAGCAATTTCACATCAAAGATAACTTCTGCGTTAATGAAAAGACCTGGATTCATTAGAAACATAAGATACATGCCCATGATATTTTAACTGTTGACTGATTCAAATCTTGTTTTCCACTTCCTGGATTTTTACTTAATGATCCTCATTTTCTCACGTCACAAAAAATTCTATATGAAAATGATTACCTCTCCTCCTAACAGCATCCCAGCATGAACACACTACTTTGCTAATACGGCCTCAAATGAAGAAGTCAGTATTGCTCATTCCACAGTTAAGTTATTAAGGTTGAAGCAAAGAGTTAACAATGCCTGAACAGATGGCCTTACACTGGGAGGATCTGCAAAGAACAGGGAGGAAGTTCTAGAAAGGACAAACAGGCAGAAAATAATTCTCAATTGAAAATGAGAGGTAACACATCTGAGAATGTTTCAATATTCCCTCAGAAAAGAGAGAAAACTGGGAAGCAGCTATGAGTCAATGAGCACTGTACTGAACAGTCTGAGTTTAGAATATAGGAACATTAAAAAAAACCAACATGGAATTTTAAGACATATGAATAAAGAACTTGCTGAAGACAAGACAGGTAACAGACTACTTCCATGCCGTTTGGAGGAGTGATGTTCTTGTTTCCCTATCATCAGACTTTTTTCCCTAACAAACCAAAGGAACTCAGAAAAGAAAAAGTGATACAAGACCATGAGGGAAAAACTGCTCTGCAGAGACAAAGAGAAAAGTCCATATGTATAATTTAGTGAAGTGTAATAGTCCATCAAGCACTGACCATAGAAATCAACATCTTACGGCAATGCTCCGTGTGTTAACAATTGACTGTGTTCCCCATCTGGACAACTAAAAGCATGACTACAAGAGCCAATTTTGGATTACTCCATCTCGGGACCAAGTAAAAATGAATCAACCTTTATCAACTGCTATCTTGATAATTTATCATTCAATAAAATGCAGTAGGTACTTGACATATTGCATGAGACAGGCTAAATAGGACATACTGGCAAGGAAGTAAATATGCTTTCTCCAAGCTGTTCAAGACTTGTATTTGCAGAAAAACGTCATGTAGACAAACTGCCTTCCCCTTTGCTCAGGTGCTAAGGGGACTGCACACACACCAGACTCAAGCTCTTTCTATACACGACTGCAGTACCGCTTAAATCCTTCCACTGCAATGTTTCATTAAATCTGACAGCTGAAGAACTGTTAAATAAGCATGTTTTGTTGCTAGTGTAGTGACTCACAGACATCCACAGAGAAACACAAAAGCTAAGTTTCACCATGAGTATTATATGCAGATATCTAATCTCAGTTGTTTACACTCAGGTAATTTTGTTTCTGAAGTGACCATACAGCACTGATCCTGACTTTTTCCATCAACGAGGACCACAGCTCAGTGTCATCAGTCTGGGGCTGCTGGAACTCTGCTCAAAGGCAAAGATACTTTGGTCTCTATTAGGATGTTGCTGTATGGAGTGAGATAATACCATTTTGTTGATTCATCATTTCTTGTTCAGAGGCAAAATATCCAGAGAATTTTGATGAAGATAATGGCCAGATTAAAAAAACCTACTCAAGAATCAGCAAATTTATTTACAAACAAGTAAGGTCCCAGGAATTAGTTTAGGGTAATTTAACAGGAGCAAGACTACGTGAAAAAGCAAGTGTTAGAACAATGTTAATACAATCTACAAATAATAATACCCCTGAAAATCAGCTCTAATAATTATTTCTATTTATAAATCCAACACTGATAATACCACTTGGCATCACCACACAAAAGTGAAATTTGCGTCTTAGCATGGGCACTGAAACCACCAGTTCTTACAATAAAAGGCATGCCCTGGGCATGTATAAATGGCACCATTCTGCAACTAACAAATCTGCCAGTGCCTGGTCCCTGCGCTGCACAACCAATGCCATTAAGTTTGATGTGTCTGTGCTTCCAGCTAAGAGTCCCCTACCATGCACGTCCCTGCTGCAGGACACAGCTGCGCTGGTTCCATCTCACAGCCCTGGCATATGAGCCACGGCTGGCACAGACGGTTCTGTAGCAGTGGAGAAGTTTAACCCAGGCTGCTTCCAGGACCCACGCCAGACTGTTCATAAATAACACAGATACTCAGCTAATATTTGGTATTGCTGCAAAACATTATTCTCTTAAACTTACGTATTTTCTTAGCATGTAAAACATTGTCTTGGCTCTTCATAAGAAGTCCAGTACATTCTGCATGCATCAGTACATACATTCACATGCTAGATAATGCCTGCAGAATCTAAAAACATATCTGTCTGTACTGGCTTAAGTCAGAGAAAAATGACTCTGAAAACATCAGTATACTACAGTACAAGCATTGATACAAAGCTAACAAGACAAAATGAAACAGAAGTCTGTGCTATTTGAAGAACGCAATAACTACAGGAGACCTAAAGATTTCACTAAACTTGAACATTATTTTCACTTTGTCTTAAAGTGCGAGACCATCAAGAAAACCTATGTAAATACAGCTGCTTCTGTAGAGAAGCATTATAATGCAGCAACATACTATGACAGTGATCTCTGGAGCCTCAGATTCATCTGTTCAATTGAATTGCTCCTCAAAACTCATTTAATGTCTATGTCATTTTGAATTAGCTGAATCACGAATCTTACAAGGAAAGTTTTGCAAGAGACATTCCAATATGCTTAAGTCTAAATGATGATTTGACTTTACATCAGTAGTCAGGCATCTGTAATCCTGTAGAGCCACCTAATCAGTTCATAATACAATTTTGTCACAGAGAAAGAAGAAATGAAAACAGGCAATTTTGTTTTTAAAAATTGACATTAGAAATGCATTAAAGCTGTGGATTCTACAATATAATTCTGGAAACAGCTAATTAAAAAGCAAATGCTCCTCATGCGGCATCTTTCTAGAAAGTGATACTGAAATGCCACTGCCAGGATGGCAAAATTGAAGCTCTTAGGACCGTATCTACTCTGTTACACAGACGTAACCTTACTAAGTCAGTGGAATTGCAAATCCCTTTATTGAAAAATGAAAACGTTAGTACTGAATCCAAAGCATTCCCTTCTCTGCTTTTTCAGTTAACATAAGGGCTGTTGCTGTGCTTCTCCATGCAGTGCTTGATAGAAACTACTTCTGGACTGCGAGTAAAGTGTCTCGAATAGTATTTTTTACCATGGGCAAAATACTACTGTCATGCTATTAGTAACTTTGCAACATTTCATGTTTTCTTTAAACCATTTCTTATTCCAAGTTTGCCTGTATGAACAAATTTTGATAATCTACTCAGCATTGCATCCTACAACCTACATGGCTGTAATCCTGAGCAACATCCTGAGCAAAGAACTGTCAGTTTCCAGAAGGTAAATTAGAATTTTGTGTTCATAAAGTATATTTCAGTAAGCTAGTGCTTTTTGTTATTCTTTATTTTTAATTGAGTTTTTTTGCTAAGGTCTACAGACAGTTTAAAGCTGAACTGAATTTCTACAATGCTTGGAAATTCCAGAACTTAGCATCAGTTATGATAGTATCAACACAATAAAGACATTTTCTTCTAGTGCTTCACAGTCAGTATCTGCTTCTATAATCAAATCTACCCCCCACAGTAAATAAGTAACTTAAACACCATTGCAATGAAATATTGTTAAAACCAAATATAGCCACAAGAGTGAATATGGAAAAAAAAAAAAAAAAAAAAAAAAAAAGGGGGTCACCTAGTCCAACTCCCCTGCAATGAACAGGGACATGCACAGCTAGATCAGGTTGCCCAGGGCCTGATTTGGCCCCGTCTTGAAAGTCTCCAGGAACAGGGCATCAGCCACCTCTCTGGGCAACCTCTGCCAGTGCTGTACTATCCTCAGCACGACATACAGGCTCTTGTTCATGGCTGGTGAAAACACATGGCTAACGGTTGTGACTATGCTGAAAAACTGTGTTTTGTAGCTGAGAATTTTCTCTATCCAATAGTGTTATTGTGTTCTTTGTATCTGTTGTAGTTTCCAGGAAAATAAATAGGAGGTATTACTTTCGGAGCAACTGCAACAGATTTTTCTTTCTTTGTGACCAATTTAAATCTCCCCTCTTTAAGGTTGAAGCCATTTCCCCTTGTTCTACCACCACAGACCCCGCTAAAGAGTTTGGCCCCTTCTTTCCTGTAGCTCCCATTTAGATACTGAAAGGCTGCTCTCTCCCCAGAGCCTTCTCTTCTCCAGGCTGAACAGCCCCGGCTCTCTCAGCCTGCCCTCATAGGAGAGGTGTTCCATCCCTTGGATCATTCATATGTAGGAATGTATGTTCATAGCTAGAGGTGGAGATAAAAGAGACAACACCTGAACATCTCCTTCTCCCTTATTTTCAATGGCCACAGAAAAAAAAATACTAAAAATTCCCAGGGGTGTCAGGGAAATTCTCCTCTCAATACATGAGTAGGAATCATGCAACTAAAGAAATATAAATACAGCTAACATTGTACCTTTCAGAAAGAATGAAATAAAACTGCATAAATTATTAAAAATTACCTAGATAATATGTGAATCTATTGCAGTAACACAAGGACTTAAACCATCTGGGACAAAACAAACCATGGCACAAATTACAGAACCAACACTTCTTAAAAATGCTATCTGAATCATGGCATTCTTTCATATCATGTTAAACAGCACATTTCTCTTAATGAACTGCCATTCTCCTTTCACATTAATCTTTTCTTTCCATATCAATATTTTTGTTCTGAGTGATGATAAATTCTTTCTTCCTTAATCCACACCATTTTCCACTTACCCTTTCATTTCCACATACCTGATTATTTCCTGTGTAAAATAAATCTGCATAATTATTAACACATCAAAGACATTAAAATGATTTTAAAATTTGGCATAGTTTTCTCCCTTTATTATATAATACCTTCTCCTAAATAAGGAAGCAGTAAACAAAACCATAATCGGACCAATAAGGCCAAAATGGAAAGCACTGCTAGACCAAACGGGCTGCCTGTATTCAAAAGCTTTACCAGCAGCACAGCAGGCATTCAGATATAGCTGCACTGACAAAAGCAGCTTGCCATTTTTCAGGCAGGAGACAACCACTCCTCAAATATCCCCATGGTCTGAGAAGCTCCATTTGGACCAAAGTTAGCCTGGCTGCAGCTGCTCAGCACGTCTGAAAATATCGTGTGACATATTAAATTTCAAAAACCAGACAGCCAACACAGAATGCCAAGGTGTTCCTCTGTTAATTTCTAAGTTGAGAATCGCATCATAGAATCATAGAATGGTCTGGGTTGAAAAGCACCTCAGAGATCACCTATTTTCAACTCCCCTGCAGTGGGCACGGTCGTCAACCACTAGAGCCACATCCAGCCTTGCCCTGAATACCTTCAGGGATGGGGGGATCCAAGGAGGGGAAACAAAGTTTTTACAAAAGTTTGGTGCTTTAAACACGGAGGCTTATAGCCACAGTATTTACAAGGCTACAGACTAAGGCTAGAGAAGCAGCAGGATGTGTAGAAGTGAGAATGTGGTCACATGACGAAACAAGGCTTTTTTACAATGAAAAAAAATTCTTGTTTCTACTGCCCGGATTCTAAATACATCTACAGATTCCTGGGTTTCTCTTGTGATAATAACTGCTGTGGTAATAATGCAAGGTCACAATCAGAACTGAGCCAGCCGCATTGCAGATGACATCTAAAGCCCACATTCTTCCTATGCACAAAACAGCCAAACAAAATTTTCATCACAGTTGTTTTAATGGTGTCATAACCAACTTCCTTTATTGCCCTTAATGGATAATTAAGATGCTTTCCTCCTACTTAAAAGCTCAATATATCTCTAACTTGTAACAATGGGAAACTGGATTGAACCTTAAGTAATCTGAGATGCTTTTAACAGGGGACTCATTTAGTGACTCAAACCAATCTCCAGTTCCTTATTGGTTTAAAAACAAATTATTATTTTATTCCTTAGCATCCAATAATTCTAAACAGTGTTTCTCAGTGGGAAGAGCTCAAGTTATGAAATCTACTTACTACTATAGCACAAAAGATGGCTATTTTCCAAGGATTTTATTTTCAACTGTTAAAAAAGCAATCAGTGGAGACTGACATGGACAAAAATTCAGTGTGTGTCTGACTCCAGATAGAAAACCAGTGTCAAATCTATTAATTCTCCATAGGCTAGCAAACACAGTTTCCGTCCATAAGATACTCTTCCTGCATCGACTCTCATGATGGCAATTTTAAAATTAGATATGTCTGACTCCTCAATAAAGCCATAAGATCAATGAAACAAACGAGACTGAGGTCCACAATGGGAAATAACAAACTAAACATGCATGAGAAGCAAGAGGCACCTGAACGGTACTAGGCTACAAATTCTCCGCCATTTTCATCTCAAAACCAATGCACAAAAGAATTAATCAGCCCGAACAACAGAAACCAAATCTACCCCTTTGCACTGCTGCTGCCTGAGACTTCCTGCCACCTACACACCTCTTCTTGCTTCTCAGCACAAGCCTCTTCTGGGGAAAACATAAGAAGGTCACAAGAGCTGCACTGGAAGGCCTTGCTTTGGGGAGGAGAAGGGGGTGGCTTTGGCTAACCACTGCCATCAGTCAGTTGTGCTGTGAGTTGATAAGATCTGGGGTGGAAGGACAGCTTGTCATCCTAGGGAAGCAAATAACCCTTGACAAGAATCTCTGGGTACATCATACTCACAGCCTCTGCAGCCTACAACTTTAATCCTTCCTCCAAGAGGGAATGAGCTTAGCTCCTGAGCTTTTGGCTTCCTTCCTCCAGATGCAGAAAGCACTGGGGACTACAGGGGTACTTTTTCACTGATTTGGTAGTGTGCAGACAGGGTTAGGACAGGCCAAACGCACACAGTCTGCTCTGCTGCTTCAGGCCTTGAGCCCAGAAGTATCAGCATTTCAGGCACAATGACAATGCCTTTTACCATAGTCTTCAATAATTAATACTCTGTGGACCATTTATGCAGAAAAACGTATCAGTTACCCATGCAATCTGTTATGCTATCCAACCTTTCATATGAATGTATATGGTACTTTATAAAGAAATTCCTTATGGGACTCTTTCTGTGAAAAATAATCTTTTTTTTTTTTTTTTTCAAGTTAACAACACAGCTTTAATTATTTTAACAGGAAACAAACTTTACAGCAATAGTTCTGTCCCTCGTGATAGATCTCCAACGTGCTCCACAAGCAAAATCTGTATGGAACTTCATGGAAACATGCTCCTTTATACTCAGCTGCAGCTTAAAATTGCAACTCCATTGAGCATAATTCTTTTTATTCCAAACCTCAAGCTTCTTTGCTCCTATTATCTATTATTAATTGTACTATCTACCTAAAAGGATGCAAGACTTAATCATGCCTATTTGATACTTTATTACATCACAAGGTTTTATATCAAAAAAGCTTAAAGTAAAGTAGGACTTCCAAAATGCAGACCTCCTGCAGCTCCTTCATAGAATCACAGAATCACCGAGGTTGGAAAAGACCCACAAGATCATCCAGTCCAACCGTCCACCTATCACCAACAGTTCTCAATAATAGCTCTCACTCCTTACGCACCCAAGGAGAGCCCAAAAGACAACAAAAAGCTGAAACAAAAAGCTTTGTTGTCCATGTTATTCAGGACCATTAAGATTGTCCATTAAGATTCTTGTGTCATCTCTCCAAACGGAAAGAAAGAGCAACTCTGACTGCAGGAAAAAGTCCCAAAGCACTAAAACACCAAGCTCCTGATGTTCTTTCTCACTCACCTTGTAGCACTAGAACTTTCTAGAACTTTCCACGGCTTGTTTAAAAGGCTGAAATAATGAAAAATCAGGGCAGAGAAGGGAGTGAAAGGACAATTTCTATTCAAGCTTTTAAAAATATAATTAAAAAAAACAATAATAGTAATAAATCAGTCAGCAAATTTTCTTATCCTTGCAAATTATATTCAAGCTAACAGAACCTTCTAGACTTGCTGTTTCATGCTTTGAAATACTTCTGCCTGCATAGGTGCCTGCATAGTCTTGGCCTTTCACTGTCTTGGAGCCATGGCACAGTGAAAAAGTCAGTGTGCATGCTAAAAAGAATGGCACCCCAATTAAAATATGTGACCGCATAGGAGATATTTATACTTGAAATAATAGCACAATCCAAAATGCAGACCAAACAGATCTTCCACATATCTTGTACAATTCACCTATATTGCAGGCCTAGCAGAAAAGACAAATGGGAAAGGTGGCTGCAGGGAACTTTCACCAACAAGCAATTCCCTGAACTACAACTCCCAGCAGCAGGTTGATCAACACAGATAAAGCAGGAAAAGGGCTCTAATAATTTGGCCAGTTTATCTCACAGCCTGAGGTGCTATGACTGCCTCACATGCAAGCCAAGTGAATGCTTATGCCCTGAGGAGTTTTTTCATACATCAGTAGGTTATGGATGTCATGCCTGCCTCTAAAAGCTCTGTAAGTCTTTTATGTGATAACTTCTAATAACGACTGTATGTTTCCAAGGCAGAAAGCACAAAATTATTCTAACTAAACAATACGTAAGACAAATCATACTACAATCAGATTAAAGGTCCATGCTGTCCCTAGAAGAATCAGAATATTAGGCTGTTAGTTGAAATTTTGGGACATACAATAAAACACAGAGAGGCAAATCCTTCCTGGGAAGTACTACCTGGATGGTGGGATCCACTTCCCACCTTCTCACTGAATGCTATAAGCTGTTTAGAGACTTTGAGCTGCAGTTTCTTAAGAATGATGAACTGGATGCAAACATAACTGATTAGCCAATCTTGATTTGGATTAGCGTACACAACGCTTAAATAGGAGGTATTGTGTGCAGGAGGACTTGCTCCATCGTTTTTACAAGGATGGTGGTTGATCAGCCCCAGACCTTCCTTTTTGCTCTTTTTGAAAATGAGGACAATGTTCACCTTTCCCCAGTTATTGGGGACCTAGCCTAGTTGACAGTCTTTCATAGATGACAGAGAACGGCCTCATGATACCATTAGTCATCCTTGTCAGTACCCTCCAGATGCCTCCTGTCTGGTCCTGTGAACTTGCATGGGTCAAGACTTTTGAGAAGATCCCGATCTCAGTTCTCTTCCACTCTCTTCTCTCCTCCCTGAACTCCGTCTCATAAAATAAAGGACTGTGAAATTTTATTTGTGAAGACCAAGACAAGGAAGTCACTGAACACTGCATCCCTATGTGAGTCTGCTGCCCCGCTTAGCAAAGGGCCAACATGTTCCACAACCACTTATTGCTTCTCTTACTTATTCTCCTCCAGCTCCTTACTTTTGCCTCCTCAGCAGTCCGTTACCTGCCTTCTACTTCACCTCAACCCATTTTCCTCCCCAGTGCCTTAACCTTCTCACAGAACGCAGAGCTGCTGCCATCTAAACCCCCTCAGCACCTTGGAGCCTTCTGCATGAGTGTCACTCAGAAGCACCCTCATGCAGAGCCAAAGATAATATGCCTGGCAGGGTTTGTTCTGTATTTGCTCCTCCAGTCTCTGGTACATATCTTTCAGAGGTCTGAAGCTTAAAAAGGGATCACTGAAATAACACATGGTACTGCTTATAATGTGTGCTTCATATACAAATAAACCAAAGAATTCTTGAATGATTTTTCAACACAAATACAAATCACGTGTCCTTAGGTAGCTGTTTTGCTTACATTATTAATCATCTAATCACAAGTAACTTTTAAAAAATACATTTTCTTAGCACTCAGTCTTTGAGCTCACACTCCTGTCCACTGTTGTACAGCCACTTGACACTTTAGAGTTAACATAAATGCATTTATTCTAGAAACACACTTTGCTTTCGAAGCTGCTCAATGACTTTCCTAAGCAAAAGCTCAAAGATAATTTTTTCTAAGTCAATACACATCCAAAGCCAAACAGATGCATCTGTAAACAGTTTACAGAAAAGTTAAAGTGAAGAAATTACTAACCAAAGCCTAAGCAACAGCTGTGCAGCCCAGTCTGTGTGGTAACTAGCATCAAGAACAAGACTCTATTCACTTAAGTTTGTAATTGCTTAAGGTGTTACTCATTAAAGGTTTACAACATTTCTAGTCAAGACAGACATGTGCAGGGAGGAAATAAACAAAACCATAGACAACTAGCCAAATTTACACAACAGAATCAAAAATAATTCTTGCATTTATTCAATCATTTCATAACAAAAACCCCTAATACACTTTAATTTCCTCTGGAATTTTAATTAGATTGAAAAAAGAATGCAGGAAGTTCAAGGACTATTTTTCAGAGCAATAATTATTCAAGTAGTAGTCTTCCCTATTATATCTTCTCAAGAAAAGCCATTTTTTATACCTCATAAATTTTTAATTTGAGAAGGGCTCTGTGTTGTGTTATCCCTTTTCATTTTGCTGCTGTCTTCTCATAAATGTTCATTTCATAGCAGCTATAGCACAAGAACAGCAAAGCAGGCTGCCGCTCAGGCGAACAAAGGCGCTCCCACACAGCCGAGTGTCAATGTCTGGGAGCTGTGCTGTAGAAAAACACATGCCCACGGTTTCTCAAAGATTCCACTTCAGCTGCAACGCAATGCACTGGCGGGCATGAATAGCCTTTCTTTTACCTTGTTTATTCAAGAACTATGATCCACTACAGCCTGCTTTTAAGTAGTTGATATCCTGTGCTGAGGAGACTAAATAAGCCTCACTCCAAATTAAAAACCTTCAGTCAAGCTGTAGTTTTTTCGTAAACTCATGAAACCAAAATATAAAGGTCTTCTCCTTAGAGACAAAAAGGCCTTTGCTCTAGGATTTTATATTTATTGTGCTGGCAAAGTCAATGCTATCTCTGACAGAAACTGATTTTGCGATAGGTTCTCATCTGCCTTGAGTGCATTTAAAAACAAATCACTCATTTCTCTGATTTCCATACTGCTTCTCATGTAATTAATCAAAAGCATAATCTAAACCAACTTCCTCTCCAAGCACATTATCGTGAATTAGTCATTTGTGGGAGAAAAACATAAAGAGAAGCAAGCCTCTATTATAGTGCTGTAGCAGTGCAGTGTTTCAATGAGTAAACGCGCACATGTGTGCCTGTGCGTGCACACATGTACGCTCCCATTTCTCATGCCTCCAGTAAGAGAGGTCACAACCCTTCAGACTTCAACCCCATCACTTCTAATTTTTCAAGTTGGTTCTCAGAAGAGAAATTCAACCCATCTGGTTTTCAATTTTACAAGGTCATCAGCCATGAAAGAAAATACAGCTTGAAAAAAACAGAGACATATAATCTCCTCTCAGTATATAAGAGTAGATTACACAGATGTTTCTGTTAGGTCAAGGCAAACTACAAGCAGAAAAAAAAAATCCTCACCATATTATTATACATTCGCATGCCTACTACTGGTTATTTCTTTCTGGTTTTACTTCTACGTTTCTATTCTTTATTGCATAGTAATACACAACTGTCAACCTTTAATTCCTACCAACACAAAGCTGAGAAAATCTTGCCTTTGGTGTCACCAAAGGCACATTTGGCCTAGCGCGGCACTGAGGCAAAAAGAGAGAGTTCTATTTCCTACTACAATGGGGTGGAAGCAGACAATGAGAACAAACATCCCAGCCTTTCTTCTGTTTTGCTGGCCACAACAGCCAGCACACCCAGAGAATAGTCAGTTGTGCATCTGAGCCGGGCGCTGCACTGATCAGTTCACATTTCCGACAAATTGTTTAGAAGAGCTGGTGAAAGGCTTTTTGTTTGTTTTCTTAAGAACACAGCTGAAAAGTCCGCAGGCTCCCTGTCCGCAGCCAAAAAAAGGAGGCTGCTGAACTCTGCTCAAGGAAAGGACTACTGTGGAATTTAGCAAACGCCACTGACTTTTCCAAACCTCTAATTTTCTCTTCATTTTTAATAGGTTTTCCAGGGATTACACTAAACATTATAATAAAACGTGAAGACCTAAGACTGGTTACTCTGACGTGCCTTGTCAGTTAAGCTCCTTGAGAGGAACTTCATTATACTACACATGGAGCAGTATTTAATCAACAAACTTAATCAAGGTAGGACTGTTTTACCTTTATATTACTAAGTATATAGCAATGCCTTGCAGTTCAACACGAGAATCAGCATCATTATACACACTTACTAACCAACCTAACATGGGTTTCAAGCTCAAGAGAAACTATAACCAGAGAAACAAATAAAAAGTGAATGCAAAATTACAATGGATCGCCTATATCTGTATCTGATAGATGATTATTTTATTATTTTTTATTATTATGACTAACATTATAGAAGATTATTTTCTAGAGTGATATTTTTTTAAATAGCGATTCTTCTTGAATGGAATTTCTCTATCCCTTTCTTTTTAAAAAAGCTTCAAATTGGACATATAGCTCCAGGGGAAAAGAAAAAGAAAAGAAAGAAAGAAAGAAAATACAAAGCATCACATGATCATATGAAGCACCTGAAATAACAAAAGAGACTGCAAGATTCTTTACAGATTTCTCAGTATCCTCCAAACTGGAGGACCATCGTAACAACATCTTTAAGAATTTATAATATATGGGCATTTGGGGATATTTCAGATAACTGCACAGTGTATTACAGGTATATATGACACACCAAAACTAGCCATTTCAAACAGCACAACACCTTCAACAGAGAACTAATTCATACTTCACTGCCATCAAAAACACTTCGTGATTCATATGTTTCATTAATTTAAGAAATGAGATCTTATAGTAAAATAAAAGATGTGGAAAAGCTTTTTTTAAGCATTTAAGAAGCTTTTGATCTCTCCCAAGTTTTGAGAAACAGTAACAGAAAATCGTACGTAAAAATAGATTTTTTTTTTAACTTAATGCTGTTTCTTTAATCACCTCACAATCTATAGGCCAATCAAGTTCTTGTGGAGTGTGTCCACCTGAAGTTCTGCCCCCTTCTCCAGCATGGCAAATACACACCGAGCTGTTAATTGGAGTAATACTAATTAAAAGACAAAAAACATGACTACATTAACAGTGAAATTGCCAATTAGCACATAAAACTTCCTCATTACTGCTGGTGAATGAAATGTGAAGCCTGATGTGGATAGCAGTCATAAAAATAAAAGACATTTCAAGAAAGCTGATAGGTCACATTTTCAGCGTAGCTCAGAAGTTCTGGTGGAATCAGTAAATGAAAAGCTGACCTATAGGAAAAAGAGAAGTTCCTACATTTTGTGAAAATCGCTAAAGCATTATACTGTCATGTTCCACATCTCTACTCACAATGATTTTCATAAGAGTACTGCTCCAGTGCAACCACTAGAAAGTACTTTAAAAAAAATTTATAAAGACAAAAAGTTTAACCTTTCAGTGGACAATTTCCCAAGCCTTTATAATCCGCATAAGGCTTCCCCAAAAGGGACTAAGAATGGATACTGAAAGGTGTCCAGATGATCTTAGTTCCCTTTTATCTTTAGAAAGAATAAATATTCTTGTATCCTTCAGTCTCTTTCAATCAATCATCATTTTATGATAGTTAATCCTACTTCCAGATCTCCACAACCCTAAAGCTGCTTGCATAAAGTGCTTGCATTCTTCACGTATCCTGTATTTCCTGAACTCTTGCTCCCTCTTTCTTCATCTCTCTTTTCAAAGGTTTGGAATTCTAATTCAGAGGTCTCACAGGAAGAAAAACTGAAATACTTCCAGCGTTATTTTTCTGGTGAGAACTGGAGTATATATTTGTTTTTCACTTGCTCCCTTTTAATCAAGCACTTTGTTGACCATAATCAATTTCTTCGCTCAGGAGAAAAATGTGCAATTATCTACAATAAAGAACGTTGTCTAAGGAATAGGGTGGGGGGAAGAGAAATCAATGGAACCATCTGTCTGACATTCCTACAACATTATAAGAGACT